>CM016625.1:1418881-2618881 GCA_005393395.2 Gossypium australe | reverse complement strand
TATGAGATAAATAGGGTGTAAAATCACCAAATTTTATAGGTAAGAGTTGGACCTATTGACCTAAATTCAACTCCAAAAAAAGATGTAGAGGTTGGACTTGGACCTCTTCAAAGTTGAAAGGCAAAAGCTTTAGGTTCTCTATGAAAGGAAAAAGGCTCCAAAAGCATTTACATTTGTCATTTGCCACTGCCATTGCCATTGCCTTTACCTTAAAAGAAAAAGAACCCCACATTGGCTTTTCTTTTAAGACCATGTGCCACCATAAGTAAACTCTTTTTCTTCTTTTCTTTTTTTCATTTCTCAGCTAACCCTAACGTTTCCATTTTTTTTTTTTTGTGTGTGTTGTTCTTTTTGGCTTTTTGCTATTCCATTTTGCTTTTGTTTTTATAAAAAAAATGGCTCTTTTTGGATGTTTGTCGTCAGCCTCGTAAATCTCTTTTCTATAAACATATAATAATCCGTCAGTCAAACTACCTCTGCCATTGTAAAAGCCTTTTCTTTCTTTCTCCTGCTCCACGCGCTTCCCTTATTGTCTTTCTTTAATGAGATCAAATAACATTTAGTCTCTAAATTTAACAATTATTTTTAATTTGGTCTTTAAAATTTTTTTTGTTCGTATTAGTTTTAAATTTTTTTATTTATTTGATTACATTCTATTAAGGTATAATAATATAATATTATAAAATTGTTTCATATCGAGATTGTGTCACATAATTACTTTAATATCTTTAAAAAAATTGTATAAAATCCAAAATTAAAAAAATTATATTTTCAGACCAACAAAATTTGTCTATACATAAAATAAATAAATAAAAGTAACCATATAAAATTTAAACAATTTTCGCTGACTTACACATGGAATTAAAAAATAATAATAACTTAAAAAATAATGAAATATAATTGGGTCTGATAATTTATTTATTATAAAAAATTTAAATAAAATAAAAGATTTTGTTATTATTTAATAATTCAAATCTAAACAAATCGATGAAAAGGACTATAGGATTAGCCAAAGTTTGGTTTCCGACATTTCCCCCAACATTTTAAAACATTTGAGTTGACTTCAAAGTCGCCGAAGAAAAATTGCACCCCCAACCCACATTTTCTTCACGCAATTTCATTATCATCTTTGAATTACACCTCTAAATAATTTATTTTTTAGAAAAGTCAACAATGTACATATAACTAATGCATAACCTAAATGTGAAAAGAACAATTAAAAAAAGAGAGAGAAGACCAAGATGTGGCTCAATTAATTTATCTTCATTGATTTTTTTTAGTTGTTTATTATTATAAATAGTGTACACGTATAAATATATATCCGAGTAATTATAGCATAGAATTGAATCAATACAAAGTACAACAGACGAAGAATCAAAAATAATCATAACAAAACTTATATATGGGATATAGAAATCAGAATTGTGCATTGTGAGACTCAAACCTGAGTATGGTCCAAAGCTTCTACCTTAACCAACAATGTCAATATCTCATTGGAATTTAGTCCCTGTACAAGATCAAAACTTGAAATTTAGTTCTTTTGCTTTTTAAATTTCAAATTTTAAAACTCAGATTTAGTTGTTAACATTGTTAAATAGAAATAGGACTAAATTATAAAACTATGAATAAGGGAAGGATTGATAGCATGTTTTAATTTTTTTTACGGAGTTATATAAATAAATATTGGCGTGTAACGTAGAAGCAAAAAGTACTGTACGAAAAACAAAACCTGATACTGGACAAACGGAAAAACTAAAAGGTAAACCCGTAATTGAAAAGATTGTTGGTACGTTTTGTTCTGCGATTTAATGTTCCAACGATGAAAACAGAATAATAATATTATTATTAAAAAATAAATAATTCAAATAATCTTAAAAAATTATTCATCGATACCACAAACTGAAAGAACATAAACTTAACAATCAAAAGCTTTAAAAAAATATGTATAAAAAAATAGTCATACAAATGGGGCGATTTACCTATATTCCCCCCCAAAAAAAGAAATTAGACCATTTATGTTGTTTTTAAAAATTTAATCCAAATACAGGACGCGTTTTCAAATTTTTTTTTTTAAATAATCGTCGCGATTCGTCTAATTGTTGCAGCGGAGGAGGTTTTTTCTCAGAGACGATAGAATCAATCTATTGGCGTTTGGAGTTGGGAGTCGAATCCTCGAGAGGAACAACAGCAACAGTCACGATGGTGAATGAAGGAACGGCGGGCATTGAGATGGACGGTACGACGACAGCAATCGGTTGAGGTAGCAAGGAGGAGGAATTAAAATCTTCTTCCTCTTCTTCTTCTAACAACTCCTTGTCCCCTTTGTTGTTACTGTTGAGCATGTTTGCCGCATTTTCAAGAGAGAGAAAGGAAATCGCGTTTTATAAGGCAATGAAAAAAGCATATATCGATAAATTTATAAAAGAAAAAACAGCATAGATGATTAAATTTTTAAAAAAAAAATCTTATTTAATATTAAATAAATTGTCACCTACAAATGTCGACAAACATATCATTTGATACATGAATTTAATTGAGAGAAATACTAAAATACCAAATTGAATATTAAAATTAACCTTAGGTTCGAAAGAGTGTATTAATCAATTATTTTTTCAATTTTTGATGAAGAATTTGTAAACAAAGGAATAGGAAAAGGGGGTAGAAAAGTACAAAAGAGATAAAGAAAGGTAGTGATGGAGACCAGTGCGCATGTAAATCCAGGATTCCATTTTTTTTTATTTACTGAGGGAAAGTTTCTGAATGGCAAAGCGAAAAAAAAGGCTGAGCCCCAATGCCTGCAATTCACTGTATTTTTCTGAATTTATAAATAAAAACTTGTTATTTATTTATTTTGTGTGTCGTAAACCTATGATAAATATGATCCTTTTTTATTTACGGACTAAAATTTTGCATCATTTGCAAAAAGATTTTGTCTTTCATTTCACTCGCAAGCTCCATTCACGTGCTCTACCTTTTCCATCTCTCTCTATCACGCAACCTATACTCAACTATTCCCTCTGTAAATTTGCAATTTTAAAAAAAGGATAAATACAAATTTTAGTCCTTCAATTTTGGTTTTTTATTTTGATACCTAAATTTGATAATTAGATTTATTTTAGTTTATGACCTAGGCAAATGTAAAAATTTGATTTCTTTTAAAAGAAAATCTCAAGATTTTGATTGTTAGAAATTGGACTGGATCGATCAATTAAATTTATTGGATTGGGGATGGAGCATTAGGTTGAATAGTTTTTCTCTATTTTTAAAATAATTTTGCTTTTATGAAAATTTTAAGAATCTATTTAATTAAAACTTGGTTTAAGGACTATCCAAATGGACTAATTATTAAGTTTAGGGAGTCAAAGTTATATTAACCAAAAAAACCTCATCAGTGTTGAAAAAGCAAAGGCTGCAAGCTAATAAGCTAATATCCCTATCTCTCTCTTTCTAATACGAATCTCTTTGTAAAAAGTGGTATCAAAAGCTTACCTCACTCTCTCCCCTGAAACACCATTTTCAATTCCTGTCATTGAAGCCCCATCAAAGGCAGTGCAATGCCTCTCTCTTTCTCTCTCTCTCTTGCTTTTTTAAATGCTTTTAATCCCTCCCCCTAGCCCCCAAATGAAACCCTAAAAGAACCCACCCTCGTTTCCTCTTTGGATTCTCTGTCTTTTCTGTTTTCCCCCGTGTTCTTTTTTTTTTTTTTTGAGTTTTACAGCCATGGAAGCTCTGAATTTTCTCATGTTTTGGAAACCTAGTAATGGGGTTCATAAAGTAAATCAAACCCAACCATGTGATGGAAACGGCTCCGCCACCACCGTCACCGTCACTTCCACCGCCGCGTCTGGGGTTGTTTCGGATCATGAGTTGGATGAAGGGGAGGACTCTTTCATCGACTTGGAGTTTCCTCTGCGTGATTTGAATGGCAATGGTGGAGCTCGCCGTGAACTGCCCAACAATGTTGTTGGTAACAAAGAGCTTAGTTTGTCTCCCGCCGATCACTTCTCAAAGAGAAAGATTATGCCTATCGAGCCAATCTCCAAGCCACAATCGCCCATTGCTCTGCTAAAATCAGCTCAGAGATTTCGAGTCTTTACTCCCAAGAAATCCAAATCAATGGCGAATACCGGTAACAATACACGCCTACCGGAGAAAACCAAGCTCGCAGGTGTTTCAATGGAGACCCCAAAGCATGAAAACCATAATAGCAGAGAGCATTTCACGAGAGAAAACAGTTTCCGAAGAACAAAAGGCAAAATAGAAGATGATCCTTCGAAGAGATTATCAAAAGATTTGGTACGTAAGTACTTGAATGTAATCAAACCATTGTACACAAAAATCTCCAAAAAGCACAGTCAAACCCACAAGTTCGAAGTGTCCGGCGACTTATCAACGTTATCTCCGGCAACTTCTCCGGCGGCGGTATATTCTGTAAAGGAGAAACAGGGAAATACTAATATTAAAGCGGGTTACAAGCATCTGGGAAAAAGCCGATCAGCCTCGGCTGCAGCGTCGCCGATTAGCCGGAGAGATGATTCACTGCTGCTTCAACATGATGGGATCCAAAGCGCCATTTTACATTGCAAGAGATCTTTCAATTCATCCAGAGGTAATCTTTTTTCGGTTTTGCATTAATTTTAAGCTTTGGGTTTAATTCAGAAATCAGAGTTTAATGCTTGACTTTGTTTCTTCTTGGATTTTCTGCAGAATCTTCATGGTTATCGAGATGCACAAGCGATTGTTCTTCACAAGAGAAATTAAGCAATGCATCTTCAACAGGTATACAAGTTTTCCACACTGTTTAAATTCGTCACTGCACTCTCCTATTAGTGCTAATTAAGCTTTAAATTTATTTCTTTTTTCTCAGAGTCTTCTCTATTTTCACGAGTTACAAGCATTTCATCATACGAGAAACTAATGGATTCAGCAAGAACATCAAGCGAAGAAGGCAATGGCTTCACCACCTGAAAAAGTACTGTTAATAGACTTAAAAAAATTTCATGATCATGATGATGTAAAAATTGAAAAAGGGAAACAAAGGAAAATTTAAAAAAAAAAAAAGAAAAAAGAAAAAGAAAGGGGTAGTAATTGTTTTTTGATTGTTTAGTTTATGATGAGCAGTGAGTAGAGAGAGTAGTTTTCACTTTGTAAAGGTGAAGTTGTATGTCATTATGAAGGAATTGAAAGTTAACTCTTTTATATTTGGATTCTTTTTGTTGTTGTGAGAATTTGTGTTTGGTCTTAAATTTCTGCAGTTCAAAGATGTGATCATGATTTTCTTAGGATTTGAAGGACTTAAAATGACTTTCAACATTTATTTTTCAATTTCCTCCACAATTGGTAGCATTTTAAGTGGGAATTTGTTTTCTCCAATCTTCTATAATGCTTTCAACAGTAAAAACTATCCACAATTTCACACCATCCACGAGAAGGGAGTGGTTGATTGGATGTACTAAATAAATCATTTAAAATTTCAGTTCAGATCATCTGTATCAATTTTCAGGTGAATTAGTTTATTGCCCTTCTTCAAGCTAATATCTCAATCAGTTTTCAATTCAATTGAATCAATGTAAGGTTATCGGAGTTCGTATTGCCAACTCCTCTTTGTCGATAACGATCTCCTTTCTTGTCTCTCTTCGGTTTGTAATTACTCAAGTTCTCGAACCGGAACCAACTTGTTTTGTTTACGACTAATCAGATAGATTCAATGCATTTTAAAACTTTGAAGGATTTCTTGGAATACAAGAAATACTACTTCATGTATGATTCAAACCTAGGGGGAAAAAAAGAGAGAAAAAAGCAGTGTGAATTGAAACAAGTGCTCTGGCAACCCATCCCTGCTATATGGGCAGAAGGTAAGTTGAATGTTCCATTCAACATGCCACAGCCATAAATATATATTCTCTGCACCAGTTAATTTGAAGGATTTATGCCTATATCCACTGTATCCCCCTTCATATTCCATGCTCGCATACACTTGTTGGTATGGTTCCTCTCCAAAATATGCCATGGTACCCCTACACAACGTTTACCCACAACTTGTTTGTCTATATATTCCAATCTAGTCTTTATTGTATTTTGGTATGTTTTATGTATATGTGTTATTATTTTATGTTGGGTTAATTGTATTGAATGTTTTTAAATATATTTCAATTTTTTGTAAGAATATTGTAGAGGTTTTTATAGTAAGAGTTAGATTGTATTTTGCTCACCCTGCTTAAAAAATAGGTAAATTAGTCTCTGTATGTTAGATTAAAAAACAAATTGTTCATTCTATTAAAAAATTTCATCTATTTTTATTGTTAAAAATTGGGATTGCTGACCTGTTGCATCGAGATTGAGATATTGGTATTAGGCATGTGCATCGAGAATGCAATAGGACGGTTGATTGCTTAGCAAATGCTGTAGAAGGAATGGTTATTGGCTTTTACTCTTGGTCTCAACCTCCTGATTTTGCTTTGAATGTGTCACATGAAGATGTTGCTGGTTTTTCTTTTCCTAGATTGATTGCTATGTAATAGCTTTTATCCTCCTTAATAAATAAATAAAAATTGGGGTTGCTGATAAAATAATCAAATAATTCCACGTGGCATGTCATGTGTCTCATTCTGACATGCAAGGACCAGTTTGTTCTTTGATCTGATGTGTCTATTTTTTTTAGTAAATGGGACAAAATGTAACCAACTCTTAATACAAAGATCTCTATGATACTTTTACTTTCAAATTTTAAATTTCTCCCTAAGTTTACAAACTTTCTAATTGTATTAATTATGTCCTTTTTTTTCAATTTATATTTGACATGAAATATATTTAAAACATATTTTATTATTTTTTAAACATATTAAATTTAAGTTAGCAATACAGTATTTATAATTTTATCGCATATCTTAAAATATGTTCAATGTCTTAATACCTAAATTAAAAACTTAATTGACATGATCAAAACATTTTAAAATGTGAGGATGGATGTGGAATCTAAATCATAATTTAACGAGTCCGAATGCTATTAACCCTGGGTATTATATTGCATTACAACTTAACTTAGCTTCTCATTATAAGTAAGATTATAAGAATCAGACCGACGATGGGATTGATAAACTGAAATCCATTCTTCACCACCTCATGAGCTTTGAAATTTGAATAAAGGGAGGGGGCGCCCATCTATAATGATGAAATGGGATTTGATACCATTTGTCAACTTCATTCATACTCACACGTCACAAACATAAGAAGAGGACCGGACGATATCGGTTCACTTCTCCAACACATTTTTTTGTAATCTAATGTTACACACATCATGTTTTTTTTGTTTTTTTTCTCCGACCAACATTTAAAAGGATAAAAATAATAACATTTAAAAAAAAAAGGTGAACAGTAAGAGGCACTTGATTTTCTAAAAAAGGGTTTCCACTTTTTTTTTTACTCCCCACTTCAACTTTTCAGGTTTTCAGCATGTAATGGATTTTTTTTCTTAATTTTAGTTTTTTAAATAAAAGATGTCAGTTTTTTCAAAGGATTTCAAAAAAAAAAAAAAAATTAATAATTGAAATTTTATATTTATATGACGCCATGTTTTAAAAAATTTAATGTTTTGATTATGTGGGTGTGGATGTCATCCAGCTATAAACAGGTGATCAACAATTTGATTTGAGTAGTTAATGTCACAGTTGATAAAGTCTGAATATGAGGATGAAAAATTGAGCTCATTGAATGTGGACGGCACCAAGCCGGACAAATCATAGAATATTAGTAAAGGTGGGTTTGAATCATCCGGTTTTATCAAGGGTTGAAAATCTTAAATTACGAGGTATATTGAATGATTTATCATTAATGTAGGGAAAAAAATTGAATTGTTAATACAAACAGATAATTTGGAAATTATTGAAGCAATCTAAATTTTAGAATCAATACCGTCAAAGTCAACGATAATGAGATGCATTCACCATCCCTTAATGAATATAAAAAATAAGAACTTGAATACATCCCTAGAGAATAAAACGCTGAAGGAGATCGAATAACTAAAACAACCTTTAATAGGGAAGAAGGTTTGCATGTGTTTACAGATAATCTCTTTAGTATAGTTTAACTAGTTGTATCTTTTATTTTCTATCACCAAATAAAAAAAAATTAAAATGTAGAGTGTAATCTTAATATCATTCATTTTTTAGATTATTTTAAATTTAAGGTGTAATCTTAAATTTTGAACCGATTTATCTTTGACTCTTATAAGAATATCATCAACACAAAAATTATTTCCTAAAATAATATAAATTCAACATTATTTATCAAAATGATTTGTTTTCTATAATAAAAAAACATTGTCACCTATTTGACGTGAGACACCAACTCTAAAATTAGTCGATTATTACAAACATAATGGTAAAATTTTTTAAAAAGAACAAAAAGAAAAAGTGTGTCGCGACGATCTGTTGATTTAAACAAAGAAAATGAGAAAAAAAATTAAAAGAGTAAAAAATGAAAAAAAAAATGTTTGAATGGGATGTCGCATTCAAGTATATGACACCCTTCTAAAATATATTTCTTTATTTTTTTAATGTTACTTTTAATTTTTATGATTAAATCAATTGAGTTGGTGTCGCACACTATTTCGATGATACAGTCATATATGGTATATTTTTTGAAAAATATTTTTATTTTTATATTAAAAAAAAATTTGATATATCTTTTTTTCTTTTAATTAATTTCGTCTTTGTTCCAAAATAAAAATTAAGTCTAATTAAAAACTATTTCATTTTCTTAACATTAAAACAATAAATGTCATACTTTAAAAGTTAAAATTATCATTATAATAATAATTTATAAATTTATTTCAACATCATATATTTACTTATTAATATTTAAATTGTAATTAAAACAAGAATTATCACAATTTTATAAAATTGAAACTAAAAAAAATATTAAAGAAATTAAAATTGTTAAAAAAATTATAACAAGAACAATTTAGTAAAATATGTTTTTAAATAATCTTATACTCCATTAACTAAACACCAAAATTTTACATTGCAATTAAATGAACCAAACAAGATAATGTATGGTACCCGACATTATACCCGTAATATTACATATTCAATACATTAATCATTTAAATTAATTAGTAAAATATTATAATTATAATTTTGATTAATTTTGTTTTTTCATGTTTTATTGGGCCGAAGCATTGTTGTGGAGAAGGTAAATAAATTACCATTGTAGACATGGGTTAGGCCCATGTAGTTTACCCAAGGGCCAATTTGAAAATAGAGTTCTTAAGTTGATTGAAAACTTCTTATAAATGAAAATGACAAAACTATAAACCAATCCTCCTTAAGCTTCAAAATCTTTTTTCGGGAAATAAGGAAAAAAAAAAAAAAGCATAATGATAATTTTAGCTCAAATGTTTATAATTTTATCAATTTAACCTTTATCTTTTTAGCTAAATTTAGTCATTAATTATTAAAAAAGAGTCAAAACTTTTTAAAAATAAATAAATGTTAACTAATACATTTATTTTTTTAACGATATTGGAATGGCAATCTCATGATAGTCTACATATATTTTATTTTGACATGACAATATGTGTCTTATATGTAACGCCAAAAAATAATTTAAAATACATAAAATATAAAAAAATCATAAAATAATCAAGAAAAATAGCATAAAATACATGTGAATTGCCCGTGTAGGCGGCCATGTTTGGAAATTTAACGTTTTCGTCAATATTTCCTTTAAAAAAATCAATTCGATTCTTTTTAAGTTGTTGATGGTCAAATTTGATTTTGTTAATATTAAGGGCCCAATTTAACTAAAAAAAGAATAAAAAAATTTAACAAATTATATAAACGTTAAAAGCTAAATTTGTCATTATCCTAAAAATAAATAATCAATTAACGTTTCAGAAGGAGTTAGGTCTTTGTGCTGCTAGCAAAGGCCGAGGTTTTGGGATTTTGAACACTCATATTTGATTCTCAATATTTAAAAATTGTGTGCTAATTGTTTTAAACTTAAAATATTAAATTTAATGTTTGTAATAATTGATTTTAATTGTAACTGCCAATTAAAAAAATAAAAAAATAAAAGTTTAATTTATATCTATTTGGTTTTAATTAGAGGTGTTCATGGGCCGGGCTCAAAAATGGGCTTAAATTTTTTCCCAAGCCCGACCCATATAAAAATACTAAAACCTGGGTTCGACCCAGCCCGCCCGTATTAAATTTTTATATTATTTTATATAATTTTTAAATATATATAATACTAAAAAATACTAAAAAATAAAAATAAACATTTCCCAACAAATTGAAAATAAATTTTTAAAAAATATGTAGACTTAAATAACACTAAGATAGATGTAACTTAACAAACAAATACCTCTAAAATAATAATAAAATTAACAAATGCCTTTAAAATAATAACAAAATTAACAATAAAATAAGTTTTGTACAATATTCAATCAATAACAACAAAATAGTAGCAACATAATAGTAATATGGTAGCAAAATAGGGAGAAAACAACAAGAAAATAACATTCAAAAATAAAAACAAATAGCAAATTTTTTTTGTCATTTAGTGAATTCGGGCCGGGCCAGGCCTGGGCCAAAAATACCTTACCCGAGGCCCGGCCCATTTTTTAAACAGGCCTTATTTTTTGTCCAAGCCCATTTTTCGGGCTCATATTTTTGCCCAAACTCTCCCAAATTTCGGTCGGGCCTTCGGGCCAGGCCGCCCGACCCATGAATACCTCTAGTTTTAATTGATTAATACGATTTGACTTAACTATTTTTATTTATACAATATTAAAGATAGAGAACGAAAGTAATACAGTTTGAACTTATGTCAAACAAGTGTCTAACAAAAATTTTAATCACTATTACATTTAAATCAAGAAATAATCTTATAATTAAATAGGTTTATAATTATACACAATAAATACATCAAATATAAAGCTTTAACGATTTTCATGGTAATTACTCACCACACTTTGAAAATCCACACCACAAATTATTAAGCTTTTACAACTTGAGAATTTCTCAATTTCCACTTTCCAGTCCACTCCACTTAGCCTTACCAATAATATTTAATCTTATTGATTAAGCTTATCTTCAAAAGTAAATAATTAATATTCTTTTAATATAGTAAAATTGATTTATCAAATGTAAAAAAAAAATATTGGGTAAACTATACCTTAGGTCATTAAACTATTAGCAGGTATACATTTTAGTCACTCAACTTCAAAATGTTACAAAATGGTTGTTGAATCATTCGAAAGTTTTCATTTAAATTACTAAACTATTTAAAAGTTTTTATTTAAGTCACTAGTTTGTTAATTTTTTTTTAATAAAAGGGCTAGCTAGTGAGCTCCAAGCGACGATTTTTTTTAAACGTTTGATTTTGCGAATAGTGTCGAAGATCGGAGAAGAAAACTGTTTGGATTTTGGTTTGCAATTTTATGAAAAAAAAAACTAAACGATAAAAGAGAAGGAGAATAAGAGCTTCGATTACCGTAGGTAAGCCATGCAAACAAAAAAAGGCCATATAGCAGTGATTTTAATGGCGTAATGACTTAAAGGTAGTTTAGTGACCATTTTGTAACTTTTTAAAGTTAAGTGACCAAAACATAAACTTATTAATAATTAGTGATATTAAGTGTAGTTTACCCAAAATGATTCAATATTCATTAATAAAACATATCTGCCTCATATTTCTTTAAAAAAAAAATCTTAGAATGAATATTTTTATTAATATACATTCCATACTTGAGATTAGTTTCAATGTTCAATTTACTAATCATTGGACCACATGATGCGATTTGATTTATATACCAAATCGTACATTAAAATTAAGTTTAAGTATCAAATAATATATTTATCCTATCAAAACACACTTGAAGGGCACTCATATAAACATAAGGCCCCAATACAAAAATCACAAGACAAAATCCATAACAAATGCAACTAAAAATGAAATAAAAATTCCAAGGAAAAAAAATCCGTAAACAACTTTGATCACTTACATATAATATTTCCCAAGGTTCTAGAGTTGATATCAATTTCCATACTACAATTCATTTGGGCATATTTCTTCTTCTTTATCACCTCCATCAAATGTATCTTCCCTTTCAACTTTATCGAACTGGTCAATGGCAGAACCCCTGAACTAATATCACTTCCCAATTCATTCTCTCTCGTATTCAATAACAAACCATTTGATCTCAACTTGACTACAACATCAACCTTTTTGGTCGACCTAGCCCCGACTCGACCCTTCTCGATCATGGCATTACCAACCGGTATGCCCTTATATGCAAAGGTGACGGTACCATCTTTGTACTTGAAGTGACCGAAATTCGTGTTCTTTACCGTGAATTGGGTATTCATTCGCAAGTCGAATGAAGGGGAAGCTTCAGTTCCAACATTAAAAGCGTCGATAAACGACCCCGATCTAACCCGGAACTTTGGGTTTGTCATACGCATGAAGATTAACACGAAAATCAATATAATCCCTGTTTGGAACACGGTAAATAATATGACATACAACAGGCATTTCATTTGCTTCTTTCTATTTTGGTCTTTCGAGTGAGCCGTGATAGACTCTTCGTCATTACTTGGTGCCAATGGATTTGGGGATTCATCATTGATCTTCTCTGGATTTGGGGATTCATCATTGATCTTCTCTGGATTTGGGGTTTCATCACTGATCTTCTCTGCCATTTTTTTTAAAGCTGTGGAAGGGAATTTCTAAAGGGATAAGAAGGTGAAGAATGAGTTATGAGAAGAAAAATGGAGCTTATTAATAAGTTTTTATAGATAAAAGAAGATACGTATATTTGATAGATTTTGAAAGGGTTAATATACCAATTAATATCTATATTTGGCTTTAATATTTAATTTGATACACAAACTAAACAACAGCATGTAGTTTAATAAATACTTGACATTTGTTCTCTAGTAAAAAAAAAACATAGGTGCTTAGTTGGGACAAAAAAAAACTCACGTCCCAAATTGAACATTGAAAGTCAAACTCAGGTACAAAATTGAATATTGAAATCAAATATAAGTACTAAATAGTATATTAATCCATTTTGAAATGTGTAAACAATACTAGGAACCAGAATGTATTTTCCTCCTATACTAAAAAAAAGGGAGCAAATTAGTCCCTATGTGTCATAACTAAGAGTAAATTGGTCATTTTTGTTAAAAAATTCATTCATTTCTATTGTTAAAAACTGGTGTAGCTGACAGAATAATCAGACAATTATACGTGGAGTGTCATGTGTACCTCATGCTTACGTATAGAGACCAATTTTTAACATTATAAATAGATAAAAATTTTAACAGAAAGACCAATTTATTTTTTGATCTGACATACAATGACTAACTTACTCATTTTTAGGTAGAGGAGACAAAATACAATATGAGTATTACTACAAGGGCTTTCATGGCAAATACTTGGACTTTGAAAAACCAAAAGGAACAGCAAGTCAAGTTCTTCAAGTGGTATTATCAATTATGCTTTTGTTGACAATGAAACGCGTTAGGCAAGTTGGAGGATTTGATGCCTTTTTTTAACTTCATTGGTTAATGTTGGTATTGGATGAGTACCTTACAAAAAATGACCCATTTTTCCTTACTGTTTTACTTTGAATTGCAGCTGAAATTTCTCTCAAATTTGACTCATGATTTCATGGATTAAAGGTCAACATCTCTACCAAATCACCTCTACATCTAGAAGATTTAAAATGCTAAGTACCGATTTCTTTTTCCTTTTTTTTTTTTGGTTTTTTCAAATGAAAATTAAATTTATGTAAGAGGAGAAAGATATCGATTATAAGTATTAATGTTTAGTTTAATATTGCTGTTCTGTTTTTGGGTAAAAAAAATATTTTGAACAAAAGTTAAAATTTTTTATTTCTGCTTTTAATTAAAAAAAGTGTTTTTGCAAAGCTTCTTTTTTTCTATTTATCTAAAAGCACTTTTAACAGGGGCCAAGTTAGAACAAATTTTTAAGGGGCTGAATGAAATTTTAATTTTTTATGACCTATATCTTTATAATTTATAAAGGATTAAATCGAATCTTTATAATTTTAGGGGGGCAAAATGTAATTTTATCTTTATTAATTTAAATTTTTTTTTAAAAACATTAAGGGCCTAAATAACAATTTTATATTTTAGGGGAGTCGTGGCCCCTGCCAGTCCCCTAAATCTGCCTCTAACTTTTAAAAAGCTCAAAAGTATCTTATTTAACAATACTTTTATCTCAAAAGTTCTTGGAAACAATGCTAAATTTGCCCAAACAAAATTGATTGAATGATAGTGAAACACAAGAGAATTGAAATATTATACATTATGCTACCATGGATAAACTTGTTTTATAAAAGAAATAGCTTTTAGTAATTTTTCAATTGAGTTGAGACCCGATTCATAGGTGACATTATCTCAGTTGAAGGAATTATTATTGTAAAGATGTGATAGTATATAGAAGGTTCATGTTTTGGTTTACTATTTTGGGTAAAATAGATTTCAACTTTTAGATAAAGACGAGAGAGCAAAAGTCGATTCAAATTAGTTAAATCAATCAAACGTTAATTGAAGAGATTAAGTAATATGGTTCATTCCAATTTTAAAATTTAAAATTGAATTAATTAATTATAAATATATCTATTAAATTTATATATTTTAATATATTTAAACTCAAATATATTGCCAAAGGCCAAATCCAAAACAAACTCAATATTATCCATACCCAAAATCAAATAAAAAATTAAACCCAGTTAGTATTATACAAATTAAAATATAAATAGAAAATAAAATAAAATTTTAAACAAAATAGTAAATACTAATGTATAGTATAGGCTGATTTGGTTTGGATTGTATAATAACCTCTAATGTAATGTGGTTTAAATTTCAGTAAATTTTTGAAAAAGAAATTACTTGTCAATTATGTCAATTCGGTGTAACATCATGAATTTTTGGGCCAATGCGTTTAATAGGTAGGATATGTTTAATGTGTTAATTTAAGTGTTAGGGGTCCAAATTGGGCTCAGGCTTAGGTAGAGGCCTTGATTAAAATTTTCTGTTTGGGCATTATAGGGGTTTAAAAGGTAGTATCTACGTTTAAAATACCAAAGTGGGCTTGTGGCCCAATCTTAGGAGGTGACGCCACACAAGGGAGTAAGGGGCCCAAATTTAAGTTTCATGGAGCCCAATTCTTTTAATTTAAGTTAGCTAAATTTTGGGCATTAGGATTAGGTGGAGTGGATGGCAACAAGGCTAAAATTTAGGGGTTTTAATGTTTAAAATATGTGGATAATAAGCAGATAAAGGCTATTATTTAGGAATTTATTTTATGAGGATAATAAGCAGATAAAGGCTAAAATTTAGGGATTTTAATGTTTAAAATATGTGGATAATATGCTGATAAAGAAGGGAGGAGTTAGAGATAATTAAGTCTCTTTTAGATGAGCTAGTAGATTAAGATAAAGGAGAAAAGATAGGATTTATCTGCAAGGTTAGGTAAGTGCCGAAATTTCTATAAATAGGGGGGATATCTCTTTAATTTCAGCATTTGGGGTTTTTCTCTCATTCTTTTCTCTTCTTCTCTGAGTAAAAGCCGAAAACTCCTAAAGTTCCATCTTCTTCTTCATTCTCTGCAAAAGCCGAAATCTCTAAGCCTATTCCCTCATCTTCACTTTGATTCAAAAGCCGAAACTACACTTATTCTTCTCATTAATATTCATTGGCTGAATCTCCCTTAGCCATCTTTTCAATTTTTAGTTCTTTCAAAAGCCGAAAACGCGATAGATCATCTTTCCGGGATTTTTCCTAGAAGCCTAAACTCATAGATCTCTAAGTTATAGAATCGTGTTACATTCGGGATTTCAAGGTAAGAGGATTTGTTTATTCATATATATAAATTCGGGTAGAATACTAACTATGGCCGAATATAGGAGAGGCCTATTTTCACATATTTCCAGCTTTTTGAAGCAAAGCGTAGATCGGTTTAGCAAGGGTATCTACATTAATCAGGTGTGTAATACTTCCCCACCATCTAGATCTGATTATTAATGTATGTTAATAAGTTTTATATGTTATGATAAATGCCGAAATCTCGACTTAATGTGGGAAGCCCAAAAAGGGTAACGCAAATCGCCAGGTCAGTGAATAATCTGATTAAATGTTATAAGTAATTTGCTTGTATATGATTGCATGGGTTGGGTTGATGAAAGGAGGAAGTTATACGTTATATGTGTAGCGGTTTATACCGTGATCTGTTATATGTTGTAGCGGCTAATGCCGTGATCTGTTATAAGGGCTTCGGCCATAATATGTTGATGAGCAGCATGACTGCCATCTTGGCGTGTAGCGGTGTGGGTCGATTGTAGAAATCCCCAATAGTGTGAACGGTTGGTACGGGGGCGTGTAGCGGATGGAAACCTAGGCAAACGGGTTGGGCCTTACATATTATTTGTTATTTATATAAATGAAATTATTAATCTGTTTTATGGGCCTAAGGCCCAAAATCTAGTGGTGCATGAGGGTTGCACACTGAGTCTCGCGACTCATCCTATTAATTAACATTTCAAGTGATACCTAATGCTTCGGACCGGGCTGGAGAGGAACGCAAGGTGGCCATGCAGAAGAATATGAAGATTTGGCAAAAAGACTCCAGTTAGTTATTTTATATTGTATTTTAATTAATGGATTTTAAACTTCGATGTAATAAGGCCATGGGCCACTAGTTTATATTTTGTTTTATTATGGGCTTTTATTACTTTTAGTTATTTAAATTTTTATTTTAATTAAACTAAGGCATGTAATTAAGTTTGGGTTTTATTTTACAAAGGCATATTCTATATAAAATATATTTGGGCTTTTCGGAAAATTCGACATGTTTGACAAAATTTTTCTTAGTGACATACCAGATCCGGTCGTGGTGTTTGGGCCGGGTTTGGGGTGTTACATTCGGTCGGTTCAATTTCGAGTAAATATAATATAGAGTCGATTAAATTAATTATTAGTATTTTTAATCAGATCAAACGATTACTCATCCCCTGAACGAGGAAAAAGATACATGCTTTAAGAATTGAAAATTTTAACTTATTATATATACCATTTATTAAAAGAAAATTTTTTGGTACATTATCATTTGAGTTTTTAAATTCTATAACCAACATTCTAAAAGTGGCACATCTTATTTAGGAAATAGTAAAAAAAATTAAAATTATGTAACGGTATTAATAAATATTCAATGTAATGGTAAGACACGTTGTATTCCAAAGAAGAGAATGCAGATTCCAACATTGGATTAACAATGTTGGGAGAGATAATTACAAATTTCGAATATAAACTGTAAAACGAACATGAAGAATAAGAAAAATACATAATATTTTAAACATTATAAAATTAAAATATTCCACCAATTCTTTTATGTTGCTTTTGTATTTGGGACCCATTGTTAAAAAAGTCTGGTTAGAGATCATGGGCTTGGTGAGACGCTTCAACCCCTTCCTACATAGGCTTTACTTATGGTGATCCAATATATCTTCAGTTCATATTAGAATTAAAGGTCTTCCAATAGTACTATCATCCTTGTATAATTTTGGATCGTGGTGACTAATGCCCATTCAAAATACTCATTCATTATTGACAATTTAGGAATAAAACACTAATAAAAATCAAAATTTAAGGAAATTTGAAACGAAATATATCAAATTTGATAGCAAATTCAACGATAACAGTATTATGGATGTCCATGTATTAAGAATTAAATTGCATTTTGTCCCTTAAAAAAATATTTCGTACCAATTTTTAACTTGAGAAAAATACTTTTTTTTAAAACAATTTGTTTAGAATTTTTTTTGAAATTATTTTTATCCAAAAATATTTTTGAGAAATATTTCTAAACTAACCCTTAAAAATGATCGGCAAGAAGTTGTCGAACATTTATATTTGTCCATGTGTCCATCACATTAAGACGATTTGGTGGAATGTTAGACTTGGCAACTACCACCACTTTCCCATGATTCTTCTTCATTGAGGAACATAGTAACAATGACAACATGTCTTTATGGTATATTGATTTGGGACCATGCCCTTTATTGATGGAATTATTTGACCCACTGTGCGAAATAAGAAAATCTAGAGTTAACTTCATCATTTTAGTAATTTAAATTTAAATTTTATCTTTTTTTGAAAAATAAAAGTGTAATTTTTCATTGATTAAATAAGGATTATTTTATTGAATTTAAAATCAAATTTGATTTTTCAATTTTAATTAAGGTAAATTACACCAATAGTCAATTAACTTTAGGGTAGCTAACAAAATAGTCACCTAAGTTTCATTTCAGTCACCCAACTTTTGAAAAATAACAAAACAGTCACTAACGTTATAAAAAAGTGACAAAACAGTCATTGACTAACAGTTTCAGTTAGTGTCTTAATAGAACCGCTGATGTGGCAAGTTAACTTGCCACGTTAGATGAAGAAATTGAAAAAAAAAACCTAAAAAAACCCCTTTAACAGAGGAGGAGGAGAAGAAGAAGAACAGTCACTGAAGCTAGGAAGCCGATGACCATAGTTGCTTCTCGGAAAGGGTTTTACCCAGCAAGAAATGTAACAGCCCGATTTTGAGCCTAGTCGGAATAGTGGTTTCGGGACCACAAATCCGATAAAAAAAATTAAAAATTAAATTAATATTTTTATATTTTTATGATCTACAACTTTATGAAATGGTTTCGTAAAAATTTCGTTCGAAAATTTTGGTGTTTGAGCACTCAATTTAGTCAAAAGGACTAAATTATAAAAAGTGCAAAACTTGAGTTCTAGAAGCTAGAGGTATCTAATTGCTATAAAAGTTTATTATGATTAATTATTACGATTTATTGAGTGATTAAATACATGTGTTAGAGTATTGATAAGAAATTTTATTAATTTCATGCTTAAATTGCCTATTAGGACTTGTTTGCAAAGTTGCTAAATAGGGGTTCTAATTTATAGAGTACTTGATTAAAATGGGGGTTTGAAGTAGGAGTCCTTAAATGGTAATTAGACCATTATATTTTCATGGACAAAAATGGACATATATAGGAAGAAAGAACCAAAGTTTTTAATGAAGGGTAATTTAGTCATTTGGTAATAAAAATGAATTAAAAGGGAAAAAGATGGCAAAATATGCTCATCTTCTTCATTAGGCCGAATTTTCAAGTGTTCACCATAGCTAGGGTTTGTTTCAAGCTTCCAAGCTCCATAGTAAGTGATTCCAAGCCCCGTTTTTAATGTTCTTTACATTTTTGAAGCCCCGGTAGCTCGATTTAGCTTATTCTATTAATAATTTATTCTAGGGTTCATATTTAGAAAAATACCCATAGGTGAAATGTGTTTATTTTGATGTTTTATGATAGAATATGAAGTCTAAAATTATGTTAAACAACTTTTGCTTAGTGATTTTAAGTGAAAACGAGTAAAACGGCTTAATCGGTAAAAATACCTAATGTTCATAAGTACAAGTTAGAGTGAGAATTTGATGTTGCCATAGAAGGGAAAAATGATCAGCATGCCATAAAACATAAGAATAAGGGATAAAGTTTAATTTCCGAGATTTGGGGCAAATGTGTAAATATGTAAAAGTTTAGGGGCAAAATTGTAATTTTTCCAAAGTTAAGAGTTAAGGACTGTTTTGATGAATGTGAGTATTAAATAAGCTAAATTTTCTATTATAGATCAAGAAGAACGAAATCCAGAGTTAGATCGAGGAAAGAAAAAGATAGAGGATTAAATCAATATAGTTGATCGTATTTCGTAATAAATTCAGGTTCCCCTGTTCTGACTTGGAAAAATCATAAAAAAATGGAGAAAAATAATTATGGGTTTAACTTTATATGTTTATAATCCTGAATGAGTCTATTTTCAAATGAAATAAATAAGAAGGTCATATGAATTCTGTACTAAGAGTAATTTGATTCGTAGTGAAGAGAGGTCAGAATAGTCAAATAGTAAAACAGGGGAAACTTTAAGAAAAATCTGGTATTGATTGGCCATACCAAAAATTATGGAAAAAATTACAGTAAGAAGGTATATGAGTCTAGTTTCAAGGAAAATTTACGGATCTAGATTTCGAGTTTCATAGCTCAAGTTATAATTAATTTAGTGAACATGACGCAGACGGACAGTTTCAATTTTTATACCCAGAACTAGTAAGTTAAGTCTAGTAATACCTCGTGCTCGACTCCGGAAACGGTCTCGGGTAAGGGGTGTTACAAGAAAGCGACCGCTTCTCTGTCACTCTTCTGCAGCAGATTAGCAAGGTTTTTGATGCTGTAAGTTCCATTGCATCTCCTTGAATATGTTTCATTTTTCTTTGAATTTTTTTTGTGTATATGATTTATTTATGACAAGGATCACTGATTTACCTTGTAGGCGTACAAGGCTCTTATGAAAGCTTTCACCGAGCATAATAAAGTATGTAAAGTCTTCCATTGAGTTGCTGTATCTTTTATATAAATTACAAGAATATGGTTGGGAACTCACGTTTGTTTTATTTTCTTATCGTTTTTGTATTTAAAATTGCAGTTTGGCAACCTTCCTTATGGTTTTCGGGCAAATACATGGGTTGTTCTTCCCATAGTAGCGGATAATCCGTCAATTTTTCCCCTACTTCCGGTGGAAGATGAAAATTGGGGAGGAAATGAAGGTTTTATTTGTTGACAATTCAATTTTTAAAGCAATTGCAGCAATCAAGAACATCATTGAAATCAATCAGAATGCTTTAAATGGCCATTCTGCTTCAATTTTGCATGAAGAAAAAGTGGGAGATTTGATTATTAAGGTGACAAGAGATGTTCCTGATGCAAGTGCGAAATTATATTGTAAAAATGAGGGGAGTCAGGTTCTAGGAATGCCACAAGAAGAGCTGGCTTGGAGAAATTTACTTAAAGGCATAACTGCTGATGAGAGTGCAACTGTTCATGTAAGTAAATAATTTTTTCTAGATGATTATGACGGACCAGAGAAAGAGGCTATGCATTGCTAAATTTACTTTTTCATTTTGTTTTGGTCTTGTAGGATACTTCTACTTTAGGTGTTGTGGTTGTAAGACATTGTGGCTATACAGCTAGTAAAAGTTTCAGCTAAAGTAAACTGGGAGGGGAATCCCATTCCTCAAGAAATTGACATGGAGGACCAACCTGAAGGAGGAGCAAATGCTTTAAATGTTAATAGGTCAATGTTTATTTCATCTCCATTTCATTAAAAAGCAACTATGGTCATCGGCTTTCCGGCTGGGTAAAACCCTTTCCGAGAAGCAACTATGGTCATCAGCTTCCCAGATTCAGTGACTCGTCTTCTTTTTCTTCTTCTCCTCTATTAAAGGGGTTTTTTTAGAGTTTTTTTTTCAATTTCTTCATCCAATGTGGCAAGTTAACTGGCCATATCAGCTAGTTAACTTGTCACATTAGTAGTTCTGTTAAGATATTAATGAAAACTATTAGTCAGTGACTGTTTTGTCACTTTTTTATAACGTTAGTGACTGTTTTGTTATTTTTCAAAAGTTGGGTGACTGAAATGAAACCTAGGTAACTATTTTGTTAGCTACCCTAAAGTTGAGTGACTGTTGGTATAATTTACCCTTTTAATTATCATAAAATCAAAAACTAATCCAAATAAATGGTTAAATATTTAAGTTAAGAAATTAAAAATTCATATCAATATTTGAACTAAGGATGTTATTTAATTAGTTAATTTAAAATACAAGCATAATATAATCACCATCACAATAACAAAGATAATAAAAATAATAATTCGAACAACGTTTTCAGTTTGTCGAATCAGGACAATAGGGATTATAACGACCGAGTCGAACGCTCGTGTTTCACTTATTGACCATGGGATTACCTCACAACCTACGTGGTGGTTTGGCGATTCAGTCTGAGTCATTTTTGCTTCTATGACTCGACGAGTTTGGCCAACGCAATGTTAGTGGAACCTCCCTCACTCGTCGCCACCTTGCCGCATGTTTCATGGCTAAGGTTCGCTCCCTAACTGAGTCACCTTCTTTCGACCCCATTACTTCTTTGACTTGTTTCTCCACCTCAGTTGAACTCACGAACCCGGTTTCTGACTCCACCATCGGCAACGCAATCTTCATTTCTTCTACCATCAACACCCTATTGACCATTTGTTCAGCATAAAGCGGCCACGCTAACATTGGAACCCCTGCACACACTGATTCTAGCACTGAGTTCCAGCCGCAGTGAGTCACGAACCCACCAACCGAGTCGTGATTCAACACGGTTAATTGGGGTGCCCATGATTTGACTACCAGTCCCTTCTCTTTGGTCCTCTCCAAGAACCCTGGAGGAAGCAATGATTTCAAATCTAGGTCGATTTTTGTGTCAATATTCAAGCTTTGGTTCTCTAATGGTGGGTTCCTCACAATCCATAAAAATTTCTGCCCACTCCTCTCTAATGGTGGGTTCCTCACAGCTATTTCCTTTAATTGTTGCACTGAAAACGATCTCAAGCTACCAAAACAAAGAAACACTACACTTTTACTAGGTTAAGAGTCTAACCATTTTATGCACTGAGGAACACCATCGCCGTCCACGGTGGTGTTAACAATGAGAGGTCCGATGCAGTAAATGGGAGGCGTGGGGTAGTCCAGCAAGAAGAGTCCATCATTAATCTCTTTGAAGATCTTTGGCTCGAGATATTCAAAAGTGTCCACAATAATCCCAGTTGAACGGGGCAAGTTGGTGGCGATGTCTAAGAAAATGTCATACAGCTTGTTGCATTTGGACGTTGTTGGTGGCATATCTGCAGATGGAATCGGTGGCGCGCCAAGGATATCAAAGAGAACATTGAGATGTTGGAAGCTTTGAGTGAACTTGTTACAGAAGGTGGGCAAATAAAGTAAGCAAGCAACAGCGCCGAGGGCGGAAGGGAGGAAAGAGTAAGCTGGAAGGTTGAGATCGGAGGCCACTTCCAATGCTACGCTTGTCGAAACCATTTTTTTGTTTGGAAAAACGGGCCGACTTTAAAAAGGAAAACGGAGTCGCCACCAATCTTTTTTGAAGTGTGATTGGGTCACCTTATAAAACATTTGGTCTACGAATTTTGAGAAAACGGGTCCGAGAGTCAGTTACGCACGAGGAAGGATTAGCACCCTCTTAACGCCCAAAATTGGTACCTTATTGATTGATTAATGTCCTAATAGCGAAAACTGGAAGAGATTTTAAGATATGAATCCTTTAGAAAATATTTGGATAATTCGAATTGGATATCGAAATTCTCTTGTTCCGAAAAGATGAAATACCACATCCAGCACGATAGGACATGATATTTCAAACCCTCGATACCAAGATCATTTCTTGATTTCCAAAACTCATGCATTGCAATTTGAAAAGGGTATTCCACTATTTGGCCAAACTAAAAACCGAAACCCAGCACGATTGGGCACGATTCCTCGCATTTCCAAACATGAAATATTGCCTTATTTGAGAAAACACAGTCAAAATCTCTAAAGGATATTTGGATGTTTGGACGAACGGAAAATCGAAGCCCAGCACGATTGGGCATGATCTCTCGAACTTCCAAACACGAAACATTGCCTTATTTAAAAAACGCGATCAAAATCTTTAAAGGATATTTAGTCATCTAGACGAACGAAAAATCAAAACCCAGCACGATTGGGCACAATTTCTCGAACTTCCAAACACGAAGTATTACCTTTGTGAAACCCTTTTTATGGATTTGGGAAAAAAGTAAATAAAAGCAAAATATAAGTGTAATAGGGAAAAAAATCTAAAATAAACAATAATGCTAACAATAATAAAAATAATGATGGAAAAAAATTTAAAAATCGAAAATAAAATAATAAATACAGTAATAATAGGTTAAAAATAAAAATAATACAAATAATTAAAATAATAATAGTACTAGTAAACTAAAAATAGTATTAATAAAAAAGGATGAATAACAGTAATGATAAATAAGTAATAATAATAATGGAAAATGTTTAAAATAAAAAATATAATATTGATAATAAAAATATAATAGAAAAACAATTGTAATAATAATAATATATGTAAAATGGTTATAATTGTAACGACCTCAAAAGTATGGATATTGAAAAATGAGTTATCGGGTCTCCATTTTTAGTAAACGGACTCATAAATATTTATTAAAAATATTTACGAAGTTAGTTGTGTGTTTAATAAGGTTTTATTTAGGTGAATTTGACTTAATTAGAAGTATTTGAGAAAAAAGATTAAATTGAAAAAGGTGCAAAAGTTTAATTATAGATTAAAAGAAAGTATAAAGGACTAAAAAGGCAATTATGCCATTTTTAAATGTTGAGGCGGTTTAGGTATGAAAAATCTGAGATTTTTATGTTTAATATATATTATATAATAAAGATATTTTATGTTTTAAATATAATATATTATATTATATTGTTATTATATATTATAAGAGAAAGTAAAAGAAAGAATAACATATATCATTTCAACCTTTTTGTTGTAAGTACTACAAGAATTTTAAATTATTGTTATTTATCTTTTTTTGAAATATTTATGTGAATTATTTAAATATATGAGATTCAGCTTTAATGCCCAAGTAGACGAAATTTAGAACTACTGGGATATTAGTGGCATGCCATTAAGGAACTTTAGCGCGCTCTCTGATATTAGCACGTTGGCGCTCTCTGATATTAGCACGTTGGTGCTCTCTGATATTAGCACGTTGGTGCTCTCTGATTATTAGCACATTGGTGCTCTCTGATTATTAGCACGTCAGTGCTCTCTGTTCACTTGTGCATCATAATGCACCTCTGTATTTGTTCCGTATATCCGGTGTGTTCTATAAGGTCTACTTTGGGCTAAGAAAGTGAAATGAGAACAAAAGTGAATCACTGATGTGTTAAGGTAATTTTTATACCTTACAAAAGATAAGTTAAATTTATTTAAAGCAATGCATAGTTGAAGAGACTTATATGTGAGTAGATATGCAATAATTGATTGAGTTAAAAATATTTTGATATGATTACTTATTTAATTATTCTTGTAGTGTTTACTAAGCCTTCACCAGCTTAACGCGTTTATTTTAACGCGTAGGTACAATTAGACTAGAAGAGAAGTTCAACTAGAAGATCTCTCATCTCATCACATCCTCAAGGGCTTCAAAAGTAGGTACTATATTTTGTATTAAAATGGCATGTACATATGTAGTTCAAAGGTGTTCCCATGTGATAGGGACTAAAATGTAGATTCTTAAAATTTTATCTATTTTCAGTTACGTGAAGTATTTTGGTATATATGGAATGAATTAATAAACAATAAATATGTTAGTAAAAATGGTTGGTAAGTTAAAATATTATATACAAATGTTTTAATTAAACAGTAACTGGCCATAATTGTTTTGGCACCAAATGTAATAGTCTTATACCGGGTCTGCATGATTGAACCGGGTATAGGAGTATTACAATAATAATAAAATTTTAAGAAAATAATACAAGCGAATATAATAATAATAGCAAAGTAAATTATAAATAAAATACTAAAAAAATAGTAGCAGTAACATTTTAAAGAATAAATACAAATGAAAAATAATAATAATAATGATAGTAAAAACAACAATATCAATAATAAAATAATAGTAACCACATGGAAAATAATAGTAATAAAAAAATAAAAAAATAAAAAAAGATAAAAATATATAAAAATAGTGATAATATGGTAATTATAATAGTAAAACAATATTAATGATAATAAAAATTAGAATTAACGATAATAATGACAAAATTAATAAAAAAACAAAAATCACCAAGGAAAATGAAAGGGATGAAATTGAATTTTTAAATAAAAATTTGGGGAAAATTTGAAATAAAAGATGACTGAAGTGAAAGAACTAAAAATGTGGAAGGGCTTGGGGCGAAAATATCCTATTTTTAAACAAAACATGCGTATCCCTTCGGGCCGAGTCGACTGCACTCGGATCCTGGGGTGAAACGGCGCCGTTTTGAGGCTTTTAAGCTTAGCCCTAAACGACGCCATTTAGTGGCCGTATAAAAGCTAAATTTTCTTTAAAAAAAACTCATTCCTTCATTTGCGGCAGAGAAAAAAAATAAAAGTTCTCAGTTTGCTCTCCCCTCCCCCTCACGGAGCCCAGATTCTGGCCAAGGCTTCCGGCGAATCACCGCCGTCATCCGCCACCGCCGGCCATCGACGGTGAGTTTCTCTTTATTCTTTTATATATTTTAAAACCCTTATTTATTTTTTTATAAAAAAGAAAACCCCTAAAAGAAAACGAGGCGCGAATTCGAAAAAACAAAAAGGGATAAACGAAAAAAATGAACCTTTGCTTTTTGATTCTCTATATTTCTCTCAAAGCGTGTATATTACCTGTATCTATCCAAAAAAGAAATCCCCTATTACATTCCATTACTCCCCTTTTTATAGCCTAAAGAAAAATCCCCCCAAAATAGAATTAGATCCCGAATACAATTCCTTTGCTATTATTGGGTTTTCCTCTTCTGTAGGTACAGCACGGAAACGTGAAGGCGCATGTTGCGGGCGCCGAGGTTTTGGAAGCAATGTGGCCGAGCACGAGCATGGGGGTCGTTTCGGAGGCTGCTGGCGGCGCAAGGGGCTAGGGTTTCGGCCAAGACTTTAGGTTGTGGGCTAGGTTAGGTCTGTTTGGGCTTGGTTTTATTGTTTGGGCCGGTAACTTAGGTAAAATGGACTGTTTTTATTGGACTAGTTTACTAAACTTGGGACTTTGGACTATGGAACTTTGCTGGTTTATTTTTAATACGGGCCCGGGTAAATTTTGCCCACTACAGCTCTGATGCAGAAGAAGTCAACGATAATGGTGTTGATTGTGTAGTTATTGGAGATAGTGAGAAGGGTGCGGCAGACATCGGGGTTTCTGAGGCGGATGACGTCGAAGAGAAGGGTATCTAATTCGGTTGAGGTTGGAAGGCGGTCGACAGTGGGGAGGTAGTGGAAGGTGATGGAAGGAGGAACGGGGGAGGGGACGGTGGAGGAAGTTTGTGAAGGAAGGGTGGCGATGAGGATGTGGATAGAAAGGGAAGGGTGGTGAGTGAGGAGGAGCTTGGCGAACTCTACCATGGGTGCCAGGTGAGTAAGCATAGGTGCTGGGTACATAACTATGGCTTCCTCCATTGGTGATAATGAAAAATGGAGAAGACACAATGTATATATGAATCATAAAGAAAACATTTGGATATGGGGTTTTTATTTTTTAAATGTGCTATTACTCCTTGTAAGTTCATAAAATTTTAGATTTAGTGCCTCGATTAAAAAAAATTAAAAATTAAGTTTTTATTTAAAAATATTAATCTAGTCATTATAATCATATTTAATTTTTGTCAAATTTATCAGCATAAAAGTTTGATTAAACTGTCTTTATATGACATGACATATAATTAGTAGAAAATAAACATGTTAAATTTATAAATTTTAATAAATAATGTTAATGATTAGACTAGATTTTTAAACTGAAAAAAAAATAAGAGGATTAACTTTTTATCTTTTAAAGTATAAGGGCCAAATCTCAAATTATATACAAGTAAAGAGACTAGCAACACATTTTAACCTTTTTTTCTGAAGTTACAACCGTATTAACCCTTCCACTTTGAATAAACTAGTTTATAATTACACGTTTAACTTTTTAATTAATTTTTAAATAATGTATTTTTAATTATTATAATTAATTTTTAATTCATTCTTCATAATTAAAATATATAATTTTTTAAAATATCGTATTAATAGATCAGTAAAGTTTTTAATATATTAAAAAATTCAAATCATAATTAAAATATTTATACTATTTTTAATATACAATATAATTTTTACTTCATGTAATCATTATTTAAACTAATAACTAATAATTTTTATTAAATTATATTAATTATTTCGATAATTTAAATATATTACTAATAAAAAATTTTTATTATTAAAGTATTTGTACAAGCACTAAAAAGTTGATATATTACCGCTCAATTTTTCTTTTTATTTTCTTAATGGTCAAAAATTAATTATAATAATTTGTAAATAATATATAATTAATATGTAGCAAAAAAATCAAGTAAAACATAAACAAAAAAACTTTTTAAAAATGATTGTAATTGTAAAAAAATTATGTCAAATTTTACTTCAATTATAATTTTTTTAACTAAACCTTTTTAAGTAATAATGGGAATTATTTTTACATGTTAATTTAATAATATGATAAAAATAAAAAAAATATTCTCATTAATTCAAAAACTTTTTCAAATTGATGTTTTTATATATATTATAGGTAATTACAAGTAGTAACTCAATTATAAAGTAGACTCAAATTAACTATTTATAATCAGAATAAATCTAATTAAAAACTTATATATTATATTTAGAATCTCAATTTTCCTATCTTGAAACATAATTTAAAATCTTAATTAAAATTGATTTTTTATATTTATTTTATTTGATCCGTACATTGGTTATTGACTTGTTGGTATTGATTTGAATGGTTTTGAAGGTTGGTTGCTACTTTAAGGATCTTACTGAAGTGAGATTGAGTGCCCAACCCTTCGTTCAACATGAGATAGAACCCGAATTTCAGCTACTTTAGATACGGAACCACGAGTGTTGTGGTAAACAAGTTAGGGTGGGTTTAGGCCCAAGAGCAAGAATTACAAGAAATATTAGTGCTCAATATTAATTTTATTATAATTTGTTATCATTTTTGTTTTTTACACAATGTTTAAACCCACTTATAGTTCTTCTTCAACTCTTAAATAGCAGGATAAAATGTTTCAGCGCATTCGAACTCACGTCCTCCTATAATGACAACAGTACTAACACCAATCGAAGTAAGACTCAATCGAACAAAAATAACAACCACTTGGGTCCTAGTCATCTCAGCTTCCATGACTCGAAAAGTTTGAATAGTGCAATACGAGAGGAACCTCCCTCACTCGTCGCTACCTCGGCTGCACGTTTCATATCTAACGTTCGCTGCCTAACTGAGTCACTTTCTTGCGACTCAATCAACTCTTTGACTCGCTTCTCCACCTCAGTTGAACACACGAACCCTGTTTCCGACTCCACCATCGGCAATGCGATCTTCATTTCTTCTACCATCAACACCCTATTGAGCCTTTGTTCCGCATAAAGTGGCCAGGCCAACATTGGAACCCCTGCACACACCGATTCCAGCACCGAGTTCCAGCCACAGTGAGTTATGAATCCACCAACCGAGTCGTGATTCAACACGGCTGCTTGAGGTGCCCATGATTTGACTACCCGTCCCCTCTCTTTGGTCCTCTCCAAGAACCCTTGAGGAAGCAACGAATTCAAATCTGGGTCCAAGCTTTGGTCCTCTAATGGTGGGTTCTTCACCACCCACAAGAATCTCTGCCCACTGCTCTCTAATCCAACAGCTATTTCTTTTATTTGTTGCATTGAAAACGAACCCGAGCTACCAAAACAAAGAAACACTACGCTTTTACTAGGTTGCGAGTCTAGCCACTTTAAGCAATGAGGAACATCGCCGCCGTCTGCGGTGGAGTAGGCAATGCAAGGTCCAACGCAGTAAAGGGGAGGTGTGGGGTGCTCCGGTACGCAGAATCCATCGCGAATAGCCTTGATGACCTTTGACTCGAGGCATTCGAATGTGTTGACGATGATCCCAGCTAAATGGGGCAAACAAGTGGAGTTGTTTAAGAAAATTTCATACCACTCGTTGCGTTTGAGTACCGGCGACGGCATATCCGAGGATGGAATCGATGGGACTCCGGGGATGTCGAGAAGAATGTTGAGATCTTGAAAGTTTTGAGTAAATTTGTTGTGAAGGGTGGGCAGATAAAGTAAGGAAGCAAGGGAACCGGCGGCGAAGGTGCAGAAACAGTAACACGGAATGTTGAGATCGGAGATGATTTCGAAAGCGAATCTGGTGCAGAAGAAGTCGAAGATAACAGCGTTAAGTGTATAGTTGTTGGAGATGGTAAGGAGGGCACGGCGGAAGTCGGGGTTGTTGAGGCGGATGACATCGCAGAGAAGGGAGAATGGGTGGGTTGAGGGAGGAGGGAGGTCGACAGCGGGGAGGTAGTGGCAGGTGATGTTAGGAGGAATGGCGGAGGAGGGAATTTGGGAAGGGAGGGTAGTGAAGATGAGGATGTGGATAGAAAGGGAAGGGTGGTGACTGAGGAGGAGCTTGGCGAACTCTACCATGGGTGTTTGGTGGGTAAGCAAAGGTGCTGGGTAAATAACTATGGCTTCCGCCATTGCTGATTATGAAAAAATGAAGGGGAAAAAACACAAAGAATAGGAGTTTAAAGATGATGTATTGTGAAAGAGATGAAATAAACGAGCGAGTTACTGAACCAAAAAGATGGTCAACGATGATTCTAAACCATGTTTTTAATCATCTCACTTTAGTAAATTCCAAAATTTTTAATCAAATTAAAGAAAGCAACCAAATTTCCGGAAAAATTATTAATATCATCTTGTGAATGTTGCTTTATTATTTTCCTAATAATGGAAAACAAGATTCCCAACTTTTGGTCACATGAAGTAATTGAATTTTATTTGGTATTTTGAAATTGAAAGCTCTTTAAATTGTATGATTTAAGGGTTTTTTTTTTTTATTATTATTATCTAAATTAGGTTATCCATAGGGAGCAATAGACAATAACTAATCCCTTGTTACGAATGTGCTCCAATGTCCCATATAATTGAAGGTCAGTAAAAGCTACAAACCCAACAACATCAAGTGGAGAATGCAATCGAAAACCTAAGCCTCCCCGAAAGACTAGAAGGACCAGAAAACCTATATTCAGGGTATATAGTCACAATATGACAAGTTTATAAAGATAGAAAAACAAAATACGGTCACATTCTTCATTGCAAAGCTTAAAAGTGTTGGAAAGTTTTTACCAAAATATAACTACACAAACTCCAAAAGAAAGCTTTAAAACGAAGGGTACAAAACAAAGTAAAAGGAAAAAGAAAATCCATCGACCTCTACTTAGGAGCAATTTTGGACAATCAAGCACAGCCAAATGACGCATTGTAATTAGATTGAAGAGAAAGTATCCAACATTTGGATAATGGAGGCCAAAACAGCATCATACCATTGAGAACAAAGAGCTCAGTACTCCCACTTCTTCAGTTCCATACCATCCGGAGGACTTCCTTCCACCTTCTTTACACCGACTTCTTTCCAGTTCGTCGAAAGAACAGTCCCATTTGATTCCACCTATAATGCATACAGCAGATAAGATTGTTCAAACCCCCATTATTTTATCCCAAAGACCATAGTTATGCATAACAAGCTTTTTGAGTTAGATATCTTACAAAGGATTTCTGCATGGCCCTTCTTGCATCCTCGTCAGCATCCTGATAAATGTCGCGGAAAAATTTATTCAAAGCTGCATCACCATCTAGCTTTTCATCTTTCTCCTGAAAAACCAGCCAGAAAGGGTCGTGTTAAATCATGATTGCATCCCACAAACTTACACTGGGCAGGTTGTCCCATGCACACAATGGGAAACATATAAAAATTAAGATATTTGATGTACCTCCTTCTTTACTTGAGCTTCGATTTTATCCCAATCAACCCTTTTTGGTTTGGAGGATGGGTATGATGGTCTTTGATTTGCAGCAACTATAAGACAAGAATTAGTTATGGCCACAAGTAGATAAAAGGATACTTTAGTAGCCAAATTATTAGAGGGGATATTCTAGCTTTCATAGAACACTTAACTAGCATGTGTGCTCAAAGATCAAGTTCAACCAATCAAATGATACTGGAAAAGATTTTCAATTGCAAAAGCATCAACAAAGAAAACCATGAAATATATGGGCATGGAGTGTGGTCAAACATTACTGAAGCAGATATCAATGTGTTCTAAATTTTACAATATAAGAACCCCATATTGCAGAATATCAAAAAGCCATGCAGGTTTGTTTGAACTTTGAAAACAAATTAAGATGAAATTCTTTTAATGTGAACAAGATAGAAAAATTCAAGGGCATGGAGAGATCAACTTACCAGAAGATACATTAATCTTTTGGGGCACAGCAACTTCCATGCTAAATTCAAGGGATGTCCAATGAATTGGTTCAGCTTTTGCTAACCTAATTTCAATTTTGGTTGACAAAACATCATATCTGCACTTGTCAGGTATTATCTGTTCAAACATTGGCAATCCCAAAAAAGACAACTTAGCATCTAAGCTAGAGATACAATCACATAGCAAAAGATTGAACACTAAGCCTATTTGTCGCTACCTAAAAAAAAAAAAAAAGAATTCCACTTCAATAAAGTATTTTCAATAATTTCCAGAATTAACTACAGAGTTCTATATTTGGATCTTTGCCCAAAAGGAAAATGCCAACCTTATGTACCATATTACTCTTACAAACCAGAAAATAATCAACACAAATTTCTTGTAATACCTTTCCAAATAAGCGAGGTTGGAAATGATAAGCATCTTTGCCGGGTGCATTGACAGCGACACTTAGCTGCACAGCAACAAAGAAAGATGGTGTATCTTTAGCCTACTAATAAAAAACGCAACGCTACTCCTGGAACACTTAAGGAAAGAAACACACAAAATTGCAAAACAAAGATGTAGTACAATGCAACTTACTATTTGTTCACCATAATCAACTTTAACGCACTCGCGTGGTATTCCCTTAGCAAATATTGTGACAACCACTTCCTCTGGTTTCTGATAAAATTCATGCCTGCACAATATTTTTTTACCAGATCAACTGCAAATCACCGAATGCAAAATAGCACTGACATTACAAAGAGAACACATAGGAACAAACCTGTAAACTGATTTGGGTGGTGCTGCAACAGTCATAGGATCAGGTACATCCTTGACAGAAGAGACGTCTTTCGCAGGTACAACATTTGTTGGCACCTCTTCCAACGTCTCCTTTGGTAACTCACCATTTTCCTCTAAACAAATACACAAAGGTATTATATAGCAAGACAAGAGAGGTTACTGAGACAATAACAGAATACTTCTAATTATATAGCAATTCTTTCGGATAAATTCACCCCTTGCCAAAACCAGTTCTTTAAGACAATATACCTGCAATGCGCTCTTCACATTCTTTAATTAACTTGGAAAATCTCGACTCTTCTGGTGCCAAAGCAGCCCCAGTCTCCAACGCAGCCTTAGCAGTTTGATACTCCTCAAGCTTCATACACGCAGTACTGCAAACATACATTTACTTGTTATTATAAAGGCTTGTTCTGGGAAAAGGGTGAATACAAATTTAGCTATTCTATCAACTACTAAAACTTTCTCCTATAATAATCTTTTACAAAAACAACTCTACAAATTCCTTTAGTAATTATACATTAAATACGATGGGGAAACAATTAATTTCAGCGCAGAAAGTACTATATTACGCAAGGGAATAAAGAGTATATAATTTTTTTTTTAAAAAAAGGACTAAAGCATTGGACGAGCCCAAATAATCAAATTAAAGAGGAAAAAGAAAAGCCGGTAAGGGGAAATGAACTAACGCTTTACGCAAGTAGGCTTTAGACATGGACGGATCCAACTCAATTGCTTTGTTAGCATCTGCCACAGCATCTGCGCGAACAAAATTGCAAAGCAACAAGTAGAATTAACAATTAATTTCTTTTTGAAACTTATAGAAAGTGAGATAAATAGGGAAAAATCAAGGGAGAAACCAGGGAGATTGTTGAGTTTGATGTTGGCTTGAGCACGGTCAGCGTAGAGCTCGGCCTTTTTAGGGTTGATTCCGATGGCTTGCGAGTAGAGATCGAGGGCGAGTTCAAAGTGGTCATCGAAGTATGCTTCTTTGGCTTTGGTTTCTAAAGCAGACGCCATTACCAGGGCAAACCCAGAGACACACAACGAGGAAGAGAAGTCTCTAGAAGATCAAAAGATCAATGGAAGAGGGGATTTTGATTTTCTGAATAGGATTGACCCTCAAAGAAAACTAATATAAACAGATTGAATAGTTCCCGACTTTTTTAACGATTTGATTTCTTTATTATAATTGTATTGCGAAATTACAAGTTTACCCCCACAGTTTTTTAAATTATAACTACAAAATTAAATTAACTTAAATCAGGTCCAAACCATATTTAACCGATTTTTATTAATTTTATACAGACCGGTTCAACCTTTTGGGCCATGGGTTTTTCATTCAATTTTTAAAAAAATTACAATTACATCATATTAATAAATTCCTATAATTATAATCAATATATACATAAAATTACAATCAAAATCATTTATTAGAATGTATACTAATTGATAATCGAATACTTTAACTAGTGATTGAGGGTTCAATCTTTGTCCTTCGTATGGAGCAGTTTTAAAACCCTTGATCAGCATCTACTCTTTAATGAGCCCATAGAACACGAAAGATTAATTAATAGGTTCACTCTAGTAAATACTTGAGTAACAAAAAAAAAAGTTACAATCAAAATCAATTATTAAAATATATACTAATTTAATAATTAAAATATATCCAAATTAGATCAAAATAAATATAAAAATGCTCCATAATGAAACTTAAATCGAAATAAAAAAATGCTACATTAATTATTTATTTAATAGCAAGCAAAATATATGTGTATATATATTTATTTATTCTTGCTTCGGTTCTGTTCTCTAGTATATTCCATGCTTCTACGTAGGGCAAAGTTTATTAAGCAATATAAAAGCTAATATATGCAACATATAAATTTTAAATTTTTTAAAATTTAAGTTTAATTATTAATATTATTAAATTTGTTGTTGTGATATTTTTAAAATAAATAAAAATACTCACTTAATAATAATGCAAAAAATGAGGTTGTATTGTAACAAAAATAACTTTAACAATTTTAGCAATTCAACCTAAATTTTCTATACATAAAATTAAAGAATAAACTAAATTGAACATTGAAGCAAATTAAGGTACAAAATAATATATTAACCCTTCTTTTCTTTTTCTTTCACGTAAAGCGAGTTTTGTAGACCAGATATTGATGCTTCCAAGCAATTAAGCTTCTTGCTTTCTAACTCGATATCGAATCCATTATTATCTCATAAACACGCAAGGTCCCGCGATTCTGATTAAGCAGTAGATTCACTTTTTCAAAGCATCACTTTCCATATCACTGATCTTCATGCTTTGCAAAGCGGCAAACCGGGTCATTAACCGAAACGAACCAACATTTTTGGAAGAAACATGTTCGAGGATCCTGTCATTTTGCAACTCCAACTCTTTGAAACAAGGTATATCTGTTCACAGCCCTGTAATAAAACTGGGTCTTCACCATCATTTGTATTTGAACAACAATCTCTTGTCTCTCTACGCCAAATGCTTTGGAGTGAACAAAGCACGCCACTTCTTCGACGAAATGCCACATAAAGATGTGGTCTCTTGGACTGGGATTCTATCAGCTTATGTCAAGAATGGAAACCATGATACAGCCCTTCGTGTTTTTGATTCCATGTTAATATATGGGGAATCCCCGAATGAGTTCACGCTTTCGAGTGTGCTACGTTCGTGTTCTTCTATGGGGGAGTTTGATTATGGGACTTGCATTCAAGGTTATGTAATAAAAGAAGGGTTTGATCAAAACCCGGTTTTAATCAGCGGTTTGATTGATTTTTACTCAAAATTTGGTTTAGTAACTGAAGCTTCTAACTTGTTTATCACTAAAGGGAATCATGATACTGTTACTTGGACTATGATGATCTCTTCACGTGTTCTAGCTCAGAGATGGGTTCGAGCTTTACAGCTTTATGTCGATATGGTTAAGGCTGGGGTTGCTCCTAATGAGTTTACTTTTGTGAAGCTTTTGGGGGCATGTAGTGCCCATGGTTTAAACTATGGAAAATTGGTTCATGCTCATATATTGTTAAGGGGAGTCAAGTTGAATGTGGTATTGAAAACGGCCTTAGTCAATATGTACTCGAGATTTCGAAGGATGGAAGATGCAATAAAGGTCTCGAATTCGACACCTGAATATGATACCATGTTGTGGACAGCTCTTATTTCCGGGTTTGCACAAAACTCTATGTTTCGAAAGGCTGTATCCGCATTTCGTGCAATGGGGGTCTCAGGAATTATACCGAATAACTATATGTTTTCCAGCATCTTGAATGTCTCCTCGTTGATGTTGTCTCTGGCACTCGGTCAACAAGTTCACTCGAGGGTGGTAGTGACCGGTTTGGAGGGTGATGTTTCGGTTGGAAATGCTCTTATCAACATGTATGTCAAATGCTCTGATAATGTTGAAGATGCTTTGAGAGTGTTTAGAGGAATAAGCTTACCGAATGTCGTTTCGTGGACCTCTTTGATTGCAGGTTTTGCTGAACATGGTCTTCAACTCGATTCTTTTCACTTGTTTACGGAGATGAGAGAAGCAGGAATAGAACCGAATTCTTTTACCGTCTCTAGCATCATCAGGTCCTTTGGTGCTGCAAAATTGCTTCCTCGGATACTAATGCTGCATGGACATGTTGTGAAAACAAATTTATATGAAGATATAGCTGTTCAGAATGCTCTTGTAGATTTTTATGCCAAATTCGGGATGCTAAATGATGTATGGCAAATAGTTGATACGATGAATCGTAGAGATGCAATCACATATACTACTTTGGCCTCGAGAATGAATCAAATGGGTCATCATGAGTTAGCATTGCACATTATCACTGATATGAAAAATGATGATATCAAGATTGATGAATTCAGTACAGCCAGTTTCCTATCTGCATCAGCCGATTTGGGCACAATAATGACCGGAAAGCAACTTCACTGTCATTCCATAAAATCGGGTTTGTGCAAGTGGTTTTCAGTATTAAACGGGCTAGTCAACTTGTACGGAAAATGCGGATGCATACACGATGCACAAAGAGCTTTCGGGGAGATTGGAATGCCAGATATTTTTTCATGGAACGGGTTGATATCTGGATTGACATCAAACGGGTACATTCCCTCCGCTCTCTCTACCTTCGATGACATGAAACTATCCGGAGTTAAACCCGACGCTATAACATTCTTGTCCATACTGTCTGCTTGTAGTAACGGTAAATTAACCGATCTCGGCCTTGAGCATTTTCAATCCATGAGAGAAATATACAACATAGAGCCACAATTAGACCATTATGTTCACTTGGTTGATATACTTGGTCAAGGTGGCCGCCTAGAGGAAGCTATGGAAGTCATACAAACAATGCCATTTACAGCCAACACTTCGATCTACAAAACATTACTCCGAGCCTGCAAAGCACATAGAAATATACCGTTAGCCGAACATACGGCTAAACAAGGCCTTGAACTCGACCCATTGGATCCAGCCTTCTATATACTGCTAACGAACTTATACCAAGACTCTGGTCGACACGACTTAGCGGAAAGGACACTTACAGTTATGAAAGAAAAACAATTGAGGAAGAACCCTAGCCATAGCCGGGTGGAGATTAGGGACAAAGTTCATGTCTTTCTTGCAGGGGAAAGATCACATCCACAAACAAATGAAATTTATGAGCAAATAGAATCTTTTGAAGCTGAGTTTAAGAAGCATGGATATTTATTTCAAGGCATTGGGCATTCATATTATCACAGTGAGAAGCTAGCAGTTGTATTTGGTCTTTTAAATACACCTTCTAAAGCTACTATATATGTGATTAAGAATAGTAGCATTTGCAGAGATTGCCATAACTTTATGAAATTTGTGACTCAGTTGATTGATAGGGAAATCATTGTAAGAGAGGGTAACCGTTTGCATTCCTTTAGAAAGGGAGAGTGTTCGTGTAGAGGCTAATGATTTTTGAAATGATAAATTCAACATGAAATTTCGCAATAAGTTTAATTTTCATTGGTAAAAATAACTCTCTGATCCCTCGACCAAATTGGTTCCCTAAACAAAATAGAGCAATGCAATTAAGAACAATTAATCACTAATTAATATTTTTTGCAAATTGTATATATTTTTTGTTGGCACAAGAATAAATTTAGCTCTCAAAATTTACACATTTTATCAATTTGATCTTTATTTAACATATTTAGCTTGCAATATTTACACATTCTTGCAATTTGATCCTTATTTAACAAATCTAACCCGCAATTTTCAACATCATGATACCATATTTGTAATCCTGCAAACACCAATTTCAAGCTGGAGAATATATATACACATATACATATGTATATGTACGGAGAAAAAACCTGAGAGGGCAACAAAATTTTTGGGACCCATATTAACATTATTAGCAATTGAATGATTCCATTGTATTAGGGTTTAAACTCTGTTCCATCGAAGAAACAGGCACCAATTCAGGGTTGAAAAACATAAACAAAAAGGATGAGAACAAAAATAAAATGCAAACCTCGAGTCTTAAAACCTAATTGTCTCCAGCCAAATGCTTTTCAGCATGCTATTACTCCTTTATCAGTGGCTCCCCAGAGGTGATTTTAGGCTCATCCTTCTTGGAAACAGCTTCGAGCGTCTTGTAGAACTCCTCTGGTAGAGGACCGGGACGGTGTTGAGGTACGTGCTTGGGAATTGGAGCATCATTTTCAATAATCTCACATCCGTAGTCATCGGGAACACCCCAAGGAACCCACTCTGCAAAACCAACATGATATAGAATGTCATGTCGCTACTCGAAAATGAAAAAATATAACAAGTTTTCTGGCAATTTAGTTTGTATCTTAACCGGACAGTCAAGAGCAGATTAAAGCACAACAAACAGCAACAAAAGTGCCAACAAACATGATAACAAAACCAAAAACACCCTGACATGGAGTATATAAGAATCATCAATGGCTGTGACTAAAAATAGATGCATTGATAAATTATGAACATGAGTTACCGGAAACAAAATATATGCCAAGGATAAGAAAACGGCTACCAGACCATTAAAGTTCGAAGCAGAAGGGCAAGCGATGAGAAACCAGAAGAACACCATGTAATAAAATCAATCTAATGCTTCAAAAGTAAAGATTCAAATTTAAATAAAGCAAGTTTTGAAGATTGAGGTGATAGATGAACACACAATTCACTGCATGGACAAAAATGATAGTATAAACTAATTTACAAAAAGATGAACATCGGTCTCAATTTTTATTATTTTTATCAAAGCCTACTTCTACCCAACACACTTAATCACGCTCAAACTCATGTTATTTACTGAGCTAAGACTCAATCAGCTGATACCAAGTCGATTTCTACAATACTTTCACCATCAAATTCATTCAAACTCCCATGTCCATTGTTGAATTATATAATTAAGCAATTCTAAAGTCTTCTTATTAACAAATTATCTGATTTTCCATAAGCAGCCTTGGTTAAGCAATGCAATAAGCAGCTCTAATTTAACCCAGATTCGCTTAAAGAAACCCTAAACCAATCATATGCTTGATTGAATATTGAAGTTTCGCATTCTAAAAACCCTAAATGACGTATAAAAAATTGAACAATTTTTAAAAAAAATAAAAGATTGAATGGAACGAACCGATCATTTTCCCGACAAGAGTGAGCTCGTCACGCGCTTCCTCGATAAGCTCCTCGACTTGGCCGCATCCGAGGCGCTTCTCGATCATTTCCCAGTCTTCTTCCTCTTGGCATACCTTCAGACGGTGGCGTGTGAAGCTCTCCACGGCCTTACGGTATCCTTCGTCTTCCGGTACGGCCTGGATCTCCTTCAAGGTCTTGTTGTAGAGCCCGATAAGGACTTCCCTGGCGTTTGGGACCACGTCTAATCCAACGATCCCCGTCGTCTCTTTGAACTTCGCCAACAATGGCCGCGAGACCAATCGCAGGAACATTTTCTTTTTTTTTTAAAGCTTGTGCTATTTATCGTCGGAGTCTGGAGGCGCCGCCGTATCGCTTCCCTTCCCTCAGGTGGTTTTCTTCTGTTGCGATGAATTGAAGGACGACAAAGCTCGGAAAGCGAGAGAATGGAATTGAGTTTGAGCTTTAGATGGCGGTTGAATATTGTGTGGCGAATCCATAGGATGAAGAAATCCCAACTGTCGACTTTTTTCGTGTGGATCAACGTCTCAACGATCGGAAGGTTTCGGTTTCTTTCTGGGCTCCTAATTTGAAGACGTTTTGGGCCAAGACCAGCCTTAGCCCATAATGGCTAAACTGAAAACAAATTCGTGACAAAACTAGAGCTCCACACTTTCTTTTATGCTCTTTAATCTTGGCTTAAAATTAAAAATCAATTTAAGATTTAAAAGATTAAACCTTATTTTACTTGCTATCATTATTATTGCAAAGAAGATCGTAAGTTGGAATATGTTTTGACTTCATATTATCTTTCAATTTTTTTTATAAATAAATTAACTTTCGTAAAAAAAAAATATAATTATTTTCGTCGATTGAGTTATAATTCGGTTAAAATGAACATTGTTGTCAATACAGAAGGATGTAGTTTCGAATACGTTGAAGCGCGTTATCCTCTTTTTTTAATGGGTTATAGGTAGTTCTAAGCATTGCATCAAAAAGAACAGATATGATCAGAACCTATTATTCAAATAAATAACTCCATAACTAAATAAATAAGATACATTACATTTTCATAGGATTTAGTTACGCTCTTTTATAATTTCTTATACAATCAGTATTTTAACAATTTATCTGTCATATTTCATTCTCCATTCATGTAGATTATATATGACAAGTTTGGATAGTTTGAAAATTTCTAATTATTAGTTTCATGTAAAAAAATTCAACTGTTAAATATATATTAATATAGACAATATTTTAGATCGATAATATAAAAATATTGGGTCAATTCAAAATTTTACATGCATTACAAGTACAATATCTTGATAAATACAACAGTTAAATTATTAAAATATCAATCGTATTAATTTTTACGCCAATATAAACAGATATCTCTCCAATATATATAACAATATTTTTAACTCACTTATACATGAAACCATCCTAATACTAAATAATAATTCTAACTCCATGCCTCAAACATGCTAAAAATAAAATTGCACTTTTAGAGAAAAAAATACCCCTTATTTATTACATAAAAGAAAAATGATCCCTTAAAGGAGGAAGGGATGCCTTAGGTCACACATTGGACCATTTAAGTAGCTTTATTAAGATTTACATCATTAGATTCTTGTGCTACCCTTCACTATGATTATTCATCATTCACGTTATTTTTATTATTTCCTAAGAATATTTCATTATTTATTGCACCCCACCCCTCAATATTCTTTGAAGCTTAATGCTCAAAATAGAATTAGATTTCACTTTGTCAATGCATCATGACATCAAAAAAAATCCTATGTAAAGTCAACCTAGTTTCAGTTTAATTTAATTCTGTTCTCCACTTTATTTTATATTCTTTAATTTTAAAAATTATGAATCTAAAAATAAATTAATATAAAATTTAATTTTTATGATTATCTTAAAATATAGAGAAATTGTTTTATGAATCTTATCCTGAACCCTAAAACCTTAAATCTTAAATCTTAAATCTTGAACTTTGAACTCTAAATTTAAATCTTGAACTCGAAATTTGGAATCATAAACTTTGAACACGAGGTTTGAAGTTTAGGATTATGGGTTCGAAATTTAAAATAAAAAATCTACTAAAATTATGTGTTAATAACACAAAAAAAATTACTGAAACGTCATTAAATAGTTAGAAATGAACCATAAATAATGTCATGGGAATAATCTATAAAATAATTTATGTAAAATATATTTATGTTAGAAACGTTTTAAACCTTAAAACACTTTAACAAACTGTAATAAATAAATTTCAAGGGAAAAATATTGGTTCTATCTATACTACTATATATATAAGGAAGGTTCTAGATCTTCCTTACATGATACCTATCTATTTGTTGTTGTTTTTTACACATGAAAATATAATGGTTAAATTTTAGTTTTAATCTCTTTACTTTTTCAGAGAGTATAAAGTAATGGTTAACTTTTAGTTTTGATCATTATATTTCATTTAAATTTGGTACGCAACTTTTATGTCATATACTTTATTATGATTAAAAAGTTTATGTGAATTTTTAATGATTGGTAGAACTTTTAAAATTCTCTATTGAATTTAGGTTGATTAGAATGTTTTTTTTTTGTTGCATGAATATCGAGTGAGTAATTTTTTTAATTTCAAAAATATCACACCAACTTTAACAAAAGAATTTTAACAATGTTAATAAATGAACTTAAATTTTTAAATTCAAAATGTAGAGGAATGGATATTAAATTCCCAATATACGAAGGGTACAAGATCTTTAAGCATATTATAACCTTTAAATTTTTATTTTGTAATTTAGTCAAATAAATAAATGATTAACCCAACATGAAATGTAACAGCCCGATTTAGGGGCTAGTCGAAACAGTGATCTCGGGATCACTAATCTGAGATTAGAGAAATTTATTTTCATGTCATTTCATGAGTCAGAGCATGATGGTATATGTACATGAGAATTTTGGTACTTTAATTTTAGCGATTTCATGTTTAATCACGAAAAATGATTAAATCGCATAAAGTGCGAAAGTTTCATCCTCTAAGCTAAAGGCACCAAATAGCCATAGATTGATAATTGGAGGTCTTTAAAAGGCAATTAGACCCCCAATATTTGCTTGGCCGGCCATAGACTACATAGGAGACAAAGATGGACACAATTTGGTCAAAGTAGTTGATAGTTGGTGACTAATTTTACTAGTTTAATATTAGAATAAAGAAAGAGAAGATATCATCTTTCTTTCCATCTTTCTCCACCGAAATTTCCAAGAAAAATAGGGGTTTTGAAAGCTCAAATTTTCAGTAAGCTCTCCTTCATTCTAGTAAGTGTTCTAGTGATCTTTTCTTGAAAATAGTTGCACATTTGAGACCCCTAAAGCTTAAGCTTTCAAATGAGGGGACTATTGTGCAATATGGTGAAAAGTTTAGAGTTTTTCCATGAGAGCTATCATTGTTATTTGCTACATTTTTATGGAAGAAATTGAGTCTTAGTTGTTAGATGAACATCTTTTACGAAATGTTGTCTTAAAAACACCTAACTGGACCTTGATGAAAATGTTACAAATTTGTAGTAATTATGTGAAATTTTGAGTTTTGATGATAGCTATAAGAGTATTAAATGTTCACCTAGGCTTGTTGAAGGTAGAAATGTGATTAGAATTAATTTCCGAGCCTAAAGGCAAAATGGTCATTTTGCCAAAGTCTAGGGGCAAAATAGTAATTTTGCTTAAGCATGATTATTGAAATGCTTTTATTAATGTGGTGATTAAAATGAGCTAAATTACTATTATAGAGCAAGAAGAACCTAGAATCCGCCTCGATCGGGGGAAGAACAAAGTCTCGGACTAGACCGACAAGTTGGCTCATTTTGAAAACGAAGTAAGTTTGTATGTGATTAATGCAAAATTCATGTTAGCATGATTGAGAATGTTTGGTATCATATTGATGCATGATACTCTACTAAATTGAGTGATTGATGTTGAATATGATGTTGAAGTCCTAGCAGACTATAATGAATATGAAAAGGCTATCATCGAGACATGAAATAGATAAGGTCTCGTATAAGACCATGTCTGGGACATGGCCTCGGCATCGAGTTGAGATTCCGTATAAGACCATATCCGGGACATGGCTTCGGTAATGAATATGAGAATCATATAAGACCATCTCCGAGATATGGCATCGATACTTGATGTGAAAGTCCATATAAGACATTATCCGGGATATGGCATTGGCATTTATAAGTGACTCCATATAAGACCACATCGGGGATGTGGCATTGGCTTCGTACCTACATGAATGACGATGAATATGCGTAATTGAGTTTAGAAGTGTAAATGATAATTGTACTAAAGTCATGTGAATGAGTGAATACAGGTACTAGTAAGTGAGTCACGAAGAAACGATTACGATGCGTAGCACGGTATGTGCTAAATAAGGGCAATTGTAAGTAAGTATAGCAAGAAGCCTATGACTTGTGTATGGTTAGTTAATGCTTTGGATGGATTATGTATCGAGCTTATTGTTGCTATTTATTTCCATGCAAACTTACTAAGCTTTATGCTTACCCCTTTCATTGCCCTTTCTCATTGTAGTATTGCCAAAATAACTCGACGAACATGGACGTAGTAGTTTAGAAACCACACTATCGACATCACTTCGGTATAACAATTTAGACTTATTTTGAGTATGACATGTATAGGACTCGAATGTTTTGTTAAGTTGTAATTGTTAGTCAAAGTGTTGGCTATGTATGCTATTAAGGTTATTTTGTAAATGGTCTTAAGTTAGGCCAATACTTGGCAAATTCCTATGCTTGAATGAAGATGAAATTCTTGAAGTATATGCCTTGTGCTTGGATGTGCCTTTGGGTTTTAAGTTATGTTGACTTGAATTGGAGTATGTATGTATGCAACTTAGGGTGAGAAAAGGGCTTGTTAGATAGCCATCAAATTGTCCACACGGGCATGTGTCTAGACCGTGTGTGACACACGGTCAGCCCTATGGGCGTGTGGATTGACCGTGTGTCCCATTGTATGCTAGAATTGCAAGTCAGTAAGCCTTATAGTAACCACACGGGCAGAGACTTGTGTAATTTAATTCGACACATGGGCTAAGGACACGGGCGTGTGCCTTGGCCGTGTGACCTTAGTGAGATGATGACGTCATAATCAGAATGCCAAGGTTTTGGCACACGGGCTAAGACACGGGCGTGTCAAGGCCGTGTGAGGGACATGGGCTTGTGTTCGGCCGTGTGAAATTGATCAGGATCGACCATGGGTAGGAGACACGGGCATGTCTTAGGGGCACACGGGCATGTCCTTAGACCAACACTAGCGTGTGACCCCTATTTTGAAGAAAAGTTTTCTAAGCTCGTAAAAGTTCTCGGATAGATTCTGAAACCTCTCGGAGGTATGTTTAGGGGCTCATGGGCCAAGAATGAGCTAGTGATGGGTTTAAATGAAATTTTATAGCCCTATTTTAGACTTTTAAGTGAGATAAGTTAGGTAATGCCTTAAACCCGGTTCCGAATTTGGACACGGGTAAGGGGTGTTACATGAAATCGGGTGAGAACCATACTAGTGTTAGTACATTTTAAACCCGTTAAACAGTTAGGTAGTGTTTGTAAAGTCACATAGTAATTAAATTAGGGTGCAATTACACAATGGTGGCATGTTTGGGTAACAATTGTAATCGGTGAGTCCCACCGAATTGGGTGTAATTGGAATACCCTAATTACAATTTTCAATTTTTAGGGTTGGGTGAGAATTGGAGTAATTCTACAAGTAATTACACCCCAATCCAATTTCAAAAAAATATTTTATATAAGTTATAAAAATTATATTAAAACATTAACATGTACGAGAGTGTAGGATGGTTACGATAGAAAATTATTAAATTATAAATTTATATTATAAAAATAATATGTGTATTTTATAAAGTTATAACTAAAATATATATTACTTAAATTCTAAAAAATTTCCAGAGTTACCGCCTAAAAGTTTTACATGTTATAAATCATTTAATACTATATTTATTTATAAAAAATTATGACCAATAAGCATGAACATAACTTATTTGTGTATCTATGCTATATATTATAAAATAATATACTTATTAGTAAAAACATAATATTATAATTTTTCATCATAACTTTTTATAAAAAGCAACTTTCCAAAGATATTGCAATATATATATATATATATATATTTATCAGAAGGGTTATGAAAGTTTTCGACAATTTATAATTTTTTATAAAGATTATATTGTTTTTTTTATACTTAATTTATGTATTATAAAAAAATGATATAACTTAGCATAAGTCTTTGTCCAAATTGAGTTTATATAAATTTTTATAATTAAAGTTACAAATTATTTGGACTGTGAACCCAAATATTATAAGACCGAAGTTAATTATGCAAATAGAAAAAGTTTTCTTACACCAAATCATGGGGTATGATATTATTTGAGAGAACGATGTCAGATTCAAGCATCATAGATAGCTCGTAAACTCTTTAATTTTAGGCATTCAAGGCTTCAAAATATGCTTTAAAAGACATTTGTTGCTCTACAAAATGTTTCTGATATTAACATCACCTTAATATAGCATAAAAAAAGGGTTGAATCATATTAATATGTATACTTTATAACTTCAACCGTACTTGAAATTGAAATGATACATACTTCACAAAGTATATGGAAGAAAGAAACTTGATAATCTCAATGATGCAAATTCAAATCCATACGATAATAAACTCGATCAGTGACCAAAAAATGATAATAATGAGCATATGATGTCTTTTTTTTTATTTTTTATTAGCGATCGTATTATCAACTGCTTTTTTAGACATAATACATATGATGATTTGATTTTAATGTTTATTACTTGTTTAGAAATTATTTTTAATCATGCTAATAATTTTTATAGTAATTATTTTTTAAAAATATAATTTATGTAACTATGTAATTACAATTTGTACTATTAAACATGATATAATGAATTACAATATAATTATACTCTCTCAATCAAACACGTTTAGAGAATTACAATCACTTATAATTACAATAGAGTAATTACACTCGTGTCATCCAAACAAACCCTTTTATTACTTTATTTCCCTATTGAATTAAAATATTGCAATATTCTAATCAATTTAAAAATATTATTATTAGAATAATTGTAGAGTTAAACCAAATAAAAACAAGTTTGACTAACTCTAAAAATCTATAAATAAAAAAATATTTGACCTTGGAAACCCAATTTATTGTAGCCAAAGTCCACCGTGTGAACTGACAGGAAACGAATCTTGGCTTTTGTCTTGTCATAAAGGGCATCCTTTTTCACACCCGACCGAACCGGACATGGTTTCATGGTCTGAACCCTCGATTTACATTTAAGCTCTTTTTCTTTTCTTTTTTTTTGCGGTTCTAACAACAACCGTCATTTTATCACTTTGACTTTGACTGCTCCGAAATGCTGGCCAATTTAATAATTCTATATAATTTTTGGGTAAATTATACTGAAAGATCACTAAATTATTAATAAATTTACGTTTTAATTATTTAATTTTAAAAAATTACAAAATAATCACTAAATTATTCAAAAGTTTTGTATTCAAGTTTACGGGTTGTTAAGGCTTTTTTTATATAAAAAAATTAGCTAGTAAGCTCTAAGCGACAATTTGACGATAGGTACGGTAGATTAATACCCATTCATTAGTAAAAAAACATACTTTAAATCCAAGTCGAAAACAAAAAAAAAAGATATTTGGATTTTAGTTTATCGATTCATATTGATCAAATTTGTTTTATTAAAAAAAATAAACTGTAGAAAATAAGGGAAATAATAGCTTTTAATTGGTGTAGGTGGTGTGAACAAAGGACATACACAACAATTTTAACAGTCTAATGACTTAAATGAAAACTTCCTAATAATTTAAAGACTATTTTATAACTTTTTGAAGTTAAGCGACCAAAACATAAATTTACTAATAGATTAATGACTTTAAGTGTAATGTACCCATTTAATAATTCTATATAATTTTTTATTGTTACAATTGATATATGTTTAAATAGCATTTATCGATTGCACAGTTCATCATTTATATTTTTAATTATATATAATTAGTCATGGGAGGTGCTAAGTGCTAGCTGTGTTGTTACAATTATTGTTGTTGTAATTATTTTTTAATTTAATTTTGATATGAGATATAAAAATGTTTTTTTTTAAATATATTTTTTGTGGATAACATTTTTTTTGTATTAATTTAATCCCAAACCTTATCTGCAATTAAAATTTTAAAACTTATTAGTTTGTACCTAATATCGACTTTGAGAGCTCCAAAGAATTGTAATGGATTAAATGACAGCATTAATTTACATAACTTTATAAATTAATTATGCGAAGGAAAAATGGGTTAATGATAATATTAAAAAGGTTGATGTTATTGATATATAATTTTAGTAATTCTTAATTTCGAGTCAAAATTTTAGATATAAAATTTTAAATTCTGAATTTAGTATTCAGAATAAAAAATTACTCAAAATTATTAAAATATTATTAAATAATTAGAAAAAAACAATGATGAAAAAGGGATATAAAATAATTACTCCATTAAAAGGCATCATTATGAAACATTAGTATCATCATGTGATTATATGTAATAAAATGAACGTATTAAAATATGAAATGCTGTTAATTTTACTGATTTACGTAATCAAAATCATTCTTTGTTTCGGTGAATTATTTAGGGGAATTATTATCATGAAAGTTGAAAGGTAGGTAATATATATTTTTATTAGAAAACAATATTAGTGCTTAATGAAAATTCAAGTTATATCGGGAAAAAATAATCTGATTTTAAGAAATATGGATATTGGATAAAATATTGATGATTTTAGTTTTCTTTTGTTATATGTAAAATCTCATAAAAGGTTAAATTCTTCAAATTAAATGTAGACAAAAATGAGTTGGTTTGAACTCGAGAAAATCGAGTTGTTATGTACCCTAGAAAATTAAGGACGAAGCTAGAAAATTTTTCGAAGGCAGAAATTAAGTTATATATTTTTATGAGAGCTAAAATAAAATTTCATCGCTGTATTAATTTATATCTTTATAGTTTTCAAAGGACAAAATCAAAATTATAATATTTTTGGAGATAAACTATAATTTTACCATATATTAACTTGAAAATTTTATAAATTTAAAAAATATAAAGTAGTAATTTTTTATTTTAAAGGGAGTCCAGGTCGCTGCCAGTCCCACCCTTTGCCTCTAGAGAAAACACAAATCCTCACCAACTAGCAAAAACCTCGTTCATAGAAACAACCACATGTTAACACCGAAGCTAAAACTATTATTTCGAAATAAAAAAAGTCTCCTCGTGTCAAAAAAAAGAGGAAATGTCGAATTCGAAGATGTGATGGGCGGTGATGGTAGAGAAGACGAGGATAGAAGAGAGAAAATCAAAGATACGAAAAAAAACTTTTACAATTAATGATTAATAATTAGTGATAATTATATTGTCTCATAATTTATATTTAATTATCAATTATTTACCATTTCGAACAAAACCCGTGATAAAAAAAATTAATTATTATTATCGGGATGTTGCATTGGTGCAGTGTATTTAGCTTACTTTTTATCTTACATTATAATATAATTTCATTGTCACCGTTATTTTTACACAAATAATTGTAGAATTTTGCACGCAATTAATAAATTAGTAATATCATAGTAAAGTTTATGAATTTGAATTTTATAATATATATAATTTTTCATATTGCATATAAGAAGAATTAATTTAGAATAAATTTTGTGATGTTATATGCACTTTATCATACATATTTATCTCGCTGGGGAGGAATAATAAAAAGGAAAAAAAAATTAAAATCGAAGTATTTTTAATTTCTTTGTACCCAAAACCAAAAAAAAAATGACGACAATAATTAAAAATGAAAATCAATATCTAACAGCCACCACTAGCGGCGGCTCCGGCGGCAGCGGAGTTACCGGTACTCCAAGACGAGAAGTTATCACCAAAGTTCGGGCCTATTCCTACTCCATTACTACCACTTCCAACCAGTTCTTCCAATCCCTTGAATAAATCTTCATCCACATGCACGTTGGGGATAAGAAGATCATCGTCGTCTTCATCGCTTTCTACATCCATGTAAACGCTTTCTTCTTCACCTCCATTATCACCGGTTTTGTGCACGGCGGCGGCGGTGTCTTCGGGTGCCGAAAGCGTTGTCGTGGGAGAGATAGGGGAGAGACTCGTGGTAGAGCGAGGAGAGGAGCAAGAAACAGTGGAGGTGGTAGGGATGGTTTCGGCGGCGGAATCTTTGGTTGTGGTGGGTTTTTGAACGGTGGAAAGCTTGTTACGTGTACTGCCGGCGAGGGAATTCCGGTGAGTGGGTTTAGGGTGAGTGTGTTCGCCGGTGTAGGTGATTATAAAGATTTCGGAATCTAAATTACTACGCTCCACTTGTTTTCTAGCTGAACAACCTTTTGAGCTGCTGCACCTGTAATAGTTTCTGAAAAAAAGGAGAAACCAAAATTCATCTTTTTTAAAAATTTTACACTTTTCTGAGACATTAAAAAACAAAAGAAAGAAACGTCGAAAAGGTACGGAACCTTGGATAAGGAGAGCCTTTGATGGGCTTTTGCCCATATTTACGCCATGCCCACGGATCTGACGACAATTTATCTGCTGTTACATGACATACTGTTCTTTTTTGCTGGTTCTTCCTACAAAACCAGAAACCAAACAAATAAAAAAATGGTGTTTTTTTTTTTTAGTATTGTAAAAGATGAACACAAACAAATACAAATACTGTTCCGGTTTACCTCTTTCTTGATCTTGGGGTCTGAACCGGAGGCTGAGCTCGTGTCTGCTGCTGCTGGTGGGATTGAGGTTGTACTTGTTGCTGATTTCCAAATCCGGAGAAAGAGAAAAGAGGAGCGGAGGTGGGAGTCAACGGGGAGCCAATCCCGCCGCCGGCGGGTTGTTCTTGCTGGTGTTGTAGCCTTTGGTGCTGATGAAGTTGGCTGCTAGATCCTCCGTGGTGTGAACTTGAAGAGCAGGGATCTATGGCGGCGGCGGCGATGGGGTCGGCGTTTGGCAAAAAGGGTTTATAAGAATCTTGAAGATGACCGGTTTCCGCGAGCTGTGAAAGTTTGGGAAATGGAAACGGATCATCGTCTTCCTCAAACGTCAACGACGCTAAGCAAGCCAAAGGGTCCTCAAAGGAACTACTGCAATTCTCATTATTAATATTATTTTCGACGGCTCTCGCGGTGTTAGCCGCCGACGTACAACTCCGCACCACCGCAGAAAGATCCCAATCCTCAGCCATCAACGAAAGCTTTCAAATTCAAAATAAAAACCTCAGCTGTGTTCTATTTTTTTTCTTATACGCAAATTGGGAAAAGAACAAAGAAACAATGAAACACAGGCAGAAAGGACGGCGTTGACTTTAGTTTTGGTGTGAAACAAAGGAAAACATTTATAAAAAAAAAAAGACCATAAAAGAGAGGAAATGGCGGTGCACTGACTTGGTAATTGTTAATTTATTTATAAAGAAAAAATTAAAAAAATGGAAAAAGAAATAGTTGATTTTTTGAGGGAGGTTCATTGATGAGTTTTTGATCTTTCTCCACTTTAGCTTTTTCTTTGACTTTGTGAAAATGTCAAAAAGGAGTGGGGAAAAGGGGGGGCGGGGGGGACACAGTACTGGGGGCAATTTGTGAGGACGATGCTTCTAAATTCTTTTTTTTTTTATAACACACGCGCGCCATCTCCCTTGTTGTATTCGTACTCGAAATCTTACTGGATATCCATGGGCAAAAGGATTGGGGCATCATCACTACGCTCTCTTCACGTGCGTGTCTTTCAGTTTGATACACGCTTAAGAATATTGTCTTGAGATTAAAGTAGTCTTTTAGTCCCTAAAGTTGTAATATTTCTTATGTTAGACTGCATTAGTCTTCAAGTTCGGTAGCTTCTTTTCAATTTAATTTTTAAGGTTTAATTTCTTGAGAAATTATTTTTTATTCTTTTTTAGTTAATTTCGATTATAAATATTTTAAAAATAGTTAAAACATTTTTTTAAACTAAAATATTATTGTTTAATGATATTGATCTAGCAATCGGTATAGTAATTCACATCCAAATTTAAAGGCTAAATCATGTCTCATAATTGATCTACATTCCATTTTTAAGGATCTTCAAACTAGGGCATTGTAACAATCGACCAAAAAAAATCATTTTAATTTTTCGCCTTTTGTTATCTCTTAAACTTGTTTTGTTTGTCAAACCACTCTAAAATGGATAAAAATTTAATATTATTTAAATTTGTTGATGTAACATACATGTTGATTGTCACGGGAATGACACATCAACATTTAATTTTTTTAATTTAAATATTTCAATAAAATGATAAAAATTATTTTTTTAAAAAATTAAATTATTAAAAAGTAATTAAATGCTAACATTTCATCTACAGGGCAATCCACGTGCATGCCACGTCTTCAAAGTTAACAAGCATTAACTTTTTCATCCGTTTTGGAGTGATTTGACAAACAAATGCAAGCTCAAGTTCTAAATGGAAGGCTAAAATAATTTTAAACATTAAAATTATATGCTTTATACTTAATTTAACCAAATGATAAAAACATATAAAATTTGGTTCAGTTAATGTAATTGAAAAAAATTTGATTCGGTTAACGGTTAAATTTTTTTACATTTTAAGTAATTCGATTCGGGTATTAATCAAACAGACTGTTTAAACACCCCTAATAATATTTAAACACCCTACACCAAATTTGTTACCGCCTCAACCTTGTTCTTACTACTAAAATCACTTCATAACAAATATGCACTTTACTCGGACTTATTTTAAGGTTTAGAGTTTAAATATATCAAAACAAATACATATATATCAAAATAAAATATAAATATAAATTCTTTTTTCTTTATCGTATCTTTACGTATTTATTGAATTAAATCAAATTATGTTATTCGGACAAGTTTAAACCTATCGTATTTACTAGTGTATAAAATCAACATATTTAAATGTCGAGGAGTGCGATGACGCACATGTGTTTTCTACCGTGCGATTCTTGAGCTAGGAGGCATCAGTTGCTACAGTAGCTTTCTTGAGAGCTCACCGGTATAAATGCAGTGAAATTAAATCTTAAGCTTAATTACATGTATAAATATATAGTCAGATAATGTTGCAATATAATTAAACTATTACAAAGTATAAACATATAAAAAATTAAAATAATTTGAATAAAATTTATTCATCGAACTAAACCCACCCATAACAATTAAAGGTTAGTTTAGCAATGCTTTTGAAAAGTTTAGTTTAAAATTTAAGTGTTTAGTATTGCTGTCAAAAAGTAATTTTAAGAAATAAAATGTCCATTTTAGACATAATATTATCAACTAATAATATGGATTTAAATCATATTTAAATTAGTTAATATTATTATATTTTAATAAGAATATAAAAAATAATTTATTATAACTTATTGTTAATATTTTAATACATGAAATATAAATTTAAAATATTCTTAAGCAATAAATAATAATTATTTATAAATTTTAATTAGAATATACAAACTATGTTTTAAATATTTAAATATAACCATTAAATATTTGTAATTAGATATTAACACAATTGTATTATTTTAAAAATATTTTTTATTTTTAATTAATTATTTTAACACATTTATAATTAAGTACCAAGAAAATAAAAAAAAAAGAGAAAATACTATGTTGTTGGAGGGGTGAAAAGTAATTAAGCACCAAACGTGTTTTTGGAAAAAGAAAAATTAAAAATTTTAACCTATTCTTTTTAAAAGTATTTTTCAAAAATTAAAAATTTCAGCAAAAAATAAATTGTTTAACACAATTTTTATTCTATAAAGTACTTTTTAAGCGCTACTAGACAAGCATTAAACGTGATAGGATTGAAAATTCACATGTGACAATTACGCATGATGCAGTTACTTTTCCTTTTATGCCACTCTCGTGGCGGCGCGTACAGAATATAAAAGTTTTGGGGCGACTTAGCGTGGAGGTCCACCGGCTCACCGCTCATTACCTGGGCTCTCTTCTTTATATATGAGATAGTAATTCAATGGAAAAAGCAGTTGTTTGGCACCCTACACATCATTCTCATAGTGCGACCTGGTCCACCTCCCCCCCTTAGCAGCGTAAGCAAATCATGATCATACGATCAAATCCCACGTGGCACGTTTCCATTGTGATTTAGTGGGTCCCCCATACCCCAGGCAAAATCTCAAAAAAAAAAAAAACCAACTGTACCTTTGTTGCTTGTCTTTTGTGTAACCTTCTTTTATTGAAAGATCTCGAACCGTTAATTTTTGTTGGATACCTTTTTTTGTGTGCCCTTTTCTTAATGGGAAGCTTTACTTTTTGTTCAGTAGGGAATATTAGAATTTTTAACGGTGTATGATTCGAACGTACTGTGTGAGTGAAAAGTATTGGATCCTTTTTTTTCCCTTCCACCCGTCGTTTTACCTATATCATTTTTCTGAGAGGGAAATTATCAGGTGTGAGCTGTTGCACATTACTAAATTTGCTAATTGAGATTATGGAATCTTTGAGTTTTGAGGCAATCTCAGCCTTTTGACATTGTTTTTACAGCTCTTCCTTCATCCCACCTATGTGGCAGAGCACGTGACCCTTTTCCAATTTACACGTGATTTTAATGGTTTTTTTCTTTTATTTCTTTTGAATGTTATGATTAAAATGTTGGGGTAATTATGTTGACATGATTTTTTTTATATTTAAATGAATGTTTATAAAAAAAATTATGTTTGTGTTTTAATTGAATATTTATATTTACTAACAATATTATAGAAGTAGAAATTTCATATTAAAATATAATTTAATTATTTCACCTATGTATTAAAGGTTAGTAAAATCATGATTGGGATGGCAACAAGATAGTCTATACTGCAGACGTGGACACAATAGCTAAGTCTGAAATTTTTGGTAGTTCCAAAATTAAATTATATATTTTTTATGAGAGTTATATACAATTTTATTATTTTAATAATTTTTATTTTATTTTTTAAATAGATTAAAATTTTATCATTTTAAGTTAAAGTATAATTTTATTATATACTAATTTAAATTTTCATAAATATTAAATGACAAAAAATGATATTTCTTATTTTAGAGAGGGCCAAAGTGTAAAGCCCGTGACCATGACACAAGATGCGCCCAATGGAGGTCTATCGATTAGATGGAGACCATTTAGCTCACGAGAACTGGCCTGATTCCAATAACTGTTAGAGAAGTCTGTCAGATTGAAGCATGATTGGCCCAATAATGAAGATATGCAACATAGGTTATTTTTAGTAAATATGGGAATCATATCTTATAAATTTGATTTAATATGATGTATCTTGTAAATCTCTAAAATTAAGGGATAGACTAATATCGTCCGTCGATATAATTTGATCTTGACCATCGGTTTTGAGGGAACTCAATTATAAATAGAGAGCCTTCTCTCATTTGTATCGAATCAATTATAAGTTGAAATCTTAAGAATAATAGAATTTTTTTAGCATTTACTCAAACACTTTGTGTACGTTCTTTCAAAATGAATCCTCACTTTTAGGAGTAAAAGCTAACTTAGGCGAGTTTGGAGCGAACGGATCGCTTAAGGCTGCACAGATCGCGAGATGAAAGATCTAGTCTCGTGACACTAGTCCCACTAACACCACCTCGGAGTGAATATATATAATTTTTTTATTTTACATGTATAGTCACTGCGTGTTAATACCATTAAATTTCGATTTATCAAAATTTCAAATATATATAGAATATAGCAGGACCAAACCATATTTTGACCTTTGTTTTTGGAGATTAGGAAAATTCATAATTAGGATAGTGTAAATGATAGACAACATCCTAGGTCAACATATCATTTTTCTATTAGTACTAGTAAGTACCTGCAGTGTTTATATGTTGAACCATACTACTTTAAATTTATCGATATTTTAATAAATATATAATATAAATATATGAAAAATATTTACAAATATTAAAATTTGAGATTAAATAAATATTAAATATAAAATGCTTATTAATAGTAAACCTTTTCATACATTTTTTTTAATTTGACAAATAAAATAAATTTTAAGATTAAAAGATAAAAAATTAAATAGATGGCTAAAATAATTTTTTACAAATTTGGAGGGCCAAAAAAATCATCATGCAAAAAAAAACACAATAATAATGTAAATAATGACGGATGCAATCTAATTAATGTAAATAATTATTTAAATAAACAATAAAAAAATCAAATATCATGATAATATTATTTTATTGAAAATTTATGATTTGATATATTTTAAATAGTTCCATTAAAATGAAATAATTTAAAACTTCCACTATGTATAATTTTTAAACTGATGTCTTTAACAATTATCCTTCATTCTTATATCACCGTTACAATTGCGTTTGAATTTAAGTACATGTCCCATAATTGATTTTAGTCTCGTAATAACAATAGCCAATCTCACTGCCACTGCTATTTCTAATATCAGAGAAATTAATCTTTTCGTACATCTAAATTCATAGTTTAGCTTGATTCGTTTGGGGTTAGTGTGGTAGAAGTTGAGAGAATTTGAGTCGGACTAAAATGTTATTATATGTACAAAGACTACACTATTTGACTACATTTTCTTGAGTTACTTTCAATTGGGTTTAGACTAGATTTTTAAAAAAAAAAAAAAAAGCTCTATGAAAACATAGCTATCATATGCCCTTTTTTGTGGAAGTAGGATAAGATGAATGATATGACTAATGTGTATTAAATTAGCATGGATCATGCAACCACAGAAAGTTGTGTGGGTTTGGCAATTGATTTAACAAAGAAGATAGTGAAAGAAAAGACTAGAAAAAGGAAAGAAGGGTAGTGTATGTATATCTTTTAAGTTTTGTGGGTTTGGCAGGATGACCTTTAGAAGTGTCACTAGGAAGAAAAGGAGCAGAAGATATGATAACATCAATGTAGCATTACTTGTGCTAAAAAAAAAAAAGAAAATCAGTCTGTCTAGATTTTATGAAAACGATTTTTTTAATCAATCCAAATAATAGAAATGAATAAAGTAAATCACATCGAAACATTCTCGGCCTTTGTTTGTGCTGTGTCCATCACGAAATGGAGATTTTCTATTTTTTGTATGAACCAAAAATGGAAATAAAATTACCCAACTTCATGGATTTCATCATATACCCAAAACTTTTCATTGTATCAGACCCAGTTGAAGTCTATGTGAAAGCCAATCGAGTAATGATCAATTTGCTAAAACCGAAAAAGACCAATATATATAATATTAATATATGTATTATATTTCAGGTCAAAAAGTGAAGTAATTAGCAAAAAGAATAAATAAATTTTCGAGGAATAAGTTAGGTTTGGGTGATCTTAAAAATTATCGTGTTTAAGCACTAATAAAATTTTGTCATATCATTAAATTTTAAAGATATGAAATTATTATTATACATTCATTCACAGAGAAACTATTTTATGGATCATTCCCACCACATTATTCATCGTCACTTTCCAAATATTTAATTACATTTCAACAAAATTTTCCATGTTATCGACACATAATTATAGTAATTTTTTTACCCTGAATCTAGAATCCGAACCCTAAATCCAAAACATGAAACCCTAAACTCATAACTCGTAACCCCAAACCATTGAACTCGAACTTTGAACCTTAAATCTTGAACTCGGGTTTTAAGGTTTAAGGTTCGAGTTCAATGTTTGGGGTTTATGTGTCAATGACATAGAAAAATTATACAAAAATTATTAATTTTTCTTTAAATTGATTGCATAAAAAATAAAAAAAATATTAACTTATAAAAAAAAACAAAATAATTAAAATTTGTAAAAAAAAAAAGATGTTTGTTTATAATTTTAAAAAAATAATTTAATTAATTTAATTAAAATAAAATAAAATTTGTAAAAAATATTAGATATAAATAAACATACTCTATCATCTTTAATATTTAATGATATAATACTATTTTAAAATTTATACTTTTTAAGAGATCCTAATATAATTTATTTCATATTGTTATATCTATGGTCTTGATTGGTTTTTTCTTTTTCATTTGTTTTCATCTGAAGGCGGTTGCAATTGATCACCCATAGGCCATACTCCACAGCCGCCTCTTAAAAATATTCTTACGTTTTATTTTTAAATAAAAATATTAATTTAAAATAATTTTAATTATATTTTAAAATCTATCCTAAATTTTTGAATAAAGGTTGATCCAATTTGTAGCAGAGCAGTTGGGCGAATTTGATATCATCCTAAAATCTTATGTCATGTAATTTAAAATGGTTTTTTTTTAAGAAAAATGTCGTTATATAATTTTTAAATTAAAAGTTAAAAAAAATCAATAATAATTTTATAAAAGTTTCTAAAATCTCGAAACCAAAATTTTTTATAACATCTATTTTTATAATATTTATTTTTTTTAAATTTTTATTTTTAATTATGTCACATAATATCTGGCATGTTGTGATATGATTAAATTAACAATTTCAGTAATAAAAAAACCTTATTAATAAAACATCGATGGATTGAAAATGTTATTAGAATGTTTTAAAATATGGGCTATGGGTTGGAGGTGTTTAATTTAATTAATTCTTATAGATGTTTGATTTAATTAACTCTTATATATGTTATGATTGATTAACTTTTTAATTTTTAGACGATGATCAAGATAGATTTTCTTCAAAATCAGTGTCACTTAAGAGTACAAAGCATACAATGCAATTATTAATACATGGTTGAGTAGTTATAAGATAAAATCAAATCAAAACAAAGTGCAAACAAATAAAGAATTTTACAAAATCCACCTATAGCAACTATGCATAGTAAGATTGGAAATTTACACGTGACATTTACGTATAGTAAGACTTGAGTGTATATTTAAAGGCATAAGTCTCAGCCTTTCCCAACAAAGCTTTGACAGTATTGGCCTTTATCGTTTATATATTACAGTCACATCTACATCGTTTATCTTATTTGTATCCCTCTTATTTTTGGAAATTACCTTAAATTACTGTATTATACAATACGAATGTAAAAATATTATGGAAGACCTTATATTAAGAATTGAATTGCATTTTGCTCTTTTATTTAAAAATGAGTAAATTAGTACATGTATATTAGATCAAAAGCAAACTAATTGTTCTATTAAAAACTTTATCTATTTTTATTATTAAAAATATGTCTCTGTACACGTCATGTGTAACTTGTTGATTATGAATGAAATTTTAACTAAAAAGACTAATTACTGTTTGATTTAATATATAATGATTAATTTATTTATTCGTTAATAAAGTAAGTAAAATATAATCTGAATCCTTCCTATAATACACAGTACTCTCGGCTAAATACAATACTACTCTTACCACTAAATCAAAAGGTCGTCAGCATATTTTTAAAAAAATTTAATATGACAATTAATAACCTTAGTTAATGAATTTTCTCGAAGGCTAAATTGGGAAAACTACACCAAACCCTGCCCAATACAAAAGCCCAAGAACATTACTCTCTCGCACACATTTTTATATTTTTTTCTCACGCCATCCTACACGAAGTCGGCTCTGAAGCAGATCGCGATCTGAAATTTAATTTTCGAAGGTTAAATAATTTCTTTTATCCCTTTCATTGTTCTTTTAATTTTATGTAAATATGTTGAGATTTTACGGGTTTTTTATATTTAAATTTCCAATAACCATGAATGATATATTGCAGCTAGAAATATTTTTCGAATTGTAGCTAATTTCCTCAAAATTTTGTGCCAAATTCAGATTTTAGGGTTCTTTTAGTGTTTCCTTTATTTATTTTTGCTAAATTTTTTTATCCTAATTGGTTTGAGTTAAATAGCTGTTGGTCGACTTTGGCGGTGCTAGCAGCTCTACTCCTTTGGCTTGATTTCTTTTTAGCTACCAGATTTATCAGTTAGTAATTAGGGTTTTTTAGTTTTTTCCCCAATAATTGGCGAGTTGAATCTATTTTATTAAATTTAAAACGAGACATTTTCGAATTTTTTTGTGTAATTGATTTTTGCTCTTTTGATAATTTCATTTAAAATTAATTGCCGTAGAAGGAAGTGTAGATTATGCCAGAGTTGCTATCTTTACCAGTAACTGATTAGAACTTGTTTAAGGTAGAAGATCGCCATGGCTGCTTCAGAAGAGAATGGTGCATTGTTTCCGATTTTCATTTTAACAATAATGGCACTGCCTTTGGTGCCGTATACAATACTGAAGTTGTGCCGAGCAGCATCCAAGAAAACAAAGGTAATTCATTGCCAGTGTGCAGAATGCTCTCGCTCAGGGAAGTACCGCAAATCCATATTTAAGCGGGTAAGCTCTTCTGTTGCCACTTCAATTCATTATTCAAAATTTAACTTACGGGGAGTTTCAACTTTTTGTTGGCATTATGGTACATCCTCATATTTGGAATTAATTGATATTGTTCTTGCAGATCTCGAACTTCTCAACTTGTAGTAACTTGACTCTGGTGCTGCTCTGGGTCATCATGATATTCTTGGTTTATTACATCAAGAGCATTAGCCAAGAGGTAAATGCAATTAGTACAGTATGAGTCAATGTAAGATTCTTTGGCTCTTATCTTGCTGTTAGAGTTCCTTTGGTTGTCTTATGCTTCTTTAATCATTGAGTTTAAATCTCTGTTATGAGTTGCACTTACTGAACTACACTGTTTTCTTTATTCAGATTCAAGTTTTCGAGCCTTTCAGTATACTTGGGTTGCAGCCTGGAGCTACAGATTCTGAAATAAAGAAAGCATATAGGAGACTTTCTGTTCAATACCATCCAGATAAAAATCCAGATCCAGGTTGAAGGTGTTTTAGTTGTGTAGTTATATGAATTCCTATAGATTAGCAAGAAGAAAAGGCATTTGAATGATAACATTTATTCGTTAATAGTTTAAATTATATCAATTTTTCAGAGGCTCACAGTTATTTCGTGGAGTACATAGCCAAGGCTTATCAGGCTCTCACAGATCCTATATCCCGTGAAAATTTTGAGAAATATGGACATCCAGATGGAAGACAAGTAATTTATCTTTTAGAATAAGCAGCTATGTATTTTAATTCTAATTATTAAGATAACTAATCCTCTTTAAGAGTTAAGACAATGCCATATCTTTTTGGTGCAGGGTTTTCAAATGGGCATTGCTCTTCCCCAGTTCTTGCTGGACATTGATGGAGCATCTGGGGGCATTCTCTTACTCTGGATCGTTGGTGTCTGTATTCTCTTGCCGTTGGTGATTGCTGTCATATATCTCTCTAGGTCATCAAAGTATACCGGAAACTATGTCATGCATCAAACTCTATCAACTTACTATTATTTCATGAAACCTTCTTTGGCCCCAAGGTACTTTGTCGCAATTAAAAATATTTATGATCACTAATTGCAAACTCTAGTGAATCAAGTAGTACAGATGTGGTGGTTACCAAAAAAATGCAGTTAGTGTTAACCATGTCAGCAAGATTTTTATTTGGAGAGTGGGGGCTATAGTGAGGAAATAGTGATGTCCCTTCCTCTTTCTTAATTTTTTTTAGTTACATAAGCACTTCTTCATTGAAGCTTTCATTATAATCATCTTGTACCTTGTGTTTATGAAGTTGTTGGTGTATTCAGGGATCTTAAAAAATATGTATCGGGCACCATTACTGAGGCTGCTGAATTCCTCCTTGATTTAATGTTAATTTGAAATCTGATACCTATAGTTTTTAACCTTTTCTGATGTCTAGTTGAATTCCATTTTTAATCCGCTCACTGTTTGGATTTGTGGAGTTGTTTGTGTAATTCTTTACAAAATGATTTGATAAATTATGGTACCTGGTTTACAGCAAAGTCATGGAAGTCTTCATTAAGGCTGCTGAATATATGGAAATACCAGTTCGTAGGACTGATGATGAACCTCTCCAGAAACTGTTTATGTCAGTTAGGAGTGAGTTGAATCTGGACCTTAAGAACATTAAGCAAGAGCAAGCTAAATTTTGGAAACAGCATCCTGCTATGGTGAAGGTAATTATCTGCTGAGATTTATCGGTATTGAGAAAATCAAATGTAATTATTCTGATTCCTGACTAAGCTACTTATGGTTTCTTTTGTGCCATTTTCTATCTAGACTGAGCTGTTGATTCAGGCACAATTAACCCGTGAATCAGCTGCCTTATCTCCAGCTCTACTTGGTGATTTCAAGCGCATGCTAGAACTTGCACCTCGACTCCTGGAAGAATTACAGAAGGTCAGATCTAAACCTTCCTATCATTTCTGTCTGAGTAGACTTCCAGGATTGATTATTATACGGTATCATGTCTTGTGAACATGTTCTAGATCTTCTATACTCTATGTACTTTCTGCAAAACCCAGTTCTCAAATGAAAAGTTAAAAGAGCAGTTTATGCTTCTTCTTGTTACTATGTAGACACAACCATCTCCATGGGTGGATGCTGTGAAAATCTTTAATATTCAGAATAAGAACGTGTAAGATTGTATTTGGCTAATAGAAACTACTGTCTGTTTAGTTAAGTAATTTTCAAGTACACAAGAAATTAATCAAATTGAATAACGTCACGTGTGGCTATGTGCATGATGACAGTGTTATTTGAAAGGTCAAAACTTGCACTGTCTAGGGATTTTGGATATTTATGACCTCAAGAAAATTCACCGAAATAGAGAGTCAGATGGGCAGATCATTTCTGGAGCGAAGGATCAAATTATAGACAAATGTATAAGCAGCTCTATGAAAAACCACTGCAAACAATTAGTATTACAAGTAATCAAATTTAAGTATGAGCTCGTCTGGAAGATAAAAATAGGCATTCTTACTCATGGTACTAAGTTGTCATGCTTTAGCCTCCCAGCTTGTATTTTGTATACTTATGACTTTTTCTTTGTTCAGATTGATCTCAGATATATGAATCTTTCATGTGCGATTTCTCTGTTATTAATTATGTATCCTCTATTGCAGATGGCACTTATACCTCGTACTGCCCAAGGTCATGGATGGCTGAGACCAGCTGTAGGAGTTGTGGAGCTTTCTCAATGTATTATTCAGGTGCTTATCTTGGGAAATTTTGCTACTGCTTATCATTTTTAAGTCATGCATAAGCCTGTTATTAATTTTCATCTATTAAAATTCTGAGCGCAATATTATAGCTTAAACTATTTTTGAAATAATTAAAGTTGGTCTAAGTATGTCCCTTTTTTTGCTTTGAACAAACATTTCCATTGTCATATTCAAACCTCTTAATTTTCTCAATGTAAGCTCAATTGCATTGTACCTTCTAAGGTTTTTATTTTTTAATATACTAGCTTGGAAAAATTAATTTATGAGATTAGCTGCAATTGCCTTATTTTTTAGTCCATATTAACGCTTGGAGTTATTTATGTTGATTGATGCAACACAGGCTGTTCCACTCAGTGCAAGAAAGGCAACTGGAGGATCTAGTGAAGGCATTGCATCTTTCTTGCAGCTCCCACATTTTAGTGAGGCTGTCGTAAAAAAGATAGCTCGCAAGGTAAGTCTGAAACTTTTAGCAGGAATACTACTACTTAACATTTCACCTTCTAGGTCTAGCTGTCAATTGTCAAAGGAGCTAGATCTCAACTAGCTTTCGTGCAGTCTTTTTCTCTATGGTTGAGATATTGTAAATAGATGTTGGACTTGGACTTGTGCAATATACCCAAAATTTTGATATCAGTTGTGCTCTAGTCTAGGTTTGCCATATGCCATTTCTTTTGCTAAGCTTTGCCATATATTTCTAGTTTTGCATAAGTTGGATAACTTAGAGAGAGGTTTGATCTTGTTTTGTATTAGTTGGATTACTTAAGAGTAACCGATCTTCGTGGCTCTTAGAAAGTAGGTTTTGACCCTTGCAAAATGATAAATACATAGGAAGATACTACTCATTTTGGGAGCTTCAACTGAATCTTTCCGTAATTAGACATAAATGGGGTATCTGTACGAACAAAATAGAGAGAACTGCTTGAAGGTTTTCTTTCTCTTAGGCCCCTTCCCCGATTTATTTACATATTTATTTTTTGTTATTTCCTTTGATCTCATGGTTAGGAGTTATTTATTCTCTGTTACAGAAGGTAAGAACGTTTCAAGACCTTCGAGACATGACTATGGAGGATCGTGCTCAACTTCTAACTCAAACAGCTGGATTTTCTCCCACTGAAGTACAAGATGTTGAGATGGTATTGGAAATGATGCCTTCCTTAACGGTTGAAGTCACATGTGAGACCGAGGGTGAAGAGGGTATTCAAGAGGGTGATGTTGTGACAGTTCAAGCTTGGATAACCCTTGAGCGTGGCAATGGCTTGATCGGTGCTCTTCCCCATGCCCCCTATTTCCCATTCCACAAGGAAGAAAATTTCTGGTTCTTGCTTGCAGATTCTGTCTCAAACAATGTCTGGTTTTCCCAAAAGGTGAGCTTCATGGACGAAGCTACAGCAATAACTACTGCTTCCAAAACAATTCAGGAGACAATGGAGGTTTCTGGAGCAAGTGCCAAGGAGACAAGCGAAGCTGTCAAAAGAACCATAGAGAAGGTTCGAGGTGGTTCCAGATTGGTGATGGGCAGATTCCCCGCCCCAACTGAAGGAAACTACAACTTGACTTGTTACTGCTTATGCGACTCCTGGATAGGTTGCGATAAAAAGACAAACTTGAAGGTTAAAATACTGAAAAGAACAAGAGCCGGCACTCGGGGTGGTCTCGTATCAGAAGGACCTATTTTGGAGGATGGAATCGAAGAAGAAGAGGAGAACGAAGAGGACTATGACGATTATGAGAGTGAATACAGCGAAGAGGAGGAAGAGGAGAAAGATACGAAAAAGAAGGGCCCTGCTGCTAATGGTGCAGTGCATAATAAAGGCTCAAGCTCTGAAGGTTCAGGCTCAGATGAGGAATGAAACAAATAAATTCCAGTTTTCATTTAGAAGAATAAAACCCTACTTTTTTTCTCTCTCTTTCAGAATATCTTTTTTAACTTTTTTTTTTTTTATAAAAAATAGGGATTAAATTAAGGAGTATAAGTTTTAGAGATTCAAAGTAACTATGATACTACAGGGATTAGACAGTAGTGTACTGTTTTTTTTTAAAATTAATTGGATGTATCGGATTCGTGTTATTTTGAGTTGAGTTCGGGCTGCTTTAGATTCGAGTTTAAAATTTAAGTTTTTCAGATTAGGTGATTATTGGTTTCAAACATTTTTGGGATTGCAATAGCTTCAAGCTTAGATAATCCAGATTGCTTATCATGTCATTTTGAATTTGGAAATGTTTAGATTTAGGTCAATTTGGTTTGGAATTGAAATTATTTATTGGAATTCCGTTGGATCAAAAACCGATAAAATTGGTTCAACTTAAACTCATTAAACTGAAATTTGATCAATTAAACTGAAAATGAGGGATGTCATCGGTTCAACCACCTTTAAAACAATGATTCGAGGCAATCCAACAAATGCAAATGGCAGATACGAATTAACCCTAAAGCATAAAAGCTGAATTATTTTCACTCATAGCCACTTAAAACAAAAACAGGTTCCATACCTATCATAACACACAACAACAAAAATCAAACCAAGAGCCCAAAAAATAAAAACCATGTCTTCAACATTTATTCTTCTTCATACAAGTTTCATACACCAATTGAGCAGCCAACAAATCCACAACACCCGAACCAACAGATTTAAACACAGTAATCTCTTCACAATCCTTCCTCCCAACTTTCTTCCCTTCAATCAACTCCACTAAATTACCCCCAACATCTCCTTTCCCGATCACTCCTCTTTCAAAAGCACCTACCAATTCCCCAGCTTCCACAAGCGCCGCTTCATTATCAACATAAACTCTCCCTCTTTTAATCGCTTCATCATCACATTCTTTCATGGTTTCCCTAAACGAGCCCACTAAATCCAAATGAGCTCCATGTTTCAACCTCTCACCTTTAACAAGCGGCGTTTCAGCATTCGTAGCACAACTAATAATATCACCTAATGGAACGATTTCATCTAACGATTCATTGGTTTCGAAACTAACCCCTTCGAATTCGTTGCTTTTTTGTAGAGTTCCGGCTAAATCGATGGCTTTTTTGATCGTTCTGTTCCAAATGATCACTTTTTGTAAACTGGGGTTTGATGATAAATGGGCTTTGATCAAATGAGGTGCTAAAGCACCTGCACCGATCATGATGAGGATTTTGCTGTTTTTTTTGGCTAATATTTTGGAAGCTAAGCCTGAAACGGAAGCTGTTCTGTAAAGGGTTAAAAGGGTTCCGTCCATTGAAGCTAAAGGTTGGCCGGTGGTGGAGGAGAAGAGGACGTAATTAGCGTGGATGCCGGGTAAGTTGATGGTGGAGTTTTGAGGGAAATGGGTGACGAGCTTAACACCTATGTAAGGAAGAGATGGGGCTGAAGACCAGGAAGGCATGAGGAGGAGAGAGAAGGAAGGTGAAAGAGAGTAGTGTTGACGGATTGGGGTCTTGATGGCGGAGGAGGCGGTGGGGAGAGAAGAATGGAAGTGTTGGATTAAGGTGCTGTGGGAAAGGATTGAGTGAAGAGAATCGGAGGAAATAAAGATTGGGTTAGGATTCGATGCCATTAGTGAAAGCTTTGGTTAAGGATGGAAATTGGGGGAGGAGAGGAAGACCAGATAGTGGTTGAAACTTGGGAAAATCCCACCCTGTGAATCGACGACCAAGACTTTGTCGATTTAAAAGGGAAAATGATGTTGAGACGTGTCCGGTGTATAAGATTGGTGGAACCCAGTTGTGGATACTTCACCAAATTTAGATTGTGTCAGTGTGTGAATTGAGTTTATTTTTTAGCCTTTTTCTCGAGTTATTTCATTTTAGGTGATTTTGGGCTGTTTGATTAAATTATATTCATATTAAGATTAACTAATTTACTTAATATATCTTTATTAAAAATATATATACACTACCTTAAAAACAAAATCTACCCTACAATTATAAGGAAAAAAAAAAAATAACTTTTCTTAGTCTGACGACTCTACCTCTTACGGATGGTGTTATAACTATCTAAATATGTATGTACAATTACAATTTACAATCAATTTGGTAAAATTCGAGCTATTTTATATTATATGTATTCGTATTCGAATGTGTTAAGACATGAATATTTTATCAACTATTTATTTTTAATCCTTAAATTAACCCGAGTGCGTAAGTTCAATCTGTGTTGCAGTCCTTTCCGCTGCCATCCACCACTCATCATCTTCATCATTCATATTCTCCTGATGGTAAAGTGATTTTAGGAAAAATTAGTAAATAACATTGCTTCATTATAATAAGGTAAGATCAGAAACATAATCATCATAAAGAACAGTTGAAAGTTTAGTTTGTATCAAGTAAACTAACCGTGTCATCGAGCATTAATCTTTCCGACTTACTTTCAATATGGTCTGCAACTTTTATAGCTTCAAGCCACCATGAATCTTTAGTACAGTAGTCTAAATCACCTTCGTTACTGTAAAGCAAAACTCTACCTTCGTCGTTGTTGACATATCGGTATTCAAGATTGTTACTTGTAAACGACCCGTCATCACTTGAATCAAAGAAAAATGAAGAATCAGGAATGCAATCTGTCGGGATTGGACGTAGGGGGGATCGGTAACCTGCGATCATCGGCAACATTGCAAATTGGCAGTCATGCATAGAGGGGAAACTAATGACAACGAGTAGTTTCTCGCACCTTTGCAATCGGGATCATAACACTTCTGGTAATAAGCTGCCCTTCTCATATCAACAACATACATAACTGAAGCAGTACAACAAAGATGAACTTTGTCACATACACAAATATATCAACGGCAGCATACTTTGGTAATTAACTTTTTAATACTCTACGGGTTTGACGTTACCGAGAACATAAAAGATAAATATGACAACGTATGGCATTGATGAACCTAATAATTATAACTAATATTGACAATTTGGTTCTCATCTTGCAGATTAAAATAAAAGAAGTATACCATGATTGCTCTTATGCTCTCTACCAATTCGTTCACAGTATCGATTTCTCAACATGCTGTAGATGACTAATCCGTATTCAGAGAACCAATACCAGCAGCGTATTTTCCCTATAATCACAGCAAATTTAACCGGGGTAATCAGTATTTGATTTGTGAAGGAAAAAAGATAACAATTTTTTTTTGTTAAGCGTTGTGAAATCATGGATTAGACTATCCCCCCAGATTACTGAAGCATGCTTGATTCATTTGCTCTTTAAGTTAAAAGTACATAATACAACCTGGTACATTGCCGGTGGAGGCAATCGATACTATAAATTCATCCAAATAAGGGAAGGGTGACTTTCCCGTTTGGTATGTTGTAGAAACATCACTAATGCCAGTGTTTTCTGGAGCTCTGCAATATCTTCCAAAATTACTAGTTACCTGCATAACAGAAGAATTCGGATGGTGAACAGACAATGTCTCAAAACAATAGTAAAATTCTCTTCTATTCAGTAAGAAAGAGGGTATAAAAGCTTCTGTATAGTCAAGATGTGAGGGTAAATGCTGATTGCTTTGAAGTTTGGCTTTTCTTTTGAAACCAAAAATATTGGAAGTTGCAAGTAAATTAATGTAAAACGTATACTAAGACAGAAAAATAAACGACAATGTAGTACAATGATGAAACCCAAGGCAAAGGTCAAACTACCTCTGTCTCAAACTGCAGAGTCTTCACACAATCTAGTTCCATTTTGCAGACCAAAAGCTTCTCACAATCATCATCCATTTTGCAAATCAAGGATGTCATGAACATGTCCTCCTCACCCTGTTGTTCAACGAAATATGTTTATTCAAAATTAATGTTAGAAGGCAGCTCTATCTCTTAAACTATAGCAGTTAGCTTCTGATAAGGAAATGAATATTTTGGTTTGCGATTCTTCATGGCATGTCATCCTACAGCACCAGTGTTCATTCAACATTTCCATGGCTGTAAAATTCTGAACAATGCATATTTTTGCAGCGAACATTAGTTGTTGTTTCTTTTTTGTTGTTCTTTAAGGATAAGCAAGGATAAAAATGGGAATGAGATCTCCTTAGTAAACAAAAGCAAGCCCTGGTAAGCCAATGGGACATGCCATCATTAGGAAAACAAGATACTGATTAAGATATTGAGAAAACAAAATATTAATAGTAACTTTTACTTTAAAAACTTTCATACAATTATGATTTATGCCCATTCTACTGGCATGCAAGGATAAATCATGCACTACAGACATATATAAATAGTCACAGAGTGGAGCATCTTTTCCAACATGCATGAATACACACACAAAAAGCAGCAGAATTCCTTGTCAAGAATTAAAGTCACTGCAATATAAGTTTTAAGATTCAAGCGAGTAAATTAGCATACCATGTCCTTACATTTGAAACGCCCAGTAGGTAAGAGGAAGGAATTCTTTCCTGCCTTAGATGATAGAGCCAGGCGAAAGCAACGATTTCTAGAATAGACAGCAGTGTCCACAAAAAGTTGGTCAGGTGAATCAGAGGTTGAATCTTTTTTTACATATAACTTTTCAAATCTTTCATCCCTTTCCTTTGCACTTGCTATGCGTGAGCATATCTGATAAATGTCAACAACTAGTGATAATGGTTAGCATTTTGATGCATAAGCGTAAAAAGGAAAGAAAATTAACTATAGCAGGTTTCCCCTGATGGTGGCAACAAAACATGCTATATATAACATTAATTAACACAGTTAATTTTTAAGTAAGGCATACCTCTGCAACAAATGCACCCACATGTGAGTTGTCCTTAAAAGCAGTCTTTGGCATCCGCATGATCAAATGGCGAGAAAACTTCTCTGCATTTGAGTATTTATACCAATGCGATATAATTTTAAGAAACAAACCCCGGTATAAAAGCAAATCATTTGTCTTGAAAAATAAATGATTTGATGCACATTTCTATGATGTTCGCTATTATTATCAGAAGTACAAAGATATCACAAATTCTAAGGGGCAGAAATCATAGACACCCCAGAACGGTACCTTCAGTAGAGGAATCAAGCTCCACCACCCAATCCTGATTTCCATTGATAGAGTATTTTTCAAGTAAGGCCTCTAGAATGACAGAAATCAAGAGATCAACCATTTCATCTCCATCCCTTCCCAAATTGTCACTCTTATTGAACTCCAAATCAAAGTACAAGTGGCACGGGAAACCCTAGAAACAATGCAGCCACAATCAATAAAATAATGTCAATAACAAAAAAGAAGAGTCAAACATCTCCTCATGGTAGTTTCAGGTTTTACTACTCAAGCACAGACAAACTGTATGAATGGAAATTGGCTAGAATGGAAAACTGAAATCATATGTAGAGATTTCTACCTCCTGAATCACTTCATAGTGATGGCGAAGTTTTGATTCCATTATTTTGTACCTGGAATGACAGGATAACAAAGCAACAAACGAAGAGTTTAAAAGGATAATTCTCATGAAGTAATCAAATCTGAACAGGCAAGAATAAATAGTAAAGACCTCTTCCAGAACTCCTCATGTGTAGAAGCAAGATATCTTCTTTGTCCACTATAGTGATCTTGATAACTAAAAACATGTGCATTTGCATGTACTTTAGCAAACTTTACTGCTTCATCCTGCCTTGGAAATGTAGCCCATACTTGTGTTCTAAGGAATGAGTAACAAGAGCCAAGTCAATAAATAAAGAATAATAAGAAAAGAGACAATGAATGCTTTCAAGTCAAAATAGTTGATGTAATATGAATCCTAGAAGTGCTGAAATGGAGTGAAACAACTACCTTAAATTCGATTTTTCTTGTTCACTGAGATCAATGTGAATTTCACGTAACAAGCGCAGCAAACTCAATGGTCTTTTTGGAGGAACGCCATGTGGAGACCCATAAAATATAACTGGCGAGAACTGTTTCCCACGGCTAAATTTTCCTGGCTGAACTGCTGTTGAAACACACTAAAGGAAACATGAAGTTAAGTCAATTTCTACATTAATATAGCAAAGAAAAACCGATTTGGCAACAAACAAGTCTAAGTTAAAGAGACTACCTTTCAGGACTCTGTTTGTCCCAAATACGCAAATCTTGCATAACCAGTAAACTATAAGTTTAAACAAAACAAAGCCAATTCAACTTAAAATACCTTCTCGACAGAGAGTTGTGCACTGGTTGCAGTTGCCTTTCTTTGTTCAGATAGGGAAGGCGAGCAAGGTGACGCGGAGACCTTTCTGGTTGAATTTCCTTGATTCATCTTGCTTCTACACCCTTTCCTTTCCCTTACAGCAGATTCTAGTTAAAAATAAATCAAGACACTTTATTATTCCCTCTTTTGCTTTTCTTAATTTGTACAAACACATTAAAATCACGTAAATTTGCAGTGGACTAAAATCGGTACCAACTCATACACTAATTCGATAACCAATGATGATGAAGATTGCAATATATTGCCCTAACTTGAAACTTTTTTACTAATAAAATTTGAAATTCAATGAAAATACAACGAATCTCTCATAAACGATTTGATAAACTATCACGCTTCATGAAAATCATCGTCGACTATCAGATTTCAAATTTTGCAGTGTAATTCACTTAACAAATATACAAAAAATTGGGGGAAAACACACACACACAATATTAAGGAAAAAGGGAGAGGAACTTACGAGGAGGAGAGATGCCACACTTGAAACATTCGAACAATCGATCAACGTCGTCCATTGTGCTCGCATTTCTCTTCTTTCCCATTTCTCTTTCTGTTTGTTTTCCTTTACTTTTTTCCCTCCACTGCTACTAACTCAGCGGGAATTTAATTTTTCAATCTCGCTACTAATTTTAGTGGAAATCCCTAACGTTCTTTTTATTTTATAGTTTTTTATGAATTTTTTATTGTTTTCCTTCATAAATTTATACCAAATGTTAAGTACATTTAAACTAATGATGAATGTATCACTTAAAGTTTACAATATATTTTTTTCTAAAATTTCACTTTTATTCTTTCTTTAAAAAGCTAAATTTTCACTTCACATCTTAAACCTAATCAAATTTGACCAGCTATGTTTTGAAAAGAGACAAATTATTATTTTTAACAGAAAAAGTTGACTAAAATGTTAAATTTTTAAACATAATAACATGAAAAATCTACATCATGCTATTCTTTTTTAAGTTTTATGAATTTTTTTGTTATTTTTTTAATTGTAAAAATATAGAAATATATGTTTGTTAACAATTTTAAAATAATATGGTGTTTTTTTATGGGTTTGGCTCGAGTTCAAGCCTAAAATTCTTTTGAAATCTCATAGACACTTTTAATTTTAGATAATCATGATTTTTTAACTTGTGAACCAAAATCGTTCAAAATACTATGATTGAAATTATTTTTTGTTTGCCGTACCACCAAATATAATTTGACACAGATAATTATTGTTCTTTTTAAGTCATAATGAATACCTTGTTATTTCTTGAAATAGGATAATTAAAATTTGACAAATTCAAATAAATGAATTAATTTGTTAATTTACTAATTTCCCATAATTACCTCATTGAGCCGAGCCACTAAGGCTTCACGTAAATGAGTTTCGTCACTTGTTCTTTAAACTGGGTCAGTTCATGTGAATTAAATGAGTATTATTTAATATGTAGACCTCCATGAGACGTTCTTTGTGCCTTGGTCACAAACTTCAAACAGTGACTTGTGACACATACACTGTAGGGGTAAAACTAGGAATTGTGTGATGGAGGGCCAAGACAAAACTAAAAAATTTGGGTGGTGGGGTACAAAGCTAAAAATTTTGCATTAAAATGTACTTTTTATGTAACAACCCGATTTTGGGTCTAGTCGAAACTGTGGTTTTGGGACCACAAATCCGACGTAGTAAATTTTATTTTTATTACATTTCTATTGTCTACAGTTTTACGGAATAGTTTTGTGAAAATTTTGTTCGAAAATTTTGACGTTTGAGCACTCAATTTAGCAAAAAGGATTAAATTGTAAAAAGTTCAAAAGTTGAGTTCTACATGCTAAAGGTGTCTAATTTCTATGAAATTTTAAATTGAAGGTCCTTAGATGGTAATTAGACCATTTGTTAATATAGTGGACAAAAATGGACATGGTGAGATAAAATTCAAATTTTTAAGTAAAGGGCATTTTGGTCATTTGGTAATTAAATGAATTAAAAAGCTAAAAATCAAGCCAAAATCTTGACCATCTTCTCCCCCTTGTGCCGAAAATTAGAAGGAAGACATAACTAGGGTTTGGCCAACTTTCAAGCTCGATTGTAAGTCTGTTCTTGCCCCGTTTTTTAATGCTCTTTATATTTTTGAAGTCGTTATCACTCGATCTATCTATTTCTACCACTGATTTAAGGAATGATCAAGGTATAGGGTTTGACCCATGTTAGACATTCATTTGTGTATTTTGATGTCTAATTGTAGAAAATGAATGTTTGGTGTTAGATAAACAACTTTTACTAAGTGATTTTTAATGAAGATGCTTAAAATGACCTATTTGTAAAAGTTATAAAATATGTAGTAAAAGTGTGTTTTAATGGAAATTGGGGGCTGTTATAGTTATAAAAAAATGGTTCGCCTAGGCTTGTACATTAAAGAAATTGAACACGTTTCATTTTACAAGCTTAGGGACCAAAATGTAAATATGTCAAACTTTAGAGGCAAAAATATAATTTTGTCATAATAAGATTTTTGGACTGAATTGAATAATGTGAATAATAAATGAGTTAAATTTGCTATTATAAATCAAGAGAAACGAGGTTCGGACCTAGATCGAGGGGAAAAAAGTATTTGACGATTAGGTCTCATTTCTACTATTTTTGTACTGAGGTAAGTTCGTATGTAAATAATGCATTATTATTTATGCTTTAATTGCTTTAATATTGTATGAATTTTGATTTACTCTTCGAATGTAATTGACAAAGTTCGACAAGCAAGAAATCCCGGTTGAACCTTATTAATAGTTAGAATACAAATGTTATGACATTAAGGTTATTGAGATTTAGTGTAAGACCATATCTGGGATATGGCATCCATACGAGACTTCGTGTAAGACCATAGCTGGGTTATTAGCATCGATACAATATCTCATGTGATACCATATCTGGGATATGGCATTGGTATGGTACTGTGTGTGCGAGATGTCCCAGGTATCATTTAGTATTCCAAGTGGTTCAACGAGAATGTTAAAGTTGTAAAAGGTTATGGTTATGTTGCGAGTTGGTACAAGTACATACGCAAAACTTATTGAATAATGAGCTCAATATGTGATGAACCCTCGGTAATGTTATGAATGAGTAAGTTATGATTAGAAGACCAAAATACTATTTATGCCAAGTTTATCATGTTATTTGTATGTTACACGTGTGATTAAAATGCTTATTATTTGCATAGGAACTTACTAAGCTATATAGCTTACTCCCCTTTCTTTTTCCCTTGTCTTATAGTGTAATCAAGCAAGCTCGGGGATCGGAAACTGTCGTAGATCCATTCATACTATCAACTTAATATTTTGGGTACCATTGATTTTGATATTTTGAGTTATGGCATTTATAGGGACTTGGTCATTTTGTTATGTGTCATAATTAATTTAGCCAAATGTGTTGGCTTATGTTGGCTGATAATTTATTTTTTAAATGGCCATTGAAATTGACTAATCTTGGTTTAAGTATATATATATGCATATGATGATGCTTTCATGGATGTAAGAGTTTACATGATATGAGATGATCAATATGAAATGTTTGTTTGTGATAAATGATAGCACGTGAATGATGTTCTGATGCCTTAGTTGTGGCTGATTTGGTTTGTAACACCCCTTACCCGAGACCGTTGCCGGAGTCGAGCACGAGGTATTACTAGACTTAACTTACTAGTTCTGGGTATAAAAATTGAAACTGTCCGTCTGCGTCATGTTCACTAAATTAATTATAACTTGAGCTATGAAACTCGAAATCTAGATCCGTAAATTTTCCTTGAAACTAAAATCATATACCTTCTTACTGTAATTTTTCCATAATTTTTGGTATGGCCAATCAATACCAGATTTTTCTTAAAGTTTCCCCTGTTTTACTATTTGACTATTCTGACCTCTCTTCACTACGAATCAAATTACTCTTAGTACAGAATTCATATGACCTTCTTATTTATTTCATTTGAAAATAGACTCATTCAGGATTCTAAACATATAAATTTAAACCCCTAATTATTTTTCTCCATTTTTTTGTGATTTTTCCAAGTCAGAACAGGGGAACCTGAATTTATTCTGAACCAGTCTTACAAAAATATAAATATCTCAAATTACAGAATTCCTTTGCTTTCCTTGTTTCTTTCATATGAAAATAGACTCAATAAGCTTTAATTATATATCTCATGCACAACCTAATTCAATTTCTACTATTTTTGGTGATTTTTCAAAATCACGTCACTGCTGCTGTCCAACTATTTCCCTGCATATAATTACATAATTTCTTTAAAATAACTATCAACTAGGCATTTCATAACCTCCAAAGCATGTTCTTAATTAACCATTTTAATGGCTAATTATTACCAAACATTTATAAGTCCATAATAAACCATATCATAAGGTCACACACATAAAATGGCTAAGTCTCTATACATGCCATAACTTAAAACGTTAAAGTCACAAAATACCAATATAATCCTTTGATAGTGTGTAACGATCTCCGACGTCCTTTCGATCCCCGAGTTGGCTTGTAATACTATAAAAAAAATAAAGAATAGGTGTAAGCATAAAGCTTAGTAAGTTTACATGTAAATAGATAACAACATTCTTAGTGAATTATCTTATATTTTTCTTGTCAAGATCACTTAAGCTTTTAACTCAATATACTTAAAACTTGTATACTTGCCTTACCTTTTAACATGAATTTATCTTACCTTACCTTTTTAGCTTGAACTTACCTTACCTTTACTTTAGAATACTCATTGAATTTTCCCGTTGAACCACTTGGAATACTAAGGATACGCGGGTACCTTTCCTTATGAAACTTAACCATTGCCATGTCTTGACATGGTCTTACGTGGTATCCTTGCCTTATGAACTCACCAATGCCATGCCTTGGCATGGTCTTACATGGGACCTTTGCCTTATAGTAACATATCAATGCCATGTCTTGACATGGTCTGACATGATTTCCTTAAACCCTAATGTCATGACATTTGTATCCTACACATTCCTAAGGTTCAACCGGAGCTTTCTGAGATAGCTTTTCCGTCAATTCATACTTGAGTCTTTAAATAATAAACTTACAGAATAAATATGTAAATGCTGGAATTTAACAATATTAAATGTAAAATAATAGAATATTGCATTTATTTACTGCAAACTTACCTCGAAACGAAATACGATCAACTATATTGATTTAATCCTTTATCTTTTTCTTTCCTCGATCTAACTCTGGATTTCGTTCTTCTTGATCTATAATAGAAAATTTAGCTTATTTAATACTCACATTCATCAAAACAGTCCTTAACTCTTAACTTTGGCAAAATTACAATTTTGCCCCTAAACTTTTACATATTTACACATTTGCCCCAAAGCTCGGAAATTAAACTTTATCCCTTATTCTTATGTTTTATGGCATGCTGATCATTTTTCCCTTCTATGGCAACATCAAATTCTCACTCTAACTTGTACTTATGAACATTAGGTATTTTTACCGATTAAGCCGTTTTACTCGTTTTCACTTAAAATCACTAAGCAAAAGTTGTTTAACATAATTTTAGACTTCATATTCTATCATAAAACATCAAAATAAACACATTTCACCTATGGGTATTTTTTTAAATATGAACCCTAGAATAAATTATTAATAGAATAAGCTAAATCGAGCTACCGGGGCTTCAAAAATGTAAAGAACATTAAAAATGGGGCTTGGAATCACTTACTATGGAGCTTGGAAGCTTGAAACAAACCCTAGCTATGGTGAACACTTGAAAATTCGGCCTAATGAAGAAGATGAGCATATTTTGCCATCTTTTTCCCTTTTAATTCATTTTTATTACCAAATGACTAAATTACCCTTCATTAAAAACTTTGGTTCTTTCTTCCTATATATGTCCATTTTTGTCCATGAAAATATAATGGTCTAATTACCATTTAAGGACTCCTACTTCAAACCCCCATTTTAATCAAGTACTCTATAAATTAGAACCCCTATTTAGCAACTTTTGCAAACAAGTCCTAATAGGCAATTTAAGCATGAAATTAATAAAATTTCTTATCAATACTCTAACACATGTATTTAATCACTCAATAAATCATAATAATTAATCATAATAAACTTTTATAGCAATTAGATACCTCTAGCTTCTAGAACTCAAGTTTTGTACTTTTTATAATTTAGTCCTTTTGACTAAATTGAGTGCTCAAACACCAAAATTTTCGAACGAAATTTTTACGAAACCATTTCATAAAGTTGTAGATCATAAAAATATAAAAATATTAATTTAATTTTTTTTATCGGATTTGTGGTCCCGAAACCACTATTCCGACTAGGCTCAAAATCGGGCTGCTACATGGTTGGTGGTATATGCTTGGAATGGTTCTATGTTTGTTGTGTAGGTTCGTGCATGGAAGGGTGACAAAAGGGGTTTGGTAAATAACCTTATTTTTGTCCACACAGGCAAACACACAAGCGCGTGTGACACACGGCTTGCCCCATGGGCATGTGCTCCGGCTGTGTGTCCCCTACACCTTAATTGTTGCAAAACAGAATGTTCAGAATTGAGCACACGAGCACACGAGCGTGTGTCTCAGCTGTGTGGACGGCACGGCCTCTAACACGGGCGTGTGTCCTGGTCATGTGAAGTTTGCACCTATTTTATGAAAATTTATGAAAATTAAATTGACTACACGGCCTGTAGCACGGGCGTGTATAACAGTCACACGGGCGTGTCCCTTGGACCACACGGGCGTGTGACCCATTTTTTAGTGAATTTTTTTTAAGTGTTGTGTGATTTTCTAAAGTTCTCGATTTAGTATCGAATTACTTCCAATGTATATTTTGGGCCTCACAGGCTCCTTTTAGGGATGATATGAATGTATGTGAAATTTTTTAAATTTGGATGGAAATTACGTCTTGGTTTTGTATGTTTGTTTGTGTTTAAGTCTGGTGATGTCTCGTATATTGTTCCGGCGTCGAACATGGGTAAGGGGTGTTACATTTTAAGGTTCAAAATTATAGTAGTTATATTTAAAACAAGCTAAAAATGATTATAAAAATTTATAATTATAATTTTTTATTAAAAATAGTAATACCATCCCAATAAAAGAGTAAGGGACAAATTTTTTAAAATATTATAATCATTAGATTTTAATGGGCCGGTATTGTTATTTTTTAATAAAAATTTTATGATTTTAAAATTTTCATAAATTTTGTTTATAGTTTTTATGATTTTTAAATAATTTTTAAACTTCAAAAGGGCTTAATTGGTTTTTTAAATTTGTTATTAAGCCCTTTTTGGCCCATTAGTTTTATTAGTTTTAAAATTGTCTAATTTACTTCTAATAAAAGAGTAAAGGTCAATTTGAATAAATGTATAAATGTTGAGGGCTAAACTTGTTGTTATACCTTATATATAAACCCCACAATTTAACGGATAGTATTTTGCCCACACATCTAACATGCAGGAGCTAATTTATTTATTTATTTTAAATAAAATAACTAAAATGCAATCAATGATATAATATAAGAAGTTTTGTGTTACTTTTACCCATAAAACTAAAAAATATTAATTCATTTTCGGTAATTTTATCCATGGGTTGGGTGTTTTGCTCAAATTTGATCGATCCAACCCGATTTCGATCTAACTCAATTTTAAATTAGATTTTTTTAAATATTTATATTTGATTTAATTGTAAAAATATATAAATATATGTTTCTTAAAAAATTAAAATAATATGATTTTTTTTATGGTATTGACTCGAGTTCTAGAATTATTTTGGAATCTCATAGACACTTTTAGTTTTAGATAATCACGATCTTTTAACTTGTAAACCAAAATTGTTCAAAATACTATGGTTGAATTTTTTATTTTGCCGTACCATCAAATATAAATTAACACTGATAATTATTATTTTGTTTAAGTCTCGACGAATTCCTTAATTTTTCTTGAAATAGGATAATTAAAAATTGACAAATTCAAATAAACAAATTAATTTATTAATTTTCATAAAATAGAGAGCATAACTTTATAATTAGACCATAAGAATTTGATTTTATTTTCACGTTCGCAATTAAATAAAATAATTTTAAAAAACCATTTTAATCCTACCTAATCCTCTTGTTTTCCCTCCCTAATCACTAACAATATTTTTATCTTGGAATCTAATGGATCTGAAAAGTTATAATATACATGAATATTTGGATTATGTTAATTTCCCAATTGTTGTGATGGATCCAATGCTTCTTGTTTAAAGTTTTTTTTAGGCCAAAATCGGGTGTTTAATTTAATAATGTTAATGATGCAGGGTAAGTGTGCAGTGCATTCGATTTAGACGGGATCAGTATTGCTATTAGGAACGTATTTATTATTATTATTTTAAATAATCAAAAGATGTTTTATATAAAAATTAGTCTATAAGTTCGCTTCATTCGAAAAAAATTAAGGGCCTGTTTGTTTGTCAGTAAAATATTTTCCGGAAAATGATTTCTGGAAAATGACTTACTTTTCTGAAAAATGATTTACTGAAAATATTTTCTGGTGTTTGGATGAATCTGTGTAAAATATTTTCTGTTGTTTGGCAGATTTCCTGAAAATATTTTTAGGAAAAGTTGTTTTTACATATATTAATAAATTTATAAACAGATTAATAATTTTTTATATTTTAATTTTTTTTGCATATATTGTAATGATTTATTTATAAATAAATAAATAAAATTAAATAAATAATAATACTCAATTATTAAGCTAAAATATTAACTTTCATAAATTGAAAACAATCAAAGCAATAAAATTGAGCTAATATGTCAATTATACAATAGTAATCATCAGTAGTATGGGTTAATTCATATATTTCCACATCGAGCTAATAAGTCAATTATACAAGTACAAAGATCAGTAGTATGGATTAATCCTTGTATGTCCTTTATTGAGTGGAAATATTGTAAGCCTTTATCAACCCATCCAGCATTTACACAAATAAAAAGAACCCAACAATAACAAAGTGCCTATAGCAATATCAACCAACACCAAAATATGCCTTTACCAAAAACAAAATAGTGGCTATACCAGCACAAACTCTGTACTAATACCAACCAAGTCCAATATCCAATATCAAACTAACAAAATACTAAAACTCTTCGTTTGCTTCTAATTTGCAACTGATTCTTGTGTGCTTATAGGATCTCCACCAGTTTGGTGTTTCCTATTTGGTGATTTCAACTTCACTGAAGAGCTTGCAGTTGATGTCTGACCTGACTGTGTTGTGTTTGATCTCAATCCAGACTAAAAATTGTAAAATTATAGCAAGGTAAGTAGTTATAAGACTTGGATTTGTGTTCAACAGTTGGCTACATATACCTTGACCACCAAGATGCAGCCATCTCCCATCTTCATCTTTCATCATACCCAAACCATACAACATCTTACAATTTTCAAGTTTTAGGCTTCTTTGGTGTGTCTGAATTCCCTGCCTCAGCCTTGCGCTTGATTCCCAAGAAATGCTCAACCTATTGAATTGGAATATGAATTAAACTAAAATACTGAATTCTGGTATCATCCCCATTAATGATGATTGAAGAGTTTAGCATCATAATCACTAAAAGTATCCAATAAATAAAAAGAACTAGACCTTCACTTGAATTCCAATGAAAAAATTTCTATGGCATTGAAACATGATTGGCTTTCAGTAAATGTATAAGGTAAGAATTAACTTGCCTTTCTATCACCAAGCATAGGCGTCAAGCCTCTCGGAAAATCCTTCTCAATAGTAGGAAAGCCACTTGCAGGATCACTGGTTTGCCTGGAAATTAATCACATGAAAGAAATGAGGTACAATTGCAACCCAACTGAAAATGTAATAAACAAGCAATCAAATTAATTGATGATCAAAATTATATGCAATGGCAACACAAAGCCAGTTCAGAGTAACACAAAGCCAAATTCATAAAAGTTAAAATGGCAATGTTAAACCTAGTTAACAGCCCTTTCTGTATAAGTAATTCTGGTGGTAGAGTTGTTAGGAACAGGGTTCTTCCACCTGCGACTCCAACATTAATTCATGTAATTCTGTATTTGTGTTGCTTCTCAGTTGGCTCTATTAAGCAAGTATTTTTGTTTGACATATATATTCATGTGGCGTAGGCAAGTTCAAAGCAGGAGTCTAAAGCATTTGATACGGCAAATGAAACTATAAAATGAGTCAATGAAACAAAAGAGGCCACCAAAAACATGAAAGATAGTGCTATTTCTGCTGCTTCCCAAGTAATCAATTATTTTTATACTTATCAATTGAAGGTCTCCAATTTTTGTTGGTGGGATTGGAATTAAATTATGGCTTCATCCTCATGATCAATTATAATAAATATTAAAAAGCTTAAAAAAATGAGATTGCAAAATGATGATCGTAACATCACATTGCCATTACTATCTATATCTCTTGGTTGATGTGTTGCCGTAGGGACTATATTATCGTATCTGTTTGCTACTAATTTCGAAACCAACAAAAATGGTAGGTGAACCAGAAGGCACAAGAAACTATAAAACAAGGAGCTAATCAAGTAGCAGATGCCACAAAAAACATGAAAGATAAGCCTACTTCAGCTGCTAATCAAGTATAATTATTTCTTTATATACATTTCATGTTGAAATTCTTGAATTTTTCTGCTGTTGGGGTAAGGACTTTAACTGTTCTAACAGATTTTTATTGCCAAAACTATCAGGAAAAATCCAATATATATACATCCTACATGTATGCGTATCCAACAAACACTCTCACATACGAGAAAATTTACTTTCGTGATCTGTTTTTTCTTAAACGTATAAAAGAATAAAAAAGAAAATCACTAAAGCCATTCATGTGGTTCTGAAGCCATTGATCAGAGAGACAAGAACACCCACATAACTAGACATATCTACCAAATACTCCAACAGTGCTTCTCAAAATTACACCAACTGCATCCAGAACCCAATGACCAATGCAAGACTCAAATTAGACTTCAATCTACCCAAGGAGCTAAACCTTTACAAAAATCTTCCCTAAACCCAGGATATAAAAATCAGAAAAAAAAAACCAAATCAACGAGTCAGCTAAAGATCCAGTGAACTCATAAACAACATCAATCCTTCACAAAACTATCCATATAAATTGCTTAGAACTTATATAAATCATGAAAATCCAATACCTTTATCCAGAACTCAAGTTTTAGATCCAATGAACATAAATATTAACAAGAAGCCAGTCATGAAAACATCCTACAGAATACTTTTACTTATAACAATCACCAAATATTCAAAAATTGAAAACCCAAGAAACTAGTAACAATAGAACTCCTTCATTATTCAGTTCCAAGAAGGAACAAGCAAATTAGAAGGGAAAATAAGCACCAAGAAAACTCAAAAGAAAATGATAACCTAACAAAAGGAAACATAAAAAACAAAGCAAACCCAAAAATACTTACCTGTAAAAAGCTAGATTTTTCGGGTTTTCAATAAACAGATTCAATAATAGCTTTTCAATGATGTCACAATCCTTATTTGGGGTAGAATCTCTCACGCTCCCGAAGAGGAACAAGAAAATTTAGGGGAAAGAGAGAAAGGAATTTGGCTGAGAAAGAATGAAGGAGGAATGAAGAAGGAAGGAAAAAGGGAAATCTGTCTGTGAGAGTTTAGGAAAATGTCTTACGGAAAATCAAACTGTAAGACAATTTCCCAAAATTGTGAGTCATTTTACCGTGTTTTGAAATTCATTTTCCAAATGGAAAATGTTTTCCAGCAAACAAACATTGGAAAATTGGAAAACAATTTCCGGAAAATCAAATACTGCCAAACAAACACACCCTAAATTGTTCAAAAAATATATATATATATAGATATAAGGACTAGTTTTAACTAATGGAAAATATAGAAAAAATATGTTAAAAAAAATGAAGAAAGGAAGAGAACAAAGGGAGAAGCAGAAGAAAATGAAAAAAAAAAATTAAAATAACATAAAAGAAAAAAATTAATTGCTCGAAATGAAAAAATTAATTGCTCAACTTTTTTTCCCTCAACAATATGATTTCCTTGTCTAATCGTCCTCACTCCTTTAAATTTATTAGATTCTAAAGGAGTAGTAAGGTTGGTTGAATGGATTAATTACTTTATTTTTTAAAATAAAGAATTAAAAACTCAAATCCAAAATATAATAAAAAGATTATGTAATACTTGGCTGCCATTGTTGACTACTACACTTATTATTTATAACTTTTAGGGTCCATCATTCATCAATACTGAGACGAGGGATTGATTGCGACCCATTGAAGATTTCTGGGATTGGAGAAAATAAATTATGGACATTTTCGAAAATGATAGGCACTAGTATATGCCAATTGGGTCAATCAACATCGGTCTCGTTGCTCCTTTAGTGATTATAAATCAAAATTTACATCTTTTTTAGTGCATTCAACAAATGTTAGAATAATTATTGCATCAATATCGTTTTCATTATCGAATAAAAAAAGTACAGGAATTAGGCAAGATGATAAGAGTCTCGCTTACCTTAACAAGTGGTTAGCAGTTCGATATTTGCGTTGAGCATAGAGCAGTTTTAAAACTTATGGCTAGTGTCTATCCCCTTAATAGGCCTATAGATTATTAAGAATTAGTTATATGAATGATAAAATCTTATAAAGCGATTTGATATATATTTTCATCTCATTAAAGTTGTTCAGGCTCTCAAACAATGTGTCTAACATTCTTCGTAATATCGTATATTCTCATCTCACTTATTTGTTATCGCAATAAAATGATTGTATCGTCAAACAATACTACCCAAAACAAAAACAAGGGCACATCTTTAAATTGTATATTTTTACGATAACAAAAATGTAATTTTATTATTTTAGTAGTCTATATCTTTATAATTTTTAAATGATTAAATTTTTTTATTATTTTTAAAAGGCAAAGTGTAATTTTATAAATGATAAAAAGTTTAAATTAAAAATTTAGGTCAAAGTGCAATATTTGACTTGCCAGGTGATACTGTCTATATAAAGACGAAAGACCAAAATTATTATTATGACGTCACGTCAAGCAGAGGAGGGAATGAAGATAAAGATGGAAACGAGTGGAGATAAAATACATAAGCTTTTAGCTTCCGTTTTCAGATCTTTTTCATCAAAACGTGTTCCATTTCGCTTGCTTTTCCTATTTTTTAACCTTTGAACCAATCAACACGTAATCGAGGAAATTAAAAGAAAATTAATTAATTAAATTAACCCCAAAAGCCTCTAAAACTATCCCTCCATTTTTTAAATGATTCGTTAATTAGTCATATTTTCATATCAGTTTGGTTTTAACGTAAGATACACTTAAAAAATAAAGTCAGTTATAGTCATGTTTTAATTTAGATATACAGATAAAAGGTTTATTTATTTTGTCATTTTGATTTTGATTTTTTTGAGTTATTTACGCTCTCAACCTTTTTAAATCTAATTATTTACCTTTTTTTACGAATAAATTAATTGAACTATTAAAATTTTAATGATGTTGACATGACAACTCACATGACATTTTGTATATACTTTATTCTTAATATAAATAAATTTTCTAAAAGTTTTTAATTAACTTTTTTGAAATTTGTTGGGTTTTTAAAGTACTTTTATAAATTATACGTGGATTGTCACACTAGTGGTCACATTAATGTCAGTAAACTTTTAACGGTTCAATCAATTTTTTTGTCCAAAACCAAGCAATTTGACTAAGATTTAAAGATTGAGAGCCTAAACTATAAAATAAATAAACATTAAGGGCTAAAATAATCATTATACCTTTAATTTATAGCATCAGTTTCTTTTTAAAAAAGACTAAAATTTTTAAGATATTTTTTAACACCTTCATATTTAAATTGTCAATATAAAAAACACACACTATTTACAATTCGACCAATGTGTTTTAGGTTAGATTTGAGTGATGCTTAATTCTTAAACTAATGACAAGACTATAAAAAGACTTAAATGGTACAATAATATTTCTTCGAGGCTTTAATTAAAGTGTTTAAAAGTTTAGAGATCAATTTAAAATAGGTAAACTACACCTAAGATCATTAAACTATAAGTAAATTTATATCTTGGTTATTCAATTTCAAAAAGTTACAAATGATCACTGAACTATATTTAAATTTTTTTTATTTAAGTCATTAACTGTTAAGTTTTTTTTTTAAGTCCGACTAGCGAGCTCAAAGCGACGATTCAACGACTAGTATGGTGAATCAGTACCAATTGTAAAGTAGAGGAACATACCTTAAATCTAAGTTGAACCGATGGTCAATGACATTTGAAGTTATTCATAAAAAAACTAAATTGTAGAAAATAAGAAGAATTAGAGTTTCTGATAGGCGTAGGTAGTTTGAACAGAAAAGGCCATACAAAAACGATTTCAAAATCTCAATGACTTGAAAAAAAAAATTCGAATAGTTTAGTGATTATTTTGTAATTTTTAAAAATTATATATCTAAAACATAAATTAACTAATAATTCAATGACCTTAGGTGTAATTTACCCATTTAAAATTTGTGTCAAGCGGAAAAGTATATATTTATTTATATATCGTAGACCAAATCTCAACACCTTTCAACGCGTCCTTCAAATTGTTGATTTTTTAATTTGATCATGTTGGTTTAACAAATCGTTGGATTTATATAATTATTTTACTAATTTAATGAATAAACCAGCTAATTCAATTATTATTGTATGCGTCATCACATATAAAATTTAAAAATTCACCCTTTTCTACAAATTCCTGTTACCTAAGCAGAAAATGATGCAACAAGGGTTTAAAATTCAAAGAAAAATACTTACACTCCCGAAATTGGTTTTGATGATTTCTGTTTTCTTTACACTAATATTGTTAAATTTATAAATAAAATAATAATACATTTTAATATATTTAAACTCGCACCTTCTTACGTATTCGAGATAAAACTCAATTCATCGTAAATAAAATTCTCAAAAGTAATAATTTTAATTTTCCATTACTAATAAAAATAGAATACAACATATGTGAGAACAAAACTAAAAGCAATCCACCATGCTGTACAAAAACAGAATTTAAAAAGAAAAAAAACCAATCCAAAATGTGTTTTTTTTTTTTTTTTTTTCATCTTCTTCTTCGTTGAGTTTTCCAACTAATATATGTATATATAAAGAACAAAAATTTTAGCAGATAACACAACCAGCCGGATCTTCCTCCACACTTTTGCCGTAACTGTAATAATCGGGTACCGGCGGATAGTATTGGGGCATTGAGGGGTGATAAACGTACTGTACCACCGCGCCTTTGGGCTGATCTTTGCTCGTATCCGCCGGTTTTTTCGGTTCCTCTTTCTTGGGCTCTTCTTTCTTCTTCTCCGGCTCTTTTGCCGGTCCGACCGAGACTATTTCAGTGTAACATACCTTCCTTAGTTTCCTTACTGCCACGACTGGATCAATGTCCCCCGTGAGTGTGAGTTTTTGGTCCTTGTCCAGGGCAACTGATTCAACCCCTGCAACCCCCCAAAAAATTTCAGTTAAGTTAGTTTTTTTTTTTTTTTTGTCTGGCTTCAAGATCTGGGTCTTTTAAGCTGGTGAATGGTGATAACAGATACAAATATACAATACCTGAAAGACCAGAGGCTGTTTTCATGGCTTTCTGTCTGCATTTGTTGTCGTGAAAATCCAATTTCAGCACCACTTTCTGTAAGAAAACAAAACCAGTTTCAGTAAACATATATATATATACATATTTATATTATGTAAGAAAACAAATTAAAGAAATGGAAATCTCACCTTCATTTTCAAGCTATGGGGATAATTTGTGTAACAAAAATTGAAAGAGAAATAATAGAGGGGGAAAAAAGAGAGAGGAAAGTAGAAGTGTAGGAGAAGCTTTGGGTTTGACGGGAAATAGCTGAAGGTTTTTGCGGAATATATAAGGAGACAAGTCAAACAGAAGTCAAGTTATACACATGGGTGCTTGCCTTTCTTAAAACCTTCGCTCAGGTTCGTGGAAGATACGTCGACGGAACGACGTCGTTTTACGCAATCAACCATTTTAAAAGTAAAAGGGCCGCCTTCAGTTTTGAAGTAGAAAAAGAGGTCGCTTTGAAAAATTGATAGTGGAAGAAGTTTCTATAAACCTTCCACTTTACACGGTTTCTATAAAATTATAACAATATAAATTGGTTAAATCAATTAAATTTTAAATTTTTATTTATTTATTGTTTATTAATTTCGAGCAATTCATTTAGGGAACGATTCATTTTTTTGTTTAAACTAATATATCGGAGTTTCATAATCCAATTGATCTGATTCCATTTTAGTAATATTGTAAAATATGTTTGAGATGAATTAGATTTAAAATTTAAAGTAAATTGAATTTATATTTAAAATTTTTAATAATTTTAAATTTTTAAAAATTAATTAAATATATCATCCAATTCACTATGTATGTATTAACTTAAATTATGCCGAAAATTTTGAATTTATAAATTTCAAATTTTAATGATTGTATGCATTGAAATTTTTCTTCCGTACAATTCCCTTGTTACCTCAGAGGAAAGTGATGGAACAATAATTTAAGGTCAAATTATGCTTTAGACCTTTTACTTTGCATAAGTTGCAGATTTAAGGTCAAATTTTGATTTAGTACTTTTAGAATTTAAAAATTTTAGCTCTAACCAATTGATAACCATTAAAATTGTTAGGTTATGTTATTTTAAAATTTGACGTGTCAAATTTATTATTACACGTGTAATGTTATGTTAGTTTGTTATTTTTACATATTATTTACAAAAAATTAATTAATAGATTTAACTACTTTCGTTTGCATTAAGACTAAAATTTTGAAATTCAAAAGATGTAACCACTAAGAATGATCCAATTGGTGAATGTGAACTAAATCTATAACTAACGCACAATACAAGACTAATAGCAAAACTTGACCAAGCAGATTTAATTGTTACCATAGGGTCAAGATTAAAATCGTAAAGATTAATTTTAATCAGTATTTTTATTAAAAAAAATGATTCTATTCTTTTTTAAAAGATTAATGGGTAAATTTAATTTTTTTAAAATAAGAATTAAATTGACAAAATATGAAAACTGTATCGTTTGTCTTCTTTTTTGAAGATGAAAATATACACACTTGGAAAATTTTACGTAAAAAGTCCTTAAAGTCTCCCCCACTTTTGAATTGGGCAATTCAGTTTATTTAAAAGAAAAAAAACTTAAAGCAATTTGTTCCCTACCAAATTTGGAAGTGAGCAATAAAGTATAGATTAATCATAATGTTAATATCTTTAGTCAGTTGTGCATACATATGATTGGTATAATAATAAATTTAACTCTCAATATTTATATATTTTATTAATTTGATCGACTCTAAAAAATATTGTGTGTTAAATTTGGTTTATTATGACCAAATTGATAGAATATATAAATTACAAGAGCTAAATTTGTTATTAATCAGATTTATGTAAAATTGATGAAAAATAAAAAAAAATTACTATCACAATCATAAAATATCCAAAAATAGTAATTTAATTTCCCATTACTAAGAAATTACAGCATCTGTATTCTGTATACCCAAAAACTTAACAGTAAACCCACCATACCAATACTATACAGAAAGGGAGAAAAGAGTTGTGTTTTTCTTCTTTATTCATATAAAAATATGAATTTGATAATTAAAAAACCAAAACTTTAGGAAATAACGCAACCAGGTGAATGTTCCTCAACAGGTGTACACCAAGCATAATAATTGGGTGCCGAAGCGTAGTATTGAGCTGTTAATGGGTGACATATCATTGTATACGGGTACGTTACTGCATCTGGTTTCTTTGGTTCCTCTTCCTTGGGCTCTTCTTTCTTCTTCTCCGGCTCTTTTGCCGGTCCGACCGAAACTATATCAGTATGGCATAGCTTGCTTAATTTCTGCGCTGCCTTAACTGGATCCACATCTCCTGTTACTGTCAATTTATGGTCCTTGTCTATTGAAACCGACTCAACCCCTGCAACAACAACAAAAACCAGTTAGTTTTTTTTTATTTTTTTGGGCAATGTTCAAGATTAAGGGTTTGTCGAATTTGTGGTAATAGATATAATATTACCTGAAAGACCAGAGGCTATCTTCATGGCTTTCTGTTTGCATTTCTCGTTGTGTAAATCCAATTTCAACACCACCTTCTGTAATAATAATAATAGTTTAAAACAAAAACAAAAACAATACCAGTTTCAGTTTCAGGTTTTTTTTTTTTTTTTTGAAATTGCACAATAACTGAAAGTAACAAATTAAATAAATGGAAATCTAACCTTCATTTTCAAGCTTTGGGGCTAATTTTTTAGCAAAAAAATTGAAGAAAATGAGACGTAGAAGTAGAGCAGGTTTGGCTAAAAAAAAACAATACCAGTTTCAGTTTCAGGTTTTTTTTTTTTTTTTTTTGAAATTGCACAATAACTGAAAGTAACAAATTAAATAAATGGAAATCTAACCTTCATTTTCAAGCTTTGGGGCTAATTTTTTAGCAAAAAAATTGAAGAAAATGAGACGTAGAAGTAGAGCAGGTTTGGCTACGGGAATGATGGAAAAAGGTTCAAGTCTGAGAAATTTATAAAGAGCTAAGTCAACCTTTAAGTCAAGTCATTGCCAATTACTTGCTTTGTTCGTGGAAGATACACCGATGCTAAACGTCGTCGCTTCCTACAATCAAATCAACCCCCTTTTTGTTTTTGAAATTCCTCCTTTTCTGAAGAAGCAAATATCTATATAAAAAGACATGGAATTTTCAAACTTCCATAAACCTTCTACTTTACTTGGCCAATTAGAACACTGTCACTGTGATGTATAAATACATGCAAGTGTTTATATTTCCTTTTATTATTATTGTAACAGTCCGGATTGTATCCTAGTTGGAATAGTGGTTCGAGACCATAAATCCGAGTTCGTATAATATTTTAATATTATTTTCTATGCCGTTGATATGTGACTAAGCATGTGGTAAATTTCCGTGAGCTAATTTGTCTGTCTGTGTGTTTAATTGGACAAAAGGATTGAATTGCATTAAATGTGAAAGTTGTATGCTATATGCTAAAGTGCCTATTTGTTATGACTTTATAAGGGTGAGGACTTATGTGGCTATTAAACCACTATTTAGATAGTGGATGGATAGACAAATATATCCTTAATGCATGGTTGTTTTATTTATTAATTGGAAGGTTAATTTAGTAAATGAAATAATAGTAATGTTATAATGAAAATAACATGATAATAAGCCATTATCATCCTTCACCTAGCCGAATGTTGAAGAAAAGAAAGAAAACTATCCTAGGTTTCGGCATTTGCAAGCTTGAACTAATGTGAGTTTTGACTTCGGTTTTTTATAATTTCTATGTTTTTGCAATCGTTGCTTTGTTTACTATCAAGCATGCCTTAATTTTGTGTATTGATGATGTTTTTGAGATATGCCATTGATGATATGTTGAGCTTTGTAATGAATTGAGTTGTTAAATGAAAGAATTGAGCTAGATGAACATACTTTGTTCTTGAATTTTTGATGAATTTAGCTATATAGGGCTAAATTGAGAAAATATTATTTTGGAGGACTAATTTGTAAATTTGATGAAATATTCGGACTTGTATAGTCCCTAGGGATATTCGGCTAAGCATGAGCATGAGTGGATTTTGTGAATTTGGTGTTTTGTGAAAAATGGACTAGATTGATAAAATGTGCAAATGTGAGGGCTAAATTGCAAATAGCCCTAAATGTATGCCTTTGGATTGAATTGAATGAACTAGTGAATAAAAGGGTTAATTTTGAATATGTTTAGATCAAGAACTGAGGAAAACGGATTTAAATCGCGGGAAAGCGAAAGTAAACGAGTAGCCGATTACATTTCTGATAAACCAAATCCGAGGTAAGTCACTATGCAAATAAACGTATATGTATGCAATTGTAAATGTTCACATGACTGATGTTGGTAAAGAATGCTTATGAAAGGCTGTTTATATGAATTATGAGATAGTTCGGATATAAATGTGTACTTAGCAATGTTGTACTGTCGTGAAACGAATGGTTATGATATTATGGAATTATAAATGTTACGTGAGAAATAGGTTTACGTGGCACTAAGTGTGCGTAATTGGAAATGTGACCGAGACGACTGGCACTGTGTGTGCGATACTGATTTAAGATCGGTTTATTATAAATGCACTAAGTGTGCGATGTCATTTAAGCTTCGACTTTGTGGATGGCACTGTGTGTGCGATACTGATTTAAGATCTGTTTATTATAAATGCACTAAGTGTGCGATGTCATTTAAGCTTCGACTTTGTGGATGGCACTGTGTGTGCGATACTGATTTAAGATCGGTTTATTATAAATGCACTAAGTGTGCGATGTCATTTAAGCTTCGACTTTGTGGACGGCACTGTGTGTGCGATACTGATTTAAGATCAGTTTATTATAAATGCACTAAGTGTGCGATGTCATTTAAGCTTCGACTTTGTGGATGGCACTGTGTGTGCGATACTGGTTTAAGATCGGTTTATTATAAATGCACTAAGTGTGCGATGATATTTAAGATTCGACTATGAGTTGAGGCTCTAAGTGTGCGATAATAATTAATGAATAACACTGTGTATGCGAAACAATAGAAGCTACGGATTTATTGAATAGCACTGTGTGTGTGAAAAGATAGAAGTTTCAACTTATCGAATTGGCACTGTGCGTGTGCGATAACGATATAAGTCAGTTAATCATATTGGCACTAAGTGTGCGACGACAATTATGTTTCAATTATGAAATTGGTACTAAGTGTGCGAATTTATCAAAGGAATAACAAAGGTTGAAAGAGAGGTAATATCGAGAAGTTGAGTAGCATGAATGGTAAGTAACTAAGTGTTGATCAAGGTTTGTTGAACCTATGTGGTTAATGATAGATTTAAAAGTTGAATGAATATCCGTTTCAAGTACGTTGCTTATATACTACTTCTGTATATAAGGTAAGTATCTATGTGATCATATTAAGTTGATATGTATATGAAATTAATGATTCAATATGTAAAGTGTAACACCCCTTACCCGTATTCGATGTTGGAATAGGGTACGAGGCATTACCGGAATTACAAATTTATTTATCAGACATTTTATTTCATCTAGCATTTATATTTGAAACCAATCAAAATCAAACATATTATCACTTAAACATATTTATTTTTCTCATTTCATGTCTTACTTGAATTTATTTCTCGTCTCAACATATTTAATTACCTTTTATTTGCATATTAAAGATAATCACATATTTACATGTCATGATAAATATCATTCTCTTGCCGTTTATTCATAAACATAAATTAATTAATTCATCATATCAGTATTTCACATATTATCAACTTATATTTCTTTATATCACATAATTAAAGTTACACGAACTTACCTGGCTAAATTTGCAGAAATACCAAGATTTAAGGGCATTTTGGAAATTTTCTATTTTCATCGATTTTTCAACCGATCTTAATCTAAATTAATAATTTCATTCAATTTTGCAATTTTCAATAATAAAATAATCCATTCCATGTAAATTGGTCATTTCCAACATTTTTACAAAACTAATCATAAAGTTTTACTTTTATTCAGTTTAGTCCCTGAGCCTAAAACATTACAAATTAGCCATGCTAGCTGAATATTCATACATATTTTCCTCCTCCTCCTCTCCATTCCACATCCTTTAATGTATATAACATGCTATAAGTAACATTGTAAATAAGTTCATTAATTACTCATAAGTATATTTAAAACTGTCCATTTGAGTTATAGTCACTAAATTATTTATTTCCAGAGATACAGAACTCCAAATGAAGAACCGTTAATTTTTCCTGAAACTAGACTCACATATCTTCTTGCCATAAAATTTTAAGAATTTTTGGTTTAGCCAATTAGTACAGTTTATTCTTTAAAGTCACCCCTGTTCTGCTGTCTGGCAGTTCCGACCCTTCTTCACTAAAATTTATTATCTTTTTGTATAGAATTCATATGATGTTATGGTTTATTTCTTATAAAACTAGACTAATTAAGGAATCTAACCATATAAATTATGTTCCCAAATTATTTTTATACAATTTTTAGTGAATTTCTAAAGTAAGAACAGGGGATCACGAAGTTGTTCTAAACCAGTCTTACAAAAATAAAAATATCTCAAATTACAGAATTCCTTTGCTTTCTCTGTTTCTTTTATAGTAAAATAGACTCAATAAGCTTTAATTCCATATCTCACTTGACTTCTAATTATATTTATACAATTTTTGGTGATTTTTCAAAGTTAGACAACTGCTGCTGTCTAAAACTGCTTTAGTGTAACATGTTGATTTCTATTTTGTCCCTAATTCCACAATTCATACAATTCAGTCCTTGCTGAATTAACCCCTCAATTGAGTTAATTTTCTCATTTAATACTTTTATCTATCATTTTAAACTCCTTCATAACCTTTGAAATCAGAATTTTAACACTAGGCCTTAATTTCAGCTATTTCACAATTAGGTCCTAAAACCAATTTCCATCAATTTCACTTGATTAAATCATCATATAACAAAATTAAAGCTTCAATTCAATATTTATTCATCATATTCTTCCAGCACTAATCCACATAAACTTTAAAAATTTAGCCATAGAATCAAAAACTAATGAATTAATAAATTGGACCCAATTGTAAAAGTCCAAAACATAGAAATTTCAAGGAGAAAGCAAGAATTAAACTTACATGATGCTTGAGTATAAAAACTAGCTTGAACTCTCTCCCATGGCTATTTTTCAGCTGAAGAAAATGAAGAGAAATGAAGAGAATTCTCCATATATTTCAATTTGATCCCCTTTTTATTTAGCTAATTTTGAAAATTTTCCAATTTTCCCCCTTTTTTTCTTCTTTCTCTTCTCTTCTTCTTTCTTTCCTGCTCTCTGCTTCTTCATTGGGGTTTCTGTTCTCTATTCTCTTTTTGTTTGTTTTTATATATAATAATATAATAATATAATAATATAATAATAATAATCCTTAAAAATCTCAGATTTTTCTATATTATACCGCCTCACTATACAAAATGGTATAATTACCATTTTGATCCTTCATGATTTCTTTTAATTTATAATTGAACTTTTACTTTCATTTCAATTTAGTCCTTTTCATTTAATTTCCTACCCAAACGTTAAAATTTTCTAACGAAAGTTTAATAATAACTTAATGACACTCCATAAATATTTTTAGAAATATTTATGGCTCACTTTATAAATTCGAGGTCTCAATACCTCGTTTTTGGCCCAATTTTTCTAATTAATTCTTTCAGTTCACAAAATTCACTAATTTTAAAATATTTCTAAAATCACACTTAACTTATAATTATCGATTAATAAAATTTTCTAACTTTTCGTCAGATTTAGTGATCTCGAATCACTGTTCCGACACTATTAAAATTGGGCTGTTACATAAAGTCATGACTAGATGAACTGTATGCATATAATGGTATGTGAATTGGAATATGGTAAGTGATGGTTAAGCAAACGAGCTTAAGAAAGAAGGAAATTGATTTGTATCAGGAGAATCGAATTGGTTATTTTATTGATTTAATTATGTGCAATTCAGGCCAAGTTTGTTTGTATATTGACTTACTAAGCTTTGGAAAGCTTACTCTGTGTGTGTTTTCTCTGTTTTATAGGTCATCAAAGCTACCGAAGGCTCGGGACTGTCACGGATCGTCATCACACTACTAAACTTATTTTGGTACACTTTGGAATTGTATAAAGCTAGATATGGCATGTATAGGCTAGTTTTGGTATAAGTTGTATAATGAACTTAGCCATGTGATTTGGCTAATTATGTTTTGGTAATATGCCTTAATGAATGTGATATGTGAAGTTGTTTTGGCATGATTAGTTGATATATGATATGGTTATGAGATGGTAAGTATATAGATGATTGGTGCTTGAGCATAATTGAGATTTGGTCATGCAAATTGGTATGTTTGGAATTGGTTTTGAATGTTTATATTGAATGTATTGTTGTGATTACTTTAGTTGTCAAATGTACATGTTTTGGATAGCTATTTGGTATATTTTGGTAGTTATATGTGAATGAAATGGGATGGTAAATGTTGCTTGTAGGTTTGACCCTTATGGGTGGCATTTTGGCCTTGTAAATGGCCTATAATGTCACACAGTCGTGGCACACGGGCGTGCCTAAAGACCGTGGGTGAATAGCAGGATGTAGCCTGGTAGCACACGGCCTCGACACGGGGGTGTCAACTAGCCGTGGTGTACAAGTCAGTAGCTAGCTAAGAGTACACGGCCATGGTACACGGGCATGCTTGGTAGCCGTGGTGGTGAAGTCAGTATATAGCCTAGTAGCACACGGCCATGGCACACGGACATGCCTAGTGACCGTGTTGGTATAGTCAGTATATAGACACGGACGGACACACGGGGGTGTCTAGAAGCAGTGGAGGGCACACGGTCTCCTCCCACGGGTGTGTCTCCCCTGTATTTTAGAAAAATTTTAATTTTTCTATGAAATTTGTATGTTTTTCAGATTAGTCCCGACCTGATTTATAAGCATATTTATGGTCTCGAGGACTCATTTAAGGGACTTTATGCTTGAGAATGATGAATGAATGTATGAATTTCTGTAAATGCTTTCTGATCTGTTCAGTAACGCTCCTAACCCTAATCTGGCGACAGACACGGGATAGGGGTGTTACAATTATCTTATATGATTATATTATGGGTGAGTATTCGATTGAGTCGAGTTAAATCGAGTAAAAGAATTTTAAGTTAATCAAGTTGAGGAGTCATATTTTATTAAGCGAACTCAATTTGAATTTTCTTTTGAATTGAGTCAAAAAAATGCGAGTCGAGTCGAGTTAACAAATTATATTATTTATACTTAATGTTGTATTTACATGGACTAATTATTTAACTAGTAGACGAAGTACAAGATTATTTAACTACATAAGTAAGGCTGATGGATAAGCATTTATTAAGACAACTAGTTTTACCTTTTAATTTAATGGTTTTGACTTTAAAAAGGTAAACATTTATCAAAACGACATAGTTTTACATTTTCTTATTTGGATTTTCGAATAACTCAAATTGTGTAATTCATATTAGAGTTAAACTAAAAATTTTGATTTTTTTTTTATTCAAGTTGATCTGATTAACTCAAACTATTTAATTCAAATTTTAAAATTTTTATTGAGTTTTTTAAATTAAATCGGATTTTGCTCACCCTAGTTGATATGTTTTTGTTTGTTTATTTGTTTATGTAAAATTTCAGAAGGAAAATTTAAAGGTTAAAATATGTTTTAAATCGTTCTAAATTTCATATATTTGGAATTTAGTATATCTATTTTTCGAATTTAAAAAATCAAGTCTTGTTGTTATCATTATTAAACTCCTATTAAATTCTACGATGTGATATTTTAAAATTTAATAATAATAAAAAAACGTTGTAAATATTAATTATGAATTTTTTTCATAAAAAAACACTTGTTTGAACTCATTTGATATTTGTTTTTGGTTGAGATTGTGTTCTTAAGAAAAATTAACCTCTGTATCGTGATTAAAATAATTAACAATATTAATTATTTAAACTAACTAATGATACTGTAAAAATAAAGAGACCAAATTATGATAAAGTGTCAAAGTCAGTATTAAGGCTTGACCAATTTTTTGAGAATAGATTTGACTTTTGATAGAACAACAACTTAAAGGAACTCGACATTAATCACAAGGTTCGATCTATTTTAAAACGAATTCGATTCATGATAAAACAACAACTGAAAGAGCTTTGACAATAATCTTGAGACTCGAACCATTTTTTTTTTTTGGAAATAAAATCGACTTCTAATAAATGAAAAGTGAAAATACATTGATTGCAACTTCAAGCTTTGGCCCATTTTATTGAAAGTAGATTCAATTTCGATGGCAATTTTGAAACTCAATCATTTTTTTTTAATAAAACGAAAAAAAAAATTGACATCGATGACAATTTCGAGGCTTTTGATAAAAACAATAATAAAAAAGAATTATACAACAATTTTAAGTTTAAAAACAACTTAAGTAAGATCAGAAGTTTTGGAAAATGAAGTTGGATGAAACTACAACTTGGAAATGAATTTGGGTGAAACTAGGGCTTAGTTTAGATGGGCGGTGTGTTTACCTCCGGTGAAATTAAAAACAGCAGTGGCGGTGAGATTAATTACTGTAGCGGTAAGATTAGAAACAATGGTAGAGTGTGTGTTTGGATTCAAACGCAGCTGTAGCGGTGATGTGAGAATATAAAATGACTATTAAGGACATTAGATTAGAATTGATATATAATAGAAGTTTTAAACTATTTTACTTATATAAAATTATTAAAATATGTAAATTTATAAATTCATTTAATAAAATATTAAAATGTATCTTCCAATATTTTATTATAAATATTTTAATAAATTATATAGTCAATTTAAATTATTTATTAGATAAAATGATTATTATTTTTAATTGTTTATAGTTTAATACTCTTTTATAACAATGATAAATATTATTTTTGCAAATAGTAACATTATACTTGGATCAAATTTTGAAGTATCTAAACGAATGGTTTTTAATAAAAAAAAAATAGTAACATAAGACATAACAAGTTTCATTATTACTAGAAATTAGGTTATGATACAAAATTGTTTTTACAAATATTGATTCATTAAACTATTTGCAATGGTTTCCCTTAACATTGCAATTTCAAGGTCACTTTCACTGTTAGAAGAACTCGATTTACCTCTATCAAAATGGCCTGAAGAGATTGACATGTCGGGTATATTCTCAAATTGTCGAAAATCCTCATCATGTGTTGGTTTTTTTAGCAAAAAACTAAGGAAAAAAAGAAAAACGAATGCAAATAAGATTAATGTAGCAAAAAACTACAGGATGAACACATGGTATACAGAGATATATGAACACATGGAAAACATAAACTATTGAACTATACTGTTTGATTGAATATGTTCGACACATACAGTGATGAAAGGTGTCGTCAGAACTCCTATTTTAGGGGACAGCGTACCAAAAAAGTTCATGGATGGCAACATCCTGAAAGCAGAATTACGATATAAGGATAACTATTTATTTATATAATGAAGAATAATGAAAAAATAATAATAAATATTTCATAATCAATTGAATAATGTATGCATATATTTACAACTATGAATAACAGTCAAGGAGGAAAAATAAAAGTACAGCAAATTACTTATACAGAAATGACATTATTACTAGGATCACACATAACATTTGACCAAGTGCAAGGATTAACTTGATTGGGATTACAGTCTCTCAACTGATCGGGTAAAGCACGGAGTGAAGTCTTCAATGCAAATAAAGCATCACCTGAAACAAGTAATATGAATATTCATAATCCAATTACGCAAACAAATAACACCAGGCCAAACCAGGCCTAAAGAGTTGGTATATAAAATCAATAGAACAAAGAAACAAGATTATCCGAGGAATATCATCTCACTATACGTCTCACACATGCGCACATGTTTAGACATCCATATGTCTCTCTCTAAAATTCAGGCAAATATAACTTTTAGGCATATATCAGTTTCTCAACCCGCTAATATCTCAGTAGAGGAAATATAGTATTATATAGTTTGATTAAAAGCATATATGAAACCAAATCTAGAGCTCATTGAGCAAAATGAAAAGCTTCTAGCATCTTATTGTGTTCCCATTTGAGCTTACTGGCTAAGTAACATATTTGGTTCACATCTAAATTCTTTAGCATGAATAAAGACCTAAAACTCTGAAGTAACTAGTATTATGAGAAAAAAAATAGATGTCTATCATCAAATTTATCACACCAAGTGAAACCAGAGAACAATTGCCTCCAGATGTGCAGCGTATGCATGTTTGACCAGGAAAAAGAAAATTCAGACAAGGAATAACCACATACCTTGTAAATTAGCCGATACAAAAGAAAGCAAGCAAGCCAATATAATAAAACCATGAAATGATTCCATTTTCAACAAAGTTAGCCCCAATGATCAATGCCATGAAATATAAAATCTCATAAGCATAAAAGTGAAATCCATCTCTGCAAAAACATTCAAGCACAAAAATGTAAGGCACAACACAATTAGCTAAAGAGCTATTCCTGCAGCTTCAGCCATTACCAGGTTCACAGGCCTGGTGGGGATTCCCCAAGGACAATCACCTCTTTGTAAAATCATTATTATGAGCAAATAAAACATCTGCTTTTTCTTGAATGCTAAAATTCTTAAGATCTAATTTGGTTCAAAATGAATGAAAAGGAATTGTTAATATTAAGTTAATGGTGCAATGGACAAATTTCAAAGAATAATAATAATAATAATAATGTCAATACAACTGTGATTTTAGTTACAACAGGAAGCTACTTATAAACTGTAATAAATATAAATTAGGAAGTAGCAGCAACTTTTCCATCAAAACCAAACAATATTTCGATATGCTCAAAAGGCTTCTTCCAGGTTGTAAAGCAGTAAATGCAAGTATTAACATTCAGTACTAGGGAAAATAAATGAAGAACTAACCAAGGAATTCCATTTCAAACAACAATACGGAAAAGAACAGCTAAACGGTTCTCACATAATTGAAAGAAGTTCAACTCAATAACTACAATGAGACACATTAAAAGTCTATGAACTTCCAAGCTAAAACTATCAAAACCCAACACACAATGGCCTAAAAAGATTCACCTTCTATTCCTTTTCAACATTTACATGGAAATAGTAAAAAAGAGTAATTTTACTTTGCAACAACCAATGGAAGGAAAGGAGTCCATACGTTTAGACCACATGGAATTCTGCCAGGGGTATAGTGTAGATGGTACTAGGGTAGTCTCACCATTGCACATTGTAGGAGAGGATTCCATATTTTACATCATAAAATTCAATCTCAATGTACTATGCAATAAACGGGTACAACTTTTGCTTTGATGGATGGAACTTGGAAGCATTTATATATTCAAAATAGAAACATAAGAAACTTGCCAAGTGATGTCCCATCTGAGTGACAATAGCAGTGCAAACCCCTGCTCCAGCGGCAAGAATCAAGTTTGCTTTCGTTCCAATAGACTTGGAACCACTGTTTTCCAGGTACAGCCTTTTGAAGTAGCTATATCCATAGAAGTAGACAAATTGTGCAATGAATGACTGTAGGTTTTTTGTGCCAAGGCCCTGGTATAAGGAAAGAACTTAGCCAGTAGATATCGCTTCCCATAATACATCAGAGAGATTCCTATATAAGATGTGAAATTGAGATCCAAGAACTTCATGATGCACTGCCAATGAGCCGAGCGGTATAGAGCATTCATTGATATGCAGCACATAACAATAAAATAGGAATAAATAGGCTCCGTTTGTTTGCCAGTAAAATATTTTCCGGAAAATGATTTCTGGAAAATGATTTACTGAAAATATTTTCTGGTGTTTGGATGAATCTGTGTAAAATATTTTCTGTTGTTTGGCAGATTTCCTGAAAATATTTTCCGGAAAAGCTGTTTTTACATATATTAATAAATTTTATATACATATTAATAAATTTTTATACTTTAAATTGTTTTTACATATATTGCAATAATTTATTTATAAATAAATAAATCAAATTTAATATATAATAATACTCAATTATTAAGCTACATTATTAACCGTCATAAAATGAAAACAACCAAAGTCAAATTTTGTAATTGTGTTAAAAAAATAAAAAAACAAGGATTAAATAATAATAAGTAAACTTCTAAATCACAATTAATACTAAAAATTAATAATATTATCCAAATACATAATTAGTAGTCCACCACATAAAAATTTTCAAGCGTCCGAGATCAAAAGCTCGTTGATTATAGGTATAATCGATGTTCTGTTGCACGGACGTGCTGCTGAACATATCTGAAAACAGGTTGTAGTTATGCACATCGATGACTACTCTATTCATGCTACTAGTCAACGAGAAGAACTCTTGTGGATCAGCTGGTCCTAAACGTGCTGATAGGATCACATATGCATCTGTGTGCTTCCTTACGGCATCATATCCAGCTCTATAATACTTCGCAAATGCATCGAAAGTTACACCAGGTGCTAGTGGCTCGCTCATCAATTCAATTACAGCCAAGCCTAGTCTTCCACCGTATCTGTCCAACAATTAAACCTTCAAAAATGAAGCAAAATAAGGAAAAGTATATAATAGAACATGGTTCGACATAGTCTGATCTTAATTAACCTTGCTGCAAGGTACTTTATGACTACCACAGTCTGAAATCTCAACAATTTTTAACCGTAGTTTGTTGGAAAATTATTCTTAGATTAAGTTCCTAGACCATGATGATTGAAGGAAACATCAATTATTTTTTAATCCTATGCTATAAAAAGTTCGAAACAGGTCATCTTGTAACATCTTCCAAGAAAGGTCCTATCCTTTTGATGTATTCATAATTTACCATCAAACAGGATTATGATAAAGGAACACAAAACAATTTGTTTTTCTTCAATTTTGGCCCCTATCATTCACTCCTCAGTTCCTCACGCTCACAAATTACTGCAGACAAATAGAAGACATTTGGACATTGGGATTGACACATGAGACGCAACCATAGGAGCAAAAGTGCTAAACTATTCTTTATAGGAGGAGCTATTTAATCAGTAAAACCATCTCTTCTACAAATTTAAGTAGGTCAACCAACCAAAATAGTCATGAAACACAGAAAGTTATACAGAACTACAATCATTTGGACGGAAAAATAAATATATGCTGACAATCTATATTAGAGAAAAACTTAAGTATACCCCCATCATCTCCATTAATAAATGACAAGAGGTCATCAACTGAACGATCATCAACAAGCTCTTCGTCAACCTCAACATTCTGAAACATAGAAATCTCGACTTATTTGCATGCATTTTTTAAGTAGGGAGTTGAAAAATTATGCCTTGAAAAATTAATTGACAAAGCAATGTCAACCATATAAACATGCTACTAAGAAGTAAGAAGTAAAGCAGAACAACTAATAAATAACCAATATGAAAGCAGCAGAAAACAAGAGCCCAGTCACCTTTAGTTTCTCCCTCTCTTTTAGTTCCTTTCTCTTTTTCGCATACAATCTATTTAACAGTTGAATGCGTGGGTCATCGGTGGCATTTTTCAGAGGCTCCAGCTTTTCTTCCTAAACCAACAAAGTAAGTACTAAAATAAGAAAAGAGATTAAGAGAACATATAAAAAATAAAGCAGGTTCAACTAGCACCAGACACCTCAGTAAGATCATCAGGCAAATGAAATATCTCGCGTATCTGCTCAAGAGCTTTCCCTTCAATAATTTGTGCAAGGGCACGACTAGTAAGATCAACTAGAGGCTTTAACTGAAGGCTGTCAGCAGCAGATGTCAACTCACAGAGCCTCTTTGTGTCTATTCGGATAAACTTCTCATCAAAAGATTTGCGCTCCTTCAAACAGGAACAAGAACATACAGAGGAAGGAAACAAGGAAGACCAGAGTCAGTTTGTTATATGGAATTGAATATCCTAAAAACACGTTTTCCTTTTTCAAAAAGAAGTGGCTAAAGAAATCAAGTATACAAAGAAAGCCATTCTATACCTAAAGAATGGAATTTTTTGGCTCCATTTATGCCACTCCAGAAAGATTAAACATCTACTAAAGAAAGCAAGAGGAAAGCATCAGACATAAGAGGCAAATGCTAATTGAGAATTACGTTGAACCTACCTTGTTCGAGCGGCCAGGCACCTGATGAAACCGACAATAATCGAGGATCGAAGATACAAAAAATTTGCAAAATCAAGAGAACATCAAGAGAACCAGGATCAAAGTCCATTAAACAAAAGAGTAAAGAGAGAAAGGGAACATACAGTTCGCCATAATCAGCTTAAATTCTTTAAGCCTGATGCCTTTATCTTTATCTTGTTGATGAACCACATCCACCTCTTCTGGTTCCAAAAGCTGTTTACTGAACAAAAAAAAAAAGAAATCAAATAAGAAAAGACAACAAAAAGGCAAATATCAGAACAATCAAAACCCATGCGATGGATTTCAAAATCAGTGAAAGGAGCTTGGTATGGTTGTTACAATGAAAACCCATGCGATGGAAGGAAGGAAAAAGAAGGAAGGAAGAAGGAAAAAAACCGAAATCGGATTTGTTGGCTGAGAAAGAAGGAAGGAAGGAGAAAGAATGAAGAAGGGAAGAAGGGAGAAAGACTTACCTGGATGAAGGGAAATATCAGGAAAATGTCTTACGGAAAAGAAATCAGTAAGACGTTTTCTAAAAATAAGGAAGAGATTTTACTGTGTTTTGGAAAATGTTTTCCTTGGGAATTCATTTTCCTACCAAACAAACACAGTAAAATAGGGAAAATGTTTTCCGGAAAACATTTTCCCTCTATCAAACAGACCCATAGTTTCAATTTCTCAACTCCTCTCGAAAGACCTTAGATGACTTAATACGAACAATTATACTAACAGGAATGATGATAATTCCATTAGATGTCTACTACGACGTTGAATAAGTTCCACTACTTTACCATTTCCTTTCTCAATGATTGACTAGCTCCAAAAAGTTAGGCAGAGTCAATTCTGAACTCTCCTTACTCCATTAGCTGGTCATCATCTGAAACCCACCAGGCCAATTTTCCACACTAATAACTACAAAAACGCAAAGACAAGTATATGACACAACAAACAGTAAGGTAAAAATGAAATTAAGGTTATATGATCCAATTCAATTAACATATATACCTCATTATGCTAGGATTGTTATATTTTGTCTTAATTAATAGGAAAATCAAATCAAATCCACATTATGAGTAGAAGATTTTGAAACTTGTTCTCTACCATTGCTAACTCATTCATAAACACAAATACCATGAAAAGTAATAGCTTTAAATTATAAAGAGAAGAGACAACTTTGATCCTTTGAAACCTCACCTATCAATCAACATACCAAATATTAACAAAGAAATTAACTCATGAATTCACACACCGACAAACAAAGAAGCCAAATTTACAATTTCCTGGTTCACGAAAAGAAAAACCAGAACTACAAAACATGTAAAAACAAACAAGAAAAGAGTAATAAGAAATGGGTAACCTGTATTTTCGTTGACCATGGGCTTGAACCTCGGCTTGATACTTGGTTTTGCAGGTGTCAAGAGGGTACAAAATCGTTGTGCTTAACAGTGATCCTATGGCACCTGAAGTTGCCTCCGATATCGACTCTAAAGATGAAAAATAGAAGAAGTAGGAGAAAAGTACCTGGATGGAGAAGAAGGAAGATGAAGAACGGGTAATTGCAAAAAATTTATCTGAAGAGGAAATTATAGGGTTGAAGGAGATGTTCAAAAATGGGTATTTTTATCTGTTAAAAATACTTACTCCCCCAATTGCCTTTAACTGCTGCTCTCGTCTCCAGCCCCGTTTCAGCACAGCAGTGAGGTTGAAACCAATTTTCACTGCATTGGAATGCTGAACCAAACAGCAGTACAGTGAGGTTGGTACCCAACTGCACTTCACTGATGTTAAACGCTCAACCAAAGGCAGCCTAGAATATGAAAATATTTACTAGGTTAAAATAGAACTTTTGAAATCAACCCAACGAAAATACTTACGTAAGGATTATGGCGGAGCTAGGAGGCTGCAAGAATCGTAAAATTTTTTACGACTATTGTAATAACCAATTTTTGCCCAGCCCATTTTTACAAACCAAACCGAAAAGCCCAATTACAAGACCCAATTCACAATTACCCTAGCCCAAAATCTGACAAGCCCAATACCTAAAAAAATAAAATAAAATAAAATAAAACAAAACAAAAATTGGAACCCTAGCCACCGCCCCACTTTGCCCTGGTTTTCAGCCATTATTTGCCACCTACTATCCACTTACACCACCCATCCACCTGCAAGGAAGAAGACAAAACAAAGAACAATAAAAAATTATGTATGAATGGCTATAAATCCAAGCAAAAAATTGTAAACAGGGACCTTTTTTTTGAATCAATGGAAGGAGAATACAAGAAATAGTTTGCAAATATTAGTGTTTAGATTCTAAACGTTATCAAATCAGGAGAAATAGTTGTCTAAAAAATCAAAAAGAACAACAAAAACAGATCGGCAAGGAGGTGATTTTATTTTTAATTTCTAATTTTTTTTATTATTTCATTTCGAATCATTTCCTTCTTATTTGCACAAACATATAAATATGTATATATATATATATATATATACTAGTTTAAAAAAGGAAAAAAAAAAGGGTTTTTACCTTTTTTGACCACCGTGTGTGGTGGCCGACAGGCGGCGGCGACGGAGGCACAACGGCCGACTGGCTGGAAATCCCATCGGAGGCCTCAGCCCTGCAGAGAAAAAAGAGAGAGTTAGTTTTTTTTTCTTTCTAAGGAAGTGATGAAATGAAAATTTTTAAGAAATTTGTGCCTTAAATAGCTTCCCAAAACGACGTCGTTTTGGGACTGGCCTTAAACACCCAAAATGACGTCGTTTTGCCTCATTAACCCGAATTTGACCCGACCCGCAAGGAGGATCCGCGTGTTTTTAATAATTGGGTTATTTACCCTTTAGGTCCTTTCGTTTTTTTATTTGTTTTAATTTAGTTCTTTTTCTCTTTCATTATTTATGAATTTGTCCGCATAATTTGTTCCGTGTTTTCAAATTAGTCTCTGGGCCATTGGTGTACAGGAAGTGGACACGTATCCATGAAATTTTCTTTTTGCCTGTTTGGAACTCGCATGTTTTTACGCTTGTCGTTTTAGTCCTTTTCTTCTTATTTTTTAGATTTACCCCCAAATGTTTGTTTTAAGTTCAATTTCCCCCTTTCTTTTTTCTTTTGTTATTTTATTATTAATTTAATATTATTATTTATATTATTATTAATATACTTTATTTTCATTTTTGTTTATTTTTATTATTATTACAATTGTAAATTAATTACTACTACTATTATTGTATTACTACTTGTATATTTATTTACTATTATTATTATTATTACTAATATGTTAATATTATTATTATTATTATTACTATATTTATATTAGTATATTGTATATATTTCGTATAATTATTATTTTATTATTATTACTTTATTATCATTATTACTATTAGTAGTATTATTATTAGAAATATTATTATTATTATTATTATTATTATTATTATTATTATTATGTACATATTTCATATCATTATTATTACTATTATAATTATATTTTCTTTTCGTATTTGTACTTAATTTTTTTATTTATTATTCTTACTTTATTTTTCATTATCTTCATCTTGGCTCGTTTACTTTATTCTATCTCATTTTCTGTCTTTTGTGTTTACCTTCATACTAATGCATTTATTTCCATTTTTGTGTTACGCATATCTATATTGTAGTGTGTTTTTACATTTTATTATAAACTTGTGTCATATTGATTTTGCTCGATACAAAATTGCTTCTTTTCGTAAAAGTAATATTCTTTATTCTCAGGAATTCGAAATGTCGTGTCCTAAAGCATTGAATGTGATGTTTTGTTATTTCGAGATAAGATTTGCTAAACCAAGGCAATGTTCTGTATTTAGAAACTCGAGAGATCGTGCCCTAAAGTATTGGGTTGCAATTTTCTCGTTTAATCTAAATAACCGAATATCCTTTTGAACAAATACATTTTTAAACAAAAAGCTTATTCTTGGGAATTCGAAATGCCGTGTCCTAAAGCATTGGATGTGATGTTTTGTTATCCCGAGATAAGATTTTTAAAACGAAGGCAATGTCCCGTATTTGGAATTTCGAGAGATCGAGCTCTAACTTACTGAGTTCCGGTTTCTCATTTGTCAAATAATGGGATATCCTCCTCGAACTCGAATCTGAATTTTAAAGTCAAGAGACAAGCTTAGTTCCGATAGCCCAAAATGTTGTGCCCTAATTTACTGAGTACGACATTCTATCTCTTTGAAATAAGAGGGTCTTATCATCCATTTTGATTTGTTTAAGTTTTAAAAAAGGGGGAGCAAAAGAGGATTATATTTTCAAAACTTTTCAAATTTTTCGACATGAGGACATTAATTGATCAAATCGGTACCAATTTTAGGCGTGACGAGGGTGCTAACCCTTCCTCGCACGTAACTGACTCCCGAATCCATTTTCTCAAAATTCATAAACCAAAAACAATGTTTTAGTAAATCAAAAGTTTTATTAAAACAATAGTGATCCGATCATACCAAATAAAGATCGATGACGACTCCCGTGTTATCATTTATTAAAACCCAAGGTCGATTTCCGCCTTTTTCAAAAGATGGTTTCAACAACTATCATAAAAATATACAATTTAATTTTAATATTTCTAAAATTTTCTCACTTCGTCGCTGACTAAATAAAACTAGAAATTAAAAAAAAAACTAGCCCGGGCTAAACCAAAACTTTTACAAATTAACATTGACAGTACTTAAAGAAATTAGAAAAGATATTTCTATTAATTTTTCTTATTTATTAATCATTATATAATATTACAATTTTGATATCTAAAACACCAAAAAAAAATTACAAGATAATGCAAGCAGGTGGATATTCCTCGATAGGTTTACAGTAATAATCGGGAAACGGAGGATAGTATGGAGGGTAACATATCATTGGATACGGGTATTGTAGTACAAGTTCTTTCTGTGGGTCTTTCTTTGGTTCCGCTGGTTTCTTTGCTTCGTCTTTCTTGGCTTCGTCCTTCTTCTTCTCCGGCTCTTTTGCCGGTCCGACCGAAACTATTTCAGTACGGCATAACTTGCCTAATTTCTGCGCTGCCTTAACTGGATCCACATCTCCTATTACTGTCAATTTTTGGTCCTTGTCTATTGCAACCGACTCAACCCCTACAAAAAAAAAAAACGAGTTGTTTTTTTTTTTGGCAAGGTTCAAGATTTAGGGTTTGTCGATTTTGTGTTAATAGATATAATATTACCTGAAAGACCAGAGGCTATCTTCAAGCCTTTCTGTTTGCATTTGTCGTTGTGCAAATCCACCTTCAACACAATTTTCTGTCGAAAAACAAAACCTTTAAAAAAATGAAAGGAGTACGTGTTATTTTATCTAGATAAAATTAATAACAAATTAAAGACATGAAAATCTAACCTTCATTTTGGAGCTTTGGGAAGAAAATGAGAGATGGAAAGAGAAGGAACTTAGAAGTGAAGTGGGTTAGGGAATGATGGAAAAGCTTTAAGGTTAAGCAAATTTTGTAAGAGCCAAGTCAACCTTTAAGTCAAGTCATTACCATTTCGGCTAATTTAATGCAATTTCGTTGCCAATTACTTGCTTTGTTCGTCGAAGATACATCTATCTAAACGACGTCATTTCGTACAATCAAATTCAAGCCCCTTTTTTTGAAATTAAAAGGCTTCTTCCTTTTTTGAAGAAGAAAATATACAGACAAAGGAAACCTGAAATTTCTATAAACCTTCCGGTTTACTGGGTCAAGTCAAGTGGGACACTGTGACTGTTTTGTGTTTTTTTCTTTCACTATTGAGGGTCCAGCAAGTGGATGAATTTAGTCAACTTACTATTTTCTTGGGTCCCAAAATCGATAAACAATTTGGGTTGAAACAACAGAACAGGGTTTGGCAGGTTTTGATGTTCATCCTTCTTTCTCAATCACGTGTTAAAGGAAAATCTGGTCGAGTTGGCGTCAGCTAAAGAAATGTAAGGAATTGCTGTATGTGTAATCATGACTATTCTGTTTCAATTTTTCAGATGAAAGAGTTTTGATTATTTAACTTTAAAAATTTATAAAATAATAATTATATTATTAAAAAAAATTTATTTAAGTTATTGACTTTATGACTGTTAAGTCATTTTTTTAAATTAATTAATGAGCTCTAAGTAATGATTCAATAATTAGTAGGATGGATTAGTACCTATTGACATGTAATAGAATATATTTTTAAACTAATTTAAGCTAACAGTCAGTGTCGAAGATTCGAGAAAAAGTTTATTTGGAATTTGATTTTGAAGATTTGTAAAATTCGAATCTATTTCATAAAAAAACTGAATTGTAATAGAGAGAGGAATGAGAACTTTTAATTGGCGTAAACAAAAAAAGCTATATATTAACGATTTTAATAGCCTAGTGACTTAAAATAAAAATTTTCAAATAATTCAATGACCATTTTATAATTTTTTAAAGTTGAGTGGCCAATATGTAAACTTACTAATAATTTAATGCATTAGGTATAATTTACCTTTTTTTTATACCATGCTTAAAAAAAAAAACATGCTTAAGTGCACTTGAAACCATATTTTCTAACAATACCAATTGTTTTTATATAATACATATTTTTATCCATAATCTCTCATAACTCATAAATGTAGGAAAAAAATACATAATTATAATACGCTCGAACCCACACTTTTTTTATTACTATGATAACAACAATATCAATTAAGTTAAGGCTTAATTTCGAAAAACGAATGTTTGACTCTCTAAGGAATTTATATATAGATTTCATTATAAATAAAATAAAATAAAATATATTTAAATATTTATTATCAAATATTAATTTTATTATAAATTCTTATCATATGTATTCTTTTTTATATAATATTTAGAATCACACATAACCCCTTTCTAATACTTAAATAAGAGAATAATACGCTTCAACACACTAAAACCCAGATCCGAATAAAAAAATAAAACAAATATTGAATGATACCAAATATTCCATCTTTTATCATCCATTGGACTCTTAAATTTCAAAGGTGATGATGAAAGTGGTGGATGGGTCAAAATATTATTTTCTTTCTCCTTTTTAACGATATTACTAGAAAAGGTCCTTTCTCACATGGGGTTAAGACACCGCGACTCGGTCAGATGACAGCTATTTTATTTTTCTCATGTATTTGTACTTTTTAATTATTCTAATTTAAATTCACAAATTTATTTATTATTTAAATTCAAGTTCCATTTAAACATTGTTATCGGCTGGACATCAATGCTTGTAAATATATATATATATATATATATATATATAACCAAAATTATAAAACCTAAAAAACATATAATTAATTAAAATATGAATATAAATGGAGTAAAACGGAGATGATGAGAAGATGGTCTGTTCTTACAAGAGTCTTCCCAATCTATGTTCGTTGAAGGCTGTTTTGGAGACTTAGTTATAAGTAGTATTTTTGTTTAGACAGATCTGTCGGTTTCCAACAACGACAAGTAAAATTTGTGAACTTGTTTACACTTATATTACTTCATTTTCACCAACAAAAAGTAAGATTCCTTCATTAATAATTTATTCTGTGAAATTTTGCCTGTAAATCGTAAAGGCTTTGTAGACTTAGAATTAGAAATAGAAATCAAAAGGGACTAAAATATAATTTTAAAATATTAGGGCTGGGACAGTGACAAGGTTAGGAGTGTTAACCGACCCGAAATAACATTAACCGAATTAACCGACCTTTCAAAATTTTTAACTGTTTACCGAACCGAAATTTTTTTAAAAAAATTAACCGAACCAAAAAATTTTCGGTGAATTCGGTCGGTTAACCGAATTACCCAAAATGAATTATTACATAATTAAAAAGATTACATAATTTTAGTTTTAGTTTTAGTTTTAGAATTTTATTTTTATTTATTAAATTATTTGTAATTTTTATGATTGGGTTGGATTGGGTAATTGGGTTGGGTTGAATATTTGGGTTTAGATTGGGTTTAGATGAAAGTGGGCATATTTATATATTATAATTTTATTTATTAATTTTTCGGTTAAATCGAAAAAATTTGGTTAATCGACCGGTTTCGAACCGAATTAATCGTTAATTGAAAAATCACAAAATAATTAACCGACCCGACCGAAAAAATTCAGTTAACCGACCGATTAACTGAATTCAGTCCTTGCTCAATTAACCCCTCAATTGAGCTAATTTTCTCATTTAATACTTTTCTATATAATTTTAAACTATTTCATAACCTTTGAAAATCAAAACTTTAGTATTAGACCTTAATTCCAAACTCTTTCACAATTAGGTCCTAAAACAAATTTCCATCAATTTTACTTGATAAAATCATCATATATCAAAATTAAAGCTTCAATTCTATGTTTATTCATCATATGCTTCCAGCACTAATCCATAGAAACTTTAAAAATTAGCCATAGAATCAAAAACTAATGACATAGTAAGTTGGACCCAATTGTAAAAGTCCAAAAACATAGAAATTTCAATGAGAAAGCAAGAATTAAACTTACATGAAGCTAGAGTATGAAAACCAGCTTGAACCCCCTTCCATGGCTGTTTTTCAGCTGATGAAAATGAAGAGAATTCTAGATATTCCAATTTGGTCCCATTTTTATTTAGCTAATTTTGACAATTTTTTAATTTTGCCCTTATTTCACCCATTTCCTGATTTTTCTCATCTATTGCCGCCCAAAATATCTCCTTTGGGCTTATTTTCACTTTAGGTCTTTCCTCATTTGAAAATTAAGCTATTTAATCCTTCTAACAACTTTTACACCTTTTTCAATTTAGTCCTTTTTATTTAATTAACCACTCAAACGTCAAAATTTTCTAACGAAATTTTAATACTACCTTATTAACATTCCGTAAATATTCATAAAAATATTTATAACTCGGTTTATAACACCGAGATCTCGATACCTCTTTTTCTCGATTTCTTGACCAAATAAATCTTTATAAAACACAATTTACTATTTCAAAAATATTTTAAAAGCTACATTTGGCTCGTAAATATTAAATAATATAGTCTTCGAGTTCATTTGTCAGATTTGGTGGTCTCGAATCACTAAAATTTGGGCTATTACACAATTCTTTTGAAATATTTAAAATTTTAAATTAGTAAATATAAAATTATACTTTGACCCTCTAGAAATAATAAAAATTTAATTTAATCATTTAAAAATTATAAAGATAGAGGCTATTAATATAGTAAAATTGTATTTTTACTATCGTAAAAATTACAATTTAATTTTGACCCCCCTAATAGAATTTTTTAGCTTCGCCCTTAGATGTGGCATACGTCCTATAGATATAGTACAAAATAAAAAATATATAAATAAATGAGTCATCATCATATTTTCAATAATATTTGTGAAATCTAAAAATAATATAAGTGAATTCATGAAATAAAGTTGAAAATTTATTGGGATATTGAAAATTGATCCAAAGCAAGTAGAATTGTTCAATAGTTGAGTTACACATCAAAACTTAAAAGATCCGTCTCGAAATATGACAAAGCTTTGATTAAAAGAGAATGCCGAAAAATAAATTTGAACAAAAGAAATTAAACACGTCGAGTTTTGAGTAAATTTTTTTGAGTTCTGTTCTGTTTAATTGCCAGAATATCTACTAATCTTTTGACTTCAACTTGACTCAGTCGAACACACTGATAGATTTAGAACCAAAGTTTTTTGAATAATTTCTAGAATATAAGCTAAAGAATTTCCATCATTTAGATTAAATCAATATTTTAATTTAATTTAATTTATAATATTTTTATAATATAAAAGAAATTATATTTAAACAATTAAAATAACTTAGAAATTTTGATATACAAATTTATTTTTTAAAAAAGAAATATTATATAAGAGTTTATTATTATTATTTATTGAAATTTAATTTTCTGGTGGATGAATTTAAAATTGAAAAATTTAATCTTTTTCGTTTTAATTTTTATAATTATTTTAACACGTGGGAAATGTTAAGATGGACTGGCCTTGGAGCCCAATCTAAAACATGCATTGCTTTTGCTTTTGTTTCATTGGGCTTTAATTGGAGTGCAAGTCTTCATGTTTGATTGGTTTAAAAAATTAATTACTTGGATTTATTTAATGAAAACGACCATTAATGAAAATTAATTGTATGGCCCATTGTTAATTAAAATAATCAATTAATTCCCTTCCATTAATAATTTTTTTCATTGGCTATGTTCACAAATAAAATTAATTGATAGACCAATCAGATAGTGACATGTGATAGCTTCTAGTTTAATATATTATTTTACGCATAAAATTTATTAAAAAATATAAAAAAATCAGAAAAAATTATAAAAAATATTATTTTTATTAAATTTGATATAAATTTATAAAAATTCTAATAAAGTATAATTTTTTATAAAATTAACAAAACAGATTTAAAATTTTATAAAAATGTATTAAAATATTAAAAAATGTTAAAATTTATATAAACTTATAAAAATTATTAAAAAATCATAAAAACTTGAACTGGATCGGTTCAGTTGGTTGAATCGATTAAACCAAAATCGACAAGGGTACTAGTCCGAAGAAAGCCATTATATCGATTGACTTGGAGATCAGGCGATTGAACTATTTTTGTTTTTTTACTTTAAAATATATTTTATCAAACAAAAATTTCATTATCTAACTATTAGCATATGCCAAAATAAAATATTCTGACCAATATTTTCAAAATTGAATTGGTGGTCGAACTGATCAGGCCAATGGTTTGCTAGTTCGACTGGTTCATCCAATTCAATCAAATAAAACATGAAAAAAAAATTGATTCAATCGTTCAATTCTTAGGCTAGTTGGTCTTAATATTTTTCTTCGGACTAATACCCTTACTGATTTTAATCTAATTGACTAATCTAGTCCAATTAAAGTTTTTATGATTTTTTAAATAATATTTATAAGTTTATATCAATTTATGATAATTTTAAATAATTTTTATGACTTTTATAGAAATTTAATATGCTCTTATAAATTTTTAAATATGTTTTATTTAATTTTATATTTTTTATAAACTTATATCAATTTAAAAAATTTAGAAAATTTTACTTTTATACTTTTATAATTTTTATAACTTTTTCCTTAATTTTCTGATTATCTTTTAAATTTTTTTTTATGTTTTGTGAGAAAATATTAAATTAAACCTGAAACTGTCACATGTCATTATCTGATTAGTTCGTAAATTTATTTTAATAACAAACTTGGTCAATAACGAAAATTATTAATGGAGAGATTTAATTAATTATTTTAATTAAAAGCGGAAGCTTAATTAAATACAAAATTAATGCTGTGACTTAATTGATTTTTCTGCAGTGTCTCAATAGCTTTTTAATATATAATTTTTCTTAAAATAATTACCTAATTATTTTTATGAAAATACATGATTTAGCTATCAAAATCTTTAATTTTTGAAAATTTACTTTTCATATAACATTTTTCTTTTCAGATGGACATTTTTTTCAATGAATTTTTCACCGGTGATGGAAAAAGAAGTATTCAATCTTAGAGATTTTAAATTAAATAAACTCAAATTTAACAATAAAATATTGACATTATTGGTCATGGTTAAGCCCCGGACTTTTTAAAATTCAAGTTTTAGTACTATCATATATAATTGTGATGGGTTTTTATTTAGCTTTGTTCGATTTTTTTATTATACTTTTTATTGATTTGATTTTACGTAAAAAAAATGGTTCGAAATGTATTTGTATTTATGATTATATTGTATTTTTAATGTTAATTTATTTCAAAATTTAAATTTTATGATTTGGATATTCCTTGTACACAAACGTGAGTAAAAGATAAATACAAACGTGAGTAAAAGATAAATGCAAAGCAAAATTTATTGTCGGACTTTCCCAAATGGGGTGAATTGAAAGGCCGAACCAAAATATCTCAAGACACAAAAATATGAATCAAAAGCACCATAAAACTGAAGAACTGGGCAACTTAAATTGCGTCCCACACCAAAATATCTTATGCCACAAAATCACGTGGCTTTGCTGCTGGCCACTTAGCGTATTGGAATTCATCATCACCATACATCTCATCTCCTATGCTTCTTGTTTTCGACACGTGCTCTTTGGTGAGAACAAGTCCTATCTATTTTCTTGTCCTTTTCACCTTAGCGCCGGCCCTCTCCTCCACTTGGATTAGTTTGGTGTAGACAAAATCCTATGCATCCTGGTGTACCGTAACCTCATTGCCCAAATCCAAATCATAAACCTACTCATTTTAATCCATCTATTATTAAATATGGAATAATTTAATTTCTATACCATTAAAGAATCTGTTTTATATTCAATTTATAATTTCAAAATGCACAATCATTTTGTGTTTCTAATCATGTAAGTTAGCGTACAATTAACGAGTAACTTAACATTAACAAGCATGGTATCTATTGTATAATAAGTCATGACATTATTTTCGCACTAAAGGTGTGCTTGATTGAATGGAAAAATGGAGAGACAGGGAAGGGTTGAAAAATTAGAAGGATAATGAATTTTGAGTGTACTTAGTTGAGAAGAAAAGTGAGAGAAAAAATGCGATGGATAATCAATTTTCAAAATTACTAGAAAAGAAAAAATAAGAGAGAAATGTACGTTAATTCAAATTTATACATTTTTCAAATATTTTATTTTCTTTATTGTTTACTATCATTTTTCAATTTTATAAAGTAATGAATAGAAAGAAAATTTTATTTCTACTAAGCACACGTATGAAAAGAAAAATTATTTTTTCAATTATTCGAATTTTTCACCCCTTCAATTTTCTTTCCATTCTATTAAGCAAAGACTATGAGTTTTCTAATAGTTGAATTTTGTTGCTCGAACATAGTTGAAATCATGTGTATCCATATCTTTACGTAAGAATGAGCAGACAGGTCCTACACCTAAAACAAAAAATTGTAATTTCGCATTCTTGTAAATTTATATGATAAAATTATATTTTAATCTCTCAAAAAATAAAAAAATTATTTAATTTTTTTGTTCAACTATTTAATTAAAAATAATTTTGGTTCGATATAAAAAAAAAGAAAAAAGGTAAAACATAAAGTTGGCCAAAAAGGGTCTTTTAATAAGTGATTTACTTTAAAACAAAGATGCCGCAGGTTGTTGGAATGTCTTCTTAAACTAATAAATTACACATAGTTGTCGTTGCTGATGCTGCGTTAATAATGTTTTATTTGGAATAATTATAATTTTTAAAATTTTTATTTTTATTATATTGGCAACAAAATTTAAAAATTATATTTAAAAATTGAATGTATTGTCTGAATTAATTTTAATTACAACAGATAACATAATTTATGATGAACATATATATTGCTTATAAGGCATCTAAATTTTTTTTAATAGTAATTAATAAACTATTTCTAATTATAAATTAAATGTAAGGTAATATTATGAAATGCCTCTTAAGAACTGTTAGCAAAAAAAATTTAACGTATAAACAATAAAAATCCACGTGGCAGACTGGTATTCGCTATATTTACATCTGGAATGGAGGCCACGTAGCATCTAATCCACATCCTGAGAGCCCTTTATATACAAACTCAGCTGCCTTCTTCAAACGCCACATCGTTCGTTGAACTTCAGAAAAGCTAAAATTAAGGGGGAAAAAAAAAAGAAACCCTCCCAAAAATCTGACATGGTATCGAAAAACCCGAACCCGGCCGAGGGATTTTATGTGGATCCTACCGGAATGGCGTTGCCAGGCCTGGGACCCTTCGCCGCCACAGATGCGGCGGCTTCCACAGTTTCATCTTCCGAGGATCCGAATAAGAAAATCCGAAAGCCCTACACCATAACCAAGTCCAGAGAGAGCTGGACTGAACCTGAACACGACAAGTTCCTCGAGGCTCTCCAGCTGTAAATTCTAAATCTTTTCTCTCTCTAATTATATGAAATTCTTTTGCTTCTTTTCAAATTAGGGTTTTTTCCCTTTTTCGTTTGGAAATTGTTTACGTTTGTTATTTTGCGTGTCGGTTTTAACCTTTTGACTTGAATTTGATATTGAAGGCTTTTGTTCTTCTCCCTTAATTACTAAGAAGCTGATTTGAAATTTCTAAATCGGTTCTTGTTGAAAAGAATTTTATACTTATTAGTTGAAAATTGGATACTTGGATGACTGTAATTTGTTATGGACAAGTGAAAAGGCACTGAATTTTGATAAAGCCTTTTTTGCATATATTTGAATTCATGCACCAAAACTGGCTAAAACTGTTATAGTATAATATGTATCATTGGTTCTGAGTTTTTGAATTATGCACTTTGCATGAGTTTGTTCATCGAAAAGATTTTCCTGCTCTTGCTAATTGTTGCTGTTCGATTGATTATGCTCAGATTTGACCGTGACTGGAAAAAGATCGAAGCATTTGTCGGGTCAAAGACTGTTATTCAGGTAAGCTGTAATGTATCTAACCTTTTATTACTTTAGACAAGTTCCGTTTTGCAGTTTGAAAGGAATGAGGCAGGAGGGTGGTTGAGGAATGAAGGATATCTTTTATTCCTTTCAGTCGAGTTTCGTTTTGCAGTTTGAAAGGAAAGAAGCGGGAGGGTGGTTGAGGAATGAAGGGTATCTTTTATTCCTTTCAATCTTAGTTAGTAATCTCTCCCCTGGATCCTAGGCTTTCTGATGTTTCGGTAAGAGGCAACAAATTTGTGATGATGTGAAAACCAGTGTAGTTTCTAATTAGAGGTTGTTTGTTTTAACAATTATCTGTGGGCGACAATGCCCATAACAAACATTTAAAATGACGTACCCTTTTTTTTTGCAGATTCGTAGTCATGCCCAGAAATATTTTCTAAAGGTTCAGAAGAATGGAACAAATGAACACCTACCTCCACCTCGACCTAAAAGGAAAGCAGCTCATCCATATCCACAGAAAGCCTCAAAAAACGGTGAGAATATTTTATCCAACGTATGATCAGTGATCACAGAAAAAACTCAACATAAGAAATCCTGACTCTCTGTGTCACATCTGGCAGTTCATGCACAGCCACAAGCATCAGGGTCTCTTCAATCATCAAATGCATTAGTTGACACTGGATGTGTTCTGAGATCTGATCCCTCATTGATGCTTATGAACCCTGTCACTGTTGCGTCTTCCTGGACACACAATGAGCAAACCATCAGTTTCTCACAAGCTAAAAAAGGTTTCTTTTTCTTCCTAATTCTATCATTTCATTTATGGTGGCAGTGACCCCTTAGGAGTCAAGTTTTTGATTATTTGATGTATACTTTCAATTATAGGTTCTGGAATGGCCAATAAATCTAGGGGCAGCTCAATGAGCACCCCACAGAGGCGACAAATTGGAGAGATGACTAATCAGGGAAATCATGGTCATGCACTAAGAGGTTTGTGTTGGTGCTAATTGAATATTTTAATTTTTGAAGTTATATTATCCTCACATCCTTTAAAATGGCTTTTTGCTTGATGCAGTGTTGCCTGACTTTGTTCAAGTATACAGTTTTATTGGCAGTGTCTTTGATCCAAACTCTACCGGTCATCTGCAGAAACTTAAAAAGATGGATCCCATAGACATTGAAACGGTATATATGTGTGAACATGACATTTTATACAATCTTGCTTGATCATGCAACATTTGTCATTGCTTATATTTCATTCTTTTATTCAGGTGCTGTTGTTGATGAGAAACCTCTCCATCAATCTGACAAGTCCTGATTTCGAGGATCATGTGAGTTTCTAGCTCTTACTGATGGTTACTTCTTCCTCCAGGGTGAGGCAACTAGATTAGTGAAATTTGTAATGCTCTGGTACTTGGTATCCTTCTTTGCTTTGGTAGATCTCTTCATAGTAATGTTGCTCTTTTTATAATGGGTCAAATGGTTGAATAACAAGATATTTCCTTTGGCAGATATGATTTGAATTGCATTATTGCCTAGCATAAATCAGTGGGCCATCATCTTTGGTTTCGACAGTTTGCATCCCTGTGCTTTCTGCCATGTAAACTGCCATGAGTTTTATGTTATAAATATGACACTTTGACTAAGAAATGATGAATTCTTTTGATATTATAGATCTATCTCGAGTGTAATGCTCTGTTGTATGATTTATTTGGCTTGTTCAAAGTTGTTCCATGATACTTTCTCATACTCTAAAACACAAAATGTTTTGTTAGAACATCACGTCTCGGCTGTTTAGCTGAAATAGAATGGAATGAATAATGGCATGCCTCTCTTTTTTTAATGTTATAGTGTGAAGTCTTGATGTAGCATGACTATTTAGCATAGCCCTGCTTGTCATCTGGTAAAAGGTGTAGTTTCGTTTTAACGTTCTTGCTGGGAGTCTTTTCTTTGGTTTATTTTGTGGGACTTTTAAATCTTTCATTCCCTTCATAATTAAAAAAAGAAAACGTAAGTTACATTTTTATCTTTTGATGCAGAGAAAGCTGCTTTCTTCCTACGAGATTGACACAGAGACAATTTATCATGGTGGTGCGTGTAAAGCTGTCGGTACTTGACAATGACCTGTCTGGAAATTACTTAATTAAGGTAGGTGATGGCATTTGCTTTTAATTTCATCTTTGTTCATACCATCTTTTATCTCATACATAATTAATATGGACTCTATTTTCATGCCAAGAAGCTCTAGAATCAAAAAGCGACATATACTATATGATGTTCCGTTAGTATATTTATTGTTTGTTAGGATCACCGGCTTCAAATTTTCCGAATAATTTCCCCCATTCTGCGGTCGTGTATATACACTGTGAGAGAACTGGGTGCAGCAGAATGAAAGGAAAAAGAATGGCAAAGAGAGTGTACAGTGCTTATCTTTTTGGTTTTTTTTTTTTTTTTTGAAGGGGGTATTTTGTACAATACAGTGTCTTGTATTCAAGTTTTGACTTCTTGTTTTTATATATATATATATATATGCTATGTTGGTATATGCACATAGTATTTGTGTAAGAAGCTGCCGCTAATGCCGCTTTGGGTTATATTATATACAAAAATCTGTTTTTTCATTGTTTATTGCATTGTATGCATTAGAGCCGTCCATAGTCGGGTCGGGTTGAGTTGCAGTTTGGTTTTAAAAAAGTTTCGAACTTAGGCCCGTTTTGGGGCCAACCCGGCCAGCCGAAAAGCTTGTTTCACTACCCAAAATATTAAATAAATTTAATAGTATTATTATTATTAATTAAGCTGAATCGGTTGTGAGATGGAAAAAACATTATTCAAGCTCGGTCATTGGACAGCTCTAAGCGGAATAGAGCTGTATAAAGCTGATCTTTTCTTCCCAGAAATTTCTTGGGGTGAGATTTGGGGTTTAACATGGCTCTGTGGGGTTTGAGTGAAGGGTAAACTTTTTTTCTTAGATTGGTTTTGTATGTATATTTTTTTGGGAATTATTTTCACACAACTATAAATTGTTAGACAAAATTGCTTTTGATATCTGTTGTACAATACGTTTTTACTATAAAATTATAAAAAACTTCTACAACTTTATTTAAAATGTTGTCAAATTCAAATTCAAATTATATTTTATTACAAATATATATTAAATATTTAAAATTTATTTTATACTTAATCATGTGAGATAAATGCATTAACTTTTTATTTGGAATAAATAAAATAAATTCAGTTACATATTCGTTAATAATAAAAATCACTGGAAATGTTAGTATTTTATTTGATAGGGTAAATTCAAGGTGTATCTTAATAAAGTGTTTAGAAATGCAGAATTGAAAATTTTAAGATACGAAAATAGCAAAGGTCACCTAATATGGTCAAATAATTGGATCATACAATGCTTTGTTGTCTCCAAAACCCGTAAACTTTTACGTCTTTGGGGGAATTTTGCTTTTATTTGGTTAATCGAGGGTTTGTGTCAGTCGTATCTCATTGTATTTTTCCTTCACCGTTGGGATATTTTCAACGTCACTGGCAACCTTCTGGACTAGTCATACCAATTTTTTTTTGTCTTTACTTTGATTGTTGGGTAGCTCTTCACCACTCTCCGATTGTTTTTTCGACGTCATGGGAATCGCTTTCAGAAAATAATGTTTAGCTTTGCGTTAGGGCTTTGCCTTTCTCGTCGGAGGCCTTTTCCGACTAGTGCCCATTATTTTGGGATCTCTCCCCTCTATTGTTTAAGATCAGTGACAACATTTTCACCACTCTCAGAATGAAGACCCGGAAAGAAGATTTTTTGCATTAAGATTTTTTTTTTTTTTTTTTGCTTAGAGATATTTTTATTTGTTTTACTTAGTTGAACATTAAGTTAGATATTTATGAATTTAATAATTGCCATCAACATCAACATCAACATCAACCATCTCAATCAAAATATATTGTATATTGAAGAGAACTCATTCTTTTCCAGTCACTAATATCTTCGCTTTATTTATTTCTATATATATGTTTTTTACACTTAAAGCTTTATACGTTTTTACTGCAAGGATATTTATGGATTTTGATATTTGCAAATATATATTTCTTCATATTAAAAAATAAAACAGATTGGCATACTACATGTTAAAATTAGTCTCTATGTTATTATTTTTTTAAACAATTTTTTTTTTTGTTTTCCTCTAGTTTTAACAAATAGAAAACATAGAAAAAGTATATTAAAAGAGATGAAAAATAAAGGAAAACAGAGGGGGAAGCAGAAGAGGATAAAAAAAATTTGCTCAAATAAAAAAATATTGGGACTAATTGTATAATTTAACTTAAATTTTTATTTGAAATGATGATTTAACGTGCCATGTGAGCTTGTCATTACACCGTTAACGGTAATTAACGGTTCAGTGACTAAAATATTTTATTTTAACGTAAATGACTAAAACGTAATATTTCAAACATAAGTGATTAAAATGTAACCGAGATAAACAAAAACGACAATTTTAATAGTTTACCTAAAATAAAACAGATTGATATAGTATTTGTTATACTAGGATGGATGCAGATATTAGTTTAGGATGTTCATATTACTCGGAACTTATTTTATTTTTTAAATTTAATTTGTTTGAACTCTAACACATTTAAATATTCAAAAAAATTAATGTCTTAAATTCGAAATGTTGATACTTGAAATTTATTTTCCGTAATAAACAGATTCAAATTTTCTTAAAAAAAGCCTTATTAATTCGATTTCTAATATGGCTTAATGCATTATTTGCCCTCTTAAGTATCTAGCTTTTCTCAATTTAGTATTTAAAATATTTTTTCATAATGCTTTGATACATTAAAGTTCATTTCAACCGCTCTATTTATGTAAAGCAGTTATGCAGCTAAGAAAAATTAAGTACTAAATTGAGAAAAAATAATTATTTTGAGGACAAATAGTTCAAATTAAAAAAAAAAGAATGAATGACACGCAAAATTATTAAATTGTTAATTAATTTACATTTTAGTCACACAATTTTTAAAAAATTACAAAACTGACATTCGAAAATTTTAATTTAAGTAACCCTTGGTAAAATCTCTTTTAGATGGTAAATCATTCTAGTTTTCTTTTATTGTTCCCGGTGATTGCTCTCAGTAACGAAGTATTTGGCTTGTTTAGGGAGCTTACTCGATTTGAACAAGAACATTCCAGGTTGGGTGATAGATTTGGTTATCGTGGAGATCCTCGGCGAGGGGGTGGTGATAAAGAAGGTGCCCCAGCAGATTCCCAGCCTGCTTTCAGGGTAGATTTCATGTGTTATATCGGCCTTAGTGCTTAAATGGGCTCCAGTTTATTCCCTTTTACCATCGATATGTTGGCTGTAATTTCTTTTTCCTTGCTTTGAAATCTGGGTAGGCGGTGAAATCATTTAGGATTATACTGAATTAAAAACATAAATATATTTATAAAAATAAGATGAGGTTTTGAGATAATTCAGATTTCACTGTAATGGTATTTGATATAAAATCAAATAAATATTGTTTTGAATAGAAAAATTAAATATTTAAAATGTTATGAGTTTTAATTTTATTACAATCAATATTTTAATAGTTTTAAATAAAAATATATAATAACATCCTCGGTGAAAGGGCGGCCTTTAGACTCGGTGGGGGAAGTTACAGTACCGTACCATCTGGTCCAATATTTAACAATGTTAATAAGATTTTGACATTTTTTTTTCATTGAGCTTGACTTGATCGTCTATGTTTTTTTACCTTCGTTTCATTATTTACTCATTTCTAATCTACGATGCAAGTTACAGAAAAAGTAAGAAAACTGAACAGCATTTTGCTTAATTTTTTAGATCATTAATAACATTTGGACAGCAAGAAAAGATAAAAGAGACGAGAGAAGACACACAGACAACTCCCTGTAGGACTCCATTTTTTGACAAAAACCAAAACCATGAAATCATCAGAAAGCAGAAAAGTGAAATTAATTATGATTTTTTTTTTTTTTAATCCACCTCTTCCATCTTGCTTCCCTCAGCTTCATCTTCCTCAAGAGTAGGCATGTCCGCATCATCACCACCGGTCTCATCCTCATCAATACTTAGACCCAGCTTCAGCATTCTATGGATTCTACCTGCGAATGTGTTCGGATCATCCAAGCTGAACCCAGAGGTCAATAGAGCAGTCTCGAACAGCAACAGTACGAGATCCTTAACGGACTTATCATTCTTATCGGCTTCAGCTCTCTTCCTTAGCTCTTCCATTATTCCATTATCGGGATTAATTTCCATTGTTTTCTTGCTGGACATGTAAGAACTCATGCTATTGTCTCTCAAAGCTTGTGCTTTCATGATCCTTTCCATGTTAGCAGTCCATCCGTACTCTCCGGTGACCAGACAGCAAGGTGAGTCGACAATCCTGTCGGAGACAACAACTTTCTCCACTTTGTCACCTAAGATATCTTTGATTGTCTTGCAGAGATCTTCAAAAGACTTCTTTTTTTCCTCCTTTTTCTTTTTCTCCTCCTCCGTCTCGTCCTCGAGCTTTAAACCTTCCTTTGTGGCGGAGACAAGCTTCTTGCCGTCGTATTCCTTCAACTGTCCGACTGCATACTCATCAATGGCATCCACCATGAAAAGAACTTCGTATCCCCTCTTTTTCAGTTTCTCCAAGAACGGAGAGTTCTCAACGGCCTTCTTGCTTTCACCAGTGATGTAATAAATATCCTTCTGGCCCTCCTTCATTCTGGTGACATAGTCTTTCAAGCTCGTCAACTCGTCACCGCTCTTCGTCGAGTGGTATCGGAGCAAATCAGCCAACTTAGCCCTGTTTTGGCTGTCTTCGTGAATACCCAATTTCAGGTTCTTCGAAAAAGCATCGTAAAATTTGTTGTAGTCCTCCTTGTTCTCAGCAATCTCGTTGAACATCTCAATACATTTCTTCACCAGGTTTTTCCTAATCACCTTCAAAATCTTGTTCTGTTGTAGCATCTCACGAGAGATGTTAAGCGGCAAGTCATCGGAATCCACGACACCTTTCACGAACCCAAGGTATTCAGGGATAAGCTCCTCACAATTGTCCATAATGAACACCCTCCTAACATATAGCTTGATGTTGTTCATCTTCTTCCTCGTGTCAAAGAGATCGAATGGAGCCCTCTTCGGTACAAACAGAATCGCCTTAAACTCTAGCTGACCTTCAACAGAGAAATGCTTGACAGCAAGATGATCCTCCCAATCATTAGTCAAGCTCTTGTAGAAAGAGGCATACTCCTCTTTACTGATCTCCTCGGGTTTCCGCAACCAGATCGGTTTCTGCTTGTTGATGAGCTGCCATTCATGAGAAACTTCCTTGATCTTCTTCTTCTTCTTCGATTTCGACTCATCCTCTTCAACATCCTCGACATTTCCTTCCTCATCTTTCTTGGGTTCGTCTTCCTCATCGTCACTAATTTCTTTCTCGGTTGTCTTCTCGGTCCAGAGGTATATCGGATAGCTAATGAATTCAGAGTGCTTCTTCACAAGGTCCTTAATCCTCCTTTCCTCCAAGTACTCAAGCTGTAAATTCAATTTAGAAACAACCATTTAGCTTTCCCAAATTATAAACACTAAAGTTCATTTTCATTAGAAGATAAGCAGAATGTTTACCTGATCCTCCTTAAGGAAAAGGGTAATTTTAGTACCCCTACCGAGTTGCTCTCCATTAACATCCCTGGTGACCGTGAAAGAGCCACCAGCTTGAGACTCCCAAATGTACTGCTCGTCATCATTGTGCTTTGTGGTCACAATGACTTTCTCAGCAACTAGGTAAGCAGAGTAGAAACCAACACCGAATTGTCCAATCATACTAACATCAGCTCCAGCTTGCAATGCTTCCATGAACTCCTTGGTACCAGACCTTGCAATTGTACCCAAGTTATTCACCAAATCTGCATATACGAACAACAAAGCTCAAGTCAAGAATCTATGGTAGTACCAATTACCGCAAACTATCAACACTATGGCAGGCGATTTTAAGAATGTGAATACAAAGCGACATATTACCTGCTTTAGTCATCCCAATACCACTGTCGATGATGGAGAGGGTCTTGTTGACCTTGTCTGGTACAAGCCTAATGAAAAGCTCAGGTTGAGCATCTAGTTTGCTCTTATCAGTCAAGCTTTCGAATCGAATTTTATCCAATGCCTACACACCATCACATAAAGAAAACTTAGATCGGAATATTCTAAGATCTACAGCAAAATTCAAAACGAGTTCACATCTATCATGGATAATTTTGATTGAAATATCCTTATTCAAATCCATTTTATTTCCGGAGTAACAATTACAATTAAAATTTTAGTTAAAAAAAGGCAAATACAATTAAAACATCAAAATCTATTATAAAATGTTTTTATATTGAACTTCCAGAAGATCAAAATTATTCGAATATCTATCAAATAACTAAACTAATTCAAATTTCAATAGTAGCACTCAAAATAAAATTGCAGATAATAAAGGAATCTGAACTTTAAACAGATACATGAATCCGCATCTCCTACAGAAAATGAAGTTACCTAACCACTACGAATTACAATCCCTAAATACTCGGTAAAATAAATTGATTTACCATCCACAAAATATCATCAAAGAGCAAATCACCACTTTGAACAAAAAAGGGCGCCAAACACTAGGCCAATCAGAAAAAAAAGTTCATTTCAAACATCAAGCATCCCAATGCAAGCCTTAGCGTACAGATTTTCATTCTAACACGCATAAGAGAACATAGGCGTAGGAATATTTATTAAACAGAAAAGAAAACGCAAAAACAGAGAGATAAAGAATACGTACGTCAGAGGCATTGCTGATAAGCTCACGAAGGAAAATCTCCTTGTTACTGTAAAAAGTATTGATGATCAAACTCAAAAGCTGATTGATCTCAGCCTGAAAGGCAAAGGTCTCTGCATCAGCCATCTGCACGTCCGCCATTTCCCTCGTACACAACCAAACAGAACAGAAAACCAAAGCAAATTTGAAAAAGAAAGGTGAGCAAAGGAAGCTAAGGGTTTTATACTTTGCTTTGTATAACAGAGAACTGATCTGATTTCAGAGAAAAGAATTTGAAGGTATTTATATATAGAATGAAGTTCTTCTAGTCCCTTCTTCTCAGCGTATATTATTTTAGCGAGGGAAAAAGAAGGGGCCGGGTGAGGGATTCTGGATGGTTCTATGAAACGATGGCGTTTTGTGATTTTCTTTCTGTTTGTAAGCGGGTCAACGGTTGTCGTTTATGAATTCGAATTGTTTTTTGCGGTGACGTTTTTGTTTGGCTGGGTGAACCAGCGGTTTAGGAAGAGAGTCGAGAATGTTCGCGCCAGCTATGATTATCTCGAATGTTCCCATTCAGGTAACCGTTTTTGTGGATGATCGTTGATTAGTATATGCTCCACTGATTCAATTTATCCTTATGTTTTTAATATGAATAATAAATATTAAACATATGTTGTATTTTCAAAAATTAAAAATTTTGATAAAAAATAATATACTTCTAAAATATTATAAAAAAAAAGTATAAGCTCGCACAAGCTTATGGGTTGTATAAAGGATTAAATTTTAATGGCTAAACATTCAATTTAGAATATTGTAAATGTAAGGATTAAATAAATTAGGCTTAATCTTTGTAAAAATGTTTAGATTTTTCAATGTAATTTGAGTAAAAATCAAATAATTATTAACGTGTTTAGAATAAAATATTACTTCAAGATAAAAATATAATTTGATATTTGATATATTATTTTTGAAAAGCACTCATTTGAAGTCTACCTTTTATTTAATCATTTTAAAAGATTTGACTTTCATTAAAATATTTATTTTGTAAATATTAGACTCATATATAATTATTTTAAAAGATTTAACCCTTATATTAATAATCCCTCAAAGATTGAACCCAATATAAACATTTATCTAGTTTTAATCAAAGTAATAAAAAAACCAAAAAGAGAATTTTTAGATTTAATCTATAAAAATAAATAAATAAAATATATTTTATTTAGAGAAGGGGCTGAGTTGTCCGTGAGCCTAGTTGATCCGAACTCATACAACGTGTTAATATAATAATATTCATTTTATAGCTTGAAGTTAGCCCAGCCCGATTTACTAGAAGAAATCTTCGACCAAATAAAATCAGAAGAATTTGAGCTAGGCTCATCCGCCCATATATTTAGCTCATACTATATTCTATACCTAAAGCTTAAAAAAACACCTATTAACCATTTTCCTAAGCACCTAATGTAAACACACAATTTTGCCCGGGCCCATGTGACAGATTAAAAACCAATAAATGTCCTTAAACAGTCCAGAGTACAAAGCCCAAAATTAAACCCAATACCCAAATAGACTACCTACCCAAACTAAATGACCCAAAATAGAAACCCAAGTTCAGACGGCCTAAATGGCCCAGGAGCTAAACAGAATCAACAATGGCCTAGGGTTTTTGAAACCCTAGGCGCTGTTTAAGCAGGAGTCCCAACAGTCACGCCGCTCCCCGCGCCCAGGCCAGCAGTCGCGCACCAACAGCACCTCCAGCCTTGCGCCGCAATTGACTCTCTCACCCACGCAGAGTATCCGGTGGCGTCATGATCTGCGCCCGAATCACTCCATCGCAGCGAGATATTCGTCAATCATCTACGCAAATAAGGAAACAAGCAGCAGCAAGAATGGCAATAACGACATTTTCCTTTTTTATTTTTATTTTTAAGGCTATAAAAAGCCTAGTTATTCTGTAACACGGAGATAGACATAGGGACAGAGAAAACAAAGCAGAAAAAAAAAAACATTCGAAAACAGAGAAATAAAAAGCCATTTCAGAGGTGATTTTCATTTTTTTCTTTTTGCTTTCAAATTTCTGCATATTTCATAGATAAAATAATATTAAAAAAGGGGGTGAAGTATTTTTACCTTCGGACTACTGGAAGCGACGGCGCGTGCGACGGCGCGTGCATCGGAGCGGATCGGAGTTTGGCCTAAGGCCGAAAACCAGAGAGGATTTTGAGGGCCTCAGTTTTGGTTTTTTTTTAGAAATGTTTAAAATGATTTTTTTTCCTGTAAAATTTTAGTTTTTATAAGTAGAGGAGAACGGTGCCGTTTTGACAAGAGGGATCCGCGCGTTGACCCGACCCGGCCCTCAGGATCCGCGTGTTTCTGATGGAGGGGCTAATTGCACATTTAGCCCCTCCGCTTTTCTACTGTTTTATAATTAAATTTATTTTATTCCTAATTTTGCCCAATAATTTTTCCTATGTTTCAATTTGGTCTGCATTCAAACGACGCCGTTTCAGAGGGCGGGCTATTTTCTGTTTTCGTCCTTCTACGTTGCGCGCGCGCTACAATCCGATCCTTTCCCTTTTATTTATTTTTGATTTTGCCCCAGATTCTTGTTTTTAAATTCAATTTCGCCCTTTTTTCATTTCCTTTATAATTTTCATTATTTTATTAGTAATTTTATTATTATTGTTAATTTTCTTTTGTCATCATATTCTTATTATTTTTACTATTATTATTTTATTATTACTAATATTTTTTATTTTGCTATTATCAATATTATTATTATCATTACTTTTAACATTAATATTCCTATTTTTTTATTATTTATTACTTATATTATATAAATTAGCATATTATTTATTATACTATTATTATATTATTATTTTATTAAATATTATTTTAATATATTAGTTATTATATTCTATATTTTTTTAATATTTTGTATATTATATAATATTATATCTTATATTATTTTAAAAATTTTATTTTATCTAAAATCATTTATATTGTATAATATATTATTTATTTTTAAATGTAGTTTTATATGTATTAGAGTATTATAAATATATTTTTATAAATTATTTATTTATTTTAAAATATCTTTTTTTTTTTCTTTTTCAACATATCTGTATACATTTTTTACATATATTGTTTGTTATATATATTTGCATGAAAGGTTTAATATCGCATGTGAAATTTTCATGTTTATTAAGTTTTGTTATTTTGATATTTTTATTATTTTGTGTATATATGTATTTTACCATTTGTTTATGATTGCCTTAATGTGGTTATTTTTTAATGGATATTTTGTATTTTTATTGTTTGTGTTAATATGATATTTTCGTAAGATCATTATTTAAAATAAAAATTCATTTTTTGCAAAACCATTATCTTTTAAAAGTTTTTAAATAAGGCAATGTTTTGGTATTTAGAAATTCGGGAAATAGTGCCCTAACGTACTGGGTTGCGATTTTCCGTTTGGCTAAATAACTAAATACCATTTTACAAATTTTGTAAATCATGAGATGATTTTGATTACAAAGGGTTTTAAATATCGTGTCCTAACGTACTGGATGTGATGTTTATATTCCCTCGGAATAATGAAATCTCAAGTTTTAAATAAAAACCCCTTGCTTGAACCTTGGGACATGAAGTTAGAATCTCCCATTGCAACTTCAGGGGAATGACATTTGATTTTTTCATATTTCTGTTACCACTCAGAAGTACAGAACTTGTATCATTTTCAATCTGTTACACCATTCCCTGGGTTTAATGACCAGATGTATGTGTCTGAATGGATGCAGGGTATCCCGACAATGATCCCTTTTTACACTTGGATTGACATTGTTGGTCATTTACCAATATGGTGTCACCAACGAAATTGTCTTATCCAATAAGAATTTGAAAAGATAATCATTTTTCAATGTTTCCAGCCCTTAGGCTTGGTAAGTTCTGAACAATAGTCATGTTTCAGATTCTTCATATTATTTAGAAGCTTCTAGAGTAATATGCGAAACTCCTTTTATGAAAGTATTAGTCCAATAATCATTATTTCAACATAAAATGCTTGAAAAAGATCAATGGACAAGAAAGAAATTAATCAAGAGCATAACTCGAAGCAAATAAGTTATAAAAGATAACCAAGAAAATTGATTAGGGTGCATATTGAAAAGAATAACAAATTCAAAAATGGGTAAAATAGAAGCTAGGTGCCCCCAGATATCGCAGCCTGAGCTTCTCTTGTTCAAACTTCTTGAGGACCATTTTAAGCTAAATATGTGTTTAGGGGATCCTGAGTATTTTGACGATGCCCCAAGACGCAACATACTTCCTCATTGTTTATTGAGGCATAGCAAGACTACTACATACCCTATTTTTGATCAAAATTTGAGCCGCCCTTTTCGGGTTTTCGACTCAAAACCCCTTTGGTCTCAAAACGCCCTTTGCGGGTTTTCGCCTTGGCCTCTCCTTTTTATTTTCTTCTTTTTTTTTGTTTTTTTTTTGAATTTTTTTGAATTTTTTTTTTTATTTTTTTGAATGAATTTGAGCTCAAGACGCCCTTTGCGGGTTTTCACCTTGACCCTTCCCTTTTCAGGTAAAATCTTTCTTGATCGAACTTGAATTCACCGGATTGGGCAAGTCTTCTCCATCTGATTCGGTCAATATCACTGCTCCTCTAGAATAGACCCTATATAAGTCTTTCCCAGTTGGGCATATACTTTCCTCTAAAATCATTTTATAGAAGAAAAATCTTTTTCAACATCAGGTTTCTTCATGGAATTTCCTAATATGAACTTTTTTAACGTAAGCTTGCATCATCTAGCCGTGACAAATAACTTTTAACACTTCCAATCTATAAACCAATGTGTAAGATGTTGCCCCGGCAAAGATCCTGGCCAACGTTCGATAATCATAGAGAGCAGTGATAGCTTCTTATGCCAATCTTTACAAGTCTTAGCCACCTTCTCTCTTTTTTTTTTGGCAACTTTTGTTGCACTGTGATATGCTGGCTGGTCTTTGGACAAACTGTAGATTTTGACTTTGTACAATTATTTAAATGCGATCCTTTATGGCATTTGATCCTTTCCTTCCCCCCTTTTTTTTTGAATTTAATGACTTCGACCTTGTAACATTGGCATATGAAGCTACTTCCACTCTCTTAATGAAGTAAACGGTAACTATGTCGATTAGTCGATATTGACTAAAAGCTTTTGACGAAATTGGCCCCATCACATCTATGCCTCACATATGGAAAATTTGTGAAGAATTGGAGTAGGCATATGAATCTTGTCTTCTTTAATTTCGTATTTGCGGTATGACTGATGCAATCCCTTCCATGGTAGATCAACAGTGCCCGATCCTCTTTGTTTAGCCTGTTTCTTATTAGACAAGGCATGTCTTGATATAATTATGTGAAAACATCTTTGAATTATTGAAAACAACTCAATGATGTCTTGCCTTATTTTTGTGGTGAGCTAGGCTTCGGTCTTCCCCTTTTCCCTAGGCTCATAATATTCAATGACCCTTTGTAGAGTAAGGTTCTTTTTTTTCATCTTGTTCTACCATCTTTAACAAATCAGAAGGTAGGTTACAATCTCTGTCATCTTCGAAGTTCTTAGATCCCCTAGACCCATATCTCATTTAAAAAGGGAGTCAGTAACAACGTTGCTCATGTCGTTGATATCTGGGTATCTAAGTACGAAGGCGAACAAATCTAAAGAATAAATGATTCTAAGGATAATTATTGATATGGTCATGAATAAAGAATGAAAGAATATTCTAAGACATGAAATGGAACGAATAAAAGAATATTTGCTTAAAAAAATATATTTTATTGAAATAAAAATTTAGGACACAAGCCCATTTCACAAAAGGGGTTCTTATTGCCTCTAGGCTTAAGACAACAAGCATGTTTTGCACATTACTATAGGTCAGCTCTAAAAATTTAGAGATCTCTTCCACAATCTCATTTATTCAAAACACTCCCAAGTACACAAGGTTTGGAAACATTATTCCCCGGTTCCTTCTCCGCTTTTGATTTCTTCAAGGAGTCGCAACTTTCTTGTCTCCTCCTTCAATAATCACATTTACTGCCTCGTCGAAGTGATCAAATTTTGATGAATCGTTGACTTCCACAACTCCCATTTTGATGAGCTTTTTAACCAGCTTTTTAAACGTAGTGCAGTTTTCAATTGAATGACCCTTTATTCCCGCGTGGTACTCGCATTGGGCATTCTCGTTATACCATTTTGGAAACGGAGGTTGCAACGGTTTCGAATAAAATGGGGACACCACGTGTGCGTCAAACAAACTTTGATATAGCTCCTTATACGTAATTGGGATTGGCGTAAATTGGAGCTTTTCAAAGTTTTGCCTTGTGCTCGACTCTTGTCTCTCTGACCTTTGTTGCCCAACAGTGATCACCTTAGGTTGGTTAACAGTAACTGCTTTTGAGTACCTTTTATTGTATATACCCGTATTGTTCACGTCGTCATCCCTTTTCCTAGGAATAGACCTTTTAGTGGTTTCTCCTGCTTCAATCCTGCCACTCCTTATGGCATTTTCAATCATCTCTCCTGCCATCACTATATCCGCAAAGCTCTTAGTGGTATTTCCTATCATGTGAGTGATGAATGGAGCCTTCAAGGTATTGATGAAGAGCATTGTAGTCTCCTTTTCTAGGGGGGTTGGCTGAACTTGCATGGCGACCTCTCTCCATCTTTGGGCATACTGCTTGAAGCTTTCATTTGGTTTCTTTTCCATGTTTTGCAAAGTGATTCTGTCAGGCGTCATGTCCGTGACATGGTTGTATTGCTTCATGAAGGCTTGAGCTAAGTCTCTCCAGCAGCTAATGTTAGCATGACTGAGTTGATTATACCACCTAGACGCTGCCCCTACCAAACTATCCTGGAAACAATGAATCAGAAGTTGATCATTGTTCACATAGCCCGTCATACGTCTACAGAATATTGTGATGTGGGCTTCAGGGCAAGTAGTTCCATTGTACTTCTCAAATTCTGACATCTTGAATTTATGAGGAAGTACCAGATCAGGGACCAGACTCAAGTCCTTAGCGTCAATACCATGATGATGGTCAGCATTTTCCAAAGCTTGGAACTTTCCTTCTAACCACCTACAGTGATCCTCCAACTTCTTTGAAGATTCAATTCTTATTCCATCACTCTCTTCTATGTCCAAATTAGGGATGACGGAGCTGGCAGGGTTATCTCCTGGGTTAGATCCCGAGCCCACTTGAAAGTTCATGGGTGGTCTAGGATCAGCTTGCCCCTGTTGAGGCCTAATCGTGATGGGTGGCCTTTGGGGATATTCCTCAGGCTATGTTTGCAAGTGTGGTGGAGTGAATCCCTAGGAAAGTCCTCATTGTCTTCAGCATTGACTGTGGGACCTTTTGTTTTTTCCATTATCCCACTCATCATTTGGGCCATTTGAGCCATAATGTTCTTTTTGGCCTCCAACATCTGGTCCTTCATCTCTTGTTGGAGTTTTGCCATCTGCTCTTGCATCTGGTCTTGCATTTCTCTCTGGAATTGTTCTATCCTTTGGTCCATTTTCCTTGACTTTGCTCGTGTATCGTAAGGGTGTTCAGCTTCCAGATTTTCTTTCTCTCTCTCTCCTATAATTTAAACTAATTAGACTCTTTGTATAGATTTGAATGCATATGATGTTATGTAATGCAAATGCATGAATGCAAAGAAAGAGAAGCGTTGATTCTGAATTCAGTTACATTAGAAAAACTTTTCTAGAAAACAAATCTCTTTACATAAAACATATCGCATACAAGGCCTTGCCCTCATATTCCAAGCAAAAACATCAATACCCTTCCATTCAAAGGTTAAATATCGCAAACTTGTAATAAATGCCTTCACTAGCTCCTTTTTACTTGATCTGAGACGCGACTCCCTGCTCCATAATACTCGTTAGCTTCTTCAAGAAAGTCGAGACGTGATGATTCCTGATTTGTCTTTGTCAGCTTGAATCCTCGGGTAATAAAGTCTTGTATTCCTTCACCGGCTATCAGTCTTCTCTTATTGTGTTTACTTGGACCATATTCGGACGAGACCGTATTATAATCCACTTTATCAAAAAACCCGTTTTCTTATGACAAACTTTTCTATTTAACAATCGAATTAGAAATCAACACCTCTTTTCTATTATATGAATGTAATGCAATCAAAACAAAGGAGAACTCGTTAGTTTAGGAAAAATAAATAATATAGAGCACCTATCAGGGTGACCACTAGGGTTTGACATAGTTCTACTTAAGGTGGGTTCCTAGATTCTCTACGTGTGGTTTAGCTCTAAAGTCGAGGTACCCGAACCAGCAGATTCCTCGATCCTCACCCGTTATAGGCTCATATGGACCGAGTTTAGTTCAGAGGAATACATTTCCCTATGGCTACACGGAGATGAAAATCTCACGAAGACATAGGTACGAATGTATCCCGAAAGCGATTCACTATCCTGCACGGAGGTGAAAACCTCACGAAGGAGTAGCTTCTCGCTCCCACTTAAGGGTACGACCACAATGGTCATGCAATGCAATGCTGAGATATAAAGTAAAACCACATGCAACAAAAAGGATCATAATTTTTAAAACAGATTTTTAAATTCAAACATAAGGACATAAAATTATCGATTTTACGACTTGACTCTCTTATTGTCCCTAGTGGAGTCGCTAAGCTGCCGAAACCATTTTAAAATCGGGGTTTTGAAAACGAGGATCGACTTTTAAAAACGAAAGTAGGAGTCGCCACCAATCCCTTTTTACTTAGGTGTGATTGGATCACCTTGTAAAACTTTTTATTTTAAAAAAACATTCAATTTTGATCCACAAAAAACGAGAAAACGGGTTCGAGAGTCGGTTACGTATGAGGAAGGGTTAGCACCCTCATAACGCCCAAAATTGGTACCTAGTCGATAAAATCATGTCCGAATGTTGAAAATAAAGAAAGTTAGAGAATATGATCTTTTTATTAGAAAGAAAATCAGGACTTACTTATCACAAAGAAATAAAGTACTTTACCCAGTAAGTTAAGGTATAGCACCTCATGACTTTGAAATTTAACTCGTCTTTATTTTAGAAAATTCCTACCTCGAGACTCAAAACGTTGAACCCAGTAAGTTAAGGCACAACACTTTGAATTCCCAAGAATAGGTTTTTATTTAAAACTTGAGATTTCTTTATTCAGAGGGAATATAAACATCACATCCAGTACGTTAGGACACGATATTTAAAAACCTTCATAATCAAAATCATCTCATGATTTACAAAATTTGTAAAATGGTATTTAGTTATTTAGTCAAACGGAAAATCGCAACCCAGTACGTTAGGGCACTATTTCCCGAATTTCTAAATACCAAAACATTGCCTTATTTAAAAAATTTTAAAAGATAATGGTTTTACAAAAAATGAATTTTTATTTTAAATAATGATCCTACGAAAATATCATATTAACACAAACAATAAAAATACAAAATATCCATTAAATAATAACCACATTAAGGCAATCATAAACAAATGATAAAATACATATATACACAAAATAATATGATTTTAAAAATGGTTTCGACACCTAATATATAAACTGAAATGTTCCTAGAACAGATCACAATCGGAAAAGTTTTATAATATTAGCTGCACTTGAATAAGACTAATTTGAAACTATAAAATAGATAAAATTATTAAACGTTTCCGCTGATCGAACAAGTTTTTAACTGGACATCTTCAATGGGTAGTCTATCCTTAGCGAAGGGACAATCAATTTCCTTTCGAGGCAACAAGTTACATGGTTCAGGGCTCACACGATTGGTAACTCCTTGAACATCACTGCAGTTCCATTGCACCCCCTTTGGCTTTGCAGCCAATTTGATATTGACATTGGAAATGAAAATATCCGTGAATGGATGCTTTCCGATTCCGTCCAGTTGTGCCGATTGGGTGACGTTATCGGCCACAATGTCTCTATAATTTATCCCTTTGATCACAGGGAATGCGTTTTGGTCGAACTCCGCATCCGGATGCGAGCCGTAGTCACCCGTCATCCAAAACACATACTTCATCGTATTCAACGTCATGTTCCTAACGTAAACGTCTTTGACGTAAGCTCCTCTTCCCACCCCAGTTTTTATCCTCACACCAGATTCCGTATTGATCGCCGTTACGTCCTCGACTCTTACATCTTCAATCCCGCCAGACATCTCGCTCCCGAGAGCAATGGTGGCACTGCTCGGGGAAATGCAAGCGAACCTTCTGATCACTAGTTGTTTGGTCGGCATGTTGAATTTGATCCCGTATTCATCCCAGCCACTTTTAACAGCGATGCAATCGTCTCCAGAGACGACGAAACTGTCTTCGATTCGGGTATTCGTGCACGAATCTGAAACAAAAAACATACACCGTCAAAACATCATATCAACTATGACAGACATGTTGTACCTGCGAATCCAAAAACAAAACAAACCTGGGTCTATTCCATCTGTGTTGGGAGAATCAACCGGTGCAAAAACCGTCAAGTGTTGGACTATTATATCACTGCTGTATATGGGATGAACGTTCCATGATGGGGAGTTAACCAACGTTAGATTCGATATCTGGACATGTTTCGAGTACATGATCTCGATCATGTAAGGTCTGGTTACAGTCATTTTATTGTCCCTAAACAGTTTCCACCAATATGAACCTTGGCCATCGATGGTGCCGTTGTTACCTTGTGTTACAAGCCATATAATTAATCCCCCCACATGATTAAAAGCTTGAGAAGCTAAATGTGTTTTTGGGTTACCTGTAATGACAACATCAGTGAGGTTGGTGCCAAAAATAAGGCTGCTGAGCCTTCCACTAGGGGCATCCCTTCCCCTACCGTATGAAGGCAAAAGCGCAACAGGCGGCCACTCCGATTCATCCTGTTTGTTATTTTCAAAGATTAGTTTAAGCAAGCAGGATTAATGATTATCACCTTCACATTGCTTTTAAACAAGATCAAACTAGATTATGTATCTCCTTCAAAGTTACTCAAATTCTTATCAAGAAAAAGTGAAGGTGATAATGTTTTATCATGCTATGTTGGTTAATATACAAATAATTTTTTTATATATTTATTAAATTAAATAAAACTTTTTTTTATTCACAAAGCCTTTAAAAAATATCATCTTACATAGGTTTTTTTTGTTATTTAAAAATAAAACATTATATAAAATAAAAAATAATCAAAAATAAATGATAAAATTGGGTTCGATTCAGATATTTACAGTTTTAACATATGTAGCAAATTCAATAAGATCAAACCGATTTTCTGGTCCTTGGAAATTTGGTAGTTTGTTGACCCACACACACACTTTTGATACCATGTTCGGTAGCAGTGGCCTAAAATGTTTTGACTAACGGAAGAGGCCGATAATTTTATGACCTAACTGAAATCAAAACCAGAAATTATAGAATTATAAAATCAGGAAGTAGATGGTATTTCTAAACCTGAAAGTGGCAAATTTCGCCAAAGAAAACAACTAAAAAAAACTTAAAAGAGTTAATTTCACTAAATATCCTCAAATTTTAGCTCAGATTCTAAATCAGTCTCAAATTTTAAAATATTTAATTAAGTGCTCAAAGTACTAATCAAGTCTTACTATCGACCTAAGTATTAACTTAGATATTAAATGATTGCTCAAATTTGACATACAAATACAATATATTTAAAATAAATACACGTCATGTATTGAGTAATTAGATCTAATAAATTAAAAAAAAAAAATCAAATCCAAACTATTCTTACAATAAGTACAAATGTGTTTATAATTTGAATTCACAAATTTTAAATATGAAGCTTACTTCAAATGGTTTAAAGTTTAGTAGCGACGCTTGCAATTAAATCAGCAGAGTATTTAGATGAGTGAGCGAGATATTCAAGGCTCAAAAATGGTACCTGAGATCCAAGAATAACAGCATCTTTATGTACAAAAAGCGTAAAATGGCTGGTGAGATTAAAGCTTCCAGTTAGCCATTTCCCTGGCGGCACAATAAGCTGTGCACCACCGTCCGGCGCCACTTGGCTTAGATTCATAATCGCAGCTTCGAAGGCCTTCGTGTTAGATGTTTTACCATCGCCGATCCCGCCAAAATCAGTCAATACCGCGCTATGTTTGCGGCAATTCAGCGCCGGAAACGTGATGGTGCTCGTCGCAAGCCCCACTGCTCGAAATTCTGCTACATTCGGTCTCAGTAATTCCAATAAAAATATAGCCGAGATCAGTGTCTCAAACACCTAATCAAATCAACGAACAGGTTTCAGTTTCTTTGTCGCATTTTATCGATCACCATCAAAGTTAAATAATAGAACATCAATATTTTCAAGAAAGGAAAAAGATAAATTAAAGAAGTGCAAATTGCAAAGAAATACATTACCTGAGATTTTCTTGAAAACTCCATGTTGAGATGTGAGCTCTATTGTGAGAATCAATTTGTAACGTTCATTGGAATAGAAAGGACGAAGCCTACATTTGCGTGCCTAAGCGAATCTCTTTTAGGTAAATTTTACCAGTACTCACTCAAGTATTAATATTTTCTTTCTCGCCTAATTATTAAAAGTTATAAAATAATCATTTAATTATTTGACTTGTTTATTTTTTGGTCACCAAACTATTTGAATTTTTTTTTTTGGCTCACCAGTCATTGAATTACAAATGGAAAAATAATTTGGCAGCTTTTAATATTATAAAACGTGTCAATTTAGTCTTGATTTCAAAAAAATTAGCCTTCAATATTTACACATTGTATAATTTAAGGGTTAATTTTGTAATTTTACTTTTATTTGTAACATTAAGGGATAATATTAAAAGAATAAAAAATATGAAAATTATCATCTTGGATTTTTGGGTGCTTCAATTTTTGGTAAATTTCCGATCAAATTTAGTAGATACATTTTTTTAGCTTTTTAGGTGAAAGTGACACAAATAAAAGCAAAATTGAAAAAAATAGATTACACAATGTGTAAGCGTTGAGGGTTAAACTTTTAATATCAAAACTAAATTGACGCAATATATAAATATTAAGTGTTAAAGTTGCTATTATGCTAATTTTGAAAGCTTCCATCTCATCTTCCCATTAGCTATTTAACAATTTGTGACCAAAAAGAAAAAATCAAATAGTTTGATGACTATTTTATAATTTTTTATAGTTGGATAACCAAAAAATAAACATGCTAATAATTGGATGACTATCAGTGCAGTTTACCTTTTTAGTTACTATGTTTTCAATGGACGGTGATTTTATGCTTACATGGCTTAATTCAATTCAGTTGTGGATTCAAAATATGACTTACGGGCAAGAAGGAAGTCAAAAAAAAAATCGACAAAATTAAATTATATATTTTTATGATATTAAAAATATAATTTCGTCAATTTAATAGTCTATATCTTTATAACTTTTAGAAGATTAAATCAAATTTTTATTATTTTAAGGGGACAAAAATATAATTCTATCATTACTAATTTAAAATCTTATAAATTATAAATGACCTAAATAAAAAATTTTCTATTTTAGGGGGTTGGGCCCTGCCAGCTCCTAGATCTGCCCCTGATTCAATTACTAGTCTTGTACTGCATGTACACTTGGTATATACTTTTTGATTGAATTGTTCTAAGTCTTTATACTTTTTGAATTTTAAAATTTCAGTTTTGACGCACTTGACAATTATTAGTAAATTAATTGGTGAGTAATGAAATAACAAACTGACATGACACGTATGATAAAATATTTTTCACATCAAATTTTAAAAATAATAAAACTTAAATTAATGAATTTAATAATTATTATTTAGTAATAATTGAGAATAAAAAAATAAAAATACAATAACTGAAAATCATCAAATCCTATAACTTTGATATAACTTTGATAAAGTAAGAATTTAACCTTCTTTTTATCAAAAATTGTATTGCTAGTTTTTAATTTGATTTTACATTTAATGTTAGGCCATTGAATAATATTCCGTCACCTCATTGGTGAAAAAAGAGAGTTGAAGATTAATAAATAAATATCTCTAAATTTATTTAAATGTAATTAAAAAATTAATTATAATAATTCAAATTTTCATATAAATGTGATTTTTAAATTTTATTTCTCCCATTTTTATTATAAAAAAAATAGTTACAAAACATTTTTTATGTTTCCACTATTGAAATTTTTTTTATTATATTTATCAAACATGTTTTAAAATTTTTTAAGATTCGAAAATAAAAATTATTTTTTAAAATGAAAATAAAAATATAAAATATTTTCAAAAATCAAACAAAGCTGATTTCATTTTTTTTCTAAAGATTTTATACAACCTTCAAATTTTAGACCAATACTTGTTGATATAACAAAATGAAAAATAAATATATAACAAATTTAAGAATATTCATGTATAACTCCTTCAATATTTTTATTTTATTCTATTGAAGAGTTGTATTATTTATATTAATATATTCCAACACATAATCTATTTTACTGAATAATAAGATTTAATAAATTATTAACCGATCGATTTTAATCGTCCGTCTGATTTAATTAAATAATTTATTAAAAATTATAAATATAAAAAATTAAAAATCAATTTTTAAATTAACCAATCTAATTTTTTTTCTCTAAACCGATATCTCAAATAATTTTTTATCTTAACCTAATTCAAACAGCCATTGAAAAATTCATTGGCTGAGAAAAAAACCCAAGTCCAGCATACAACTTGTTGAATGCAGACAGGACCCTAACCGGACCGAAGACAAGCTGAGCCAACAAGTTGAGATCAAGCTTGGGTTAAAAAAAAAAGTGTTCGCAGTATAACGTGATCCAAAGGGAATCTGTGGGTGGAAGAACCTCTAGCCAGGTGGTCGACTCAACGGCTAAAAGGAGAAAGCGTGTTCTAATAATACCCAATAAACGAATCCCACGTGGAAACCACAACATCTCCGAAAAGGTACTGATAGGTAGATTAGTAGGTAACTGTACTGCTGACTACGTGGCATGACAGTTAAGACAAAGTTCAATTCAGGTTGTGCGGTCAATTATTTTTTAAAGGCTACCATTTGATTGGTTTAACAGAAATGGTCCCACTTCTCTTCCCTGCCTGCTTAACCTTTCATTCGGTAAACACTTTTAAGTAAAGGGTAAATTCACTAGTTGCTCATCCAACTTTTAGGACACCTAAATGAAATCCTTATAAATTCATCACTCAACTTTTAAGTCGTTTTCATTTTAGTCATCTAAGCATTAAATCTTTAACAATGGTTAACTGTACACGCCACATCATGTTTACACTTTCATTTTTGTCACCAAAAAATATATTTTTCAAGTATTGATCGAAGGTAAAAATAGTAGAAATTAAAATAATAATTAAAATTTTGTTAAATTATACTTATTACATAGCCGAAAATTCTATTTTTTTAATATTAAAATTTTTATTCTATATTTCTAGATTATCCTTGATGAAATCAAATCAATTAACTCGTATTTAATAATAGTATATGAAACTTAAATTTCTTTTGATTATATGGTCTCGAATCTTCAATATTAAGCTAAAAACAAAGAAAAAAATCATTGTAATTAATTAAATTAATTGCTTGTTTTTCGTTCAAGTAAAGAAGTACAAATTTTTTTTCTAGGTTTTGTTCGGCAAGTAAGATAAAATTAAATAATTAAACTAATTGCAAAGATTGTTTCTTTGCTTTTAGCTTAGCATAGAAGATTCAATATCATATAATTAAAAAAATTGTAGACAATTATTAAATATGAATTATTTAACTTTATTTTTATTTGGAAACATAAAATATTTTTTAAATTTTATAAAAATATTAAATTAATTAATTAATTAATTTCAATATTATAATAACAAATCGACTAACACTGTCAATGATACATTTTTTTAATAATTTATTCAATTGGTTTTGATGTTTAAAAAATTTAAATTTTCATCAATATTGAAAAAAAATAGAACTTTTAGCAAGGGGACAAACAAGTATAGTTTGACCAATTTTAATGTATTATTTTAGTTTCACCCGCTTTTCCACTTTAATCCTTAATTTTTTTGGCCCTAATAAATACTTTAAAAATGATATTTTTGGGGTGACTAAAACGAAAACGATCTAGAAATTGGGTGACCAAAATGAAAGTATAAACATGATATGATGTGTACAATCAACCGTCATTAGAAATTTAATGCTTGGGTGACTAAAATAAAAGCGCCTTAAAAATTAGGTGATGAAATTGCAAGGATTTCATTATGGGCGATCAAAATGAAAGTGCCCTAAAAGTTGGGTGACCAACTATTCCACTGTTAAAATGGTAACAAAAACTAATGGTATATATTCACGTATTTTTTTGGGTGACCAAAATCGGAATGGCTATTGTTTAGAATGACTAACTAAGTAGTTTACCCTAATTTTCGAGTGATTAAAATAGAAATGATTCCTATTTAGAGTAACCAAAATAGAAAATGCATAGTCAAAATTCTATTACTGTCTAACGGTACAATGACTAAATTGATCAATTGCATTTTTCGGGTAACTAAATTAACAAAAAAAAATTAAGATGATTAAAATAGGAACGACTCTTATTTAGATTGATAATAGGATAGTTTTTCTAATTTTGTAATTAAAAAATTGAAAATTTATTTTTTGTGCGAGTTTTTTTCTAATTTATTGATATTTAAATTGCATATGTATGAGGACTCTTTAGATTTGTTCTAATTTAAGTTTGAATATGTTTTAAACATAAAATTGTTCATGGGTTGGATAGCTTAATCTCTTGGCCTGGATTTATATTTTTTAAACTTGACCCGACTTACTTTGTTGTATATATTATTTTGTAATAAATATATTATTATTATTTTTTTTAAACAATGATATGGGCCTTAGGTCGAGCTCGAGCTTAGGCTATAGTTTGAAATTTATTTTGTTGATGATATAATATTTGGTCATAAACTTGATAACTAAGTTCGCTTTCGTACATATGTATTTTTTTAACCAACTTTGGTACATGAACTTAACAACTAAATATATTTTGATTTCGAACTTAAAAAACATAAAAATTTAATGACATGATACTCTGAGTTTGTGCCATACCATCGTTTGAAAATATTAAAATTATATAAAGTTCCATGTGATTAGGTGGTACAACTACTAGACAAACAATAATTACACAATTAATTAAAAATTCATTAAAAAAAAGTTCAATAGTAACTGTGGAAGAAATCTGTGGGAAGGCGGATGCATTACAGAGTTGGAAGGGGGTAGGGTTGTTAACCTTTCTTGAATAGGTGAGATTGGAATGACAAATCATTTCATAGGGGCTGACAGGGCCAACTCAAGTTTTTTTGTTAATTAAGGGCCTTTGCGAGTTTTGAATATTTTCCAATTCAATCGATTTAACTATTTGGTTCGAATTAGTATACTAATCGATTCTCAATTCAAATTATTTAACCGACTAATTCAGTTATGTTTCAAGAACACTCGTCACATAATTAAATCTTAATCAAATTTAAGTCCAAACTATATTTTATATTAAATATTGACTCAATTCGATTCAACACATTAACACCTCTACTCAAATATTGCTCATATCAAGTTGGACTAGATAGGAGTATTATCGAAGCTAGATCAATCGAGAACTTAGAAATATATTACTAAAGATTGAATCTATCTTTAAATGAACAATTTTATTTTTTTATGATTTTTTAATTTATTTATTAGATTGATAATCTAACTAAAGACGTCGGTTGAATTGCCATACAAAAAGGTTTTGAGGGTTGAAAATTAATTATTTTATAATAAGTAATCTAACTTTATAAGTTAACATATACTACACGTGTTACCTTTAGAGTGGAATTATACTATCATAGTGGTAATGGCCAATATGATAGGAAAACTGAAGAAAACAATTTTTTACCCTTTTTAAACTTTATTGTTTAAATTTTAAAAAATACACATGCGATGACGAGGAAGCGGGTGTTTTATGCGATGACGAGGAAGTGGGTGTTTTAATTCCATAAACTTCCCCAATACACAAAAATCACACACAAAGTTGTGGTCTTCGTGCACTTAACCTTTCCCTCTATAAAAGACCCAAAACCTCTACCCTCTCCACACCGACCCATCTCTCTTCTCCTTCATCTCCTCCGCCGGAGCTTAATTACTTCGCCGTTTTTTACCTTCTCGCAGTTCATTTCCCATGGCGGCCGGCTTATCTGCCGCCGTACCCCTTAAACCTTTCCGTTCATTTCATTCCTCACCCAAGCCAAGGCTAGTTTTCAACCCTCTACTACGCCTCCCACAGCTAACACACGGTGCTCGAAAGGAGACAAGGCTGTCCATTTGTTTCGTGTTGGAGGAACAAAAACATGTTGAACCCCAGGCCGTAGTGAATCTCGTAGAAGAAGGATCCGGTTCCGAGGATTTTGGGAACAAACAGACCTTAATACCTCCACATGTGGCGGAGAAATTAGCTAGAAAAAAATCCGAAAGGTTCACTTACTTGGTCGCTGCTGTCATGTCTAGTTTCGGTATCACTTCCATGGCTATCATGGCTGTTTATTATAGATTTTCATGGCAAATGGAGGTCCATTTTCTTCTCCCTTTTTCCTCTCTTTTTTATTTTTAATACAACGATCAAATTACTGAACAAGGTTGTTTCATTTTTTTTTTGTAAGGGAGGAGAAGTGCCCCTGTCTGAAATGTTCGGCACATTTGCCCTATCTGTTGGCGCCGCCGTAAGTTCAATGTCTTCCATTTTTCTCTGTAATAAACCTTTTATTTCATTGCTTGAAAAAAAAAACTGGGTTTCATTTGGTTTTCAGGTAGGCATGGAGTTTTGGGCTAGATGGGCACATCGAGCTCTCTGGCATGCTTCCTTATGGCATATGCATGAGGTAAACAGAATCCGACCCGACCCGACCATGAAAAAGCCATATAAATGAATTACTAAATTAGGGTTTTTATTGGGCAGTCTCACCATCGACCAAGAGAAGGTCCATTCGAACTAAACGACGTTTTCGCCATTATAAACGCCGTTCCAGCTATAGCCCTTCTGTCTTACGGTTTCTTCAACAAAGGACTTGTACCTGGTCTATGTTTTGGTGCTGTAAGTTTGTTTGTATTTTTTTTGGTCTTTAATTATTACTTTTTTTCATTATCGTAATCTTTCTGAATCTTTCATGTTTATATTATTCCTTGATTAACGGTTTAGTACTTTAGTTCCTGATTAAAATAGCTTGGGATTAGCAAACTGTTTTTTGTCTGCATGTTTATTATTCAGTAATAAAAAGACTATAATACCCTTTCAGGGGCTTGGGATTACTGTGTTTGGAATGGCTTACATGTTCGTCCACGATGGTCTCGTGCATAAGAGATTCCCGGTGGGACCTATTGCCAACGTGCCTTATTTCAGAAAAGTTGCCGCGGCTCACCAGGTTAATTAACATGCACCACATTTTTTTTAAAAAGTTCAATTTTAATTTTTTAATTTATTTTAAAGAATTTAGTACCATTAAATTTTTCTATTAGATTCAAATTCAATATAAAGTTATTTTTTGTTATATTGTTGTTATCATGGGAGTAAATTTTTAGGGTAAACTACATTAGTCATTACCTAGTTATAGTTTTTTTGTCGCTCAACTATGAAAAATTAGAAAATAGTCACTTAATTATTAGTAATTTTTATTTTTAGTTATCTAATTATGAAAAATTACAAAATGATCACGTAATTATTTAATTTTATCTTTTTTGATCACCCAAATTAGATTTTTGAGTGTTTCTATTTTCACAACCACAAAAGGATAAAATTAAATAATTAGGTGACTATTTTATAACTTTTAATAAAATCTAAATTTAAAAAAAATTCCTGAAAATAAAAAAATATACACAATTTTATATGTATATACATATTTTAACTTTTAAAAATTAAATAAATAAGTTTATTTATTTGGGTTTTTATTTGGCGTTTTTCAGCTCCATCATTCAGAAAAATTCCAAGGTGTCCCATATGGGCTGTTTCTAGGACCTAAGGTAACCTATTACCTAAAACTTTAATTTTAATAAATAATAAAAAAAAGTTTGCTCTTTTTTATTTTTTGAATTTAATTTTATGATCATGTGCAACAGGAACTAGAAGAAGTGGGTGGACTTGAAGAATTGGAGAAAGAGATCAATAGAAGAATAAAATCTAGCAAGAGTTTATGAATCATATGATGGAATTATTATAACTATAATTTCACTGTTTTAAAAGGGGCTCTCTAGTGTAGAGCAAAAGGGGCTTTGTTTTTATCATTGTTGTTTTTCCCATTATACCCTGCTAGGAGGGGCCCATGTATAAATATATACAATTTTCTTTTTCTTTTGCAATCAAATAACTATATATATATTGTACATATATATCATTTTTCCACTAAAAGGAATTCCTTAAAAAAACAATTATTTGTAAAATCTTTTTATTGACAAAATTAGTACTCTTGCTGATTAGATTTAGTTTTATTGTTTTTTTTTTTAAGTTGTAACTGATTAACTAACTATTTCAACCACGAAAGTCTCTCTTAAAATATAATATTTTAATTTAGTTCATTTTAACCACTTAAATGAATGGATAATTGCATCTTTGGTCTCTTCTAGAAAATTAATGATTCAATTTAAATCATTTTTCACACCAATTAATGATTCATTCTCCATAGTAAAATCTTGATTTCAAAATTTTGAATTAAATAACTTAACTAATTAACTATCTTACACATGTAAAAGTACTATGGAGGCTTTTGTACTAGGAGTTAAATTGCATTTTACCCACTCTATTTAAAAAAATGACAAATTTGTCCATGTGCATTAGATTAAAGACCAAATTGGTCATTCTATTAAAAAATTAGTTCCTGTACATCAGAATGAGGCATACGTTCTGGTTATTCTATCAGCCACACTAATTTTTAACAATACAAATGGATACAATTTCTAACAGAAAGGATCAGTGTGCTTTTTAATTTTCGTATAAAAACTAATTTATCTGTTTATTAAATAGATAAAACAAAATACAATCTAACTCCTAATACAAAAACCTCTATAATACCTTTACCCCACACAAAATTTCAAAATAGTGTTGACCAACATTAGTACTCAAAATCTCTATCTTTGTCAACACGTTCAATGCTTGATTTGCAATATTATTGTATTTCATTCGGTGGGAAATAAAAGCCATTGATGATAATAATTATGAAATTAAAGTTGACCCAAATTCAACGTGTTCCTAGAGAAAAAAAATCGGATTGCTGACTATTTGGTCAGATTGAGCTTAGAAGGAAAAACAAGCGTCCAAATTTATGACAATTGTCCTCATAATGTATTAGTAGCTCTGAATCAAAATAGAGCGAGGAGAGCTTTAGACCAAACTATTTTGATATAATTTCTGCATTATTATTATTTTCACACAAAAAAAGAAGGTATATGTGAGCATGCCAAGCCTTACCATAGAATGGTTTATTGATTATATTTTATCAATGGTTTTACGTAACTTTATTTTCTTTTTAAAACATAACTTCATTATATATTCTTATAATACATGTTCTTTTCAATACGATATTTAAAATTACCTATAGCCTCAACCCAACCATTAAATAGGAGGATAATATACTTCAACGCATACCAACCCACGTTCTCCCACATTGACAATAATATCAATACCAATCGAGCTAAGACTTAATTAACCATTTATAACTTCGTTAAATTACTAATAATATATACTTTATCAACCAGACAAAACGGTTCGTTTGGATTAATATTTTATCCTTTATCTTTTACTCCCTAGTTTCCAATGTGTTGAATTGATTTGATGAGTTGTGGAGTTTGGCTTGGTAAGTGCCAAAAGATATTGGGAAAGGATATTAACTTTTGTTAATTATCTAATTAAAAGCATTATAATCGGATTAATATAAAGTAATCCATGGGCTTAGAAAGTATAAACTTCACCAACTCTTTTTATGTTTTTTATTATACTTATCTTCTCTTATTGTATTAGTTTGATTGACATGGACATTGTTGTCAATACAGGAAGACGTCAGTTCGAGTGCTTTGAAACGTATTATCCTCCTATTTATGAGTTGAGAAGAAATTATGAATAAATTTAAATATTATATAAAATAAAATTATAACCTATGATGAAATTATTTAAAAAATATTATAAGCTTAAATTATTTTAATTGGCCAAAGCTAAGCCCACAGACTTTATTATTATTATTATTATTTGGAGTAATCAAACTCAAGCGAAAATAGATATCAATAACTTTTTAATTTAATATATTATCATTGGGACATAATATTTAATTTTTCAAAAAGGTGGTTAATCACATCGCCATTATGCACTTTATGTCTTTGACCAAACTGTTAAAAGGGTAGGCCTCTCTAATTAAGCTGTTAGCTAAAGTTAATTTCTCATCATTTTTTTTACTTACCCCCAACTTCATAATTACCAACATTTTCTTAATATTCGCATAAAATTTTATGTAATATAATTATCTTTTACTATAACTTTTCAAGGATTGTGCTTTTTTATCGTTTTCCCATTAAATTTAGTAAAGTTAATGAAATATTAATTTTTTTATCTATTTTAAGATGATTTGATAAATAATACAAATTTAAAAGTTAAACGAGACTAAAAATTAAATGAAAGGCTGAATTGATTGTTTTGTAAAATTGGAGCACTGAAAAAATTATTACACTTTTATTTTATTTAAAATTATTTGTATATATATAAGTTCATTTAAGTTATATAAACTTATTCATTTAAATGAACATGTCATTAATGATAAACAAACACGTTTAAACAAAGCAAAAAATAAATATATTCTTTATTATTTTTATATGAAATAATCAAAAATAAATATTAATAATTATATTACGGATAAAAAATTTAAATTTAAATTTTAATTATATAATAATCAAACTAAATAATTTTTTAAATTAATAAATAAGAGATTTAAAATATTATTCATTTTTTTTGAGTTTTTAAGTTTATTTTACGTTATATGTTCGGGGTTTACGATTGTCCCCCTGACAGCATCATCTCAAGACCCCCCTAAAATGTAAAATTGCTATTTAGGCCCTTAAAGTTTTTTAAAAATTTTAAATTAATAAAGGTAAAATTGCACTTTGGATCCCTAAAATTATAAAAAAATCAATTTAATCATTTACAAATTATAAATATATAAACTATAAAAAATTTAAAATTTCATCTGGCCCTACCTAAAAAATTGTTTTAGCTTCGCCCTGAGTTTAAACATGAGTCATTCATTGAAATTGTACCCAACACTTTTTGGTTATTAACTATTTTAAGTTATTTGTTTTTTTTTTTTTTGGGTATTTAACTGTTTTTAAACCAAAAGGTAAGCTTGTTTTTGTCTATTGCATGATGAAAAATCTCATGCAGATGGAATGAGAGAGAGAACGTTGATCTTTGAGGAATTAGAGAGAGAGGCCGGCCATAAACAAGACAAGTCGACGACAAGACTGATAAACCTAATTTGTCCAAAATTAGAGTCCAAACATAAAACTTATTTTTGTCAAAAAAAAAAAAAGAAGAAGTGATAGCTAGTGGACGGTGACACGACTGCACCGGCATTGGTCATGATTTTCTTCTTGAAACTTGCTTCCATTTCATGGGCTACGTGTAAACTCAGCAGCGCACCGGCCGATCGCCGACTTAGAGGACCCCCCTCCAAAGCTAAATAATGCAGGGAAACATAAGCTTAGTGGCCTTTGCACTCAACTTTGTAACCACAAAATACATTTTTAATTTATTTACTATGGATTAATTGCACTACAACTTCTGAATTTTATATTTTAAAATAATTTAGTTCTAATATTTAAAATATTAATATTATATTAATCAAGTTATTTTTCCGGCTTGGTCATTACTTTAGCAGTTGCCACCCTAAAATTAACGTGAAATGTATTTAAATTATGTGAGTCAAATTATAAACACGTTTATATATAGAGAGAGAGTTTAATTTTTATCTAATATGTGTTTTAAAAGAAGAAAAGATGTACCCTTTCTAATTCCTAAATTTTAGTAACAAATATATCCCTTTTTTTTTTCATTTGTGATATCTAAATTATCTACGAGGTAAGTACACACATGTAAGGTTGATTCAGTTCGATTCAAATTGTTTTATTGAATGTTTCGAATAATCCGTAATAATTCAGCTTGGCTCGATTTTGGGTTTTTGGTTTTTTGTTTTTAGACAATATCGATTTTGTTTTACAGCTTTTGGACTTTATTTGGTAAAATTTCATAGTTTTTTAAAAAAACATTTTTAAGTAAATAAAAAAAATTACAACTCTTTTAGATACTATTTTTCAAAAGTAATTATCTACATAATATTTTAAAGTTATTTTACTATTTCAAATACAAAATATTTATTTTTTTCATAATAAAAATCATAACTAATTATGAATTAAATAAAAATAAAATTTGGTTGTATTCAAACAACCTCAAATTTTAACTTATTCAATAAAAAATTGTTCAAACACCGCATTTTGAATAGGTTTTAAATTTTTTTTTTTAATCCTATACACATATTAACAATTTAATCCATATGTTTTAAATATGCTTCACAACATATCTTAACATTTAACACTTAGTTTGACAGCTAGGCTAAGGAAATCACATAACTGATACAAAATTAATCTTTTGAAATCTCGATTAAAACATTTTAAAATTTATGGATTAATTTAAAAATCTTAATAATAAACTAAGGACATTTAGTGAAATTAACCCTTAAATAAATCTGCGCTGTGTTTTTGCATTAACCAAAATGCCCATTAAAATTAAACAAGTTATTGGAAAACATACCACGTCGTTTAAGTCATTAATATTGGTGGAAACCTAAAAGGTCAACAAAGAAAAAAAATAAAAGCCATCTTTTGGGATTGGCATTTAAATAAATATATTATATGATATTGGATGGCTAAAGTCCAATGTCGAAGTTTGCAATTATATGATAATATATATGTCGATCGACTGACCATTTGATATTGACTATAACCTAAAACTCCAAACTAATAATGGATATTTGTAGGTCTATGTTGTGTCACATGCATAACTGAGTTTGACACTGAGTTGATTCATTGAACATTTCAATTTCATCCTTAATGTTATTGGTGTAAGTTTATATATAATTGTAGATAAATAAGATGTTATTATTTTATTAAAATTAAATTATATGTATTTATAGGGGTGAAGCTAGAAAAATTTTCTGAGGTTGGAATTAAATTGTATGTTTTTATGAGAATTAGAATGCAATTTCTATATTTTAATAATTTATGTGTTTTATATATTTTTAAAAGATTAAATCAAAATTTTATAAATTATAAATAACCAAAAATAAAAATTTCTTATTTTAGGGGGGTCGAAGCCCCTACTAGACACCCCCAGCCGCCCTTATTGATATTGTTGGTTAAAGTGGAGGCCTTCGGTCTTTAAATAGTCAGGTTCGAGTCTCACCATTTGTAATTGCGATGTGTTGGTCTTAAGTCTTAATATGTCTATATGTCATGGATGGATTCTGTTTTGTTCTGTTCTTTCCATTGTACTTTGTATTTGCTTGAATTCGTGTTGTAGTCTAGGTTTTCGGAATCAAACCGGTGGTCAAGTCGGCCAGATCACCGATTTGATTGGTTCAATTCATCGTATCATTTAATTGAATAAATTATTAAAAAAATTGATTTGGTCAATCCAGTCAATTTAACTATCTGACCTATTATTTCAGATTGATATCCCAACCACTCTGATCTATTTCTAAAAACAATAATCATAGTTGATGGAATATATATTTATAGCTATAAGTCAACTATGATAACGAAACTTTAAAAAAAAGTTATAATGACGCTATAGTTTAATTCACTGATAGCATATTAATATATACATTATCAGCAAAATAATATGATATATTAGGAAACAAATTATAAAAGTATATGCTTTTATTAATCTAAAAATATTATTTTAGATTAAATATCAAATAATTTATGAAATTTAATCTAATGTGTAACATATATAAACTTTAATTTAATAAAAGTGTACATATATAATTCTAATTTAGATTCAATTATATAATTTACAAATCCCATGTGTTGGCTTGACGGTAAGGATGTTCATTATTCTAGACTTGACATGGGTTTGAGTTTCATTAGTTGCGTTACTATTATGACTTTACCCTTTTAATGGGATTCAGATTTTAAATTCCAGATTTATGTTTATAACAATTAATCATCCACTTTTTTTTTTTCATAAGTGAAGAGGTGTCATGTCGTTCGTTGTTCACTAACAATGTATTAAATATCCACTTATATATGAATTACATCTGAATCAAAATTTACTTATCAAATATATATCAAAACATATCTACTTAATTAGGAATAAAATATCAATGTTTTTGAAACCAGATTGATAGTCGAACTGGTTAAGCCATAAATTTTCAATTTAACTTGTCCGACCAGTCCATCTGATTCAAATAAATTACTAAAATTCATAAATAAAAGCATATTATAGAATTCAGTTCAAACTCCACTTTAATCGATATTTAAACCCAATTCTATCAATTCATTCCAATTCACAGATAAACTGATATTTTCCCAAATTACCCCTAACTAAAGTACTGATTTATAAAACATATATACACTTTTTATTGATGAATGTGGCTTTAGATAATTGGCTAGCATATATATATATAACGAAGTTGGGCTGTTGAAAGTGGAGTTTTCCCACCGCCCTACCGAACACCTCACCCTCCCACTAAAGTGGGGGATGTTTTGGACCCATTTTCTATCAATCGGTCTCCCATTTTTCTGCTGCAGTTTTTTTTTTTTTTTTGCTTTTTTTCTTTTTAGTAAAGTCCACTATGACTTACTTTTAAATAATAAAAAAAAGTTGGATAAAACTTGAAACTAGCAAATTCATTGTTGCAAATGTCCCAATCTTGAAAATGATTTTTATTGTTGCGTTTTATGCAAGTCATTTGGTGAATGCATGTTTTATTTCTACAAATAAGGGAGTTCTTTCCAACTTAAAATTTTTGGTAAAACAACTTTTTCAATTATTCTCGATTTTAAAATTCAACAAAATAATTATTTAAAAATTTTGAAGTAATTTAATTTCTATCAGTTTTAAAAGTGAGTAACCGAGGACAATTAATCATGACGTTAATATCTTATGTTAATTATACATAATTTCGATTGGTATAATAATAAATTTAGCCTTCAATGTTCACATGTTTTGTCATTTTGGCCTTAATTATAAAATATTCGACAATTTCAGCCTTAACATCTACACAAATGTCGCGAAATAAAATTGTTAAATTAGGACAAAGTTGATATAATGTGTAAATTTTAAGGGCTAAATTGTTATTATGCCAACCAAAATCATGTACAATTGATTGAAAATATTAACTCGTGACTAATTATAATTAATTGTTCACTTTTAAAATTGACAGGGATTAAATTACTCTATTTTTTTTAAAGAATCAATTTGCTCAATTTCGATTTTGAAATATACTTAATTGCTAATCGTAACTTTTCACGTTGTTATAAGTTTTTAGGCGGGATAGCATAAAAGAACAAGGGTTGCTATATATAATATAGGTCGCACCTTAAAGATTGATGCCCGGTTGTTGTACATGTTGTTATAACCTTTCACCTTTCTAATATAAATTGTTTTAAAGAAGGAAGATCATTTTTGTAATTTTCTAATTGAGTTGATGTCTGGTTGACTCGTGACACCAATGTAGTCATAAATTTTATTAATACTATAGATTAAAAAGTATATATTTTAAAATAAATATATTTTATATTATAAAATATATTTAAAACAATGAAAATAACCAACATAACCAAATTATATTTTATAAAATATAAATATATTTGAAATAATTAAAAAATATTAAACATTTAGTCAGTTAAATTTGTCGGTTTGATGACTTCTTTCAATAATAAATAATCGACTAACATGACCAAATTAACCGATCCTACAACTAATTTAACCGATTTATACTCTTCCGTATCCATCCATACAAATCAAAACATACCACTACATACAACTTTGAATTTCATATCCTACCGGGCAATTGATATGGAAAGATTGAATTTATTTAAAATTTTACTTATTTAATTATTAAATGTTTTTTTTGTTGATACAATTTTGATTTTTTTAACGTTACAATTACAATTATAATTCTAATTAATACATCAATATTGATGGGAAGATATTGAATCATCAAAAAACCGTGAAAGCACGACCAATATTATTTCTCTCCTAATAAACACAAGTTGACAATTATGACAAATAGCCGGTGATAGAATTTATCCTATCAACACAAAATCAATCACAATAAAACACAACAATAAAATAAACAAGACATGTATCTTTTAAGTAGAAAACTACTTTAAAGTGAAAGGATAAATACCACAAGACTTAAAAGCATATTCAAAAGTTCAACTATATTCAAAGGTCTTGCTATAAGATTACATTATAAAACTACTACAAATAGCATATAAGTGGAATAATGGGCCTTTTTACCCAACTAACCCCAAAAAAAAAATATTTACAAGAATAATCCAACTTCAAAAATAATGACAGGCGGTGCCGGTATCCAACTCAATCACTTGCCAATCATTACCCCGTGATTGGATCAGGGATTAAAAAATAATTTGTTTGGTGCCGGCAGTGAAATAGCCTGCACCAGTATGCATATTTTCTATGTGCTTTTTAAAATATATAGGCATTTCTCAGTCCAAAAAAATATACTTTTTATTAGGTGATGGCGTGCAAGCGATCGACACTGTCAAAAATAAAATTAAAATTTTTCAGTACTTTTTGGCGTCAACTAGGTAATTTTTTTTGATCCCATGTTTCTAGTGGCTGACACTCTAGTACTATTATTTTTTTTTGTATTTTTTGACGTCAACATTGTGATGGCCGACAAAAAAAATATTTTTTTGGGTGTTGACAATCTCGTTGCTGGCACCCAAGCAGGCTATATATTGAATTTTTCTATGTTTTGGTTGAGTTTTTTTTTTCTTTAACAATTCAAGAGAAAAAAAAAACCAAAGTCATACGAGTGTCACTTGAATATTTGTTTAGGATTATAGTTCGTATTTATAAAGGAGAACAATATTTGGTATAATATTAGTTTTTTAACATTTTTTATATTTTTAGAAACATTACATCACATCTTCTCTAATTATTCTCGATTCTATATCGGTTCAGCTGCAAATAAAATTTACGAACTTATGAACAATATTTTTTTCTAATTTAAAAATAATTCATTTCTTTTTTATCATAATAATATTTACATTAAAAATTATTTACCTCTAATATTGTTGGTTTTTTTTTATTACAAAATTTACCTAACTGATTTCATAATTTATGAAAATTCTCAAGGTATAATAATACTAATTAAATTTGGATCAATCAAATTACATAGTTGTTTCCTTAATAGGTAGGGCGAATATTTGATACATTAGTAGTGTACTTTGTTTATTCCACAAAAAACCTTAAAAAATTAACATGTGTATATTTTTTTAAACATCTATTTTTAATATTTTATTATACCCCTATAAAACATTTGTCAACCCTTTAACATTAATTATGGAGTTTAAAAACTTCACTCGTAGTGTATCAAATATTTTCACTAATAGATATTTAAAAAATATATAAAAGAGACACATGAGTATCTCTTAACTCTATTCGTGGAGTTAAAAAATTCAATCATTTGTATATCAAATAATTATTCCCTCTTATTAAAAAAGCAAAGGGTAAAGTGGGGTTTTTCCACTTACAATACGACTCATGACTTGGTGTGCATTCGGTCTATTTAAAAAAATTTTATATCAAAAACTAAATAAATCAAATTATCTATGTAAATCGAATAAACTAAATCAATTTAGAAAGTAAAACCCAAACCAAACAAAAAATTTTAGATTCAATTTATTCAACTTTTAGAGTGTTTTTTTTTGTTTTTTTATTTTATTTTATTTTTATGATGTTTGAGTTGTACAGAAAAAAAATATTTTCTAATTGAGGCGCTTATATTTTTATTTCCTTTAAATTTTCACCTTATTGTCTTTTTTTTTTTTAAATTTTAAATTTATTTCTTTTAGGTTTTATTTTTATCATATCACTTTCAAATTTAATCTGAATATTGAAAGTCTTAGCTTTTATTTTTTTGGTATTTAGCTTATATATTAAATGATAAAATAAATATCATAAAATAAAATTGTCATTTCAATTTAGATTTTAAATTTTAATGGATATTTGGTTTTAAAAGTTTTAATGCATTTTGGTTTTTAAGAGTATTGAGTTTTAATAAATATTAAAGTTTAAGGTCTAATTTTGGATCTGTAAATGAGTTATAACTTTATGGTTTAATAATTAAAATTTTAATCGTTTAAAATATGAAAACTGAAAACTGATAGAATTAACCAATTAAACCACACTTTAAAATATATGTAATATATTTTTTTTTTGGTTCGGTTCATTTGGGTTTAAATATTTTTTGCACGTTCCTCCTCCACATATAACTATAAATAAAATCATAAAGAAATTGTAAAATTACAATCAAAATTAATTATTAAGATATATAAATATAGATGAACATCACCTGTATTTGATCAGACTGACTCGAATTTGCAAAAGAAAATTGCGATTAGATTAGGACTTAGGGCTATTGCAGCAACATTCATATTTTGGGTCAATCTGTCACTTCCTTGAAGCAACTTCAGCCCATTAGACCCGAAATTTAGGGCCCAATAACTTAAAGAGTTATTGAATTATCAAATCGGTCCCTCGAGTTTTGCACTCGTTTCTTTCCCGCCAAAACTACTAGACGGTAGACAGTATACATCAGACGTGGCAGCGCACCCAAGACATATTTACCCCACCAAATTCATTCACCACGCGTCGAACCCCCATTGGCAAAATGCCACCGTACTTTGCTCTCTACTCACAGATTTGTTCCTCCCCAGTTATTTTTAACTCTCTTCTCTCTTTCATCTGTACTTTTTCCCTGATTTTCTTTATTTCCAGAAATCCTAAAGGAGCGGTGGAGATTCGTTTCCCCTTTTTAACTTTCTTGACAAGGTTAGTACTTTCATCTTTATCTCTTGGTAATTTGGCCGGTGATGTTTCTTTCCGTTATTTGGATCTGATGTTGATTTTATGTTTTAATGTGCTTTGTTTTGAGGTTTTTTTTTTTTTTTTTTTTTTTTTTTGCATTTTGGTGAAGTAGAGCACATAATTTCAGCAATTGCATGCAACTTCAATCTGAATTTAGGGTTTTTATTATGAACCGAACCCGTTTTGCAAAGATTTAAAACTATGGGATCTGTAAGTTATCTGAAATAGTCTTCATTTCTCTTGGGTATGCTATATATCTTTTCCATTTTTGTTTTCTCTATTTACCCGTTGAAGCTTCGCATGTTAACACTGAATGGAAAGCTATGTACCAAATTTTTATATGCTTATAGTATAACCTAGAACGTTGACACTTTGCTTATCATACAGTCACTACGAGTCCATGACCAACTTGAACTAGTTCATTTAAGTGTCCATCTCTGTTTAATTAGGCTAGGATGCCGGATAGTTTTGTTGGTGTGTTATTTAAGTTCAATCTATTGCTTTTTTGTAAGAGGTTCTTTGGTTGAGCTGCTAAATAGAGGTGTATATAAAATTTGTATACAGTTTCCATTCTTCAGTCTCCGCTTTAAAATGCATCAATGTCAATAAAAAGCAAATTGCATTTATTAAAATGTTACATAAATAGACTGATAAAAGAGCCTTTACCGCTTAATACACAGAGTCAGAGAGCAAAGCCCTTCACAAATTTCATTTTCTCTTTATTAATTATCCAAGATAAGTTCATAAGTTTTCCTTGAAATCCCATTGTTAATTTTTAATTAGCTTTATTATTAACTAATTTCTGCATAAAATTTCTCTTGAATTAAATAGTAAAAGAAAAACTGAGAATATTTATTTTTTTGAAAATTTTATTGAATCGAGGGCGGTTAGGGGCTGAGAATGGAGGCAGGAGTTGCATGCAAGTTGAATTATCCGACATGGATTGAGTCAGAAAGGTTTGGGAGGAACTCGACTGGTTCTTTGCGGTTCGGTCGGATAGCAAAGCAAGAACACAAGGCCTGGCTGGTTGTTTCGGCGCACTTTCCGGTTCTGACATCTTCTAATCGGTTTACATCGGTCTCTTTTGAGGTTTCCTGCTCTTCCTCTAAGAACTTTTCAGGTACTTTAATGGAAAAGAAAATTATGTCAGTTTTTTTATTATTGTAATTTCATTTATCATATTTTATACAATTGATTCAATTATTTAAGTCCTGTCTGTTTCAAAATCTATTTCAAGTTCTTAAATGGGCCAAATAAGGTATCATATTGGAATAAAAGATAACAACATTTTTAAAGAAAATAGACAGGAAAGAAATTATGGATACCTTTGCAAACGACACTATAAATTTACTATTGAACCGATAGTGAAGTCCATTGTTTTTTTTTTTTATGTACAGATTATGATGCAAGGTTTTATTTGTAATACTTGGAGCATAGATCAGAATTCATTTTGTGTCTGCTTTCTGTCAAATGTAAATCTCCTTTCATGTTCTCGCTTTTCTGCTAAGTTGTACTGTTTAATCTTTCTTGGATTTCATGTTGTTTTAACATAGGATGAAACTAGCATTTTATGTTGATGTTGAGATTATCCAAAGTGAGAGCAGTACAACTCAGATTCTAGGTGGCTAAATTGTTCTAGAGAATTTTAAATTTTATCACACATATGATTGACCCCTATGATGTTATGTTTTAAAATGTTATTTCACAGCTTCAACAATTGAAACTGGTAGCGTTCATGCACCTTATGATGAAGCTTTAGTGTTAAAGGTATGATAAAATTCCCTGTAATTATTTAAAAAAATTTAGTTATAAATTATAATATGGTGATTAGATACCTCTTTTTATTTTATAATCTTTTATCTCTTCCATTTAGTGTTTTGGCTTCTATTTCTGGTAATATATATAGTTTTTAGTTAAGGCCTCAACCACTGAAAACCGAAGCTAACTTGTGCTGCATCTGAGATTTGTTCTGCCACTGTATCTTTCATGATGTGAATAAAATTTGCAGAATAAGTCACTAGAGGTTGAGCCATATTTAAATGGGCACAGTATATATCTTGTTGGTCAGTTTCTTTTGTCCAAGTTCTTTGAGTTTATATTGTCAAAGATTTACTTTCTTTGGTATCTAAACTTTATGAACATGAATGTGCAGGATTGATGGGTTCTGGAAAAACTACAGTGGGAAAAATTCTGTCTAACGTACTCAGTTATTCATTTTGTGACAGGTTTGTACTGTGAATTGTTTGTTCGTTGTGAGTCCTATAGTTACAATCTTCTGATGCTTTGATACCAAAATTGATGTGGTTTAAAGGGGAAATGCACCAGTGAATCAATAAAAGAATTTGGTCTGAACAAAAAGGTAAGGAAGAAGCTAGAACTCCAGAAAACTTAGGGTTTAAAAAAACCTTTAGTTTCTTTATATTATTTCAAAGAAAAATAATAAGAATAATGATTATGTCTATAAAGCCTACAACTTATTTATATAGGCTTTCTTCCCTGCAAGTGAAGTTACTAGGCCCTAGGTTTAAATCGTAAATATAACTAATAACCCTAGCTGTCTATCTAATACATGATATAAATATTATAATATAAATAGAAGGTCCTGCATCATCTTCATTCTCCATCAAGATACTGGAAAGAAGAAAAATAACATGCAGAAGCTATGGAAACATTCCTAATGAGTTTACTAGTTCTTCTTTATTGCATATTGTCCTCTATAGTTTGTAGGGTGGAATTAGTGGTCTTGGTCACAAGAGCTAATGATGGGTGATCATGCCTTAATTGAATTATTTAGGCATTGGTATGCTCAGATTAGACCCCACTGTCCATGGACTTGGTCTATTTTTGATACATTAATTGGCTTGGTTGAATATTAGAAGTGGTATTTCTTCGTTGATGTCTACCAATTACCAATGTAAGACTGCTAAATGGGCTTTTTAATCTGTGTTTCAAGAATATCTTTATTCTACAATTTTCAGTGACGCGTTAATAGAGCAGGAGGTGAATGGAATGTCTGTAGCCGAAATATTTAAGCTTCATGGTGAGATATTCTTCAGAAAAAAGGAGGTAAGCCAGCAAACTCTCTCTCCGTATGCACATATTCTTTCATTTCTTTAGTGTATCTTACTTGAATCATTACTTATGTTGATGGTCATGTAGAAAAGTAAGTCATCGGTTTCCTAAAATTATATTTTTGGCATTATGCCTTTTATTTTAATTTTTTTTTGTTGAGTTGGTTTGAGCCTTTTATTTATTTATTTTTAAGTTTATTTTAATGTCTTCTTTAGCTAAAACTGAGTATAGATACAAGGGTTAATGTCTGCCTTTATGTGCTATGGTTGAAGATTGCAAACCAGTATTAATCTCACTTTAAGTAGGATGTGTGCTGCTGGTCATATGCAGAATTGGATGACATGAGTTTTCAGCCGTTTTTTTTTTTTTTTTTTTAACATGTTGGAAGTATGAAATTAGCTTATTATGTCAATAGAAACCTTTCTATTAAGCCATTTGCGATAGAATATTATTGCAGACATGTAAATTTGACCAAAATTCAGAAGTTGGTTTTGGCTGAGTTTCACTAATATAAAGGGGAGGCCACTGTAAGCTGGAGATAGCAAATTTCCAAAAGAAAAGCATTAGACAAGTTGCTAACTGATTTTAGTCTCTATCATCACTTATTCTAGGACCATTGTTTATGATTGCATGTAGGACCAACTTGGTCATCATACTTCTTGTCATTATAATATATTGCGCATTTTTCCAACTGAACTGAATCTTTTATATTCTTCTTCTTGTCTACAAGACTGAGGTATTGCAGAGGCTCTCTTCAAAGAAACAACTTGTTGTTTCTACTGGCGGAGGTGCAGTTGTATGGGATGTGAACTGGTAAACAGGAATTTAATTAGTTTAGATACTTCTCTCTCCATCGGTTCGATTTTCTGTTGCATAAACTATAACAATCTGAAACCCTTTTATTTGGTTTATCAGGGATTATATGCAAAAGAAGGGGATTGTTGTCTGGTTAGATGTACCTTTGGAAGCCTTGGCACAGAGGATTGCTGCAGTAGGTACTCATTCTCGTCCCCTTTTGCATTATGAACATGGCGATCCCTATACAAAGGTAGTCTGTTGCTGATTTTATTTCCTTTCCGTGTGTGGACTTGGTTTACATGGTCTAGCAAGTTTTTGACGTTCTGACCCTTTACAGGCTTTAAAACGGCTGTCTTACCTTTTGGAGCTGAGGGGTAAAAATTATGCTAAAGCAAATGCCCGGGTTTCATTGGAAGGTATGTGTAGTTAAACCTGTCTTAGACTATGTTATGTTTAGACGAGATCATGTGAAGTCTCTGTTATCTGGTTGCTTGAAATGCATCAATGCTTATTTACTTTCAGCTTGTTTACTTTCTTCAAAGATATGAGATACCATGTGATGTCATTGTCTTTCCTTCTTTTTCCGCCATTTTCTCCTTGTACCTTCACTTGCTGCGGTGTTTACATTTATCTCTGGATGATTTTTCTTTAAACTAGTGTTCCAAAAAATTCAGAAATTGCAGGCAAACTAGGTTATAGAGATGTATCAGATCTTACTCCAACAGAGATAGCAATCGAGGTCTTTTCTTTCTCTTTGTCCTATATTTTCTCTTATCCGATTAAATTATTTGGCTAAATGGTATCACTGTATTGTTAGGCATTGCAACAAATTGAAGGGTATCTAAAGGAGGAAGGTGGCATGGTCATTGCTGGATTATAGTTTTGAAAAAGCTATAGATATGGTGATTGAATTTCGTTTTATTTGTGGCATAGCATTAGATACTAGAGATAGAAGTTTAAGAAGTCTTGTCTCAGACTTTCAGCTCTGTAATAATATCCGCTCTGAATTTTTATAGTGGCATGAATGCCTTGGAATCAATTCCTTTTGATTAAGAAGTGTAATAATTCCTACACATTTACTGTAATAAGATAAAAGCATCATATTGAGTTTTTTTTTTTTTTTTGCCAATTTGATAATTATTTTTCTTTTAAGTCTTCAACATTTTAAAAAATAGTTGAATAATTTTTTTACAGAAAATATTAATTAAAACATGTATGTGACGGTAATAAATAATTATAAAATTAAAAACTATATTCATGAAATTCAGAAAAAAAAAAAACTACATGTGGATTGTTATGTTGTCATGTTCAAAAATTTAATGTTTAGTAAATATTTTCGTTAAAAAACAATTCAAATTTTTTTGAAAGGTTAATGGTCAAATAAGATTTTTTTAAAGAAATGTTAAAGATTAAATTTAACTTTAAAAAATAGTAAGAGTCAAATTGATAAAATATATAAATGTTACTCTTCAAATCTTATGTGTGAGGATTGAACCTTTAATTTTTTTATTGTGAATTTTAATCCTTATATTTTTTTTTGAGTTAATCAATTTTAATCGTTTAATTTTTTTTTTGAAATTTAAAATTTCAATCCTTAAATCAAAATTTAGTCTCATAAGTTGTGAGTTTAGCTCCTGTTCTCTAATTTCGTAATTATTGGTCCTTATATTTTTTAAAATTTAAAATTTCAACTATGACTCAAGTCTCAAATAATAGTCACTAAATATATTAAGTAAAATAATGTGATTTTTATCTAAATGTTATGTGAAAATAGTAAACTGACATGTTTACCTTATAAGATTTTAAAAATAATAGAATTTGAAAATGACTAAATTAAAGTAAAAAGACTAAGGTCTAGTTCTCTATTGTTGTTGTGGTTGAAAAGTGGTTTTTAGAAGAAAAAATGCTTTTAAAAAGTGTGGTAGTAAAGTGCTCTGAAAAAGTGTGGTTTATTAAATTTTGGTGTTCTTCATTGTTGTCAAAAATTGTGGTTGAAAGTTAAAATTTATTTTTTGTTTATGATAATGGAAAGTTAAAAATTAGTTAAGTTATATGATATTTAAATAATTTAATATAATGATGGTACAAGAAGTATAAATTTTAAATACTTTTTAAATAATTAATATAAATTATTTTTAAAATTAATAATACATAAAATAATTTTGAAACTTAAATAAAACAACAATAAATGATATTTAAATAATGTAATATAATGATACATAAATTATAAATTAATCTATTTTTCATATACTTTTAAATACTTAATATAAATAAAAAAATTTTGATAATTGTTGCTCCCAAAAACAAAAAACATCTAAATCTCATCCATTGTATTTCATTTTAGGGGAAAAACAGTTTTTGACCGCAATTTTCACCCTTAAAACTAATTATTCTTCAATGTTTTACTGGCCTGAAATCGGAAGGAGACCAAATCAATATAAAAGGCATAAGATTTGGATTCTTGTGTGCGTGTTTTTTTCTGTTTTAATCTTGTCGTGAATCTTTACAGTTTTACCCTTAGAGACTTGGAGTCGTTCATTACGGAACTTAACCTTTTCCGTGTCCTGAATCGTTTCAGATCTATAATCCCATCCGTTGGAATCCAAAGAAATCTCATCGGACGGTTTTTATTATCCTAACACAATCGGGCCCGCAACGCCCAGGATAATCCATCACGTAAATATTCGCCACGTGGCATGATATCAGCCGTGACAGCGCACCGGAAACATCCGTAGGAGAAAAAGTCAAGACATTCTAGATTTACCCTCGAAATTCATTCACAACGTGTCGAACAGTCATTGGCCGAAGACAACCGCTGCGTACTTTGCTCTCTACTCACTGATTGTTCCGCCCCCGTTATTTTTAACCCTCTTCCCCCCTTCAGTACTTTCTCTCTTATTTTCTTTAGATCCAAACAGCTTATTTCTTTTTAGTTACTACCAATCTCTTTTGGGCTTTCTAATTTTGGCAAAATTTAAAGGAGCGGTGGAGATCCGTTTCCCCCTTTTAACTTTCTTGATAAGGTTAGTACTTTCATCTAAAATCTTATCTCTTGGTTATTTGGCTGGCGAAGTTTCTTTCGCTTCTTTGGTTCTCGATTTGTGTGCTTCTTAGTAACGGGTATTTGGATCTGATGTTGATTTTATTTTTTAAAGTGCTTTGTTTTGAGTATTTTTTTGCATCTCGGTGAAGTAGAGCACACAATTTAAGTAACTGCATGCATATTCAATCTGAATTTAGGGTTTTATTACGAACAATAGGATGGATCCAGTTACTGCGTCTGTTTGGTTTGCGAGAAAATTAGGGGAAAGAAGCATTGAAAATGAAAATTGAGGTAAAAAGGAAGAAAAATTGTTAATTAAATAAAATTGTCTTATCCTCTTTATAGATCGTTTTGGGGGTTATTCAATTCATCTTCCTTTTGCAAAGATTTAAAACTATGGGATCTGTAAGTTATCTGGAATTGTCTTCATTTCACTTGGTTATGCTATATATCTTTTCCATTTTTCTCCTCTATTTACCCGTTGAGGCTTCACATGTTAACACTGAATGGAAAGCTATGTGCCTGATTTTTACATGCTTCCAGCATAGCCTTGACCGTTGACCTGCTGCTTATCATACAGTCACTATGAGTCCGTGACCGACTTGTACTAGTTCATCTAAGTGTCTATCTCTATTTAATTAGGCTATGGATGCCAGATGGTTTTGTTGGTATGTTATTTAAGTCAAATCTATTGCTTCTTTTTAAGAGTTTCTATGGTTGAGCTGCTAATCATCAAAGATTGCAATTTTATAATTGTTTTAGTATATATTTTTTTTCCGTGTATAATATGCCTCTTTTCCCATGCATGAGGATCAGTGTAATTTGCAATGAAGTTTGGTTTTTTGTTCTGATTTCCTGTTTCACTGCAGTGACGAGGGCCATGTGAGTTGTTTGAACTGAAATACTGTTGTTGACGTTTTTTGACGGGATAAGCTTATTGTTGTTCTAAGTGTGCACAAAGATGGGTAGATGCAAGGGTTGTGGGAAATTAGGAAGGATTCTACCAAGGGATGAGCCTGTGAATCCTTACCATTCTGCATTTCTTTGTTCCCCTGTTGTTTCTGTTTGGGATTGCATTGTCCGTAAGATGAGATATTCTTGCAGACCTGAGTTTGTGTAGCCTTGATTTTATATAATTTATATTAGGAATACTTAGCCGTCAAAGTGTTTTTTTAAAGGAAAAAAAAAGGTGAAAGAGGAAAACAGATAGGTTTATAGGGAAATGTATACGATTTAGAGGAACCCTTTTACAGAAAAAAGAAAGAATCTGAGTAAACAGAAGTGTGGGTTTAAAAGCTGTTTAAGTTTTAATGGATAACAAGGGATGCAATAAAGTGCAACCAGTAGCGAGAAAAGGAAAAAAGAAACAGGTGAAGGATGAGTTGGATCGTATTAAACAGGCTGAGAAGAAAAAAAGGCGTTTGGAGAAAGCTCTTGCTACTTCTGCAGCCATCCGTTCTGAACTAGAGAAGAAGAAACAGAAAAAGAAGGAAGAACAGCAAAGGCTTGATGAGGATGGTGCTGCTATTGCTGAGGCTGTTGCTTTGCATGTCCTGATTGGTGAAGACTCGGGGGATTCATGTGAGATTATGGTAAACAAGGACGAGGGGTTCAACCGTTGGGATTGGGGAAGGAGAGCTAGGCTTCCCCATCAGGCTCACACAACCTCTCAAGGGTGGGTCGCTAATGCGTATGGTGGTGGATGCGAGTTGGCTGAGTTTGGAAGCAGTGACTGGTCCTTCACGTATGGAGCTTGCAGAAGGGATCTACATGCACCATGGTTTGAGGATAGAGGCTGGGGAAACGAAGAACTTTCAGCTGGTCTTATAGCAGCACACGCTGTTTCAGCACTGCAAATCACCGAGGACACAGAAGTAGTAGACACCATCGTGCTTGACAGAATGTTGAGAGGCTAGCCTAGCATTTTGCTGTTGTATTTGCCACTTTCCATGTTGCTTGCTGTCTTTTTATCTTTTATTCATAAACCTGAATAATGGATCTGTATATATATGTCATGACTTTGTCACGCATCTGGTGCTTGTTGCTTCTTTAAATATTAAACTTTGTTGCACCATACTGTCAAATGGTCTGTTTCTTGGTAGTGTTCTAATTTCCCCCCTTTTCATTTTCCCCAACATGAATGATTTTCAAGATGCTTTTGAGGGTAGAAGTACAAGGGAAGTTCTATATTCAAATTGTATTTTATTTCTTATGTTCAAAAAATAGATAAATTAATAATTATATGTTAGATTCAAAAGTAAACTGTTTTTATTAAAAAATTTAGCAATTTTTATGATTCGAATCTTATTTCTATATGTCGGAATGAGATATATGTGGCAAGCATGAAATTTTTAATTTAAAAGATCAAGTTGCTGTTTGATTCTACGTACAATAATTATCTTGCTTATTTTTAAAGTAATGGAAGCAAAACACAAATGATTCCAAAAACCTCCTTTTTGAGGCATGAATGAACTTGCTCTAATCGTATTGATGCCCTTGCCCCAACTTAAATGGAGGAAAGCAAAATGATCTTGAATGATCAAGTGGCCACCATATTAAAACTGTCCCGCTTTCATCGCCAAAATAATCAAATGAAATTGAATGTGCCTACAATGCTAGACAGGTCATTTTTGTCTCAGTTTCATCATTTCAAAACTTCCTTTTTTCTCAGACAAAACAGGTTCAACTTTGGACTATTTTAAACCATGCAAGTATCCAAATAAAACATCAGCATAATCAAGCAAATAAACTATTTTAAACCAATTACTTCGGACTACTACATAAGAACGATAAAAAAAAGGACAGCTAGGATTCAACTTTGCTACAATAGAATAAAATATTGAAGAGAGAAGGTGAAGCTTCCAATCTATATATATGGATACATGTACAATATACAATATACATATGTATATTAGAAATTTTGGGAATGAAAAAGTTGACCTTTGATTGTATCTCTGCAGAATTGACTACTTAAAACTATCTGCCTTCCTTTGTCATCAATTGTGAAAATATTTGGCCTGTCGTTAAGTCTAAACTACCGATTGGATCGTCTTTCTCTGTTTCGTTATTACCGGATGTAGTAATAATACTAGGTGTTGGATGACCCATTCCATTCATGTTGCTGTCTTCGGCATCGCATGGTTCTTCGGGCCCTGATTCTTGAAGCCGAAGTGCATGCTCCAAATTCCACAAGACATCACCCATAGTCGGTCTATCAACACCATAATCAGCCAAGCATTTCTCAGCTGTTTCACCATATTTCTTCAAACAGCTAGGCTTTATTTGTCCCACGAGGTTGGGGTCGATGATTTTGCCGAGCATGCCTTTTTTCTGCCACTGCATTGCCCACTCAGCTAAGTTCACCTGTTCCCTGGCAAGCAATGGGTCAACAGCGGGCCGAGCACAAAGTACCTCAAAAAGCACGACCCCAAATGAATAAACATCAGATTTATCAGTAAGCTGCTGTCTCCGGAAATACTCGGGATCAAGATAACCGAAGCTACCCTTTACCCCGGTGCTTACATGTGTTTCATTGAGACACGGACCGGATCTCGAGAGACCAAAGTCAGCAACCTTGGCCACAAAATTCTCATCAAGCAATATATTGGTAGATTTAATGTCGCGGTGAATGATACCTTGTGCTGAACCAGTATGAAGGTAGTGAAGACCTCGAGCCGAGCCAATACATATTTCAAGCCTTTGCTTCCAAGACAATGGAGGATGTTTTAAACCGTATAAATGATTCTTCAATGGTCCGTTTTCCATGTACTCATAGACCAGTATCATTTCCGACTGTTCTTCACAATATCCAACAAGTGAAACAAGATGCCGGTGACGAATCTTTGAGAAAACAGTTATCTCGGTCTGAAACTCCGGGAGACCCTGCCTTGACCCTGGGACACCTCTCTTCACAGCAACCTTAGTATTGTCTTTAAGTACCCCTTTGTAGACCATACCGAATCCACCCATTCCAATAATCAAACTCTTATCAAAATTGTTAGTTGCTGCTTGTATGTCAACAAACGGGATTCTCAAGCTACCATTAGGACCCGGAGACGTAGTAGCCGTCCCTTCAGACATTCTACTATATGAACTGCCCCCAAAAACACGTAACGGTGTCCAACCAGCACTTTCCACACGTCTCGGCGGTTTCGGTTTCTTCTTCTTGCACTTAAATATAAGCAAAATAGCAGCCACACCCAAACAAACGATAACGAACCCACCAACAACGAGACCCACCAAAATCCAAGCGTTTCTCTTCTTAGACTCACCATGCAAGCCTTTAACATTCACCAACCTCATAATCTCCGCTCCATTTAGAATAGCATTAATTCTCGAAGGAGTACTCAAATCTGAAGGTCCAACACTCACACGCATGACCCCGGAATCTTCCGAATCCACAACAAAATCTAAATAAACCGGAGAAGAAAGTACATGAAACGTAAGCATCGACAAATCCAAATCCCTATAAGCAGCATAATCATTGATATACACATTGAAGTAGAGCTGATTAAGAGCAGGGCTAACAATATCACAAAAATGCAACCTAACCAAATATGAAGCACCAAATGAACCTACTGGAAAATCCCAAGTGACATTGAATATACCATTCAATGTTAAATTATCTCTGTTCATTTGCTGTGCAGTCATATAAACATTAGCTGGTGCTATTTCAGGGCTTGCACCTCCAGTTTGATAATTAGGTACATGTGTAGTAACAGCTTGTTTCGCAGCTGTTTTAAACACAAGGAACCCATCATCAGGGATCCAAGTTCTCCACAAAGTATCATTAAAAGGAGTCAATTTTAATCCCCCAACATTGATCCTATGAACAGTCTCTAAAACTTGGGATGTTAAGTTGTTGTAGTTTTCAATCCCATTACTATTAACCAACCTAGCTCCATCATCGACTATGAAATCTTTAGGAGCTGTAAACACTTCAATTGCATTAACAAAAGCAAACCCAGAATCACTCACAGGACTAAACGTAATTTCAAGGAATTCACCATCGATTTCCAAAATATATTCTTTTAAAACCGTATTGGAAACACTAAAACCACGTACTAGCAAGAACCCATTAGCCACAACATTGAACTTAGCAGAACCCAAGTCGAAATTTCGAGCTCGAAACGGGGAGAAATGGAGGCGCACAAAGTGAGTTCCCGTCCCGTTTTTCTTGACGATGAACTTGTAACTCGACTCGGCGGTGAAAACCCGGGCCGTACGGTACAAAATGGGTGAATTCAGAGATGGGTTTCGGTCGGTTACTGAAACGGATCGGTCCGCCGAGAGGGAAACCGAACTGGGATTAGCCGAATCGTAGACGAAGACACGGTTGAAAAGTGAAGCGTTGGCGTGTGATCCACAGTTGAGGAGAAAATGGTTTGTGGGGACGAAAGGTTTAGCTAAATAAAGGAGTGAAAGCAAAGTTAAAGAGAAGAGGTAAAGGCTTTGAGTAGCCATTGAAGGTAGTTTAGAAGAAGAGAGAATGGTTTTGAAGAAACTGGATTTGGCCATGGAAGTTGATGCTTTTTTTCTGGGTAATATTTCAAGGCATTTTTGTTTTGAACCGTTCACATTCGTGCAAAGTGCTTTTTATTTTGGCTAGTATGATCCAGTGGAGCATCGACAAATCACCTTTAAACTCGTTTTCAGTTGATGCCAATAAACAATGTCAGAAAAAAACATGTACAAAAAATTTGACCCTTCCTTTTTTTTTTTGTCTTCCCACACTGCTTGCTTGCTGAAAGACACTGAGACGACAACAAAGCTACGCAAAGCTGCTCGTTTTTATCAAAGTTCTCATGTTTAAACTTTATTAAGTTTTAACTTTTAACTTGTGTTGTATGTTTTCACCGATTACTACATTGCATTTCACTTTTTTATTAAAAATAATTTAATTAATCTATGTTAAATTAAAGGAAAAATTAATTTTTTTTATTTTTATTCATTTCTACTATTAAAAATTAATATGGTTAACAGAATAATTAGACAATTACATCTGGTGTGTTACATATATCTTACACTAACTTATAGGGATTAGTTTTTAATAGAAAAAAATAGATGAAATTTTTAACAAGACTCATTTGTTTTTTAATCTAATATATAATGACTAATTTATCAATTTTTGAATAAAATAAATAAAATATAATTTGACTCTTAATATAAAAACTTTTATAATACTTTTAAATTGATTTTATTAATTTTAAAAAACGATCTTATCAATATATTACATGACTTCTTATACATGGATCATATGCGACCTACACGTGACCTTATGTATCCAACATTTATCTTGAAAGACTATATAACTTAGTCTTTAAGACCCAAATAAGAAAACTCTCTCCTTTAAAAAACTCTCCATCAAAAGTCTTTCCCTACCCTTAGAAGACAATGAACAGCTCTCGGCCTCCCATGAGCTGCCATCAACAGCCAAAACTGTATTTTACCATCAACAACCGTATATTAGAAAATATGGAACTTTTAGCTTACTTTTTCTTCCTTATAGTAATGGCAGCATTGTGGGTTGTTTTAACTCACCCAGACATTTACCATCATAAATTAGGTATAGGTAGGAGCGTAGGGCAACCTGTGCCCTATTCATGGTAGTATTTATTTATGCATCACATGTCTACAAATTTTTATTGCATTAGTTCAATGCAGAGCCCTTGGAGTTTTCTAAAATGGCACTGTATGAATTAAGTTTCCCCACCAAACATATAACATACACTGAAATATATATATATGTACAGATTTTTCAGTATAGTATCTTTACAACAGTATAGATACTGTATTACTCTCAGTTGACACTATTCTTTCAAAAAAAAAAGGGTCAAATAAAAAAAAATGGTGGGTTGTAATTTGTAAAATAATAGATGCAAAAATCAGGAACAAACAGGTGGCTAATATGGAAAGGAAGTTGGTGGTCATGGTCATGGATGGGCTAAAATAACACGAAATCAATACGTCATTGAAGCTAGGTGGTGCTTGCCAGGCCAAGCCAGCTAAAAACCTAAAATGATTATAATAGCATCTTGTGCACACCCAATGAGAATGTGCATGGTGGATGGTTGGCAACTGGCAACCATTTTATCTGTATATTCCAAACTTAGTCATCCATTCCATCCTCTTTAGTTTCCTAAGTAAATCATTGCTATGCTCTATCTTTATTATTATTTATTATAATAATTTTAAAATTTAAAAGTTATAACAGTTTTAATTTAATAGTCTCTACAATTATCTAATTAAAATAAATTTAGAAGAGAATCCACATATTTAAAATTCAAATATGTGATCACAAGACTTTAATTTTGTCATTAAATCAAGGTTGGAGTATTCATGAGTGGGAAGGCTAGCTTGGTCCGACTGGCCTAATTTGCTTTGAGATGGGATTGGATTTTGTTTTCCAACTTGGGTAGTCGGCTCGATTCATGTTATATTAATATTCATATGTTTTTATAATTAGGCTTGAATAAAAATATTTTCATCATTTTTTAAACAATGAAATGTTCTATTTCAACAAGTTGAGCTTAAGTTTGAATTCTTTTTAAAGTTGGGCCTAACACCGATCAGATTCATAAACACTTCTAACCAAGAGTTTATTAGTATAATAGTTTTAGGTTTTATTTTTATATTAAACGAACTAAAAGTTTGTAGACTATATTTTATATTTGATCTCTACATTTCAAAATATTCTAATTAAAAATATAAATTATTAATATTATATAAATTAGTTGTTTTCTTTAATTTAGCCGTTAATTAAAATACGATGAATAAATACCAATGTACCTATTGCAAGTATAGATTAGATCTTACATATTACGTCTTTTCTTTCACTTGGAATTCAAAATGTTTATGAGACTTGATTGATACAAATGATATTTTGAAGATTTAAAATTCAGAATCAATTTAAAATTTAAAGCATAAATGCCGATGGGACTTTGGCATGATTGGTTAACGTTGAGACCCAGCATCCTTAAGCACTCAAATTCAAGTACTACCATGTCCTTTTTGTTCAATTATTTTTGTTCTTCGCCTGCACTTTGTGCTTGCGTAATCCTTTTGTCGCCAACAAGACAGTGGGGGTGGTGGAATTTGCCCAATTTTGTTTTTGTTGTAACAAGACGGTGGTGGAATTTGCTCAAATTTGTTTGAAAATTTAATGTTGGTTGGTGCTTTTTCTTCGCCTATTATTGATCCCTTTCCAACTACATCGTAAATTTGCCTTTTATTATTATAATATGAATATAAGAATGTGTTGAAACAGTGTCTCTAAACTCAATTATTGAATCACAGTGATTTTGTTATTATTTTTCAAATAAGAAATTCAATTTTAAGGCACTGTATCTGTATCGGCGCTGCCTACTGCCTAAATTATATGATATGATTGTGGGCATATATTATATTACGACTGCCGACAAATGCGTCTCTTTTTACCAAAGTTTCTCCACACTGTTCTGCCCGCTCATCAAAATAGAGTTACAGTTTTATAGAGGTTTAAAATTATTAATATATATATTACTTTTATTAATATATTTTTAAAACTTATAAGAAAATTTAAGAAAGATTTGAGTAACTCAAAATTTCTCATCATCATATTTCATTTAACACATTGTCTCGCCATAAAATAAAATATTTAAACTTCAAAATATCACTTCATTTACTATAATATATATTTTATATTATTAAAAATATTTCTATGTTTTTACAAATCTAATGATAGATATTGCATATTTTTTATATTATTTATTTTCTAATTATGCCTTTTAATTCATAAAATTTCAATAACCTAAATATGTATAATGTCATGTTCTGTTCATTCTCGAGCATCAGGATAAAATAAAAGCAAATTTCTGCTCCTCATGGAGCTTAATTTAGCTCCTCCATTTTCTCTGTGATTTTGCAAGTGAAAGTACCTACTAAGTCCTCCTATTACAGAAATTTGATTAAATTAGCCCCTCTACTATTATAAAATAAATAACACATCGGATAAAAAGAATGCAAATAAGCCAATCTCATTTTATACATAAATATCACTATATATCAAACCGGATGTATAAATTGTTGTCCTAGATCAACCCCAAAGCAAGGCAAGAACATGACCAAATGACAGCTTTAAAAATGTATAAACAGTTATGTGTGCTGTTTCAGTGAATGTAGTCAAAGCTACGTGTTTCATATAGGAGAGGAAGAGGGTATAAAAAACCTGGACAAAATTCTGCACATATAACTGCGAAACTAGATAGTTTGTGAGCTTGAAAATAAACTTTACCTAAGTCTTAATAAGATTTTGCAAAAATGGCAACTTCGTCAGCAGGCTTGCCTGTCATCAAGCATGCTTTGGTCCCCTGAGGCTGTTTGAAGGGGAAACAGCGAATCGTTGCCCCTGTTTCTTCTTTTATCCGTAACTCATCTGCATCACTGCAGCCACAAGAGAAATATATTGTCGGACTCACAAATGCACATGTTTCATTAAATATATAGTCAAATGAACAATAGTCAAATAGTTCTAATATGGCTATCATCTATGAAAAATAGTATACCTAGCAGACCAAGGACCCCTAGCCCATTTGCCCAAAGATATTGCTTCTTTGAGTTCTTCATAAGAGCTCACATCCACTATGTTACTGCAAAGAGTCCAGGAAGCATTAGAAATAAGAGCAAAGAAGTCCAGACTGCAGAGAAGCATATGGATTCTGTTCAACTCAAAAAATTCTGTGAAGCTCTCAAGGAAGTTGAAGCTTCCAAGAGCAATAGATACAAGAATACATCCATGTAGTAAACATGAAAACATTCGATCTATCAGATGAACATCTATTAAGACAAAGCGCAGACATTGTCAGAAATTGAATATCCCCAAAGCGGTCCTATTATTTATAGTTTCTAGAAATGCCAATAATAAGAATTTGCAATGGCAACACTTTGAAGAGATTTTGCAGGTTTAATTAATTAAGTAGATGTAAGAATTACAGAACAATGTACTTTTAATCAAAACATCAATTCTACTAATCCCTAAATCCTTCAAGGTCTACCATTGAACTGAAGACAGCTATTCTTGTAAGCTCTAAAAACAAGAAGCTAGTTATGCAGTTTATCTGTTGTTCACAAATTAAAGAGCAGGTTTGCCAATTCAATGGTTATGCTTTAGCTTCACAAACTCATCATATACACATACATAGTACATTTATAAGCTTGATTCAACCCAAATAGCTACCGGGTTGCCATAATGAACATCAAAGCTCAAAAAATTTGTTATCCGTCATTTCTCCTTGGGTTAAAACTCTTAATAATTGCTTGAGAAAGAAAACAAACCTGTCCCGGAAAGATATTGCCCTCTGAAGAAGAGATGATTGGATCTCATCCAATCTGTCTTTGACATAAGCTTCCAATATTGAAGGTTCCATTGATATTCCAAAAACTTTCCCTTGCTTCCCAGGAATATCTCTTCTAGATATGACCACAGTCCCACTCGAAACATCACGGGGACCAATTTCAATCCTCAGAGGCACTCCCTACAAAATTATTATCTAAAGCTTGAGGCAGATGAAAGTTAAATATATGTTTTTGCAAAGCAAATAAGATCAGACTACATCACATGATAAAATAATATAAGCACCCAAAAAACTCAAGGGATGGATCACAACTTCATCCATACACATTTTCTGGATCATGGACAGAAGTTATATGAACTTCCTAGGAGATTCCTTATCCCGGTTTTTTAGCTTGAGGAAGAACAAAGAGTTAAGAAATAAGCTTTATACTTCGGCATAACCAATATAAGTGCTGCCCATTTTAAGGTAAAGATACCTTCATCTCCCAGAAATTGAACTTCCATCCTGGTGTTCTCTGATCTGTGTCATCAAGTTTAACCTTAAGCCCAGCATTTTTCAGAGTTTCTGCAACAGACGATGCAGCATCTAGAACTCCTGTTTTCTCATCAACCTTCTTCCAAATAGGTACAATTACCACCTGAAAGCGTATGATAGACAACACAAAAAGACAATCATCATAAAACTAATAAAAATTTGTAAGAGAAACTCAAGGCATTTTTTTCTTTTTGGATTTTCTTTTTTTAAAATTTATTAAGCATTACCACTTGAAAGATGAACAACTGAACCAGGAAGATAAGCATATTCTGATGATTATGTGTTGTAGGAACAGACAACGGCTGGCATTATTACATACACTTGACTGGAACAAGTAAAAGATATAAATGAAGATCATATGCAAAGCCAAAACGCTAATTAGTTTAAAAGCCAGTAATTACGAGGAAAGCAAGGAGAATAGACCACTAGCACCTCAATACTTACAAGCATCTTTGTCCTTAAGATCAAGAAGTCTAGATAAGCATCAGCCTCATTAATGCCCTATTGAGACATCATTTCGGGTTAAACTGGTAAGCCCACACAGGGAGACTGTTTTGTCTCAAAGAAAATAATTGAGCTATTATAAAAATGGATGTGGTGATATAGACTCCAATTATCTACATATTTTTCCTCTTCCCTTTTCTTTCTTTTTTGAGTATTATTATTGGTAAAAGAAGTATCTCTAAGGGACACCTCGATGGTTGGGATCTGGTAATTCGAACTTGGACATCTCAAGTACAATTCTTAGAAGGACAAGGCTTTTATAGATGGGAAAGATACTCCTTTTTGTTACCCAAAGCCCAGTGAATGACCATATGCAGATTTAATAAACCAACAAAATTTGTTGTCAAGACAGCTATAACAACAACACCCACTATTACTTTTTTCTAAAGCAAAAAAAAAAAAAAAAAAATACACTCTCTCTACTATTAAAACATGTTACACAAGTGATTCTCCCAATATTTATTTAGCTTCAGAACAACATTGCGTATCGATAAATCGCATGAAGATAATCTAATACCCAGTAAGTTGTTTGCAAACATAGTTCCACCATAAATATCATTCTACTTATACACTCCACCTTACAGGCTGAACCATAGCTACCAAAAGGTTCTGACACTATTTTGTGTAACTTCTTAAAAGAATAACATGCTTCTTCTACAGCAAACAGAATCCCAAGATCGCTTACAATTGACTAGCAGTCTCAGCCCCATTATTTTATATCACCAGCATATTTACCATTGCCTTTGATAAGACAAGGACCAATCAACTAATGCCAGCAACAGTTCAGGCCATCTATTACAGTTTATCATTACATACCTGTATTGGTGCAATTCTCGGAGGAAGCATCAGGCCAGCATCATCTCCATGGGTCATTATAATACCACCAACAAACCTCGTGCTGATTGCCCAAGATGTTTGCCACACATGTTGCCTTAGTCCATTTTCATCAGTGAACTGCCCAAGCATAACTTTCAGTCCAAAGCCTTTATTAATTATAGAGTTACCAACACAATGGCCAGTACAATATGTAACAAAAGGGATCGATCATTCACTTTAGCATTTGAAAGGCATATGCCTGCCAGAAACAAATAGAAAAGAAAATTGCTGCAAGTCCTTTGTGGGAGGACAATCATAAATGAATAAAACGGACAGCTAAGTACAAAAATGTCCTCCATCCTACAGTGTCTAAGCAGTGTTATAATCTTTTTAAAAATATATACTAACCTTGCCTGGCTTTTGGATCGGATTTCTGAAATTGCTAGGACCAAGAGCAGAGACAGTAAAACAATAAATTACTACAACGAGAACATGAGGGAAAAAAAAAAAAAAAACCTAAAGCATCCCTAGACAACCAATAACAGAAGCCTGTGTAATCCTGGAAAATGTCTCCCAAAAACAAATGTGTCATTAAGTGGAAAAAATCCATGACAGTGCCTATATTCAATAATAACCGAAGGTTTAAAGAGTTAACCACAAAAAGATAGCAGGTACATATTTCATCTATGTGAAAGTAAATAACAGAAGTGCATTGCTTGCCAGCAATTTCCTTAACATTAAACTTCATTGGTAAACAAATTATTTGCTCCCTGCATGCATAAAAAGAGATAAAAAAGGAGCACCCCATGTATAAATCACCTGTGTCCCAAAAGCACGGGAGAAGTTTTGCCCAAGATTGTGGCTGGTTCCAGCTTGCAAGGCCTTGCGATCACCCATCATAGCCTCTATTGTATAGGTTTTGTCAGCACCAGCAAATGTTTCCACTTTAGATTTTCTACCTGCAATTACAGGTATTGCAGCTTGCTCATAAGCAAACTTTGTATAGACATCAATCATTTGCAGTGCCTGCAGTTCAGTAGCATCCAATCCTTTAAATAAAAACAATACCATCTAAATTCATCATGTCTAAGCCATAGGTAAAGTGACGTAAACCTCTTTTTCGGCCTCTTCCAGTGTGGCATGAGCTGTGTGACCTTCCTGCCAAAGAAATTCAAGGGTCCTTACAAATGGTTTCGTCCGCATCTCCCATCTTGTGACATTTGCCCACTGAATGGAATAAAACAAGGGAAACACAGTAAGTGGCAACCCTGCAAAACTGTATAAACAGGCCAAATATATATAACTAAGCTTATACCTGATTGATCATTAGAGGGAGATCACGATAACTGTGAATCCACTGTGTAAACATATGATTTACTATAGTTTCACTGGTAGGTCGAACCTGTCACAACCTCAGGAAGTATAACAATCAAAGGCAAAACTCAGGTCATGCCATCATGGTTACTCATGAACCAGCATTTTCATTAAAAAGTCATTCAGTTTGTATACCACTGAATATAATTAAGCTAATTCATAAAATTGCATTGATAACACTCGGTAATACTATAAACAAAAAGAGTTAAGCTAAGTAATAAAAAATGTGTACCACAAGTTTCTCTTCGAGTTCCTTTCCTCCTCCAATCGTAACAAGAGCTAATTCAGGACTAAATCCCTCAACATGGCTAGCTTCTTTCTCTATAAATGAGTATGGAATAAACTGTATCCACAAAGTAAATTTCACAAACCATTAAGCTAAAGTAGGTAAAGCAAAAATGATAGCTTAAAACTTTTCCCAAAAAGAAAATCACCTGTGGAAAGTACATGTTACTGTGCCCAGTCTCCTTGAATTTAACATTCAAATAATCCTGCAAAATTTTCAAAATCAAATAAAATTTCGAAAGATAAAAAGAGCAATTATTAGTGTAATTTGGAAGAAAATGAAGCGACCTGAATTGCTTCCCACATAGCGTAACCATAGGGTCGAATAACCATGGTACCACGAACGGGACCATAATCAGCTAGCTCAGCATTAGCAATAACATCAAGATACCAAGCATTGAAGTCCTGAGACCGAGGCGTGATGACTCGGTCAGTACTCCCCCGGTCTTGGACTCGGCCGCTCTTCTTACTGTCAACTCGGTCCTCGGTTTCCGTTGGACTCGACGCCGCGCTTTGGGCGGAGAACCCAGCAGCCAGAGGCGGACGGAGATGGAGACGCCGCCGAAGAGACACCGTGGAGCGGCGGGTAAAGGAAGGAGAGAAGAGGGAGGTGAGCGCCGGTAGTCTTAGAGACGACACCATTTCCGTTGGGGCTTTGGGAGTTTTTCAATGTACAGTGTTCACTAGTCTTGAAGCCTGCTCCAGGGTCGAAGAGATGAGATTTCTAAAGAGGTAGGGATTGGGTGCGCTCGTGTACATTGGGGATTATGATCGTTCGATCTTTTTGGTCGCTGGAATAGTATTTGTCATACAAGATCACGTGTAGCTGGGCTGAATAGCCGTGGTAGATCCAAAGAGAGGCTAAATCCTACACATAAAAAATACCTTAACATGTCCGCGCAAACCAGTCAACTTGACGGATTAATTCGGGTTGCTTACGTCGGGTTAACTCGGGTCATTTCAATTCTTAAAGTTTTTCGAATCAGTCATTCGGGTTTGTTGATTTTTTCTATGAAGTCATCTCGTTGTGTAATTACCCTAATTTCAAACTACTAGTTTCCATCCTTCCAAATTTACACTAATAAAATATTATAAACCCTTTTTATAAGTTTTCTATTAAAATTTCATCTATTTATAATATTAAAAAATAATTTTTAGTATGTTAAAATGAGTTACACATATTTGTCGATTTATTTTAAATTATTTTAATTAGCTAAAATTTATATATATTAAATAAATAAATCTAAAATTTTATGGATAATAAACTAGTTAAATTATATTATTATGAATATATTTGATTTTTTATATAAAATTCATATAATAAAAAAAACTCATCTATGATAATTGAATCTAAAACACTATTTTTAAAACCTTCGAATTTGTCATTTTAATAAAAAATTTCATTTATTTTTATATAAAATTTTAATAAATATATTTTTACAAAAATTTCATTCACATATTGAATGTGTCATTGAATTAATATCACAAATTTATCGTAGATAAAAAAAAATGGAAACAATTTGCTTTTTTTTCTTAAAGAAATAATAAATATGATTACAGTAGTGCTTGTGTTTTTATATTTTTATATAATTTTTAACCACAATTAAAAAAAATTAATTAAAATAACCAATAGCCTAAACGTTGAACTTGATATCGATGATATTTTGTGTACAAGACTTTTACAATTCCACTTAATAATTTCATTCAATGACTAATTTTTTTATAAATTTATTTTTTACATAAAAGTTTTATGTTCATGCATATCACAACATCATGATTAGATTTTATTGTTTAAAAATCATAAAATTACTTTTACATAAATTTAATTAATGTACGATTATTTTTATATTTTTTATCATTTCAAGACAATAACATACATCAACTTAGGCCGCTCGGAGTTAAAAAATATAAATTCAAACCTAATCCAATGCGGTGAACACTTTTAATCGACATCCAAATCTAATACAAAGCTCCTTTTTACAGGAGTGAAATGTCCAATTTGATTGGGCTTTGAGCCCTAGATGTTTGAGTCCATATTTGAATTCGCAAACAGGCTGAATGTTCAGTCTCATTTGACCAAATAAAATTTTGAAAAGCACACCTAACTCATTAAATTATTAATAAATTTACGTTTTAGTTATTAAATATAAAAAAGTTACAAAATATCATTAAATTAATTGAAAGTTTTCATTTAAATCATTAAGTTGTTAAAATCATTGTCATATGATATTCGTTTGCACCACATACACAAATTGAAAGCTCTTATTCACCTTATGTACTAAAGTTTAGTTTCAGGGGCGCGACCCCCTTAAAATAATTTTTTTTCATTTAGACCCCTTTTATAATTTATAAAGTTTTAAATTAGTAATGGTAAAATTGCATTTTGACATCACAAAATGATAAAAAAAATTGATTTAGTACTTTATAAGCTACTAAAATGGTGAAATGATATTTTTACCATAATTTAAAAACTTAAATTTTGAAAACTTAAAACTTGGAGAAACTTTAAAACTTTGGAGAAACGAGTTTTGATTTCTGAAATTAGTATTTCAAGTCGTGCCTTTCATTCTAAATCTGATAGCCTTTTATAGAGGGCTATTGTCTATTTACATCATTTTTACCGGGAATTTTAATCCCTTTCATCATTACATAATTGAAACTTTGATTACATAATTAAAACTTCTCAGAGAATATATTCTCTTGTTACAAAAATACAAATTACAGAGAATATTTACTATTCATGCGTCAGAGAATCTTACTGTTCTTGCCAGGGAATATTTACTGTTTATGCTAGAGAATATTTCCTATTCACTCGTCTTTTCTTGCAAGGAATATTTCATGTTCACTTGTCTTTTCTTGCATCATTTTTTCTTGGTCCTGGTGATAGTTACTGAAGTGGTATCGTTTGCAAGATCCACCGTTTTGATTGAAGACGCTGAAGATTTCTCATCTTCGGATTCGGAATCCACTGAGCTGAGCATTTCAGCCATGAGTTTTTTGTATTCCTTCTTGGTCTTGGCTTGAGCTAACAGCGCACTAGCTGTCAATTTTTCTTGAAGGAATTTTGCTGTGGTTTGATCTGGGGCTGCGGACTTACATAATCTCGGATTATTGTTGAAAAGATTATCCAAATATTTTGAATCATATTTTTCATCATTAAACTTATCCCACCATTTAGTTCTGTAGTTTCGAACTAGTAATGGAATTCCAATACATTGATCTTGCTCATAGGAATAATTCCAAGAAATGTACAGTTTTGAGAAAAAATGGATTGTTCTGTAAATGTGTTTTTAGTCTAGTTCAGGCTAAAATTTGTCAAAGAATTTGGGCCATAAATTTTAAATTTTTTCTGGTAGGATCTCAATGGATGATGGTCCATACCAATTCCACCATTTTTGGAACCAGTTTGGGAATTTGAATTGAGTACCGTATTTGAAATATATGAGCCAAGAATGTCTCATGTGTTGGTTGTTCATCAAGAAGGCATTGTACTGTAACACCCCCTACCCGTATTCGTTGTCTGAATAGGGTACGAGGCATTATCGGAGTTTACGAATTAATTTTAATTCTTTCCTCTCTTTTTTTACTCAATATAGCCCCTTTATATATATCTAGCCTTTCCTGCAAATTTTAAATCGAGATCAATCCACATCAACCAATCCAATTCAACATATTTTCAGAATAGATTCATGCATATTTATAAGATAACCTCAACACATACCAAAATCAGGATTTATTAGCCATACCAATGGCTGACTTTACATTCATTTCATATTAACATTTACTTTATTAGCTTATACATGCCATTGATTTCCAAAATAAAGTTTCTTTATATACCGAAATCTTGGGGTTGATAGTGTTATGTGTCTCCGACTGAATCCGACCTCCGAGCTCTTAACACTACAAAACAAGGGAAAAGAAAACAAGGTAAGCACTTTGTGCTTAGTAAGCCCATGTAACAAGAATTATATTTACCTAATATTTTCAATACAATGCAATAAACATTCATATATCCATTCAATGCACTATTACCCTAACATACACAAACTCAACATTCAAGTTAGTCCAATAATTTCCATGTATCAATAATATATATACCATGATTGATGAGCTCATCAATATCATGATTTCCATTTCCTTATTATTTTTCCATAATTATCCTGTTGAATTACTTGGAATTTCGATGGATTTTCAGAGGTACACTTTAGTGTACAAATCCGGGTCCGTCAATTCATATTCATGTACGCGCATTTCCATTTTAGAGAGGACACTCCCGCGAACCTCATCTTTACAGCAAGATTACCAGTCCAAGCTAAATCCCCTGCAATATAAACTCATAGAGTATTGTCGGGATTACCAGTCCAGGCTAAATCCCTTGCAACGACAATTACTCTAATGAGCTTGGATCTGAATTACCAGCCCAGGCTAAATTCAAACCCTAATTCGGATTACCCTTCCGGGCTAAATCCATTTTCCACATATTCTTCGGGAGGGCTATATCAGAATAGGATCACCCGTCCGGGCTAGATCCTTTTTTCCGTCAATTCTTTTTCAGAGATCCATCGAATTTTCCTTTCATTCAACTGGGATTTCTTCCATTTTTTTTCAAATTTATCAATGTTTCATCAACTTTCATACAACAAACATTCAAATCATATTCACATCAATAACATACATTTCAAGCATTTAAAAATATAATTCAAGTTACACGAACTTACCTCGATACTAGTTCGTATACAAAATCTACTAATCTGTGACTCTTTCCTTTTCTCGATCTAGCTTCGTATTTGAGTTTTCTGGATCTAAATAAATAAATTCAATAATCAATTTAATACATTTCATGTTCACATGTAGCATTCACTATAATTCTATTTTTATTTATAGTTCATTCAAAGCTGTCTACTTGAGTCATAGTCACTAAATTATTTTTATCTTAAGCTACAGAACTCCAAATTAGGATCCGCTAATTTTACCTGAAACTAGACTCACATATATTCTTACTATAAAATTTTTAGAATTTTTGGTTTAGGCAATAAGTACAGTTTATTCATTAAAATCACCCCTGTTCTGCTGTTTGACAGTTCTGACCCTTCTTCACTAAAAATTAATTATCTCTTCATAAAGGATTTAGATTATGTTTCCATTTGTTTCTATTGAAAATAGACTCATTAAGGATTCTAAACATATAAATGTAAGCCCCTAATTATTTTTATTCGATTTTTTATGATTTTGCAAATCCAGAACAGGGGAACTCGAATTCTTTCTGACCTTGTCTCATAAAATTCATTATATCTCATGATTTACAAATCCATTGCTTACATTGTTTCTTCTATGAGAAACTAGACTCAATAAGATTTAATTTAATATTTTTTTCATCTTCTAATTTGATTCCTACAATTTATGGTTATTTTTCAAAGTTAGTCTACTGCTGCTGTTCAAAACTGTCTTACTGCAAACTGTTTATTACCATTTTTCCCCTAAGCTTTTAATAAATATTATTTTCTTCCCTATTCAATTAGCCTCTCAATTGAGCTGATTTTTCTCAATTAACACTTTATTCTATCACTTTAAATTACTTTATAACCTTTAGGAATCAGAATTTCAGTAATAGACTTTAATTCCAAACATTTTCACAATTAGGTCTTAAAAATCAATTTCTATTGAAATTACCTAATGAAATCATCTCATAAACAAATTAAAGCTTAAATTTCATTCTATTTCATAATAAACGTACATCACTCAACCATGGTGACTTTCAATTTCATCCATGAAATCAAGGACTAATGAATTTAATAGTAGGACCTAGTTGTAAAAGTCTTAGAAACACAAAAATTAAAAGAAAAAGGTAAGGATTAACTCACTTGGTGCAAAAATTATGAAATATCAGCTTATAAAACCCTCCTATGGTGTTTTTGGCTGATGATAATGAAGAAAAATGAAGAGATTTCTAGATATCCCAAATTAGTCCTACTTTTATTTAGTAAATTTTGTTATTTTCCCATTTTTCCCTTATTTCAGTAATTCTCCTGATTTTTCTCAGCTTATGCCGCCCAAAATATCTCCTTTGGGCTTATTTTCTCTTTAGATCCCTCCTCATTTGACAATTGAGCTATTTAATCCTTTTAATAACTTTTACACCCTTTTCAATTTAGTCATTTTCATTTAATTACCTACCCAAACATTAAAATTTTCTAACAAAATTTTAATACCACATTACTAACATTTTATAAATATTTATAAAAGTATTTCCTACTCAATTTTATGAGATCAAGGTCTCGATACATTGTTTTTTTTTTACCCAATTCCTTCAATAATTCCTTTTTCTAACTAACCAATAAATCGGTAAAATTTTTTTATCGATATTTTAATACGATTTTCCTATCATATAAATATTCATGCAAATATATTGAAATAAATTTCTCTTTAAATCGGATTTATGGTTACGAAACCATTGTTCCGATAACTTTGAATTTAGGCCATTACATGTACCATGCCATTTGGTAATCCCAATATGTAAAATATGGGTGATGGTTAATTTTGGTGGTAAATTTGGCTGGAAATTTCTTTGGAGAATTTGGGTTTTCACTCCAATCCCTTGGTCGAAAATTTTTTAATATTTGGGCTGTTGAATGGGTAATAAAATTTAGATCTATTGGGTCTATGTAGTGTTTTAACAGTACTGATCCAGTTTGAATTAGTATGTTTTCATAATACTGTTGGGATTTTTGAGAATCCAATGGTTTTAAATGCCATCCATTGAAAAGTTCTTTTGCAAGTATATGTGGAGGTTTTTCTGAAAATTCTTCCTCTATAACAAGTATTTTTTCAAAACATTTGATTGGAAAATATTGTGAGGATTTTTGTGTAGCAGTCTGTGAAGACACTGCTATTTCTTTTGGGAAAACATCTTAAAACATTTTTGAGAGATTTTGGTTTGTGTAAAACAATCTCTTTATTTTTTGAAATCTTTGCTGCTTCACCAGCAATTTGTTTGAGAGGAGTTTCCTCTTTCATTTGAGAAAAGGCCAATGCCACTTCTAGGGATTGAGAAAGGGACTCAATCCATTTTTTGATTTGAGAACCAATTTCATTTGGATCTTGTGCATCTTGAACGATTGTATTTATGGAGGATTTTGATGATGATGATGATCTCTCATTTTCTTCTTCGTGGCAAATTTCATACCATGACTTAATTGGTTTTGAGAAAATTTGGGTTTTGGATGACTCTTCTATTTTTCCTTTTCCTTTGTCTCGGAGTTTGGGTGGCATTTTTGAAGAAACTCTCTGGTGAGAAAATCAGGCAAAGAATTAGTTTCTCATTTGATGTATTCAAGATCAAAATCAAATATGCTCAAAATTGCCTGCCATCTTGCAAAAATCTATTTTAAGGCAATATTTTGAACATCTTTTTGTGAAACTTCTTTTGCTGATTTGCAATCGACTCGTAAAATAAATTTTTTATTTAATAAATCACTTTGGAATTTTGTAATGTATAAAATAATTGATAAAAATTTCTTTTTTAATAGTACTATAATTTTGTTAAGTTGGATTCCAGTGTCTGGAAATAAACTGGACTATTTGCTCTTTTCCCTCTTTAACTTGTTTTAGGGTCCCACCGTATCCTATTTCAGAAGCATCTATTTCTATGATCTTTGGGGTATTTGGATCAGCTAAATATAAACAAGGAAGCTTAGTGATTTGTTTTTTAATTTGGGTGATAATATTGGTGTGGTCATTTGTCCAAGGTTGTGGATTCTTTTTGAGCCTATCATATAACGGTTTATATAATTTGCTAAGACCTGAATAAAAGTCTATGACATAATTGAGGCTTCCTAAGAATCTTTGTAATTGGACTTTATCAACGATTTGGTCTGAGAATTTGCTAGCAAACTCTATGAACCTTTCTATTGGGGTAATGATTCCTTCGGTAATGTAATGACCTAAAAACCTTACTTTGGTTTGGAACAAACTTATCTTGGATTTAGAAACTACTAAACCATTATTTTTTATGACTTTTACAAAGATGGATAAATGTTTGAAGTGTTTTTCTAAATTTTGTGAAAACACTAATACATCATCGATGTATACTAGTGTGAATTGAAAATATTGGTAAAAAATATCGTTCATTATTCTTTGAAATTTGGATGGAGCATTTTTTAATCCAAAAGGCATTACATTCCATTTAGCTTGTCCAAATGGTACAGTAAATGCCGTTTTATATCTTTCTTCCTCTTTTATTTGGATTTGCCAAAATCCATATTTCATGTCAAATTTTGAGAAAATATTTGCATTACAAAGTTTCTGTAACAAATCTTTCTTATTTGGTATTGGGTATCTAATCCATTTTAAGGCTTGATTGAGAGATTTGTAATTAATTACTAATCTTGGCGTTCCTCTTTCGAGTTCTGTATTTTTTATTACATAAAATGCTGAACAACTCTAAGGAGAACTGCTTTTCCTAATTAAATTTTTATTAAGAAGGTCTTCTATTTCTTTTTTACAAATTTCTTCCATTTCTTTGTTCATTTGTATGGGTCTTGCTTTTGTGGGTATTTGTCTTTCATCAAAATTGTTTTCATAGGGTAATGTTACTTCGTGTTTTTTCCTATTCCAAAAAGCATTAGGAATATCAGAACAAATTGTTGATTCTATTTCTTCTCTGATTTGATTTATCCTTTTTTATACTTTTTTTTCTAATTATTCAGTCAATTTTTTAAAACATATTTCTTCTTTTAGAAAAGAGATTTGTTTCTGTTTATGATTAATTAAATTATTTATTTGCCCATTATGGATGGATAAAGATTTTAATAAGTTGAGATTTCTTATCTTTGGTTTTTCTACAAAAAGAAATTCTGCTTTAGTGTTTAAAACTTTGGTGGAGATAAAATTATTTGTTACTTTATAAGGTTTGAGTAAGGATATGAATGGGGTTCCTAATATGACATCTTAGGTAATATCTTTTATCATTAAAAAACATGTTTGATATTTTATACCTTTGTTGGATATTTCTGCATTGGGAATTTTGTAAGTAATTTTTAGTTTTTTACCATTTGCAGCTTTAAGAGATTTTGATGTTTTGTCATAATATTTTGTTGGAATTATCCCTTCTCTAATGCAGTTTTGGTCCGCTCCTGTATCAAAAAGGGCTATTGTTTCTAATTGAAATTCATTATTTATGACAATATTTTTTTTATTAAATATCTTTGAGTAGATACTTCAGTTAGAACCATCATATATTCCTGTGTATTTTCTTCAGATTCGGGTTTAGTTTCTGATGAACTTTTTTCTGGGATTTCATGTTTTAAGGTTTGCATTTGTTTTTTCATTTCTTGTTGTTCCATTTTAAGCTGAGAAAGTTCTAATTTAATTTGTTTTATTTCTAACTGTAATTCAGAATTTGTAATTTGTCTTGGTTTTATTTTTTCATATTTATTAAATATTATATCTTGTATATTATACATTTGTGATTGACTAGAAATAATTTCTTTTTCTTTTTCTGGTTTATCTTTTAACGAGGATTTTAATTTAAAAAAGTATTATCTTTTAAGTTTTGGGTCTTGAATTTTATCAATAACTTCAATCATAAATTCTTGTTCTTTGGTTAACATATTAATTGAGGGTTCATTTTCATCATCAGAAGATTGGGATGTCGTATGTAATTCGTCTATTTGTAATTCATCTGTTCCGATAGATATATCATTTTCAAAAGAAATTATTTCTAAGAGAAACTCATTTAATTTTTGTTCTATTTCTTCATCTAGATTTAAATTATTAATTTTTCTTTTAATTTTACAATATTTTGAAATATGTCCTGGTTTTCCACATCTGTAACATTTTATTGTTTTATCAATTTTGTTTTCAGTTTTTTGTTGTTTCTTTTCTGTTCTGTATTTTCTATTTTCGTAACCATTTTTTGATAAAAACGGGAATCGAACTTGGGTTTTGAAAATGAGTAAAAAGGGAGTCGCCACCGACCTTTTACTAGGTGTGATCAGATCACCTTTATTTTAATAAAACATTTGATTTACTAAAACAGTGTTTTTAGGTCTACGAATATTCGAGAGAATAGGTTCGGGAGTCGGTTACGTGCGAGGAAGGATTAGCACCCTCGCAACGCCCAAAATTGGTACCAGATTGATTAATCGATGTCCTAATGTCGAAAAGTTTGAAATGATTTTTGAAATCTTGCTCTTTTTATTTTTTTTAAACGACTTGATCGAATAAGGATATTCCCTTGTTTCGAAGGAATAGAGTTTCACATCCAGCACGATTAGACGCGATAATCTAAGTCCTTGAATCCAAGATCATCTCCGAAATCCTCCAAGTACATATTTTTTGAAATTTTGGAAAGGGCATTTGCTCATTCGGTCATGCGAAAAAAAAAGGCACCCAGCACGATTGGGCGCGATCTTTTCGAACTTCCAGATGCACAAATATCACCTTATTTGAAAATTTGAAAGGTTATCCACTTGTTCGGTCAAACGAAAAGTCACACCCAGCACGATTGGACGTGAAGTTTTGAATTCCCAAACTCATGAATATTACCCTTGTGAAAACTCATTTTTAGGAAAAAAAATATAAAAAATAATAAAAGATGGAATACTGGATTACGATGAGACGACGAAAGCGGGAAAATTAGCAAAAACATGATAATAGGAAAATGTAATAATGAAGACAAAAAAATAAAATTAAAATAATAACAATAAACAAAAACTAAAAGGTGTTAGTAGTTATAGAGATAATAGTAAATATTAATGATGCAAAATATGTACAATATACTAATATAATATCCTAATAATAATAATAAAGTTAGTATATACAGACGATAGTACAATAATAATAATAATAATAGTAAAAATAATAGTAATATAGGGAATATAACAATAATAATAATAATAATAATAATAATAATAACAATATGTATAATGTAATAAGAGTAAATACGATAATAATAAAATAATAGTATAGTAATAATAATAATAATAATAATGAAATAGTAATAAATACGAAATATGTACAATACGATAATATATAGTAATAATAATAATGATAATAAGTATATACGTATTCAGCTAATAATATGACTAATAGTAACTAATAATAATAAATAATAATAAAAACATATACAACATAATAATAATAATATGATAATAATATAATAATAATAATAATAAGATAATATAAAATATATTCAACATAATGATATATAGTAATAATAATAGAGTTATGTTTAATAATAAAATACATACATAAAAATGTAATAATAATAATAATAATAATAATATAATAATAATAATAATAATAATGATACAAAATGTATAATATAGGTATATCAATAATAATGCAATATAATATAGCAGTAATAATAATAATGCACAACATATAAGTAAATAATAATAATAATTTCAAAAATACTAAAAGGGAAGGGTCAAATTGGATTAGAAAAGATAATTTTGGGGTCAATTCGAAAGAAAATAAAGAGGTGAGGGCTTATTGGAAATGCGCGTGAAGGGAGGAGGACCAAAAGGGAAATTATCCCCTAACGCATATCAAGTCTTAGTCTGGAAAGTCAAATTTCAATGGCTCGTATTCTTCTGTTGTTCGAGTTGCTAAGAAATCAGCTATTGCGCTCCCTTTAATCGATTTTTGGCTCACGTATACGATGTCATACTCCGATAGTAGGATCTGCCATCGCGCCATTCTTCCTGAGAGTGCAGGTGATTCCATCATGTATTTTATTGGGTCTAGCTTTGAAATCAACCACGTCGTATGATACAGCACATATTGTCTAAGCCTCCGAGTTGCCCAGACCAGAGCACAACAGAATTTTTCGATTGACGGATACCTTGCTTCATACTCCGTGAATTTCTTACTGAGATAATAGATCGCCTGGTCTCTTTTTCCGGACTCATCATGTTGCCCCAAGACGCAACCCATTGAGTTTTCAAACACAGTCAGATATAGTATTAGCGGTCTTCCGGGAGTTGGTGGTACTAGCACCGGAGGACTAGATAAATACTGCTTTATCTTGTCGAAAGCCTCTTGACATTCCTCGTCCCATTCTCCAGAATTGTGTTTTCGAAGGAGTCGAAAAATTGGATCACACTGCTTGGTGAGTTGAGCAATGAATCGAGCGATGTAATTCAGTCTCCCTAGGAATCCTCTGACTTCCTTTTGTGTGCGCGGGGGCGGTAGTTCTTGTATGGCCTTTATTTTATCCGGATCAACCTCGATACCTTTCTCGCTAACGATGAATCCCAATAATTTTCCCGAGGTAGCCCCAAAGGTACATTTGGCAAGGTTAAGCTTTAGTTGGAATTTTCTCAGTCTTTCGAACAGCTTCCGGAGGTTTTCAACATGCTCTCTTTCTCCTCGAGATTTGGCGATCATATCGTCGACATAGACTTCTATTTCCTTATGCATCATGTCGTGGAACAGTGTCACCATAGCTCTTTGATATGTTGCCCCGGCATTCTTTAGACCGAACGGCATCACTTTGTAGCAGAATGTCCCCCACATCGTCGTGAACGTAGTTTTCTATATATCCTCGGGAGCCATCTTGATTTGATTGTAGCCCGAAAATCCATCCATGAAGGAGAAAAACGAATTCTTCGCCGTGTTATCTTTCAATGTATCGATGTGTGGCAACGGGAAATTATCTTTAGGGCTCGCTCGATTCAAATCACGGTAATCCACACACATTCGTACTTTGCCACCTTTCTTCGGTACTGGGACTATATTAGCCACCCATTCTGGATACCTAGAGATTTGCAGGAATCCAGCGTCCAACTGTTTCTTTACTTCTTCCTTTATCTTTAAGAGCATTTCAGGCCTCATCCGCCTTAACTTCTGTTGGATAGGCTTGCATTCTGGTTTCAGTGGGAGCCTATGGACCGCTATATCTTCGTTCAAACCTGGCATATCTTGATACGACCATGCGAACACGTCTTTGTACTCATGAAGCAAGGTGATCAGATCATGTTTGGTGTCTTCAGACATGGAGGTCCCAACTCTTACCTCTTGCTTCTTTTCTTCATTTCCTAAATTCACTGTCTCGACCGATTCTTGATAGGGCAGAATCTGTTTATCCTCTTGTTCTACCATTCTCAGTAGGTCTGGGGAAGAGGCATAATCTTCAGCATCTTCTTCAGCCTCGAATTCTCCCACACAAATAGCTTTCTCGAAGTCGATTTTAGGACTTGTAACAGGATTGTTCGCGTCGTTGATATCTGAGCACCTGAAAAGTAAACGAAAAAGAAAATTATAGAGGGACATTAAGGTATCGGATCCTATAAACGTGATATGATGATATGGGATATATAGGGACAGGTAAAGAAGGAAATAAATATGGAACCGATGAGAATGAAAAGAACACGACAAAATGCATCTTTATTCATGTTTCATTTAAAAGCTAGATAGACAAAATGAACTCTCATAACAGATTCCCTTACAGCTTAGGGGCATACAAAAAGCCAACATTGAGCATTACTTTGGAGGAGGCTTGGAAATTACGAGAAGGTCCACAGCAGTCCAATTGTTAGGAGTGAATCCCGGGGGCAAGGGCGTATCGCTGAGACGCCTTCCATTGCATTATTCCCTTTGCTAATGACATTTATGCTGAAGTCTTGTAGATCCTTTTCTACCCGTGGCACCATTCTTTGTGGATCATCTCTTCTTGGGAATATAATTCCGGCCGAGGTAAATGTTTTCGACAAAGGCGGATATGTTATGGGCTCCCATTCCAATTCTCGACCCGTGACTTTTGCGATCCTCCTTTCTTGCTCTCTTTGTAACTGTTTCCTTCTTTGCTGCACGTCGGGCTTAAATCCTAAGCCGTATCGAGCCTTGTGGGGTACTGGTTTTAGCGCTCTAGCCATCCCTTGCTGGTATTTCCCTAAGCCTTTCCTTGCTCGGGCTCCTTTTCCAACCGTTAGTCTGATTCCCATCCTGGTATTCCTTGACAACTTGGGCATGGGGGCTTTACTTCCTTCAGCGACAAAAGTAGCATTGATGAATTCGAAGGAGCGGAAGGAACATTCTACTGCATCTTTGTTCACTTCGATGTAGGGTGCATCAGTGGAGACCGACGCGACGATGTCTTCCTCACCAGCGACCGTGATCAAGCGATCATCCATGACAAACTTCATTTTCTGGTGGAGAGATGAAGGGACTGCCCCAGCGGAATGGATCCAAGGTCTCTCTAAGAGGCAATTGTATGAATGCGAGATATCCATAACTTGGAATTCTATGTTGTATGTACACGGGCCCACATCCAGAGGAATTTCAATCTTCCCCATGACCTCTCTTCGTGCTCTTATGTAATGACAAGGCCTCAGATCATATCTATTGGCATTCTGGATAGTGTGGCTAAAGGCATGACATTAAGCGCAGACCCGTTATCAATGAGTACACTCGGCACTATGTAACCCTTACAATAGGTAGTGATGTGCAATGCTTTAATAGAGCCTCTACCGTTCGGTGGTATTTCATCATCACTGAAAGAGATGAAATTATCCGCGTTTAAGTTGTTTGCCCGTCTATCAAGCTTTTCAACGGGTACGTTGCTCGGCACATATGTTTGGTTTAACACTCTTAATAAAGCGTTTCGGTGTGGTTCTGAGCTTAACAGTAGAGATAACACTGAGATCTTTGCCGGCTGCTTGTTCAACTGCTCCACGATATTATACTCGCTGTGCTTGATAAACCTTAAAAATTCATGTGCTTCGTCCTCATTCACGGGCATTTTAGATCCTTGTTCAGATTGTACTTCAACCTCAGCCTCAGCTTCATGCATTGGCGCCTTTCCCTTTCGACTCGCGTCGACGACTTTCTTTTTTGGTTCAACCATCTCGGGGGAATAACATCTCCCGCTACGGGTGAAATGCCCTACCTCGCCAACATCATCAGTCGTAGCTTCAGGCATGGTAATGCTGACATCATATTTCCATGGTACCGCCTTGCTGTCCTTGTAAGGGAAGGAAGAAGGCACATTGATTATCATCTTCGGTTTCGCCTCTTCTTTCTTTGCTTCGTAGTAGATTATCAAGGGTCGGTCAGCATTATAAGGAGGACCTGATGATTGACCTTCGGAAGTACATACATCCTTTTCGTCGAACCCTTCCTTCTTCTTACAGATCGCAACCTCCTTATTGTCCATCATACCTTGAAGCAGTTCTTTAAACTCCTCGCAAGATTGGATGTGGTGTCCTTCCATGCCGTGAAAAATGCAAAAACTTGGACTTTCTATGATTTCCTTCTTGAACCTTCTGGCAAGCAAACCCTTTTCAGTCATTATCTCCCATACTTTCCCCAAAAGTGTTCTTATCTCGGAGGCACGACTTTTGGCTCGCCACCTATCTTCCTGTGCCACCATACTTATGTTCCCTACGGGATGGTTAGGGAGTGGATTCCCAGCCAAATTACTGACCCCATCAAATCGTAGAATGCCTGCATCAATCAGACTTTGAACCTTTCTTTTAAAGGCTAGGCAATTATCTGTGGAATGCCCCCGGTTTCCAGCATGGTACATGCAGCTAGCATTAGGATCGTACCATTTAGGGTAGGGAGGTTTCAAAGGTGCTATGTAATGTGGTGCTATTAATTGTTTCTCCAGTAATTTTGGGCACAGTTCTCCGTATGTCATGGGAATAGGGGCAAACTGAGGTTTTTCGGGGTTGGGTCTCGTCGGCCTTGGTTCACTTTTGGGTTGGCTCGGAGCGGTCATGGTATTTGGTGAGAATATGGTGAGTGGTCTTTGGACATCAGCGGTATAGACGGGATAAGGAGGAGGGGTTTGATAATAGAGGTTCTGAGGAGGAAAATAGAGGTTTGGAGGTTGGCGGAATTGAGGCCGTGGTTGGATAGGGTATGGATTAGGAGCGTAGTGATTCTCAGTCCCTACCATATGGGTTTCAGGCTCCTTCTTCTTTACTGGCCTTTTAGAGCTTTCAGACCCTTCCATCCTCCCGTTCTTGATGCCGTTTTCGATGAGTTCTCCGGATATTACGACATCCGCGAAGTCCTTTGTGGCATTTCCCACCAGCTTGTCATAGAATGGTGCTTTTAAAGTGTTGATAAAAAGGACTGTGATCTCCGTTTTGGTTAGTGGAGGTTCCACTTGAACCGAGACGTCTCTCCACCTTTGAGCATATTGTCTAAAGGTTTCCGATGGCTTCTTTTCCATCATCTGCAGCGTTAGTCGATCAGGTGCTATGTCAGAGACGTGCTTGTATTGCTCACAGAATGCTGTAGCTAAGTCATCCCATGATTGGATCCTCTCTCTACCTAGCTGATTGTACCACCGGAGGGCTGACCCGATCAGGCTCTCTTGAAAGCAGTGTATCAACAGCTTGTCTTCATCTTCATGACCAGCCATTTTTCGGCAAAACATGGTGAGATGCGCCTTTGGACACCTTGTTCCATCATATTTTTCAAAGTCTGGTGCTTTAAATTTTGGAGGCAAGACCAGACCGGGAACCAAACTGAGCTTTTTGGCACTCATTGCGGAAGAGACTCTAGTTCCTTCTATCGCCCTGAGCCTTTCTTCCAAATCCTTGTATTTGTTCTGAGCATCCCGATCCTTCGTTTTTAACTTGGCTAGTTCCATAGGATCATCCAAATCTGGGACAATAGGGTCAGCTGGGTTAGTTCCATGACTTGATGCGAATACTCCTTGCCCTAGACGGGCAGGTGGGGGTACAGGTGGGTGTTCTAGGCCTGTGAATTCTTTTTGAGGCCAGATTCCATGGGGTGGAGCAAATCCTGGGGGATGGTCTTCGCTTTCTTCCCCGGTACTAGTTGTAGGGTCTTTTCCTTTGTTTGTTATCCCCTTCATTATTAGAGTCATTTGGGCCACCATATCCCGTTGAGCCTCTATCATCTGGTCTTTCAATTCTTGCTGAAACTTCGTCATCTGATCTTGTATATCTTTCTGAAATTGTTCATATCTTTGGTCCATTGCTTTTGCCTTGCGACGAATGTTGTAGTAATGTATAATAGGTTGGTTTTCGTCGGTTTCCAGGGTAGCCTCTGTCACGATTTTAACCAATTAGGCTCTTTTTTTATGCAAATGATGTGATGTATGTGAATAGATGAAATGCAATGCAAATGCGTGAAATGAATGCAAAAGGCGTCGATTCCCATTCAATTTCTTATAGAAAGCTTATTTAAGAAACAAAATCCTTTATATAAAATTGAGTCATATAAGCGACCTAGCCCTTATACCTAGAATTTTAATTTTCTCGAGGAGCGAGGCTAACTCTCGACCCCGGTCTGACTTTGATTCATACAATATACTTAATACGTCGGCTTGGACCGCTAAGGATTGTAGATGTTCAGCCACTTCTCGTATCTGTGTTACTGCTTCACCCATGACATAATCCCTTTCTGTGACCTGATTCTGAGATTGTTGGAACCGGAACACACTATTCTCTAGTGCCATTTCGAGCTCTACTAATTTCCCTTTTAACTCTTCAATCTGGTTTAGGCTTGATTTTAGCTTCACCATAGAGTCGTGTCTTCGGTCAAACGTCTTTTCTTGTTCTGTTAATCGAGCCTTCAGTGTCTCATTCTCCCTTCGGTTCTCACTTACAGTCTTCTTTAGAACATCTCTTTTTGCTTGAACCTCTTGGAACTTTTCCCTCCACTGATCAACCTTGGCTTTCTCTTCTCGAATTTCTTGACGCCATTGTTCTGAAGTTTCACCCAACCCGGCAGTCCTCATTGACAGACGCAGCTTTCTATAATCAGTCTTCAAGCTCTCCAGATCTTCTTCGGCCTTTCTTTTTCCTTTCTTCAATCTCTCAACCTCCGAGTTTTGGACATCAATATCCAACATCAAATGCATCTTTTCTTCTTCTAGTCGCTCTATCCTCTTTTCCAACTCTGAATTTTTATTTTCAAAGTCTTGCTTCATAATCTCCGCCTCGGAAGGGACTACTTGTAAGTATTTCTCTATCGGTTGAGTACCATCGTGTGTCGGTTCAGGGACGTTATCGTTTATTCTCCTACTCCGCCAGGCATTATACTCGAGGGTTACCTTTGGACCTACAGCAATTCTTTTTATCCGGTAAATTTGTTTCCAAGCATCAGCGATCTCCCGAACCTTCTTCTTAGAATTATTCCCTTTATACGAAAACTCGAACTGAGCTAGGCCATAAGTCGTCGGTATAAACTGTCTTGAATTGTATTGCCTTAGCACAAGCAAAGGAGCATACCCAATGGCTCCCCAAATTCCTAGCAGGGGAACCCAATCATAACTCCCACAACGGTAGATAATTTCATCGGGAACAAACCAAGGGGCTCTCCATTCAATGTCTTTTTCTTGGAGATTTTGAAGGAGTGCGATCCAATTTTCCTCTGATATGTCGTCTCTCTTGGGTTTATCCGCCAACTCCTTTAATGGGGAATAATTTTCATAGTGAACTCGACAAAAAGCTCTATCTATTTTCCAGAAATGGCTATGGAACCAAACTAGCAATAATTGCGCACATCCCATGAATCTACCCTCGCCCGCTCTCCGGCACGCATTTAAAGATCTAAATGTTTCGGCAAGAATGGCTGGTATTGGCGTAACTCCTTTGTCAAGACGATCGAATAAGTCAATAACTGTTTCGTCCACATGCCTCAAAGCTCTCGGGAAAATTACTAGGCCATAGATACTTAAGGCGAAGATGTCAACTTTCCTCTTGGCATCGGGATGTGTCAATATCAAGTCCCTTAAGTTTACCCATGGAATGCATTTCCCTTCACCTTTTTGCTAAATACGTGCCACGACCCATTGTTCACTCATTCCAGTGATGCTCATCAGTTTCTTTACCAAGGTTGGTGCATTGTCGGCCCTAAAGTAGACTTTATCGACCTGAGCCCTTCGATTACGCAGTAAAGCCGTGTATTCTTCTATGGTAGGTACCAAATCCACTTTCCCGAATGTGAAGCAGCTATATACGGGATTCCAATATTGGGTTATGGCCCGAAACAGTGTTTGTCCACTCTGATGTCAAGCAAATAGGGTAGATCGCCATAATTAAGGTAGAAAAGCTGCTTAGTCCCCTCATCCCAATGAGCCCACATATCTTTTAATTCTTGTAACTCACTCTGTGTTATGCTGATGCGAGTAAAGTCCCCTAACTCCGATGTACATCCCTCGGCTAGACTATCCTCTTTCTCGAGTTGTATCTTCTCTGACCATATACGCACGGCCGCGTTATCCTCTACTTTATCAAGGAATCCGTCCCCCATAACAAGCTTCTATCTTAGTAACCAAACGGAGATCGACACCTTTTAATGTGAAATTACATGCAATGCAATCAAAACAAGAGAAAACGTTAATGCAAGAGAAGATAAGCGAAAAAATTAGTACAAGAGAAATAAGCAAACATAAAACACCTATTGGGGTGACTACTAGGGGTTTAGCGTGGTTCTGTCCAAGATGGGTTCCTAGGTTTCTCTACATGTGGTTCAGTTCTAAAGAGAGGTACCCGAACCAGCAGATTCCTCAATCCTCACCCATTGTAGGCTCATACGGATCGAGTTCAGTTCAGGGGAATACATTTCCCTATGGCCATGCGGAGGTGAAAACCTCACGAAACCATAGGTACGGATGTATTCCGGAAGCGGTCCCCTAGCCCATGCGGAGGTGAAAACCTCACGAAGGCATAGCTTCTCGCTCCCACTTAAGGGTGTGACACAACGGTCATGCAAATATGAATGCAGAGACATCCTATGAGACTCGACATTATTGCAATCATAGTACCAACGGATGCGTCAAAAGAAACATGATTTTTCAAAATGATTTTCCAAATCTTGACAAAAGGACAAAGAATAATCAATTTCACGGCCTGACTCTCGAAGGGTCCCCAGCGGAGTCGCCAAGCTGTCGTAACCATTTTTTGATAAAAACGGGAATCGAACTTGGGTTTTGAAAATGAGTAAAAAAGGAGTCGCCACCGACCTTTTACTAAGTGTGATCAGATCACCTTTGTTTTAATAAAATATTTGATTTACTAAAACAGTGTTTTTAGGTCTACGAATATTCGAGAGAATAGGTTCGGGAGTCGGTTACGTGCGAGAAAGGATTAGCACCCTCGCAACGCCCAAAATTGGCACCAGATTGATTAATCGATGTCCTAATGTCGAAAAGTTTGAAATGATTTTTGAAATCTTGCTCTTTTTATTTTTTTTTAAACGACTTGATCGAATAATGATATTCCCTTGTTTCGAAGGAATAGAGTTTCACATCCAGCACGATTGGACGCGATAATCTAAGTCCTTGAATCCAAGATCATCTCCGAAATCCTCCAAGTACATATTTTTTGAAATTTTGGAAAGGGCATTTGCTCATTCGGTCATGCGAAAAAAAAAACGCACCCAGCACGATTGGGCGCGATCTTTTCGAACTTCCAGATGCACAAATATCACCTTATTTGAAAATTTGAAAGGTTATCCACTTGTTCAGTCAAACGAAAAGTCACACCCAGCACGATTGAACATGAAGTTTTGAATTCCCAAACTCATGAATATTACCCTTGTGAAAACTCATTTTTAGGAAAAAAAATATATAAAAAATAATTAAAGATGGAATACTGGATTACGATGAGACGACGAAAGCGGGAAAATTAGCAAAAACATGATAATAGGAAAATGCAATAATGAAGACAAAAAAAAAAATTAAAATAATAACAATAAACAAAAACTAAAAGGTGTTAGTAGTTATAGAGATAATAGTAAATATTAATGATGCAAAATATGTACAATATACTAATATAATATCCTAATAATAATAATAAAGTTAGTATATACAGACGATAGTACAATAATAATAATAATAGTAAAAATAATAGTAATATAGGGAATATAACAATAATAGTAATAATAACAATATGTATAATATAATAATAGTAAATACGATAATAATAAAATAATAGTATAGTAATAATAATAATAATAATGAAATAGTAATAATAATACGAAATATGTACAATACGATAATATATAGTAATAATAATAATGATAATAAGTATATATGTATTCAGCTAATAATATGACTAATAGTAACTAATAATAATAAATAATAAAAAAATATATACAACATAATAATAATAATATGATAATAATAAAATAATAGTAATAATAATAAGATAATATAAAATATATTCAACATAATGATATATAGTAATAATAATAGAGTTAATGTTTAATAATAAAATACATACATAAAAATGTAGTAGTAATAATAATAATAATAATAATAATAATAATAATAATAATAATAATAATAATAATACAAAAATATGTATAATATAGGTATATCAATAATAATATGCAATATATGTACAAAATAATAATGCAAATATAGCAGTAATAATAATAATGCACAACATATAAGTAAATAATAATAATTTCAAAAATACTAAAAGGGGAGGGTCAAATTGGATTAGAAAGGATAATTTTGGGGTCAATTCGAAAGAAAATAAAGAGGTGAGGGCTTATTGGAAATGCGCGTGAAGGGAGGAGGACCAAAAGGGAAATTATCCCCTAACTCCCACGCGCTGTATTTGGTTCAGGACCAAATTAGAACGGAAGCGAACACATTGGGGTAAATTTGAAAATGACAAAAACTTGATTGGAGATGGGAGAAAATGAGGAAGGATCAGAAGGGCAATTAGCCCATTTAACAAAAGCATGCGGATCCTCTGGACGAAGTGGGTCGAATCGAGCCGGGCAAGATGAAACGGCGTCGTTTTGGGGCTTATGGGCGCCGACCAAAACGACATCGTTTTGTAGCGCCTATATAAGCCCCCTTTTTCCCCCTTTTTTTTTTATTTCTGTTACCCCTTAAAAAAAAAGTCTCTCCTTCTCTCAACTCTCTTGGCCTGAGCGATTTCCGGCCACTCCCCCCCCGGCCGCCGTGCCGCCGTGCTGGCCACCGCCAGCGGTGGCCGGAAAAAGGTAATTTCTTCCTTTTTATATATATATTTTATCTTATATATATTATATATATATTCGCGGGTACAAAGGGGCGAAATGAAAAAGAAAGAGAAGAAAAAAAAGGAAGAAAAGAAAAAAAAACCTTCGAGTATTCAGATCTGGACTTTGATGATTTTTTTTTGTATTATTGCTTCGGTAATATTGCGATCGTATTTTTTGAATCTGTTCTTTTTTGATTGATTTCGAATGAAAACCAAAAAAAAAAAAAAAAGGTCCTGTTTACATGTTTTCTCTCGGGTTTTATAGATCTAAAAACCTCTAATAAAATACATTTGTTTCTTCTTGTTGTTGGGTTGATCTTTTTCTGCAGATAGTGGAGCGGCTGAGTGGGGCGATGGTGCGCGCGTGGTGGTGGGATTCGGTGGCCGACAACGGCTAGTGGAGCGGCGCACCAAGGGGCTTGCGGCGCCTCATCTTAGGGTTTCAACGAAAACCCTAAAAGTTTTTCTGAAAAAACTTACAGTTTTGGGCTTTTGGGCCTTTTGGATTTTGTAATTTGCTTGTAATGGTTTTGGGCCCTACCCGGGCCAAAATTGGTGCTCACAGCTATATTTGGGTTTTTTATAATATTCTAAAATATTCTTTTTTCTATTTTTTGGTTTTACAGGACAGCATGTTTTTGAAGAAGAAGGTTCATTTCTAATGTCAATTTGGTGGCAGAATGATCCTAATTCTTTTCTACATTGATATCTTTCTTTCTTAAGTTGTTTTTATAATTTTAAATCTTGACAAATTTTTAATCATTCTTTTTGGGTGAAACTAATTAGTTCACCATATGTAAGCTTTTCATATGGAATAATACCTCTATAATTTTCTCTTATTTGATTTCTAACTTTTTCTCCTAACAAAGCAGGAAGTCCTGCTAGAAATTTTTCTTTCCAAAACGGTTGTTGGTTATCAGATCTTTGCATAACTCTGGTAATAAAGACATCTTTATACCATTTAAAATCGGTTAATTTTTTGCATTTTAAATTTGATAATAATTCTGAATTTCTATCTTTAAGATGAGAAGGATCTCCTATAAAGTGTTTAGAGATTGAGAAAATTAAAGTTGCTACTACATCTTGGATTTCTTTTCTTTGTTCATCTAAAATAATTCTTCCTCGATCATCATTTTTATTGCTTTTAAAATTTTTTCCTGTTGGGTTTTAGTGAGTGCATGATCCCACTATCCTTTTGGCTATAGCATGATCACTGATTAATCCATTTTGGTTTTGGGTTTTATAAACATTTGAAACCATCTTCATTTATTGTAATAAACTAATAATATTGTATTCAAACATTCCATCTATATTCCATTCATAAATTGTATTAGCATTGTATTTATTTTGGAAAACAGGTTTTTCTTCTATATTAAGTTCAGGTGCAGTGGTTTTTGGATAATATAATCTTTTTGGTTCTTTCCTAGCCATCTTGTTAATTTGTTGTTCATCTGACTGGTCAGAGTCAGATTGGGAGGATTGGTGTAATGTATTTACTGAATGTTGTACTTGCATTGGGGTATCAGGTGCGATTAATTCAGACTTGTAACTTTCCAAAGCATCAAGTCTATTTTGGATTTCTGTTAAGAAATCATTTGGGGGGTTTTGAAAAGGTTTTGGAATCTCATAAGGTGTAAATATTGGTTCTTTATAACTTTTTTCTGTTACATCTTTTACTGGTTCTTTCTTAATCGGTTGACTTTCCACTAAATTCTCAATATAATCTAATTGTTTTCCTATTGTATGAAGACTGATATTTGTATAGTTGTTTTGTTCTACTATCATTTTAATATCTTTTGATGAGATTTGCTCTCCTGCATCAGGAGCTCTCATTCTTAAAGGATTTTCTTTTATTCCAGTATTTTTGTGAAGATATTGAACCTCCATTAAAGGGGGATGTCGAGATTCAACTTATCCTTTATTAGTTTACCATCTAGTATTATGTTTTTTTTTTTTTATATTAACAGGTTCTGAATAATATTCTTCAAACCATTCAAAGAATTTTATATGAATTTTATGGGTATTCATAAATTCATAATATTCTTGAAGAATGCTTTTTTATTATTATTATAATTTTTAAAGTAATATTTTTTTTTTTGCTTATTTTTGTTGGAATAGAAGTGCTTTCTACACCATTATTTGTTTATCTCAAAAGTTTTTTTCTAAAACAAATATTTTTAAATTTTCTCATTGTCTTGCATTATTAATCATTGATGAATATATTGGTGACATATTAGGTGAATTTTGGGGACTCTCTTCCTGTCTGGCATATATTTGAGGAATTATCTATTCTTTGTAAATTTGTTCTAAATGTTGTTGGGATAGAAGAGACAGAGGCTCTAGCTATCTTAAAATCTATCGTTTATGTTTCTGCATTTGACTCTCCTTTTAAATTTAGCTTCTTAAAAGTTGTGCTGGTACTTCCTATTTCGAAGAAATGTCTTGAAGGCATTCTTCGTGGCCTGTTGAATATTAATTCAACTGTGCCATCTTGGTGTTGAGAGATTTCACTCGATGAAGTGTTTTTATGGGAGTTGGTGCCACAGGGTCTGTAGCACCTTCAAGTTTCCACCTATCAAGAAGGTTTATTTCATGTTATTGTATTGTTCTTGGGATTGTTGTATAAGATATTGAAGTATCTGTTTCTATTAAAAGAGTTTCTCCTTTTGGGCTTTGGAGTAAAATGTTGGTATTAACTACAGAATACATAGCTTTGAAATGGAGTCTATAGACTAATGTTAATACTTCCGTACCAGGAAGTATTTTGTAGTTATGGGTATATATTTGGAGGGTCAAAGAAACCATAAAATTTGTTAGATTCACCCCTGTTTAGTTTATTTTTTAAGAAAACAACTTAAATGTCACAAAACTACGAACCAAAACCTAAACAACTTTATTCTTCAATCTCTTACATTGGCCGTCGAATCCAGGGGCGAAGCCAGGAAAATTTTTTAGGGGGGGCGGATGAAATTTTAATTTTTTATAGTTTATATCTTTCTAATTTGTAAAGGATTAAATCGAATTTTTATAATTTTAGGGGGGGCCAAAGTGTAATTTTACCTTTGTTAATTTAAATTTTTTAAAAAATTTGAAGGGCCTAAATGGAAATTTTACCTTTTAGGAGGGGGGCCGGCATGCTGGATTCGCCACTGGTCGAATCAATTTGAATCTAAAATATGTTTTTCTACTCATTGATGAGTATTTATCTACTGTACCAATCGTTGAATCGTCACTTGGAGCTCACTATCCAAACTTTTTATAAAAAAAAAATTAACAGTTTAATGACTTAAATAAAATCTTTCAAACAAGTTAGCAACTTTAGAAAAATTTAGTGACTATTTTATAACTTTTTAAAATTGAGTGACTAAACGTAAACTTACTAATAATTTAATAGCTTAAGTTTTTTGTTGTCTAATATATATATATATATATATATATAAGAAATAGAATCGATGTATTAAAAGATAGGAGCCAAAAATAGCAAGAAAAATAAATAATTGTTATAAAATAAAGAGAGATTGAGAGAATAAATAATAAATGAAATATGAAAGCAATGAGGGTTATAATGCTTATTCAGAGTATCTATTTATAGGCATAAGAAGCATAAAAGAATTAGAGAGATCTAATTCTAATAACTATTAGAACTTAAAATACATTAAAACTTTATATTGATCATAATGGACATCTACTTAATAAGATATTCATAACAAGAATATTAATATAAATAATGTTGTAAATTAATTATTTTTGTAATAATAAAAACCTTATATTGAACTATATAAATTATATAATTCATTTATCATATTAACTTTTTAAAATATTTTTCTTTGTTAAAGAATGTCTTGAAATATTGTAATCACATTTAGTTTTCAAACTTTTAAAATTTTAAAAGTTAATTTTAAATTAATTTATATTATATAATTAAATATTTATAATTTTATATTTATAAACTAAAATATTAAAATTTAAATTTCACAACGCCAAATCATATTCCTAGTAAAGATAGAAAGAAAGATTGACTCTCACAAGAATATGAATGTCATTGTCAATTTTATTTAGTTTTTCTTTTAAACAGAATTTATTTCATGAAGTTAGATTCGGTGAAAACTGAAAAAAAAAACTACGACGGTGAAGTTGACATTTGAAGATGCCGACTTTGAAGTCCAAATTTAATCTCACCGAGACATTGTAAAATTTCATTTATTTCGTTCTTATTATTTTTTATTTTATAAATTAAAAATCCCTTCTTCTTCTTTTTTTTTTTTGCCTATTTTATCTCAAATGACAAACCATCATGCAGGATATTGACAGTACATTATTTTGCCTATCGGGTAGCAAAGTAGCAAGTTAAACGATAAATGCGAAAAATAATTGAGTTGCTACTTAATAATAATATATTTATTCTATGGTGGACAATCAATGTATATAAAAAATAAACAGAATTTGCTTGTTAAATAAATAAATAACTTTTTTTCCTCTTTTATGGTCGCTTTTCTCCCAGCCGAAAACACTGCCCAACATTTCATTTTATGAATCCAACAATAAAATGTGGTTTTTGTTGAGGTTGAATAGATTTTTTTTTTAGAAAAGTTTTTGAATCCTGGTTCGTGGAGTAATCAATTAAATTCTCAATAAATGAAGGTATCGTTCTTAGGAGAAGATTTTATGAAAATTTTATCTTCTGTGCTCTACCGAGAATAAACATGTCATGAGCAGCTACTTTGAGGATCTAGTTCACAAAGTTGAGAGCATCTCAACCTTACATAGGCGTACAACCACCCACTAAAGAGACGTGAGTGCAGGGGCGAAGCCAGGAGAGCTGGCATGGGCCCCGGCCCCCCTAAAATGTAAAATTGTTATTTATGCATTTAAAATTTTAAAAATTTTAAATTTATAAAGGTAAAATTACACTTTGACCCTCCTAAAATTATAAAATTTTGATTTAATCGTTTACAAATTATAAAGATATAAACTATAAAAAATTAAAATTTCATCCAACCCCCCTAAAAAATTATTCTGGCTTCACTCCTCTATGAGTGTTTCGCCCTTGATGGGTTCAATTGGCTGAATAAACCAATTCAGTTAATTTTTTTTTCCCTAAAAAAAGGTGAGAAATCAAAATTTTGAAGCTGGCATTTGAAATTCAACATGTTAGTCTCACTAGTTTTCACTCTGTCGATCAAACCTAAAAAATAAAATTAAACATTCTTTTTTACTTTTGGTTACAAGCAAAAGTCCCTTTTTTGTGATGCCATATAGCTTGTCTAACCCAACTTTTAGGTGACATGTCTAGGATGATCATCACTCCATTCCATTAATACCCTTTTGAGTTTTTTTTTTACTATTTTTTTATGTTAGTTTTAGGATTATTTAACTTCAATTTTTCAACATTTGTGATTATTTTTTTAATAATAATATAATTAGGCAGGGGTGAAGTTAGAAAGTCTTTTTATGGGCCGAAATTAAATTATAATTTTTACGATAATAAAAATATAATTTCACAATTTTAATAGTCTATATCTTTATAATTTTTAAATGATTAAATCAAAATTTTATCATTTTTAGGGAGCCAAAGTATAATTTTATTTTTACTAATTTAAAATTTCAAAGAGTCTAAATAGAAAATTTTCTATTTTAGAGGGGGTCGGGGCCCTTGCCAGTTATGCCCCTGTAATTAGGGATGGCAACGGGGCCGGCAAATTTTTGCCCAACCCGACTTGACCCAAACTGTTAAGAAAAAAATTTGCCCTAACTTCGCATCCGAAATTTAATAAAAGACTTAACTTCATTGCACCCAGACCCAAATTTATTTAATTGTTTTGTTTTTTATTTTAAAGTAAATAAGATTACAATTTTTTAATTAATTTTTTTCAATAAAAAGATTAATACGTTTGAGTTTAGACTTAAAATTTAATATATTTATTTTTATTTTTATATATTTATTTAATTTTTATAAATTAAGGGCATTTATGTTTGCATTTATGTTTGAGTTTATTGATGCAAAGTAATTCATTTTAACTATTAATTACATTAAAAATCTTTAAAACCAATCCATTTTTTACAAACGCATTTGTATTCAATCTTCACATCTGTTACTTAAGTTAACATTAAATCAGATTACCTAATCCCATAAATAAATAAAATTCTAACGTAAGAGGCTCAAAATTTATATAATATAATTATTAAAAATTAAAATCCTTGTAAATTTAAAATAGATTAAAAACGATTGTAACACCAACATAGATACTTGAATTAGTTTAGTTAATATATATTAACAAGGATGAGTAGAGGGGAGATAAAAAATATAAGGTATAACGTGATTTTTTTTCGGTTAAAACTCGAGTATCCACTAAGAGTACTAATTAATTTTCTTATTACGGGTGCATTTTGAAGAGGTAAACGGTTGACCACGAAATATGCTCCATTTTATTTATCAAAAATTGAACTTCTAACTATATGATTAAGAAACAATGTGAACAACCACCACGACACGCCTCGTGATTATATAATATAATTTCTTTTATATTTAAATCTTAAATCTTAAACTGAGATAATATCCACTTAAAAATACTCAAATTTATATTTTCTTAATCATTACAAAAATAATGATGTGGAGTGAGCTAAAATCGATTTTTTTGATTGAGAGTGACACTGTTAGTAAGACTCCAGTGTTAAAGAGGGTGGTTATACTTAAGCACCTCCTAACTTAGCCTTTATAATCATTTAGTAATCAAATTGTTCAATAAAAAGTAATTAATTTGTTTCAATGATAAAAGGAAAAAGTGGGGAAAAAAAGCTGAATGAATGGACAAGTTGCAATAAAAATAAAATCCCTAATAGAGAAGATAGATATATATTTACAAAATTATCTCATACTTTTTATAGATATTTAAAGATTTGTTTGGTGAATTACAATAATAAGGTAAAACTTGAATGGCCAGCGCAACTAGCGTACTTGAACTCAGGTCATATCTAGGGCGGTGAACATCTTTGACCATAAGACTATGACATAGGATTCTATTTAAATAATAGTTTAATACATACAAAATATTATTTATTAGTGACATGCTTTTAAATAATATTTAAGAGATAAATATTAAAATTGTACATGAATTTTGGTTTTGGGCGATTTTATACATGATTTTTTTTAATTGCTTCAATTTTCACAAACAATTAAATATTATCGAACTAATACTATTTTACTTTAATATATTACATACATAAACAATTATATTAATCCGACATGAAAATGAATGTATGTATACATTGCTTTAAATATGTACAATTGAATAAAATCAAAGCTTTATGCATACATATTTCATATATAGAATTACATTAAATCAATATTTATGTATCAATTTATATATTGAACCAAATTTTGTATATGAATTTGATATTTATCCTAATTTTTTATGGTATAACAATATTTAATTGTGAATTATCTAATCTATTATGTTATATATATAATATCATGCTTCGTTTGAAAATTCAAAATTATACAATAAAATAAAAGGTTTAAAATAAAATATCTAAAATGAAATCCAAACATGTACAGGTAAAAGTGAAAATCAATGGCATCGCCATAGTGCCAGCCATACATAATTCCATTCATCTTCAACAACGTTACGTTACACTGCAAGGAATGTAGTTTGTATGAAGATCCAATCAGATTCCAACACGTAATCCCAAAATTGAACTACCCGGTAAAATAGGGCAAATATCAACAAAATACTAAAAAAAATTAAAATTTACCGGAAAGGACAGGGTTCAAAAATATTGACTGGAAAGGGCAATTTTCCCCAAAATCGCGCCCCCGTGGACGCGTTTTTAGGGGAAAACGGCCTAAAGCGCTCCCCCGGGGACGCGCTTTAGGCCACAACGGTCAGAAAAAAAAAACTATAAATACCCCCCAACCCTTTATTTTTTTCACACTTCAATCCTTTCTCATTTTTCTCTGAAATTTCTATCAATTTGCTCTCAATTTTCTCTCAAGTTTCTCTCAAAGCCCTTGAAATTTACGCTCAAATTTCAAAATAGTCCTTTACTATTTACAAAAAAGCCCTTTATAATTTTTTTAATATATCTATTTTTTGGAAAATTTTTAAATTCTTTATCGGAGTACAATGGCCGGGGAATTACGTCGCCTAGACAACAACCACATTGCCGTCGCAGCCAGATCACTTGGAGATGAAAATTCTACATATACCTCGATATAGGGTGAACCACTGGCAAGATGAGTCTCCACCATTGCCTCAAGGCTCCGAGGACCTTTGATGTCGAATGAGTCATATCTCACCGGATCAACCGAAGCGCAAAATCTATACTTAATAGACTGAACTTTCATTAGCGTTGTTCCGAATATTTTACGCCTAATTCTTTTGCGCAGTTCTACCAAATCGACGTTCCGATTAAAACTCAATCGCGCTGTGTTCTCCGATAAGAAAACAACACCATTTTCGGTGTCACGCACTTCACCATCGTAGTAAATAACAGCATTAATACGTTCACTCATTGCAAGTGGACGGTGTAAAAGAGTATAATTACTGTACTGAAAAATCACACTAAGTTCAATTCCCAGGAAAGAGAGGTGGATCACAAGGATCACTTAAGTACCAGATCTTTCCTAGCCAGAATATCCCTCAATCGTAATTTAATAGCACAATAAATAACTACGATCACACTCACAAGATATGAAAAATAAATAATAATGAACACCAGAACTTTAACGAGGTTCGGCAAATTTTGCCTACGTCTTCGGGCACTAACAAATATATTTCACTCAAAATACAAGTGAAAATTTACAAATAGGGAGAGAGAACAATGCCTTAAGTAGAGAATGGCAAATTGTGGGATGAAGAAAATGAGAAATGGTTAGGCCTATTTATAGTTGAGGTTTAGGTATCAATCTTGCAAAGTACCTATTCAAATAGGGACCAAAATTGTAATTATCCCATACCAATTTTCACATCACATCAACTTTCGGTGCCTAATTTTGGTGCAATTTTCTTCCCACTTGCTACAGCCCATTTTCTTTCCACGTCAGCACCGTTTTTGGGGGAAAAAGGCCTAAAGCGCGTCCCCGGGGGAGCGCTTTAGGTCGTTTTCCCCTAAAAACGCGTCCACGGGGGCGCGATTTTGGGGAAAATTGCCCTTTCCGATCAATATTTTTGAACCCTGTCCTTTCCGGTAAATTTTGATTTTTTTTGGTATTTTGTGGATATTTGCCCGGTAAAATATCCTATAATGAAAATATTCAAATAAATAAGCCATAAAGTGGAGACCGCTGATTGTTTTTAATGTGACGGCAAAATTCCATTGTCTATAACGGCAAGCCAAATATTACACTGAACACCTTTCTTCACACGCACATAATTATATATTTAGTAAAATAAAAAATAATAAACTAAATAAAATGTGGGCACAGAATTTTCCTTGAATCCAAGCACTCTATTTTTTATTATTATCTGGGTTTGATGGGTTTTTTTTTTTCAATGGAAAATACGTTAAAAAATTATAATATTTAATAACAATTAATAATATATTAGAGAGAAAAGTGAGAAGTGAAGTTAACGCCAAGCAGATGCGACGGTGAGTGTTTGGCTAATCCAGCCAAAATTAACACTGCAGTTTTTGACACAGTTACCGGTTTTGAGTTTAGCGCGAATCGACTCTACAACGCTTTGGCTCAAAGGCTTTAACTTGAACCTCGCCATGCTCATCCGGGCCCGCCATTTTCCGAAAACCTCGCATCTTTCAACGCGGTCTCTCTCTTCCCACGCAACTAAGTTGGCAATTTTACGTAACAGCGCTTCTTCTACCTTCACTCGTTCCAGGTTATCCAACGACATGGTCGACTCTATTGAGTCGACCAAGACTCCGTAATACCTGTATGCTTCTCCCCTCCTTTCACCTATAATTCCATGGACAAGTATCTATATGAGGGAACTTAAAGGATGAATCACGGTGAATCTCTTGTACGTGTATTTAGATGTGATTAGCGAGATACATGTAAATCTTTTAAGATCATTTAGTCTGCATGACAACTACTTGGGTGCCATACAAGTGGAAACTATTATCTATTCTTTTGATGGGATTCACTTCAACTAAAAGTATTTTGGAGGGATTTTAATTGTTATTAGACAAATCATCAAATATATCTTAAAATTGAATACTACATAATTAAATTTGACAGAAACGAGAATCCAAAAACATGATATAAGAGTCTCAACCTTTCTTGACTTATTCAACTATATTCTATTTTTATACTTAAAAATTTGATTTTTCATTTTTTATTTTTAAAATAAATTAATTTTAACTTAGTTATTAAAATTTTCTTTTATTTTATCTCAACATTCCAACATAAAATTTATTACTTAAATCCTATTTAGATTAATGCAAAAACCAGCCTGCCGTCAAAAGCACATCAACAAGCCACAATTTGTTTGCGGTATATAATTTGGATGACGAGTATGTTGTCCCCATTTGTTTAGGACCAGCAACATGCCTTCGTTTGGCAATAATCCATGTACCTCTTTTTAATTTTAATTTTAAATAAATTACACTAATAATCACTTAATTATATATTTTGACATACAACTATAAAAAATTATAAAAATAGGTATTTGATTATTGATAAATTTAACCAAAAATTTATTAAATTGGGGTTAAATATTGACCATTTTAATCACCAATAATAAAAAAGTTATAAAATAATCACTCAACAATTCGATTTTATCTTCTTCTTTTTTTATTTTTTTATACAAGTTTAGAATTTTATGATTTTGATTCACATTCAACTTTTTTTAAATGCACGAACTATCCATTATAATTACATAGTAATATTATGTTTGGATGATGATCACGATACTACTAAATTGGCTGAAATTGAATTATCCCAATTACTTAATCCAATTTTAAAGGATGCAGTTAAGGATTCGGGGAATTATGCAAGATAATTACCTGTAATAACTCATTTTTTCCTCCCTCTTTAAATTAAGTAGTTATGTAAATTAATAAGATAATACAAGGAATTAAAATATAGTGAGCGTACATTTTTACAATTACTCAGTAATTTTCAAACACATTAATTAGTAAAAGTATTACAAAGATTGTTGAAAAAATAAATAGATAAAATGGGTCCAACTCATTTCTATACAAATAGATTGGGCCAGGTTGGGTTTGAATCTTGAATGTAAACTTGAGTCCAATTCATATTTTAAGCGGGCTTAATAGTTTTACCCGAATCCTTTCAAATTTTGAATGGATATTCATATTTGAACGGATAATCAAGCCCATAAACAGGTCTAATTTAAACCTAATTTCTATAAATAAATATCTATTGTTGTTATCTTAAATTTTTTTAAAATGAAACAGTGATTTTAAGGAAAAGAATGCATAATAAATTAAATTATTTGCACACAATCATAAACTATTACAACCACTTTTAACAATGATCACAACCTAACATAACAAGGACACAAGGTGAGTTAAAAGATGAGACAACTGGTTTCAATTTCAAAATGCTTAAACCTAATAATTATTAACTCAAAACATAAAAATTAAATTTCGTTAATTAGATATCCTAGAAGCAATTATCCCTCTTATACGTATCATCAAACAAATTATATAAGAACTGTTTACTACTGACAACATATATATTTACATAATTCAAACATAATAGATTAATAATAATTAATAAACCAAGAATCCAGTTAGAATAGGCCACCTGTCAGCCAAGGTCAAAAGAGTAATTTGCTACAGAAGAAACTCTTAAGACTCGTCTCTCCGGTTAATGGAACCTGTTCTAAATGGTCCTCGGCTCAACCTCAGCCATCATCACCTTGTCTATTGCTCTCCAAAACTGAACCAGAAATATCATGGCCTATCCGCATGAAATAGAAGTAACCCTCACCTCCGCCACGAACCTCAAAAACGTGAACTGGCGCTACGGTCCGATCAGGCCCTACGTCGTCGTTTGGGTTGACCCAAATTACAAGTTTTCCACTAAAGTCGACGAGGAAGGTGACACCAGTCCCACCTGGAACGAAACTCTCGTCCTCCCTCTCTCTGCTCCAATCGACGATGATACAACCCTCTTCTTTGACGTCGTACACGCCGGCTCCGAGGAAGACACCAAGCCTCTCATCGGCTCAACTAAGCTCAAGCTCCGTGAAGTTCTCGATGACGCCGGCTTCGGTGAACGCCACAAGAAAACACTCCAGCTGAAACGTCCCTCCGGGAGGCCGCAAGGCAAAGTTGACGTCAAGGTTTTGATCAGAGAGTCACGGTATCACGAGCCTGATCCGTACCGTGCACCTCTCTACCAGGTCCCAACACCACAGGCAGCTCCGCCAGCTTATGGTTACCCGTACGGTCAACCGCCACGAAATCCTTACTATGCATCTCTACCAGCTGGCTACCCCTACAGTGGTTACAATTACAACGTCCCGCCGCCGTACGGTCAGGCTCCAGGAAATGGAGGGTATACTTATTACGGGCAAGAGGAGAAGAAGAGTAAGTTTGGAGGGATGGGAACAGGGTTGGCGGTGGGTGCGGTTGCAGGGGCATTGGGTGGACTGGCGTTAGCAGAAGGTGTGGATGCGGTGGAGGATCATATCGTAGATGAGGTGGCGGAGAAGGTTGAAGATGATCTTGGATACGACGACGTTCGTGGTGCTGATGATTTTTAAATTCTCTAGACGGTTCTCCACGTTTCTACCTAGTGTTAATTAATTGATGCCGTTACAAATTGAATGTAATATATTGTAAAAAGAAACATTTGATGTAATGACGTGTCACTGTTGGGTTGGTTTTATGGATGTTGTCATTGGGAGTGCATGGGCCATGACATTTGCAGTAAGCAGTTGTTATTGACGTCATGCTTTTCTTAATGGTGGGTTGAAATGCACGCAATGTTTTTTTTTTTTTACAACTTACACGTCGAGTAAATTATGCTATAAACATTATTACGCGTCCGAATTTCGATTAAATTAATAGGTTTAACCAAATTAATTTGATTTATCGTTGGATTATTGAATCTATTTTAGTTGAAAATTAATTAATCTTTTTTAAAATTTAGATTATTAATTAATTTTATTCGAAACCTGATAATTTATTTTAGTTGGTCTTCAAATATCCCTCTCACCTTGTTGCAATCCTCGAATGTACGCCGGACATCCCTCAACGACGCCGTGTAAATAACCGTTTAAACACCATTAGTAAAAATAACATAGCAAAAGGCAGTAAAGATAATGTAACAAAACCCGGTCATGTTAAGCATCCAAGCACTCAACTTTAGAAAATTCAGTATTTAATAGAGGTGCACGTAAATTCTTGATGCCTTTTTTTAAGTGACAGGATAGATTAGAGTAGCCAGGCACCGATCCGCTTTCTTTGAATGCCTTCAATCCTTCAGTGCGCTTCATGCTCTGAAGGCTTAGTAGCCGATGTGTGTGGCTCAGTTTACATGGTTGGGCCGAGACATGACTGAGTCTGGACTTGATTCAGGCATAAGCATTGGGCTTTTCTCAAGCAGTTCAATGAACAAATGACTTGAAAACAAAACATCAGCAGATGTTTTGGTTGGTGTCGGTCTTCCCCCCTTAATAAAATGCTACATCCCTTTTTGTTTGACTTTCGTAGTACATCTGTTTCAATTACATGGACTAAACTGCTTGTCCCCTTCTGTCAATGGAATCATGTTCATCTTTGGCTTCCTTTCTTCTCTATTTTTTATGATAAGTTGTTGAGCATCTAGGTTTTGGTTTCACTACTGATTGCGATGTATGAATTTATCCAGTTCCATCATGTGTAAATGTTATATATAGATTTTATTCATTTTTCTATTTATTTCACTTATATTTTTATATTAATTTGATTCTATATTATAATGATTCGAATATATATTGATATTGATATTATACTCTTGAATGTATTTTATTTATAGTAGTAAAATTTTAAAAAAATCAATAAGTACTATTTCACCTAAAAATGAAAAAGAGAGAGTTAAGATTGATTATTTAATTTATAATGAATTTCTTTTAAATTTATGATTAATACATTCAATAATTGATTGAGATGATACCAGTTTCATTCCGTGAATTTAAATATATAAGTTTAAATTTAAAAGAAATATATTATAAACACTTTAAATTAAATATTAAACTTAAGTTTAGAAAATAACAATTTATAATCCATTCTATCAGATAAAAAATCATATTAATAAATCACAACCTAGTACTTGATATGAAATAACGTTTTTATTTAATAAAATGAAATTAAATCTGATAGTTTTGGATAGGAAATAATTAACATTTTATACTGAACATGAAATTATGTTTAAAAAAATTACAAAGATTATAAATTATATAGTTTTGTATAACCTATTTGCTTGCCGATATTTTGTTTATTGTGGAGAGATAATTATTATAGGTTTATTATACAATTTTTATCGTGAATTTCTATCAAATAAAAAAAGCGAGAATTATGTTAATAAAGAAAGTAAGTAAAAATCAAATCAACAAAATTAAAAGATTTAAACAGGTACATATATTATTACTTTTATGCATATTTTATTTTACATTATTTCACATGACTAATTATAATCTTCATAAATCTAACAAGTTAGTAATCAAATTATAAGTTTATGATGTTCCAAATTCACAGTAAAATATTTAATCAGGGAACTTAATGATTTCTTGAATTTGGTATCTTTAATTCCACTTGTTGAATATTATTTTCAGTTAATAAAATACAATTAACATATTTCTTCACGTGAAATTTAATCATTTTATTGAAATAATATTTTAATTAACATCATTTCCATTTAATAAATGATAGTTAATATGCTTACTTATATGAAATGACTATAACTTTACTTAAAAGTTTAGACCATATGTTGTTATAGATAACTAATTTAATAAAAAAATGTACTTCATAATTATGAATGTTGCTATCATAAGCAAAAAAATTATTATAGAGAATTAAAATAAAACATAAAAAATTAATTTTCTAGAAACTTGATTCTTACAACAAAATGTCGTTATAACAGGTGGTTGTTATAAAAAAAAAACTGATTGTATATGTTAAAATTTATACAATACAAATCATTAATATATATATATATATATATATAAGAAACAAAAAGAAACTTTATTAATGAAGTTTTGGTATAATTAGCATAGTTGACTCGATTTTGAGTCTTATCATCTGCAATTGCAATATATATATATTTTATGTGAATTTAATCATACTCGTAAGTGAATTTTTTAAAAGCATATTAAATATTATTTTGATATTGAAAATAGCATAAATACATTCATTATAATATTCAAATTCAATGTCTGCTATAATTTATTTCCAAAATGTAATTCATTATAAACGTTTAAATTGAAAAAAAAAAAAAAAAAAAAAAAAGACCCCACAAAACATTCCATTCTATCTTCAAAAGAAAGCCATACACGATGGTGTGAGATAAATCGCCTCTCTTGCTTTTTATTTAAATAATTATTTATTTATTGAGGTTGCTCTAATTATTAAATTATTGTATGTTCAAATTAAATAGAAAAAAAATAATAGTGTTAGTGGAATTTTTGTAATATGTGATGGGATTGGGATTTTATTTTTATTTGAAAGTTGTATACAAATTTGGATAGAAACCCTTTCACCTACTTTCTACATGTGGTGTGCCGGTTTAGCTTTAGCCTTGTAGGCCCATAACCACACGCATCCACCCAATTTCCGGGTCAGTTTCTAAAATATCCATTGCTTTGCGCTCTCTCGTTGGACCCACTTTTCTTTTAAATGCCTTATTTGCTTAATTACTTAATATAGAAATAAAATATATAAAAAGTAATATTTTAATTAATGAAGATAATTCTTTTTCTTGTTAATAAAGATTTGCTCATATTAAGAACTGTTTTCTTTTAATTGTTTAGGGAAGGCGATTAGAAAATTGAGGCCAGAGATGATTCATAAATTTTTAAGGGATTAAAATGTAAAATTAACATTATATTAATTTATAACTTTTAAAAATTTGAAGGGCTACAAGACAATTTTACCTTGAAAGGGGGCAAGGCCAACACCTTCCTCCATTTACGTCTTTGGACTTAAGGTCATGATATAATGCAAACCAGAATCTAATGTTATATAAATAGAAATTCTAAGATTTTTGAAATAATATTATCTTCGTAATATATATATATATATTTATTTATTTAGTTATTTGGAGTTAACCATTAAATTGTTGAAGAAAGTATGAGTATAGATTAAAATTTTCTTCTTCATTTTTTTCTGTTGATTTTTATGTGTGTAACTCTAGAGAAATAATTATTTTATATGTGACCAATTTTTAATGCAAAATAATAATTGAATGAACATTAATTATTTTTACTATAAATTACTATTAATTTAATAATTTAATTACCTTAAATTCAATCACTTTTGACTCTATTTGGTCTATAATTCGAACTAAAATCTTACACAGTAATAAATTTATTACTCAAGCTTTAATTTTTATCGTCTACCGTGAAATTTATTTTAAGGTGATGTTTGTTAATTAAGAGTAACGGAAAGATTTCACATAATGTTATGATATTTCACATGGATGGAAATGTTACATTCCCTTTAAAGGGGTGAGTTTTATTTCATCCAAAAACATAAATTCAGAATTTACTTTTTTTAAAAAAAATATGTTGAATGTTTTTGTGTGTCCTGGTCGTAAAAGTTAATTTCCTATTTATATGCCACGGTTCCATGATTTGATGTATTATGATTGGGTAGACCCTTATGCAGGTCAACACGTATCCTATTATGGGGTAAATATGTGTTTATTGAGTAAGAGATTCGCCTATATGGTGATGCGAATTGCATGGTGACGAACTATATATCAGTGAGCTGGACATGCTGACCGAATTGCGAATTAATATGAAAATCGGGTTAATTTGAGAACCGAGAAGTAAATACCATAACAAAAATATATTGAAAATATAGATTTTCGTAAACAATTATCAACTTTGATTTATGTATACAACTTTTTTTTTTTCATTTTAGTTTAAGTAATAATAAATAAACTTTTTGTTACTTTTGATTGCAACAAAAAAGTTTTTACCTTTTTCATAACCTACACGAGTGGGAACTAGGAAAGTGAATCATCATAATTTGGAACTTTATAAGCCCATTGTTAATGTGTATATATATGTATATATATGAAAGAGAATAAAGGCAAACATGATTTAAAAGGCACATCTACAAAAAAAATCTCATATTATAAGACTAGAAGTTGATATATGAATCATTGCCTCATGCATTTCAACTTTTCCACCATCACTATCATCTTTTAGTCTTAGGTAAAAAGCTAACAAAATCAATGTAAAAAGTTATAAAAAGGAAGATTAAAAAGAAAAAAGTAGGTAAAAAAAGTAATAATAAAATATTCTTTCTTTTAACCCATTTGAAATTAAATTGGCTTGATTTTAGTTTAGTTCATTTATTATATTTAGATTATATATATATATATATATATATTATATTAATGATGGGTCATATAATTTAAATTTGTGTCAAATGAATATCTGTCAAGAGTTTTAATCACTTAATACAGATAAGGCTTAAGATATGATTATTATTCTTTAGTTTGACATAATTTAATCATGTTTTTTTTTGTAATATTATTAGTAAGTACAAATCGATAACATTGTAAATTGGCATTAAAGTTATAACGTGAAATTTTTTAAGAATTTATCTTAGATAGGATGATATTAAAAAGTCTCCTTTTAATCACTCAATAATAATATAGCACACCATATTTTTTTTAGAGTGCATGAATAATATAACAAATTAAAAAACATTAGGTTAACTTTTATTACTATTTTCAAGTCTAAAATAAATCTAATTTTTATATAAAATTCTCAGATTTTAGAATTTTATATTATCTAAAATAATTTTTATATTGTCATTCATTTATAAAATATACTGCAATGAGAGTGTTTATATATATATATATATATATATATATAATAAAAACTATAAGGAAACAATTTAAACCTAAAATACTTCAACTCAAATTATAAAACTTCTAAAACCAGGGGTGGATTCAATAATTTTTTAGGGGCTGGAATTGAATAATAAAATTTTGAGAGATCAAAATATAATTTTACAATGTATGAATTTACGATTTCATATTTTTAAAGGATTAAACATAGTTTTATTTATTTTTAAGAGTCAAAATGTAATTTTACTACAAATTAATATTTAATTTAATAATTTAATAAGGACTTATATGAAAAATTTATATTTGAGGGGAGCCAAAGCCTCTGCCTACCCTTTCAGATTAACTCCTACCTGAAATTATCAACGTTGTGATTTAAGCCAAAATTTCATTAATATTTTATAGGTCAAAACATACCATAAGTTCATATACTCTTCACAAATTAAGAACTTAATATTTTTATTTTTAAGAATTTAGACTCTTTATTTTTCAGATTTCAAAATTCATATCTAATTGTTAAAACTGTTAATTTTTTTGTTAAATTTGTTGGCGTGACATTTTGAAATAAAAAAATATCATTTGGTAGCCATGCAACTAAAAAAATGACATTGTAATTGAAGCTTGATTTAACAAAATAGTTTTAACAGTATTAAAAATTAGTCTTAAATTTTGAAATTGAAAAAATAGAGAGACTAAATTCTTAAAATTAAAAGTATAAGGACTAAATTTTAATTTTATGAAAAATATAAAGACTTATTGCATATTTTAACTTATATTGTAAATATATTTTGACATATATATATATGGCGAGGGTCACAAAAATTAGTGTTAATTAGTGTCATTATCGAAAAAGATTTCATTTTGATAATGAAGAAATAATAATAATAATGAAAAAAAAAGAAATGAAGAAGGGAAAAAGGGGGGGCGAGGGGAAAGAGCCAAAAGAAGAAAGGGAGTTGAGGTATCGTTATCAAAAGAGAGGCAGAAAAAAAAAAAAAAAAAGATAACGGGATAACGATAGAAAGGGGAAGCAAAAAGCAAGCAACCGTGCAAAGTTTTAGTTATAAAAAAACGGGGGGTCACTGTCCTACGTAATTCACGATAACCCATAATCTCAACAACAAGTGGATGACCACACGTGCGCATCTTTGACAAAAGAGTTCCCTTGTTCCAATGTAACAACAAACTTTTTTTTTTTTTTTAAGTAACGGAATTGCTTGCTTTTTCTGTTGGGCTTATGAATCGAAAAATACTCTCCTCTCCAATATTAGCAATTTTAGCGGCTTTTTTGCCAACTGTTGCTCGTCTTTTGTCCCCGTTTCAAGATTTTTGTTTTTGTTTTTTCTTTATTAAAATCGAGTTAATTTTATTGGCTCTTATTTTAAATTAATTTTAAAATATTTAATTACATTTTTCAATTATTAATACTATATCAATTACATTCTTATATTATTAAAATTATTAATTTAATCATTCAATTACACATAAAATCTTATGAGATACAATTTTAAAAAAATTGTTACATAATTTTAAAATTAAAATTGAAAAAGAGAATGAAATATAATTTCTGTAAATATTTCAAAAACTTTAAAATTAATATTTTTAGAATAAATTATAACACACGATACCACATTTAACAATTTTAATAATTAAATAATTTTATTAATATAACATTAATATTTTAAGAATGTGAGTAAAATATTTTAAAGTTTAAAAATTAATTTAGAATAAAAATCATAAATTTTAACGCACCATCATTATAAGTAAATTTGTTCATACACTGGATCCAGCCGTAACCGGTTTTCTAATACTTTTAAAGTTCAGGACTATTGCATAAAACCCTTTCGCCGTTTAAAAATTAATAAAAAGTAAGATATTATTATAAGTAAATATATATATACATACATTCATAAACAGAGTAGCTTAAAATTCTAAAAACGAGCGTTTCAAAACTTGTCATCGGCATTGGCGACAGATGGCAAATGCAACGCAGCAACAGGACATTACAATAAATCACGAGTTTCTCACACCCTTCTGGCATTATTTGCAATAACTGAATGGCATCGTGTGAATTTTCTAATAAAATCGAAGGGTAATTTCGTCAAACTCTTAGCTATGGGACGAAATTTGCAAAACGTTATGTTTCTTCAGTGTTGAACTTCCTTGTGGGACTATATTCCACTATTTAAAAATAAAAAGCTTTTGATTATACCATTTTTTTTAAACTTTTTATTTCTTTCAAATTTATATTTAATGTTACATTCTATTAATCGTTTGATTCCAATAAAATTAACATGTTAAAAAATTGTTGAGACATGGCATATACTAAAATACAAGCTTTCAAACAATTAAAATGCGTTACGTGTGACTTAGAAAAATTATTTTATAAACTCTCTTTATTATATTCCTCATATTAAAGAGAGATCATGGATAATATGAAAAAAAAATAATATATTTATTTTTAATTGATAGAGATCATGAATAATGTAGTAAGGAGAGTTTATAAAATAATTTTTTCTGATACTTAAGTAGATAAAAATTAATATATAATTTTTTTAAAAGAATCTTGAAAATAGAAAAAGTTGATTTCGTAAAATATAATTTTAGAAATAATAAAATATATCAATATAAATACTAAAACTGAAAAAGTTGAAAAATTACAAATTGAAAAGACAATTTAGAAATTTATAAAAACCTGTCTAAAATTCCAAAAAATATATAACTTTATAAGGTTTAGAAACTATTAAAATGTATAAATATAAATTAAAAATAAAAATTTGAAAAAATGTAAAAATAGAAAAACAAGTTAAAGTTTAGGAATCACAAAAAAAAAAGGTCAAAATTTAATATATTCATAATCTCTAAAGACAAAATTTCAATAATTACTTTTTTTTACCAAAAAAACAAAAATATATCTAACCATTTTAAAATTTAAAAAATGAAAAATCATTTGAATTTAGAAAATTTAAAACATATAATAAATAAAATTCTAGAAAAATTAATAACTATAAAAATGTTTTTTTTACAAAAAAATAATTTCTACAATTTTTTTTCTTTTGAAAAATAAAAATTCAACTCATGGGATTAACAGTGGTGATATTCAATTGTAATTTTCTAAAACACCAAAATGGGAGAAGTGTTATAGTTTATGGTGAAATCACGTTTTTAAGTCATAAAAAATAATTATGTTTTTTTATAAAATGAATATTTAAACTTGTGCTATTCTTATGAAAGATGAACATTTAGTCAATAGATTACAAGTTGTGGTTGAATTTAATTATGATTTTAGTTTATATTTTTATTCAAAAATTTATGCGTATGCAATTTAAATTTTCAATGATTAGTTTATTTAAAAATTAGATGGTTGATTGAGCTTCGTAATTTAGAGAATGAGATTAGAAAATACTTAAAGTACATTTAAATCTACATCTTTTTAATTGTTATAATAATGACAATATTAATTATATTAAAATTCAATTAGATATGAAAATACAATGTTCAAATATAATCAACATGATTAGTACATAAAACATATTAGTTTTAGGATTTTTGGTACATGTTAATATTCAATTGACATAATTAATATACAATAAATTTTATCGTGTGAAAATTATGTCTTAAGCAGAATTTTGGGGCATTTTCGATGGAGTGTTCACCCTAAAGAATAATGGTTACAAAAAGATCAATATCCAGTCTGATAATCTTGAAGTGGTTAAGGTTCTATCAACGGAAGATATGATTGACTCTGGAAATACACTGATCAGACGAATTAAAAGACTTTTGCACACTGAAGTTCAATGGGACATTACACATGTTCCTAGGGAATGCAATTTAGCTGCAGATCAATTGGCGAATATTGGACTTTCATGGCAGATTCCTCTTCGGATTTATGAAGTACCACCTGATATAGTGGTAGCGGCTTTTCTTCAGGAAAAAGTTTCTAATGTATTTTAGGAGTTCCTAAATTGTCAATTTTTTGTTTTTCACCAAAAAAAAAAGACAAAAGTATGTGTTATGTATTTTTTGTTAGTTTACCTTTAATGATACTAATAAAATTATTTTATAAATGTTAATAATTCATTAATATTATGTGATTGAGTTAATATCACAAATCAATCAGTCAAGAGTGGTGGTATTAATGAAATTATTTTATACCTTTAATGATACATGCTAATAATTCAATTGGCATAATTAATAACCTTATACATGTAAGGGTATTTTTATAATTTTATTAATCAAGTCACTGACTTGATTCGTGACACCAACCTAATCATATATTTAAATAACAATATAGGTGTCAATATTCATAATTATCATAATAATACAAGTTATTTTATTCATATAAGGGTATTTTTATAAATTTTATTAATCGAGTCGATGATTAATTAACTAATGACTTTAACTGAATCACACAAATAATAATATAAATCTCTATATTCATAATTGTAGTAAATAATTAAAATTTCCTTTTTTGGGGAGTGGGGCATAATAAATTATGAGCATAATTTCTAAAGAAATGATACATTTTATCATAAAAAAAGGTTAAAACAAAATATAAGACATTATATCGTTTTCTTTTTCCCTTTTTTTTGATTGGTTGGAGGTTCATTCATGAACTTCCCAAATAAGTCCATAATTTATTAAATATTAACAAGCAATAATATAATTAAAAAAAAAAGACCAACCGAAAAAAAAAAAAAGAGCATAGCAACAAACGAAAAAAGAAGAGAAAAAAAAACTAGAAGTAGTGGGTCCCAATCATCTTTTACGATGACGTGGCAATAACTCGGTGCAAAATGGATGAAAACTGGAGGAAAACGACTGGATGGGAACTGAACCGGAAGAGAAGGCACAAAACCCCCCCCCCCCCCCCCCCCCCCCCCCCCCACAAACCTGAGCTAGCTTGATCTATTATGAATTAATTAAAAGGAAAAAAATCAAGGTTTTTTTTTAATTTTTTGTTTTTGTTTTATTATTTTTTATTTAACTGAAAGTCGTCTCCAAATCGTTGTTGAGATTTGTTTGAATCTTGAGAGTTAAAAAAAACGAGAGATTTAAAGTTTTTTCATGAAGCTGATGTTATTAACGCATCGATTTAAGCTTAAAAATCGAAGATGAGAAGTGTAAACGACAGCGTTGAAACCGTTAACGCCGCTGCCTCCGCCATCGTCTCCGCCGAGTCTAGAGTTCAGCCTACCACCGTTCAGGTACATCCACTTTTTGTTAGTACAATTGATTTTTTTTCTCTCTGATTGGTTGCCGAGAAAAGTACTGGAAATTCGTGATTTTGAGATTCCTTAAGCTCTCTTTTGATTTGAGAATCCGAAGGGGGGAAGAGCTGGTGAAGTTCAGTTTTGGATTTTTTTTTTTTTTTTTTTGTTTATGTTCTTTGCTTGCTTTTCTCGATGTTGAAAAGTCAGAAATTTATTCGTGATCTGTTTTCAGTATCGAGATTTCTTTTTCTCCGTTCTCTGTTTGGTTGCTGAGAAACTAAGGGAAAAGTGAAACTCGGATCTTGAATTCTAAATTTGTTTTAGTCTCATCAGACAAGTGAATTAGCTGAGCTAGGTTCAGTCAAGGTTATTATTTTACCTTTTTTACTTTTCATGCTTCTTAAGAACAAACAGAAAAATGAAAATCCTATCATCGGAATTCAATTAAAAAAAAAGAAAAAGAAAATTTTTTCCCCTTTACGCCTATACTTTAAGGAGCAGATTTGAGTTTAGAAAGTTATTTTTTTTTTCTTTTTAAGTAAAAAAGTAATATTTCCGGTAGTTTGTTCGGTCAATTTTCGACAATTCCTTCACGATTTTGATGGTTGGTGGCTGCTTTCTTATTCACTATAGTGCCCTTTTATCGATGAAGTCTCTGATATAAGGTTATGGTGGAAAATTTGTAGATTTGGTTAACAAAATATATAAAAAAAGGAGCTTAATTGGTTATTTGATATGAATGATATCGTATTTTTTTTGTCCTTTTTGCTATCTTATTCAGCTGCCTATGAAAATAGATCCTGAGAAGAATGCAATTTGATCAGCCAATATTGTTGACCAACCCATCTTATATTCACGGACTAAAAGTAATTTTCAAAAAGTGTGTTCTTTGCAGTCTAATATGTACTCTTCCTTAGAATTCTGAACCAGTATTTAAAGTCAGAGTAACTGCTTGCTCAAAATTGCTTTTTTAGCAACAGTTTTGGCTTGATTTCTACTGTTTGTCTGTGTATTTTATACTGTGCCATGTAACCATAGAATGCAAGCAGAGAAAATTTTATCGACTTTTGATGCTGACTTAATCATCATGGTGTACTCATTATCATGGTTGTCATTAGATGTAAAGTGTACTCTCGTTTTTACTTTTAGCCAATGTGTTTATTTATAGACTTGAACTGTTTTGCGTTGATAGTGTGGGACATGGTATTCTTGAAAAAATATGCACTCAGCAGCATGAGAGCAGATGCTTAACATTTGGGTGGGTTATTGTGCTGCATCCGCATCTTATTCTAGCAGTCGAGAGTTGAAATCGATTTACCTATAATGCTTACTGTCTTATAGAATGCTGATTCGTACTCTTTTTTCATTTAACTGCAGAAGAAAAGATGGGGAAGCTGCTGGAGCTTTTACTGGTGTTTTGGATCTCATAAGAGCAGTAAACGAATTGGCCATGCTGTCCTTGTCCCTGAACCAGTGGTACCTGGAGCTTCGGTTTCAACTGCTGAAAATGCAAGTAACCCTACGGGCATTGTAATGCCTTTTATTGCTCCTCCCTCATCTCCTGCGTCATTCCTGCAATCGGATCCTCCATCTGCCACTCAATCACCGGCTGGATTGCTATCTCTAACTGCCCTTTCAGTTAATGCCTACTCTCCCCGTGGACCTGCATCCATTTTTGCCATAGGCCCTTATGCACATGAAACCCAGTTAGTCACACCACCTGTATTCTCTGCCTTGACAACTGAACCATCCACTGCTCCTTTTACACCCCCTCCTGAATCTGTTCAACTGACTACACCTTCATCCCCTGAAGTACCATTTGCTCAATTGTTGACATCTTCATTGGAGCGTGCTCGGAGAAATAGTGGAATCAACCAGAAGTTTGGATTGTCCCATTATGAATTCCAGTCTTATCAAATATACCCTGGGAGCCCTGGTGGTAATCTCATATCACCTGGGTCGGTAATCTCTAATTCTGGAACATCCTCTCCTTTCCCTGATAGACGTCCAATACTCGAGTTCCGCATGGGTGAGGCTCCCAAAACCTTAGGATTCGAACATTTTACGACTCGCAAATGGGGTTCAAGGTTAGGATCTGGATCTTTGACACCAGATGGACTGGGGCAAGGTTCAAGGCTAGGTTCTGAATGTGTAACTCCAGATGGTATGGGGTTGGGTTCAAGATTGGGTTCAGGATCATTGACACCTGATGGTTTGGGTCCTGCCTCAAGAGATGGTTTTCCAATAGAGAGTCAGAATTCCGAGGTTGCGTTGCTTTCTAACCCGCCAAATGGACCTAAAAACGATGAGATTATAGTTGATCACAGGGTCTCTTTTGAATTGAGCGGCGAAGATGTTGCACGCTGTCTGAAAAACAAATCATTGGTATCAAGCAGAACCATGCCGGATTATGAATATCCAAAGGACTTGGTGGTGCAAGGCAGGATAGAAAAAGATGAAAAAGTTTCAGGAGAAGCTGAAGAGGACCATTGTTATCAAAAGCATCGTTCAGTTACTCTTGGGTCAATTAAAGAATTCAACTTTGACAACAGAAAAGGAGAAGCTTCCGAGAAGTCCACCGTCAGGTCCGAGTGGTGGGCTAACGAAAAGGTTGCTGGAAAGGAAGCTAGGCCAGGTAACAATTGGACTTTCTTCCCTATGTTACAGCCGGAGGTCAGTTGATTTTGTAAACTATGCAACTTAGTTTCACCTCCATGCGTAAAAGTCATAAAACTTGTTTAATAGGTTTGCAACACTAAACCCTGTAGCGTTTCAGTTGTTTTATCCGAAGATCGTACTTTCTCTCAATAGTCTTTGGTATAATTAGATGGTGAAGTGAACTAAAAGACTAGTTTTCAGAGGTCGAAAGAGTCTTTATTCCTTATGACCTAAAAGGTAATCCAGTGAGGGAATAATTCATAGGGATCAAACTTTGTTGGTACTGATAGAGCATTCTTTTAATATTCATTTACCTAATGTTATACCATATGAAAAAAAAAACAGTATTTACATGTAGTGTTGTATTATTATTTTCTTCTTTTAAATATGTAATAGTAAGAAGGCTGAACTTTTTTTATGCTAGCAATCTGCTGCTCATTTGGTGATTTATGTGCTTAATATCCTCCTCTTGTCAAGTAACTAGGTAAAAGAATCATGGAGGTCCTTGTACTAGGAGTTAGGTTGCATTCTGCCCCTTCTACTAAAAAAAAGAGCAAATTAGTTCCTTTATGTTACATCAAAAGAGCAAACTAGTCCTTTTGTTACAAATTCTATCTATTTTTATTGTTAAAAACTGGCTCTTGTACACGTGTAACTATTTGGTTATTTCGTTAATCATGTCAGTTTTTAATAGTAAAAAATGATGAAATTTTTAACAGAAAGGATCGGTTTACTCTTTAGTCTAACTAATTTGCCTGCTTTTTGAGAAAATGGGGGCAAGATGCAATCTAACTACTAGCAAACCTCCATGGTACTTTTTCCTAAGTAACTACTATATGTAATAGTCGGGATTCAGATGTCTCCTTGTATCACCGCACGTACCAGAATTTGGTCTCAATTGGTACTCGATCCTTTTGCCTCAAATCAAATCCTGGCATGTTTGGTGATCCAGGAAAGAGTCGGAATCCCATTTTTGATCACCACACTCGAGTCTCGAGTCCAGTTAGCATAGAACTGAACTATACTACAAGAGCTCTGCATAGCATTGAAAGCGGAGAAAAACAAGTTTGGTACAATAGTAGTTGATAAGTCTATATGATTTTTAGTAGACAAATTTTTGTAGGGCATATAGATCATTAATGCAGTGAAGTTCATAGTAGATGATAAAAGTAATGGGTATTTATTTATGGTTGATGCCAGCAATTTGTATGCTGGCTAAGGATAAGCAGAACAATGTTTGCTAAGGTAGCAACTAAAGCTAATTTCTTGTGTCTACAAAAATCAAAGACAAAAGATGTAAACAGGCTGTGCCCAACATAAATAATCTTTACTTCATCACATCACATATAATCATAAGATCAATCGGTGGATTTTGGGGGCCCACTTCTGCTCTGTTGCTTTTCTTATATCCTTCTGTTTTATTTTTCCCCAAAGTTAATCAATGATTCAGAGGCGAATCGAAAATTTTTTTAAGGGTGGAATCGAATTATAATTTTTTGAATACTTTATTGCATTATCTTTTAAGGACTTAATAGATTTTTTTCTATTCTTGAAGGCTAAAGTACAATTTTAAACATTTTTAAAGGGTTGCGTAGTAATTTTTTCATTTTTGAGTGCCCTCCTTAAATTTGTGCCTGCAGTGATTAGCAATTTCCAGTGAAGTAAAATTGGACCAATGGTTAACCGGTAGGAACATCAATTTTCGATTAAACTGTTAAAAAAATTCAAAAAAGAAAAAAAAATAGTAAACATAAATAATAATATAAACGTAAAAATTATAAATTATAGGAACAAAATTAACTATTTAAACTAACTTAAATATAAAAAAGTAGCTTAAATTATATTCAAATGGTTTTTAATTGAATTTTTATTCAAATCAATCGATTTTGCGCTGATTCATTGCTTCTGTGGTTTAAATGTACTGATAATATGTTAACAAAAATGAAACAGGCTAATTCGATTTGTAACTGTTGAAATGATCCTTTTTGGTCCTAACTGAGAACCGGACATGGGCTGATACATCATTCGGTTTCGGGTCAAACAAAAATGCATAAAAAAACTGCAAAATTTACGAGTAGACAAATACATTATACATCCGGGTTGTCCATCAAAATTCGGCTCAAACAGGTATGGATGAAAACATTAGATTACTTGTGCTAAAATAAAAAGAAAAAAGGTCAAAATACGCCACAAGTCCCTCTGTTTTTTGTAAATTCAAAATTTAGTTCTTACACTTTGATTTTTAAGAATTTAATCCCTCTACCTTTTAGATTTCAAAATTCAAGTTCAAATTGTGTTAAAATTATTTTGCTCCACATGCTCTTTGAGCATCCGACTATAGATAACAATGTCATCAAGGTAAACAACAACAAAACGATCAAGGAAAGATTATAGTGCCTTGTTTGTGAGGGTGCAAAAGATAGCCAGTGCATTAGTGAGGCCGAAAGGCATCACCAAGAACTAATATGAGCCATACCGTGTGGTGCAAGCGATCTTAGGCTCGTCCCCTTGCGACCCTTACTTGCTAGTACCCCGATCATAAGTCTAGCTTGGTGAACCACCTCGCACCACTAAGCTAGTTGAACAAGTTGGCAATAAGAGGAATGGGGTGTTTGTTCTTGATTGTGAGATTGTTGAGGGCTCGATAATCCATGCACATCCGAAATGATTAGTCGTGCTTCCTTTGGAATAGGACTGGTGCACCGAATGGTGCCTTGGATGGCCTAATGAAATCGATGTCCAATAACTCCTTAAGTTGCCCCTGCCACTTTTCAAGCTTTGAGGGCAACATTTGACACGGGGCTCTAGTTGGAGGCTGAGCATTGGTGATCAACTCAATCCGATGGTCCACTTCACGCTTGGGTGGTAGCCTTTTGGGCAATTTCTCAGGCATGATGTCTTTGAAATCCTTAGGACATCCACTACTTTGAAAGAAATAGATTCATTGAGCCCGTGAGATTCACAAGGCTCGTTAAGCTTTAGGGCTACAAGAAAAGTTTCATCATGCCTTTTGATTCCTTTTGAAAGTTGAATAGCAGAAAGAATCTTGGTTCCTTATCCCGCGTCTCCTTTTACCGACGCAATACACCGGCACAGCCGGTTCCAAGATGCAAATACAATTCGCAAATGGTTGGTTGATTAGTTAATTGTTAGTTTAAGTTAATATTTATTCTTGATCAATTGATTGTTCGATTATATCGAAATGTTTAATATGCTAGAATTAATGCCACTAGTGGAAAATTTAGATAAACAAGATTGAGGGGAGAATTTATCGTTAGATAGTTTGATATAATTGTGCTGAATAAATAGATCGAGATGAGATCTATATGCCTAGGTGAGATTAAGAGGAGAACCTAGGTGGTATCTTTTTGTCTAGAATGATATCGATAAGAGATTCTTAGATAAGAGTGACAAAAATGTAATCGATATAGGTTTCTTTATTTGTATTATGTCAAATATATTTTTAAAGTGGTAGGAAACCGAAACTTAATTTGCTATTACATCATCGGTTAATTGATAATATTATGTCAAATATTCATAAGCTTTTCTTTGTTTAATTCATTTAAGTGGATAGTTTTTTTTTTTTGAAATAATATTTAAGTGGATAGTTAGTATTAATAGAAAACATTGTTAATCTTTCAATTTCATAAACTGTCTAACATGATTTTACCCAGTTTCTTATTCTATAAGAAATGCGACAATTACTGAGTTAGCCAAGGTCATGCTTTGTTTTATTTTTTATTTTGGTGAAAAAAATACAAGAAGGACTCAGACCCTTAAAGGAGGATGTTCAAATAATCTTAAGCCTAGGCTCCTAGTACGAACAGACTTAGCCAGATAGTCGGCGATGAAGTTCTCTTCTCTAGGAACATATTGAATTTTCCATTGCTCCATTTTCCTCAAGATAAGATGGATTTTCCTTACTAGGGTAGAGTTAAAATTCCCAAAAAAATCTTCCAAGATAGCATTAATAGCATCAGTACTATCGGTTTGAATTAAAATTTTCTCAAAACTTCTATCCAGAATAAGATTCAGCCCATCAATAATCCCCCAAACTTTGCCTCCAAAACAGTACAATTGCCCAAATATTTAACGAAGCCAATGATCCACTCCCCATTAAAGGTCATGCTTTGTTTTTAATGTATATAAACGAGGTAAAATTATCATAGAGACCTTATATTAAAAGTCAGCTTACATTTTGTCTCCTCTATTAAAAAATAAACAAATTAATCTTTATAAGTTATATTAAAGAAAGAACGAACCATTTCTTTTTAAAAACTCATTTATTTATGTTGTTAAAAACTAACTGAGTTAACAGAATGATCAAATAGTGACATGTGACTTGTCATGTGTATCTCATACTAACATACAAAAAATAATTTTTAACAATAAAAATAAATAATTTTTTTAACAAAATGACTAATTTACTCTTTAATCTAATACATAAAAATCGATTTACTTATTTTTTAATAAAAAATATAATACAATTCAACTCTTAGTTCAGAAAACTTCATCCTACTTTAAGTACCCTCCTTTTTAGGAATGCCTTGAAGCTGTTTTGTTCGTGACCCTTAATTTTGATTAGTGATTTCATTTTTGCCAAAAAGAGTTGGCTCTGCCTGTGATCTTGCCAAAAAGAACTAACACTGCAAATTACAATCGCTTTTTTTTTTTTTCTCTCCATTTAAACCTAACAGTTTAACTAAATATCAAAAGGAATTTGTATAAAAAATATTATTAGAAAATTATTAAAGAAAAAGAAAAGATTACGTTGAGCAAATCATTAGTCCATGAAAATAAACAAATGTTGATGGGCTCAAACATTATAACACGTTTGTCCTAAGTTCTAAGCAGCTTTTCTGTTATAAGATCAGAAAGAAGACATGGAACAAAAGTAATGGTAAAATGTCTGCACAGGACGGAAGTAAGAAAACAAAAGAAAAGATGGAAAATCCACCTTTGACCCCTCTAAAAAAAACGTACTTTTGTAATAGCAAAGAACCCCAATTTATTACAGCAAAAATTTGGACAATTAAGGTAAGGGAAAAAATAGCAAGAACCAGAAAAACTTAAAAGACTAGTCAAATTGCTATACCACCTTAAGAAAAATAAAAGGGAATTATAAAACATTTTCCAGCAAAATTTTCTTAATTTTTTCCGACAGAAGACCACTGGTAAAACTGGAACCTCTGGTAAGAATATGAAGATGATTCGCTAAACTGTGCATAACCTCAAAAAAAAGAAAAAAAATTCCCATGTTACCTCCTCTTAGGTGGTGGATCTTTGTTTCGGAATGTACTTTATCTTTGCATCCTTTTCCGGCTTTCTTCTGAACTTGCCTCGGGCAGGTCCGGCAGTTGAAGCCTTGAAAGCCCTTGCCTTAACCACCAACTTTTCGGATGAATCAGCTTCAATTTCTGAGCACCCTGGAGGATCAAGGTTCGGGGTGAGAACCAATGTCACATGTTCGCCTGCAAGAGCTTCCTTCCACCCTATAAGCCAGTCAGATTGTTTATCAGAGAAAAAAAGTTAATTCAGTAACAACAGAACCGTAGAAATAGAGTTATTAGATAAATCGTTCAAACATCCCGACTTACTCTGAGCAAGAATGGCCTTAACAGTATGACTGTCGAACTGCAAGCTCTCTGGTTGTACACTTTCCTTCAACGTTGAAATGAGATCCATGCTTACCACACCATCAATATCATCTGTTGAACAGGACCTTAAACAGGTTTCATTGGAAGAGGTACGCGCTCCATCTTTCTCAGCAATCACTTGCACTTCAGATTCACTAGCACCATTTTGGACTGGCGATGAACTTTTGCTTTCATGTCGACTCACTGGCCTCCAAAACTTTATAGTCGATCGGTTCGTAACACCCTGAACAGGATCAAGTTTGCTGGATTTCTCCTGAACATTGTCCTTTGGTATTCGACATTCAGCCAGGCTCCTGTCACATGCTTCAGCTAGATTGTTTCCATCGTGATTGCTATAATTTTCAAGCGTGACAGATATAGAACCAATTAAAAGCTCATGGTTCTTATTTTGATTCAGTTGATTTGCTGCTTGTTTCTCCACTCTAATTTTCAAACTCTCCCCTTCATTTACTGCTTTAGGTTTTTGGCTCCATATTTTATTACCATTACCTATTGGAGCAAACCTTTCCCTGTTTGTTCCATGCTTGTTAATGCTTCCGCATTTAAATCCATGAGAATTCTGACTAGCATATCCATGGGAATTCTGACTAGCATGGAAATCATTAAGGACACCTCGTTGTGAATTAGGTGGAGTCTGCCGTCGAGCAACAACTATATGCCGACGTCCAACTTGTTCCGTTCGGCTTTCAATATTCTGACTAATTCCTGGATCACTATATCCATTGCTAAACCCCGTTTGAATTTCATAATCTACATTCTCTTGAAGCTTGGAAAAAAGATTGGGCTCCACAGATGGGATAATTTGATCCGTGGACATGACGGGATTTTGTCCATCAGAATCAACAGCAGATGGGCTGGATGTTTCGGCAAGAGTGTTAACCTCCAATAGGTCATCCATGTTCAGCTTACTTTCTTCCAACTCCCAGTGTCTTTGTTCCTTTGCTTTCTGCTCTTTCTGCCTAAGCTTCTTCTGTCTCTTTCTCTCAAGAAGCTCAACTTGCCTACAGTGATGTATCGGGAAATAAATCAGTTAGCAAAGTTTCTTCAATTTTGCTTCTAATAGATGTTGAAGAACTATTTCTGAAGAATCACATGCAAGTCGATAAGCAATAAGCCTAGCCTTGGGACTAGGAGTTAGACCTACCAGTTACCACTGCCAAACTGTATCACATGACGAGGTTGTAATTTGTATCTAGGAACCTAAAAGGCACATGCTTACATTTTTTCTTCTCAAGTGCATGTTTCTTTAAAGATGTTTCTGCAATTTTAATTTTTTATCCAGCTGTGCACTTTTTTTCCCTACAAATTATAGTGACATTTTATTTCAAGAAATACAAAAACATTTCTTATCAATATCTTCACCATCTTTTGGAAGCAAATTATTAGTTATATCACATGGTGGGGTTTGCTCTTAACACTCACAGAAAAAGAAGAAATTACTCTATTCTTTTCTGATCCGTTTCCTCCTAGACATAATTATTCAAAGATGATTCATAAAGAATTAGGGGAAAGATAGGAATGAAAATGGTCCAACCTTAAAGTGCAAGTCAAATATCAGAATTTTAAAAAATTGCTAGACAGAGAGAATTAGTGATACGCACCTCTTCTGGGCAGCTTCTTCCTCCTCCACCAGTAACTTCTGGCACCTCAAAGCTTCAGCATCTTTATCTGCAAGCCATGCTTTAACCTGAAAGTCAAACAAAATATATATATTTATAATGAAATAATATACAAAAGAAAATAAAAAGTTGACAAAAATTCATGCGCTTATCCAACAGTCTTGCTTTGTCCAATTGTTAGGGATTTAGCATAATACTTGCACCATCAAATTACAAAGCTATGCATGAAAACTTTTAAGTAAACCAAACCTAGATAGAACAAAACAAAAAATGTACCAATTTCTGTTCCACCAAGAAGCTGGTACAAGCAACCAAATTTTTGGTTTCAAGACCAATCTTTCCTGCTTCACCATCAAAAATGTATTTTTGCATTGACACAGCTGCGCCACAAAGAAAAGTCCTTTCACTTGCATCATCAAGGATGCTAAATAGTTCCTGTGAAGATATTGGAAATATTGAAGGTCTAGCTTGCACAAGGTCCTGAAAAGAATTAGGACATGAAATCCATCGGATAAGAAAGTATTAGCATCTTTCAGATCTAAACACAACACTTAATGAACAAGGGAATACATCCCTTACCAGAAGAGCAGAACCTGCCCTCAAGCAAACTTGTGGCAAAGCAGAAAACCCCTGCCTCTTTACATGTGTAGTCAATGATTTTATAACTGAAGATCCTGGAACTCCCTAGAAAGTATAGTTAGCAAGGAAGCAATTGTTTAGAAGGCAGAAACTAGAACAATTGAAAACAATGATCCAAGTGATATGTGCATGTTTATCCCAGCGAGAAATAACCATTTGGAACAAGATAATGTTAACAAGTTAAATATCAACGATGCGTAAACCAGATCCAGATGTCACTTGAATATTACTAAATGACATATCAAGAATTAAACAGATGAGAAAATATAAACAATTACCTCCAGTAAGACATCCTTGAATGATACGACTTCCTTTGCCTCATCCTCTGATAGCTGGAAATAATATAAATGAGAAAGAATAGAAAAGAGAAAAAGGAAAACCTAAAATGTAAGACGTAAAAAAGAGGAAGAGGGGCAATTTAGATATACCTTGTCCCAGAATGCTGCTAATAGATCCCTATTTTTAGCAGAATCCTACGATATATGCAAAACAACATCTTTTAGAGGAGTCCTAAGAGATGTGAGAAAAGTAAAAAAATATTAAAAGTAGCTAAGGAAAAGACAAATCTATTTTTCCAAGAGGCTAGGATCTTGAAGCAGCAGAAGAAAAACAAATTCCAGGAGGAACTCTTTAAAAAATCAACTTAACAGAGTAATGATGTTTCGAAGGAGTTGAAAACCTTATCAAGTTTTTTCAATCTATGGTGCACACGTATATGCCTTCTATAGTTAATGGGTGAACAAAATTCTCGTGAACACTTATCACACTTCTGCGTCTGCACCTTCAGAGGAGAGAGTAATGGCCAGCCAGGGATATCTGTAATAGATGTAGGCAAGAAAATAGAGAAATAATGTATCATTATAAAGTATTTTCTAGGACAATGATTTAACCCATCGAATAATTTAGAAGTACCTTGTTGGTCTAAGGCATGGAGCAATTGAATCCATTGAACCGGGCTGTCACCAGTCCTTGAGAAGGGAAGGAAAGGTTCTTTTCCAATAGCTTGTCTGATGAAGGTGTCCAAAGAATCATTTAGATCCTCTGATTTCATTAAATTTGCAGAATTGGCTGCCTTGAGTTTTGCAACTGGCATTTATGCATACAAACAAAGCACAACCACGACTAACTCAGAGGTGTCACTGCAAAGGGAAGAAAGACAAACTAAGATCCTAAAAGAAGCTTAAATTGCATGACTTATCCGTTATCAAATCACAGTACGTTGACAATGATTCAGGAAAGAATGCTTCCAAGCAATCTATCTAATAGCCATTCTGCATCCAAGTCAGTTTAACTAATCTGGAACACTGGATAATGTTTAAAACTGATGTGCTAACCCCCCCCCCCCCACTGGCCACCTAGATAATAGTAAGCATCTAAACATCAACATAAAATCATGTGCCTCCACTGGAATCTAAGTGTGCACATTCTAATGATACAACCAAACATCCTGAAGAATAAACAAAATAGCGCCAGACATCTGCCTAATCATCAAAATAACAAGTCAAGAGGCATGATCTGCAACCATTATCCCATCTAAAATACTCAATATACATGTATGTCCTGCATGCCATTGGGTAAAGCTAGACAACAATGTAACAACTTTATCATCATGCTTACTATTTCTAAAATGACAGACAACGCAAAGATCAAACATAGGATGCATCTAGAGAACAATAAGGTCTAAGGACTATCTGATTGTAACATCCAAGCGCGAAACCAAGCACCATAGCCATCATAATATATGCCACCAAGGTCACCAATGGAACTGACTACTCATCCAATAGCAATATATTTCTCATCAAAACAACTAAATAGTTAACCTAGAAATTAACATCAAAATCCATATGCTGGTAGCTATGTAAATTTTAATTACAAGAAAAGATTAACCAAATCAAAATTCAATAACAATGAGAATCAAAGATTGCAGAAGAGTAGAGTCCTATCAACACTATTAATCTACCTATACCAAAAGTTAAAATCTAAGTAACCTTCCAAACCTTCATTTCTCCAAAAAATAATTTTTTTTTCTAGAACTTTCTTCTCCTGAGCCACAATATAACCATTGAACTTAGTTTCCGCCATTTTCCATTCTTCACCCAGTAAAATTCAAAATCTGACTTTCAACTTCCATTTTCTTTTACAGATTCCACAATGGAACAATCAAATTCCACATAAAAATAATAAACAACTAAAACGAATTAAACAAAAAAAGCATGGTTAGGGCTTCCATTCATGTGATCTACAATAATCAATGCATGTTATTTAATTTAAAATAAGAAACAATATACATAAAGAAGTGAAGTGATCAATTAACGTACCAGTGAATGAGTGAGAAGGAGAAACAAAAGAGAGATCGGTTAGAGGAGAGAGAGAATCTTAAAGAGATCGCAAGGATTTAAAGTCGAAGGATAGAGGATTGGCGAATGTTTGGCGGGAGAGAAAATCACCGAGAAAATAAAAAGTGATCGACCGAGAAAATTGTTGCGGATGAAAAAGAAGAGCTTCAAGGCAGCAAAATTGTAAGAGAGAACAGAAAAAAAAACTTATAAAGGTGGGAACCGGAACCCTTTTCAACAGTGTGGTAAATTTATGAAAAAAGAAAGGTAAAACATATAGAGAGGAAAACATAGTTATAGAAAGTAAAAAATATAGAGGTGACGTGGGACATTTTGGTGGCAAAGCGATGGTTGAGGGACGTGAACCTGAGAAATAAGGCCCCAGCCAAATCTACAATTTGAAAATTATTTATTTTTACTTGACTAAACTTCATCCAAATAATAATGATAATAATAATAATAATTAATAAATAACACCACCTCTGCAATCCAATAATTCCCCAACTTAATTACTTTATTATTTCTAAAAAAAAGTAGTTTTAACTCAATTTTTTTATTGCTTATTAAATAATTAAATGTACGTGTTTATATAAATATGGTCACTTTTAATTTTTTATATATTTAAAAATTATGTTTTTTATAGATTAAAAATTATACTTTATATCTATATTATATATCCAACATAGATTTCAAATTAAAAAAAATATAAAATATTTGAGCAAAGTAATTTATAATTACTAGAATTTCTATTTTACGTATGTGCATATGAAAACTATGTATTTAAAAAATAGAGGTGTGTTTAAAAATAATATATAATAAATAATAAAATATATTATTTAAAATTAATTAATGATAATAACACATAAAATATGTATAATATTAAAATTAAAATAAAGTTGTGATTTAATAGTAAATTTAAGATTTTATTAATGTATCTAGAGTAGATTCAAATTCAACTACATGCAAACGTATTTGGTTCTTACATAAACGTCTAATAAATATATTTGGGACAAATATCAAAATTACACCTGAACTTTAATCTAAATTGCAATGTTGTATATGATCTTTGATTTTGTGCAATTTTAGATATGAAATTTTGATTTGATTCAATTTTCAAAATTTACTAACAACATTATCAAATTATTACTATTTTACATTAATAAATTACCTCTACAAACTATTATATTGATTTAATATAAAAATAAATGTATATATTCATTTCTTTAAATGTGTACAATTGAATCAAAATCAAATTTTTATATATACATATGAACTACAATTCAAATTTCATGTATATAATTACACACCAAATCAAAATTCATATCAAAGTGTACATTAAAACAAAATTCATATATAAATTTAATATTTATTCATTACATTTTTATGTAACTTTCCTATATGTCATAATTTAATCCATCATAAATCTTTTATGTTGTTTTTGTTACCATTTTTATTTGTGAGATTTTAAAGAATCTAATAACCATTATTGGCTTCAACCACTAATCTTATCCCAGTAACATTTACGTGATCTCAAGAGTCTTCTGCTCGTTATAGAACATTTTTAACTCCATCATAACAAGGGTAAAACTACCACAAAAATTCATTTTATTCTCCCTATTAAAAAATTATACAAATTAATCAATATATATTAAATCAAAAAATAAATTAATTTTTCTATTAAAAATTTCATTAATTTTTACTGTTAAAAACTAATATTTGTACATCAATATGAAATTCACATAGCACATCATATGTTACTATTTAGTTATTTAATCAACCACAACAATTTAGAATAGTACAAATGAATAAAACTTTTAACAAAAATAACCAATTTAATTTTTGATTTAAAGTACATAGACTACTTTACCTTTAAAAAAAAAAAACAATATATAAATTGAATCCTAATACAAAGGTTTCTATGGTACTTTTACCACATAATAAGCATTTTCATCCATCCTCGAAAAAACACTGAAACATTTTTATAAAGAACAATAAGATGAAGTGAAATTTTTGATCAGCTAATATTCTTTAAAGAATAATAAGTGAAACTTTTTTATTCATAGAAGGCACTGTAATCCCTTGAGCTATACATGAGAGTATAAATAAGCTATATATTTTTAATCAGATCAGGTGGCCAGATACGATCGTTGTGACTCGTAAACGAGATAAAAGCATCAATATTGTTGCTGCCACTCTTGAATTGCCTGAAGAAGAGCATAATTAGGGACCAGATTGCAGTGTTCAAGTTTAAGATTTGTCATGGGTGATCTGTCATGGCCACTGTCCAACCATCCTCTAATAGCATCGGCTTCGTATGTGAAACCGTCAGCCGCTATGAGTGGATCTTTCATCACCTCCTGCAAATTTAAAAGACAACCACCACGGTAACAAGAAATGAAAACTACATGACCATTAAAATCACTGAAAGAAACCGACATCCTCGTACTGTCTTTTCTAGCAGGCATGAGTTCTACTACAAAGAACTGAACTTGAATGTTACCTGAAAAATTGGGCAGACAAAATGAGAAGGGGCGCAACGAAGCTCCTTAGCTTCCAAGCATGATGCTGAATTGACACATGAGTCTCTCATTGGACCAAGCACACTCCAGATTTCTGACACAAAGTCTGGTCGATCCAATGGCTGTGTATCGCAGCACCTTATTGCCAAGTGAGCCAACAGTTGGGCTTCTTCAAGTGGCCAGTTCCCAGCTGTTCGGTCCAACACCATGTTAAAGTTTTCTGTCTCTATCGAACATTTTACATCATTCAAGATCCCCAAAGCCGATCTCCCAGTCAAAAGTCGTAACAGTATCATTCCAAATGAGTACACATCAGATTCTCGAGTAACTTCTCCGTTCTCAAGATACACTGGATCCATATAAACAGATGACGAAGCAGAAGTATCAGTACTTTTGCCTTGTGGGATCAAGCGGTAAATGCCACTGTCAATGAGCTTTGATACGAAATTGGAATCAAGAAGGACCTTAGAAGGTTTTAAGTTCCCATGGGGGATACAAGGCTTATTAGAATGGAGGAAGATAAGAGCAGAGCATATCTCAGAAGCAATGCGAATTCGAGTTTGCCATGGAAGTGGTGGAGATTTATTTTTGCAGGCAAGGCGCTCTTCTAGACTGCCGTTCCTGAGGTACTCAAAGACCAGTGACCTGGACTCCGGGCAAGTTCCAATTATTGTTACCAGATTTGGATGTCTAATCCGACTTAATATCTCTACCTGAAATCAATGAGCAGAAAATAAACCATCACTGGTAGTACTAATAGGTAATAGAAATTTAATTCGCCTAAGAAGACCAACATTTTTGAATCGAAGAAGAAGGCAGCTTAAGATCATAAATACATGAGTGGCACCATGTCTATACGTCCGACTGCTTTCAGGAAGTACCTCAGATTTCTTAATCAATAAAATGACCCGGAAGCTCACAGGATATGCAAACAACAATGTGTAGCATAACAAAGCACACTTCAAGACTGCTGATATATATAATTGAATATGCCCAAAAGTGGATCCTCCATGGAAGAAGCTTTTGAAAATCCTAAATTTACAATCTAAGTCTCTAATTCATCATATGTGTGTTGTGTTGATGATTCTAACAAAAAAAAAAAAAAAAAAACCGACCAACAACAACAAAAATAACATAGATGCTGTAGAGATATTTAAATAAAGTTTACCTCATTCTCAAATTCCAAAAGGCTTTGAGAGCCATAAGATGGCAACATTTTTATAGCAACATTCATATGGCGAAGGAGACCCTTGTATACACTTCCATATTTTCCCTCTCCAATCTTCCAAGAAGGATCAAAATCACGAGTGGCATTGTTAATCTCTATGAAAGAAAATTCAAGGATTTGTGACCCAGGAAAGCTTGAATCTCCACCATTTACAAGTTTCCTCAGATTTTTCAACACCCTTATGGCATTTTCATGCTCTATTCTCAAGTCATCCCGTTTTTTCTTAAAACTAATCAGAAGTTCCACAGCCGAGAACATTTTTTCCTCCAGCCCCTCCACTACACATTGGGACTCCACAATTTGGCTTTCAAGTATCGTCCTTTGGTCCTTAACCATCTGCAGCTCTTTAATATATTCATCATGTTGATCCTTCATCTTTTGTACTTCTTGCTTTTCTCTTTCAAGCAATTCCTCCATCTCTTTCCTTCGGCTCATCTCCTTCACACACAAGCTTTCTAAAGCCTTTGCCTGAAAAGAAAGTGTAATGAGCAGGAAGTTATGGTTCGGGTGTGTGTGTGTTTTGAGGGGGAGAGCAGATTCAAAAGGATCAGTGCAAAATGGTAAATTTACTTCATCTTCTATCAATTTACTCGGGCAAGATGTTTCAGAAGCTTCATTTGGTTTGAAATCAGAACTCGGAGTCATGTCAACCAAACAGTAAAAAAATGAAAAAGAAGTGTTTTTTAACCTTGCATGCAGCCTCTATGGCATCATTTTCCTCCTTCCATCGCTTCATTGTCTCTGCGAAGACTTCCTGCTTTAAGTTATGATCATCTATAGTGGACACTTCTAGTTGTTGATCAGTTTCATTACTTGCTTGTCCTTGATGTTCTTCCTGAAAATTAGCAAATCATTGTAGTATAATCTGGTTATTTAGTGCGATAAAAATGGCTTCTACTAAGAAGAATATTTAACGGATAACTAAATTCATTTGCTATACACAATCTGACTCAAAGGAATCCAAGCTCTGGTTCATAAAGCTTCATGAATTCAATATTAAAAACCATGATCCCTAGGATTTTCTTTTCTTTTGCTTTCTAAATGCAAAATTTAAACAGGAACAGCTAGAATAGCTTACAACCTTACCAGAAAATAACAAAAACTATCTTGGCAATGATACCCACAAATTAAAAAGTTAAAGCATCTCTTCTCACCTCATCCATCTGCAACATGCTTGATCCATAAGTGTCAACCACTCCATTGCTAGGCAAGTTTGGAAGTACTGAACGCAGGGAAATAGGCCTTAAATTTCCTCTCACTACGTTGGCATCTTCCTGTCGTTCTGCACGGCTCAGCAACAAAGTTATGCCTTGGAGAAAACAACTGCTTGGAACTTAATTCGTGAAAGTCAACAGAAATGGGATCATGATCTGGAGCAGGGAATTTACCTGGAGATCTCTCCCTAAGCACGGATTCTGACATCATCTCTGCTTGCTCTGTTCTTAGGGGTGAATCCATTGGTGGTGATGGAGTTGCAATCTCTCTACTAGGTCCGTCTTTTCTGCCTACTCTGTTTCATATGAAGGCCAACTAGTGAAAAATTATTGAAGTTCTCAGTGCAAAACTCTACAAAGTCAGTGAACCTGAAAATGCTAATCCATTAGTTCAGAACAAGCCAAACACCACTGGTCACCCAATTTTATCATAAGCCGCATACCTAACAACTATTGCCATGAGGCAGTTGACACCAAGGGGTGAAGCATAGATAGAAAGAAGAGTTAAATTGGTATAGCTGATCCAATGGACTGCAGAAGCAGTGGAGGAGGAACCAATGTCTCTCCCACCTAAAAGAACATCAAGCAACCATAATTTTAACTTACAATGTCAAAACATTACCTAGTATAGATGAGGCGACCCTTGCAAGCAAACCAGATATGACAAGAAACTGGTGCATTTTGGCATACAAAGATTGCTTTCTTGGACTTTAGTTCTACTAGTTTCCTGCAATCTCAAAGAGAATTTAAATTTGCAAATTGAATACCAAACCAATAAAATTGAAAAGGCAGTATAAGGTGGAGGCTCACACCACCAGCATAACCAGCTAGCTAGATTCCGTTAAAAAGAATTCAGAATTCCAATATACATTCATGATGATATTGAACAACGATAGGATGTGATAACAGATTCATACTTTGAGTAATATTTATCTGCTGCTGCTCCCATAACAAGCCATCTAATATTATGCCGTGCTATAATTTCTAAAATTCCCTTTTCAACACTGTCCATTTCTATCCATAGTGCATCTGCCTGTACCTGTACATTGTTCACATCATTACGTCATTAGTTAATAAGGACATCAAACTAATAGCATTGACCTTTTTCTTTAGAAAGATCGGTGACAGGTAAAATGAACAGCAAAAGATACATATCTCTTCCTCAGAAATTAAAACAACTCAAGGGCTGTGTAATGTTGGTCACATCAGTGACTGAACTAAATTGGAAAAGAATGAAATAAATAATACCCCTGAATGATCAAGAATAAGAAGGTATTCATCTAAGCGTTCTTGCAATCTTTGTCTTTCAAGTTGCTGGAATGCCTCTACTGCGTGCTGTTTCAATTTACTGCGCGCAAGCTTTCCGTCTGCTGCTTATATTATAAATTAAAGATATAATCTTAAAATTTGTACCATATGATCAAAGCAACTAAGCTATGAATATGCACAATAATCATTAATCACTATCAAATAATGAACATCCACTAAAGTAGGATTTTTTATCAATAACTCCTCAAGCTTTCTATTTTCTGTCAAATGCAGTGGAATCTTAAATCAAATACCGAATAGAAACATGTTACTCTCTCGGTCTATCAAATTATGAACATCCATTAAAGTGCAATATAAACTTCATATAAAGTAGGATTTCTGATCAATAAGTCCACAATCCAAAACCTTTCTATTTTCAGTCAAATGCATTTGACTCTTAAATCAGATTACCAAATAAACATGTTACCCACTCTGTCCATAATGATATTACTTTACTATTCAATTTCACGAGAAATTTAACATAATTGCAGCGAAATCCAAAAGTGTTAGTAAAACTCAATCCGTGTTCATTTCTCTTTCTCGATGTTGAATTATATATAAGGTCAGCTCATTAATTTTTTTTCTAAAAAAAAAAACTAACTAATAAGCTATAATAAATACAGGAACAAACAAACAATTGCTCTCTTTTTCTTTCACGAATCTTTAAATTGAAAAAAAAAATCAGGTGACAGCGGTGAACAACAAAAACAACTTCCAAATTTCTCTTTCAACTTTCTCAGCAACCAAACAGAACTTCAACAAAAACTAAACAAACTCCAAAAATCAAAATTCAAACGAGCTAAAAAATTTAAAAAACTCACTCAATGCAAGTACATGTGTAGGCCGGTGAACGTGAAGCACGCATATCTTTTTCCCGGGAAAGTTGTCAACCGCCCAATCAAGCGTTGTTTTACTCTTCTCCACATTTTTCCCCAGCGCAACAAATATAACATCCTCATAATCGTATTCTCTATCACCTTCAATCTCTTCCACCAGACTCCCCATCTATCCACAGATTCCTTTCTTTTTTGTTTATTCCTTTTTTTCTTCTTTTTAAGATAAAGCTACTCCACAGAAATTATGATTAGGATTTAGGACCAATTTTTAAATTGCCAAATTGACTCGGGGAGTGAGTCAATCACCGAGTTAAAAAAAGTTGGCCTTTTCTTCTTCTTTTCAGCATTAGATCCGTCTCACAGTTCTAACCTACCTTTGGACAGAACTAAGAAAAAAATGGAGAGACAGCTGCTTGAAAGTTACGACGAGATTTAAACGATAAATAAAGAAAAGGTATAAAGATAAATGTAACCCCTAGTATTTACCATTGTTTTCACTTTGGTCCCTATTTGGGACCGCTTTGGTACTCAATCTTCACAATTTAATAAATTGCTTTCTATATTAGATGAAAAAGGTGACTGAATTACTAAATTTTTTATAGCACTGAAATGATAGCACATATGGCAGTTTATTCACTTATGGCAGTTTATTCACTTTATTGTACTTCATTACCAAAGTAAATAATTTTTTTAAAAAATTTTATGAATTTTGTTGAATTTTTAAATATTTTTATTAATTTTTACTTTTCATCTTGAATTTTCATATGAATGGTCATGTCAATGATATTAAAATTTAATAATTTAGTTAATTTTTTATAAAAAAGTAATTTAAAAGATTTTAGAGAGAGATCAAGTGATTTTAAGAAAGAGTTAGGACTAAATTAATAAAACTAGAAAATATTAGAGGTTACATTTATTATTATGCCAAAAATAAATAAATAAACTCTAGATAAAGGAATAAAAAGAACGAATTACAACGTGAAATGGAAAAAGAACAAGAAAAACGACAGCAAGGTGGAGTTTTATTTTATTTGACTACCTTTTGAATTTCATTTTACAATTACGTGGAAATGCAATATAAATTTAAGAGTTTAGCTTGTTTTTTCGTATTTAAACGGACTATGTGGAAAGTTTCCTTGCACTTGATTTTAATTTGACTATTCAGTATTTATGAATTTTTTTAAAGTACTTATTTTTAAGCTTTTTAGAAAGCTTTAGGTTTGTCCTTGGCACTTTTATATTGCTTTCCATTTAATATTTTTTTATTGAAATTGATTTGGTTATGATTGAATTTTTATTTATAAATATAAATTAAAAACTCAAATCTTTTACTCTCAATTGATAAGAAATTAAAATTGAAAGCTGAATCAAGGGTGAGATTTAAGGAATGCTAGAAAACCAAAATTTTACTTGATTATTCTTCTAGGTAATTTTTTTTTACTTATAATTAAATATGTTCACAATTACAATTGAATAACATATTTATATAAAATTTACGTAAAATGCCCCATCAGTTTTAGTTATTCATTGAACAAGGCAACATTTAGTTTTTTTTTTTTCTTCAATTTAGTCTTTAAGCTTTTCTGTGTCTATATTTTAGTTTTTTTTTTTCTTCAATTTAGTCTTTAAGCTTTTCTGTGTCGATATTAGTCTCAAACAGGGGCGAAGCCAGAAGAATTTTTTAGGGGGGCCGGATAAAATTTTAATTTTTTATAGTTTATATCTTTATAATTTGTAAAGGATTAAATCGATTTTTTTTAATTTTAAGAGGGGTAAAGTGTAATTTTACTTTTACTAATTTAAAATTTATAAATTTTAAGGGCCAAAATTGTAATTTTATATTTTAAGGGGGCCGGGGCCCATGCCAGCCCCCTGGCTTCGCCCTTAGTCTCAAAATTAAAAAAAAAAAATCAATTTGATCCCTAAACTTGAATTCCATTAAGGTATAATGACGTAATACTTTGTGCCAGATTAATACCTAAAAAATATGTAAAAATTATTAATAATTTATAAAAAATTAATTTTTTAAATTCGTAGTGTAATTCCGAAGCACCACTACATCATACATCAATTAAATCCAAGTTCAATTTAAGGGTAAATATTATTTTATCACTTGTTTGTTTTGTTTGGAAACTTTCACCTGATATGTTTCTTGATTATTTCTTTTGTAATTTTAGCTCAATTTTACATATATATCCCATATTTTTAATTAGTTCTTTATTTTCTTTTTCGTATATTCCCAATAAATATATATATATATATATATATATATGTAAGTTGTAAGTTGTAAGTTGTAACATTAAGATTTTGTTTAGATAGCATAAAATAATTAAATGAAAGTGTAATTATTTGAGTGGTAATTACATTCTCTTATAATTATAAATAATTATAATTTTCTAGACACGTTTGACCGACAGAGTATAATTATATCATAGTTCTCTATATCATATTTGGTACTATAAATTATAATTATACAATTACACAATATATATTTTTGAAAAAAATATTAATTATTATAAAAAATTATTAGCATGATAAAAATAATTTATAAGCAAGTAATAAACATTAAAATCAAATCATTATATGTATTATGTTAGTCTAAGAAAGTAGTTGATAATACGATTACCAATAAATATGGCAATAAAACTAAACATCATATGCAATTTTATCTAATTGTTCTAATGTGTATTTATTAAGTTATTCAATTCTAATATTTAACATATACTCTTTATCATCATTTGTCGGTCATTAACTAAGTTCATCATCATTTAAATTTGAACATACATCATTAAGATTATCAATATCTCCTTCTTCTATGTACTACTCAAAGTATGAATCATCTCAATTCCACCTATGATTGAAGTTATGAAATATGCAACATGTTAATACAATCCAACATTATTTTTTATGTTATACTTAGGTGATGTTATTAATATGAGAAATATTTTTTAAAACAACAAATGTCTTATTGATCACATTTCACGGTCATGAATGTTTCACATTAAAAAGTTTGCGAGCTGTTTATGGTGCTTGTATCCAAGACCATTCTCTCAAATGCTATTATATCCCACAGTATGGTGCAAGACAACCATTTGCATAATTAGTATTGACCTTGTAAGATTTAGATTCACAGTATAAATAGTATATATCCATTTGGAGAAATACTTATGTTAGGTTATATCTATCGTAAATTAAGTAAAAAATAATATAAATTTCATAATATAACATTTATAAAAAAATATAACTTGTCACTTTTTGTAAATAATATAATTTTTATAACTTTAAAAATTTATTTTTATTAAACAAGTTATGATAAAAATAATTATAACATTTATTTATGAATAAGTATATATATTTTATAATATATAGTATGGGCACATAAATAAGTTATATTCATACTTATTGGTCATAAATTTTTATAAATAAATATATTACAAAACTTTTATAACATGTAAAATATATATTTAGAAATTTTTAAGATTTAAATAATATAATTTTTTGTTATAACTTTATAAATACACAAATTATTTCATAATATATATATATATATATATATATATATATATTAGCATTTATAATATAATAAAAAATGTTTGCCATAACCATCCAAAACACTTATACGTATTCATGCTTATAATATAATTTTTATAAATTGTATAAAGATAATTTTTTAAAATTTGATTTGGATATAATTACCTATCTCACCCCTAAGAATTTGGAAGTGTATTTGGAGTGCTCTAATTATACCAAATTTAATGGAACTCATCAATTACAATGGCTACCTGAACATACTACCAAAATGTAATTATTAGGTGGCTTTCCAAACACCACCTAACTATACTTACCTTAAAAAAAAAAGTATACTTGCATGTAGATGTTAGTTATGATGATGCTGATAGATTATTGTTTTAAGGGTAAATATAATTTTTGGTACTTGGCTTCAAGATATAAGTTGGTATCTAAAGGTTTTTCTTGTTTAATTAGGTACTTAAACTTAGTCTTAATGTTTAATTTGATACCTAAATTTTTTTGGTTAAATTAGAGACTTGAACTTGTCTTTTGGTTCAAATTAGTATATGAACTTGACTTCATAGTTCAATTAAGTAATTTATAGTAAGTATTAATTTGGACAAAAAGAAACCAAGTTTAGGTACCAATTTGAACTTAGAAACCTTAATTGGACCAAACTAGATTTTTGGTACCAAATTAAACTTTAAAGTCAAGTTCAAGTACCTAATTGAATTTAAAAAAACCTTAACTAGGTACTAATTTGAACCTTGAAGCCAAATTTAGGTATTGAAATGTATATTTACCCTTCTATAAGTAATTATGAGATAGATTATTTTACAACTCTCTCCCAAAAAGCTTCTTTTTAAAACTTTTCAAGATTTAGGGCCTGAATACTTAAAAAAGGCACTTCTGTCTCCAAAAGCACTTTTGAAAGAAAAACTGTGCAGAATAAGCTATTTTTGGCTGGAATTTTTGGCTTTTTAGAAGTACTTTTCAAAAGCACTTCTGAAAAGAAAAAGCTAAAATTTTTAGCTTTTCCTCTTCTAAAAGCACTTTTAGTGCTTAATTATTTTTTCACCCCTCCAATAACATAGTTCTTTCCCTTTTTTTCTTGGTTCTTAATTACAAATGTGTTAAAATAATTAATTAAAAATAAAAAAATATTTTTTAAAATACTAATTACAAATATTTAATGGTTATATTTAAATATTTAAAATGTAGTTTATATATTCTAATTAAATTTTATAAGTAATTAGTATTTATTACTTAAAAATATTTAAAATTTATATTTCATTTATTAAAATATTAACAAGTTATAGTATTTTTTTATATTCTTACTAAAATATAATAATATTAACTAATTTAAATTTTATTTAAATGTATATTTGTTATTTGATAATAACATGTCTAAAATGGATATTTTATTTCTCAAAAGTATTTTTTATAGCAATACTAAAAACTTAAATTTTAAACTAAATTTTTCAAATGCATTTTTCAAAAACACTTTTCCACAACACTTTTCAAAAATATTGTCAAACTAGCCCTTAATTTGCGGCTAGTTGTTTTGCCACTGCCCGCTAGCTGCCCCCTACGTTGCTTACCCATTTTCTCTTCTACCATGCATTCTTTCTCTCCTCATTCAACACTTGTTGGGGGTTTTGATGGCAAGAGGAATGTACCAGCAATTTAGATCAAGGGAGTTTTATGACATATTTCGGTTTTTGCGACACTTTTTCTTAAACGAAATTTGATAAAAAATGCAATACGTTAATAGTTTATAAGTTGCAATTAAAGAAACAATTGAACTTGAAAAGTAATAATGATGTGCACAATAATTTGTTCCTCGGATCAATTATTTCAAGATAATTTTTCCGTACAAATTAATAAAGAAAAATTTATTTATACCCAAAATTACACTTAAAACAATTTATTTTAAGGAACAAAATAACATACTCTCCAACTGCACATAAACAAATAAACAAGTCTTCTATGTATGTATAGCTAATAATGGATTTGTGAATATTTAGATAGTATATTCGAACCATGTCACTGAAATCATGCAAAATGAAATATGAAAAATACTCTTTTAAACTCTTCAATTTATAGCATTTCTTTTGAAATTGTGCCCAGTTAAGTATTTGATAATGTATGAATAAAAAGAGACATTCCCCACTTTAACATTTTCAATTGTAACGTATTTTTAAACACAATACATAAATCACACTATGGCCCATTAGAAAATATTTTTGCTTGAACTAATAACTTCTTCAATTAAATAATAAAACTATGTAAGTGAAGTCAAAACAAACCAATAAATATAACAAATTGCATAATTAGTTGCCAAATGAGTTGCAACTAATAGTGTGGCCTATGCATTCTAATTTCTTTCATTTTAAAACAATTTTCAACTAAAAAAAAATTCTTTTTCTATTTTTTAAAGGTTTTTTTTTTCAAAGACCATTCAGCGATAAAAAAAACTAATAATTTAAAAACTAGAAGGTGAGGCAAATTCTAGTTATAAGATGGTAACATCTAAGTTAAGTAAATTAAATCCTTATAATTTTATTTTTAAGAATTTAATTTTTCTATTTTTAAAATTTGAAACAAACTTAGGTATAGTGGTTAATACTGTTAAAATTTTATTGTTTAAATTTTGAGTTCATTACGTCATTTTTTAATTATATGTTTACCAAGTGAGTATTTTTTTTTATTATTTCAAAATATCACACCTACAATTTTTTTTAAAAAAAATTGTAACATCCTGGAAAGGGCCTATGCATTTTTAGTCTAACTGTACGAAATGACAAGTCTTAAGCACTATGAATAAATTTTTGATATTTTTGGAAACTCAGAAATGTATGAAAATGAATTGGAAATGAACATTTTTGGAAACCTGGAAATGCATGGACATGAACATTTTTGGAAACCTGGAAATGCATGGACATGAACATTTTTGGAAACCTAGAAATGCATAGACATGAACATTTTTGGAAACTAGGAAATGTAAGGAAATGATTCAAAAATGGAAAGTGAACATTTCTGGAAACTTGGAAATGTAAGAAAATGGCAAGTTTACAGAGCCGATCGAAAATTTTAGGAAACTTGGAAATGACCTAGAAATGTCAAATTTTAAAGTTTAAAATAGGAAATTAGGGCAAGGAGGCCTTAAAAGAAAAAGTTAGAGAAATTTGACACACAAACAGGCTTGGAAAAGTGGCCTGAAGATGCCACTTAGGGCCTCTGGAAATGGCGCCACATGCAAGGGTGTTGGGCCTGAGTTCGAGTCACTTGGGAAGCAAATAAATGAGGTTTTATTTTGGCTTCCAGAAGGCTGAGGTGGACGGCACATGCTTCTAGAAAAGAAGGTGTTTTATTTTCATAAATATGTGATTAATAAGGTGATAAATAGAAGCTTTTTATTTAGATTATTTTGAAGAGATAATAAAGGATTTTTATTTGGATTATTTTGAAGAGATAATAAAGGATTTTTATTTGGATTATTTTGAAGAGATAATAAAGGATTTTTAATTGGATTATTTTCAAGGGATAATAAAGGATTTAAATTGGATTAAACCCTTTTATTTATCATATTAAAAAGATAAAGTTATCAGATAGAAGAGTGGTGGCCAAGTAAGGGACTCCTTAGCTGATAATTTTGCCTATAAAAGGAAGGAAGGAGGGCTACTCATCAGTTTGTTTCTTTCTCTGCTCTGCCGAAAATTTCCTGGCAAACTCTCTCTGCCGAATTTTCTTCTCCTCTTTTCTTCTTCTTTTCTCTTCTACTGTCAAGCCGAAACCTCTTTGATTCCTGTTTAAGTCTCCATAGCCGAATCTCTGTGGCTTCAATCAAGGGTGCCGTCGACTGTGGTGATAAGGTAAGAATAATGGATTCTTGTTGTTTATTCTCTTTCAACCAAGATTTGGGAACTGATTCTTTTGGTTGTCTTTTGGCCGAATATTAAAGGAGGAATTCCGGGATTTCAGATCTAAGGATTTAAGGTAAGAAAAGCATGGTTTAGGCCAGAGGCCAATTGATTTAAGATTATTAAGTGATATGGAAATCAGATCTAACATATGTGTGTAGGGATTTCAACATCTCCATAGCCAAGGGTTACATTTCGGGATTTGAAATCACAAGGTATGTGTTTAAGATATTCGGCCAAGGCTATTTTAAATATTTAGATTTATTATCAGAAGCCGAAAACTAACCTGTGGAGTAATATAGTGTTTAGCCGAATTCACAAGGGAGGAATACAAAGATCCGGCCCTTGATTCTTAAAATCAATTCAGTTACAAGGTAAGTAATACAAATCCTAGTTGTATTTGGAAAAATGGCCGAATGGTCTTTTAAATAGTAAGTGATTAACTTATGTAGGATTTGAGATCTAAATCTGTAATCGGTTCTCTTCGGGATTTTCGAGGACTTCATTAAGCGAATCAGGTGTGTACTCCACACTACTTTGTAATATGAATTATGGTTGCATGTATTAAAATATATGTTAATGAAAATATGAGCATGGCTAAGGTACCATGTTAAGGTACTAAGTACTCAGGTACGTTTCCTACTTCTACTAGGAATATGAAATATGTTATTCATAACATGAGAATATGATAAGAATGTGAACTATGGTATATTATGCATATTAATGTTTATGGGGGCATATGGTTGTATATTGAAAGGGGAAGTGAAAAGTGGTGATTTAAGACCACAGTAATCTGAAAAGTGGTGACTTACGGCCACAGTAATCTGAAAAGTGGTGATCTAAGACCACAGTAATCTGAAAAGTGGTTTCCTAAAACCATAGATGCGGAGCCTTAAGCCCGCAAATTGGTGTGTAGCGGAAGGAGGGTCGACTTAGTAGTCCCCACGGTGTGTTTGGCAGGTACGGGGGTGTGTAGCGGATGGACAATTAGGTTTGGGTTTGGGAATGCATCATAACTTGTATTTTATGATTGAATGTATTGTATGCCTGATTCTATTACGATTTAGTGCCACGTACACATTGAGTTTGGTTGACTCACCCCGTTGGGGAAATATTTTTTTCAGGTGATGAGCAGTAATGGACCGGGTCGGCAGGAGCTAAAGGTGGCCATGCATCGCAAGGAGAAATTTAAAGACTTGGGCTTTTATTTTACTCAGTACTTAAATTTTATTTTGGGTTTTGATTGATGTAATAAGGCCATGAGGCCCAAGTAGGATTTCTTTATTTCTGTTTAAACTTTTAATTTACTATGTTACGAACTATTTTTGATTAAAGTTCAACTTAAGAATTGTTTATTTAAAAATAAACCCTAAACTGTTTTGTCATCGTAATTAAATGATTTCTAAGTAAATAAGTGGGTTTCGATCTAAGCCCAACCCAAAACAATATTTTTCAAAAAATTACACAAATTTTCTCTAAGTAACAAAAGAATTTGAAACCGGTTTACTTGAGGAACATACCAAATCTGGTCAAAACTCGTGGGCCGGGTTTGGGGTGTTTCAAAAATAGTGCTAACAGTTGGATTTGAATTCTGAAATCTAAAATGTAAAAAGATTAAAATTTAAAAAATAGAAGTACAAGAACTAAATTTCAAATTTTGTAAAATACAAGGACTTATGACTTATTTTAACCTACATTTAACTAAGTTCAATTATAATTCGATTTATATATTTTTCAAAAATTTTAAATTTATCAAGTTTATAATTTTAGGGAGTTAATCCTTCAATTTTTTTTTTCCAAATATATCTATACTGTAAAAAAGGGAAACCCATGCATAATTTGAATAATATATGACTCAAACCTTAAAATTAATATCTGATTGATAACAATTTTAAAAATTCTTTGTTGAAATTAAATATGTTGCATTTAAATATTTAAATTAGGTTTTAATTTTTAAAGTAGAAGCACTAAATTTCTAAAACTAAAAGGAAAAAGATAAAATTTAAAAGTTCAAAGAGTATAAGGATCTGATCGAAAATTATACCTTCTAATCCCCGCCAAAACCCGGTATTTATATATTCCTTTCGCCCACCTGACCTTCTTTCAATTGTTCGTTTGACTGGTAGTTTTTATAGAAACTCACTTCTCTCCATACTCCTTGCTCTATTCCCCCTTTTTCTCTCGCCACAATCCCTAAATCAATTTATATCGTCTATGGATCATGGAAGCCACCGCAGATCCCTCATCGGAAATCTCTATCGACGATGCCGATTCTTCCACCGTTTCACCGATCTCCGATCATGATCTCTTCGCGCAACTCGAATCTCTCCGTCACGATTACCATGCTCTCCGATCCAAATCTTCATCCATGGAGGAGAGTCTGCGTCTTCTCCAGCAACAGAGAGACGAAGCAATTGCTCAAACCGCTGCTTTAACGGAGAAAGTTCACGAGTCGTCACTCGAGCGAGACTTTCTTCGCCGTCAAGTGGAGGAATTCGAAGTTATTTTAAGAGAAAACGAAGGTGGTTTTGCGAAAAAGATCGATGAGGAGTCTAAAGCAAAGGTTGAACTCGAGGAAAAGCTTGAATTTTACAGAGGGAAAGTCGAAGAGTTGGAATCGGAAACTAAAGTCAGAAATGAGTTGTTCGAGAAAAGCTTGGATTCGATCTGTTCAGTGAAGGAAAGTTTGGTTGAAATCATCGAAATTTTGAATGATGAAAAGGAAGTGACGGAGAACGTTGATGGTAAGAGCGAGAAAATGGAATTAGAAGACGAAGAATTGTGGAATTTTGCGAGAGAAGTTAGCACGGTTTTGAAACTTGCGAGAGAAGCTAACTCGAAAGCGTATGAGTTCAAGGAAGCAAGAAAGAAGGAGAAGAGGGAACTGGAGGGCAGTGTTGTGAGTTTAACGGAGGAGAATCGCGATATCAATAGTTTGTTGAGGATAGCTTTGGTGGAGAAAGAGGCGGTGGAGAAGAATTTGAATAAGCTAAAAGGGAACACTGAGCAAAAGAGAGTGGCACTGTTACATATTGCAGAGCGGGGGTTGCAGAGAGTCGGGTTCGGGTTTATGATGGGAAGTGGAAGCAATGAGCAAGCGACGGAGAGTTCAGGGGCCTCTACTACTAGTATAGGTAGTAAATCGGATGGCAGCGAATGTGAAGAGGAGGTTGTTAGCCTGGTACGTTTAGGTTTATTCTATCTTTAGTTTTGAACCAGATCATGTTTGATTCTTGTTTGCATTGACTCATTAGCTTCATACGGATGCTTCAATTATGCCATTCAATTGTGTACCTAGAATGCATATTGGTTAACTTAAGACCCTGAACTAGTTCCTTCTGTTGCTTGAATGCTTAATTTTCATGTTTGTCCTGACTTAAATGATGACGGCACACATTATTTACGGCAGAGCTTCATAATGTGGTTGAGAAGTTTATGCATGTGTACTATACATAGATAAATTTGCAACAAGCACAGTGTCTTACATCCTAACTCATCTTTGACAGGCCTCTACGGTGGAGAAGATAATGAAGAATTTAAGACTTGAAATTTCTCAATTACGAAGATCTTTGGAGGAATCTAGGTATTTCATTAACGTATTGCTTGTTGCTATTGCCTTTATTTTTTAAAGCTTTTGTGCATAACATATATTCAGATATGAGTATGGAGATATGATCCTTTGAATACGGGAGAAAACTTAAATTGAGCTTGCGTATTTAGGATGCATACTCGTTCCAGCACTCACCCTAAATCGGGGTAACATAGAAATTGCACCTCCCCATGTATTTGGATTTGATTACAATAGAGGCATGTTTTGATCGCCGTTTATAACTTTAAAGGATATAGTGTAGATAAAAGCTTGATCAATGTGCCTCTTGTGGAAAATGCAAGGATTATGAACCTATGCTCGTCTGTTCTACTGCTCAAAGGTTTGGAGTTATTGATTATTGTTGCTATGCCAGGTCTGACACCGAGCGACTACAGAGTCTTACAGAGAAACAAGCTCAAAAACTTGAAGAAAACACACTGTACATTAAAGAATTGGAAGACAGAGAGATGGTTTTAGCTCAAAATGTTAGCATCTGTCTTTTTTCGGCATCTCTTGGAAGTGTTCTGTTCTTTTTATTCCTAACCTCTTTTTTTTTTTCTTCCTCTGTTCTTAATTCCTTTACTCTTATTATTTTTATCAAAATTTTCAACTGTATAAGGTCGATGAACTCTTGATGGAAATAAAAGAAACTGAAGCAGATGTTGCTAGATGGAGAGAAGCTTGTGAATTGGAAGTAGAAGCTGGAAAAAAAGAGGTTGAAGAACGTGAGAAACTGGTACGTACTTTATTCTGTCATCAATATGAAACCATTCTCGAGCTTGTTTGCTCTGTGAATGAATGATAGTCCTTTACGTAGCCTGGAATTGGATGGGTCGGATACGGCATGTGTCAAGCATAGATATGGAGGATCAAATCCTCATGCGAGGTGCTTCGAGAAAAAAGAAAGAACTGGAGTAGCATAGATAAACTCTTAAAATAACATTGAATTTAATTGGAGTTGATTGATGTAATAAAATTCAGGTAAAAACCCCCTCTCTCTATTTTGATATTGAATAAATTGGATTAATTTAATATTTGTTAATTTAAAAATGAGCAATTAAAAATAATATGACTGTGTTAATGTTTTCTGTCATTTGTACATAATTTGATTGGTATAATAATAAATTTTGCTCTTGAAGTTTATATATTCTGTGTAAATGTTGATAAAAATGTGTAAATATCGTAGGCTAAATTTGTTAAATCAATATTAAATTGACAAAATATGTAAAATTTGAAGACTAAATTTGTTATTATACCAATAAAAAAATATGTATTATTGACAAAAAAATTAACATTGTGATTAATTATTTTTTGTTGCTCACTTTCGAAATTATTCTAATATTTTTAGAGGGATTAATTTGTTCAATATCGAAATTGAGAGGACCAAAAATTCTTTTTACCCATTTTAGTCCAATAAAGTCTCAAACCCAAGAGCATTGATGTTTCATTAGGTTGTTATTTTGAAGCAAGAATTGGACAAAACAAAAACAGCTTTAGAAATATCCAATGGCAAGTTAAAGTTGAAAGAAGAACTCGCAGCTGCAGCTATAGCTGCACAGGCAGCCGCAGAGCGATCTGTGCAGCTAGCCGACAGCAGAGCTGTCGGACTACGCGACCGGATTGAGGAGTTAACGAAACAATTAGAAGAAGCAGAGGGCAAAGAGAGGAATCGACGTAAGGTGAGGCACATTTGTTGGCCTTGGGAAATCCTGAAAATGAATATTACAAATACTAGAGCTCAGAATGGTAAACGCATGCTACCAGAAATGCAGGCCTTTCTTCCTCATAACAGGTAACTTATAGATTTGCCAAATAAACCATACTCTTATTTTGTCTTAAAGTTGCTTTTTTTTTTTCCTCATGTAAATCATAATTTAATTATAAGTTTTATTTTTATTTTCATTTAATCTTGTTATCCAAGGGCAACAAATTTACTTGAAAAAACAAACAAAACTTATATTCACAAATGGGAGAGAGCATGAATCGGTTAAAACTGAGTTGGCTAATTGATCCAGTAAGTTGACTTCAATTTAAACAGTATAATGTTTAAATCAATTTATAGGGTGGTTTTATTTGACTATATGGACCAAATATCGATTATTAAATTTTATAATCAAGTGGATTGATTTAATCGAATTAATATTTTATATTTTTTAATTACTTTAAATATATTTACATTTTATTATAATATATAAATAAGTTAAATAATTAAATAAATTTATACTTATATTATTTTAAATAAATTTGTTAATTGAACTAATTGATGTAACTCAACTGCTTAACAATGAAACCTACTAATGTTAATTAGTTGAATTAGATCAATTAGGTTAAAAAACCCTATCGGATTAACTGTATTATAATATATAAATAAGTTATATATTTTATATTTATATTATTTTAAATAAATTTATTAATTGAACTAATTGATCTAACTGAACTGCTTAACAATGAAACCAACTAATGTTAATCAGTTGAATTAGATCAATTAGGTTGAAAAACCCTATCGGATTAACTGTACACCTATATATAAAGGCATCTAAAACTCGAAAAAGAAAGAAAGAAGACAATATTTTAAATACAATTTAATGAAAACAAACATCAAACTTCATGCCAGACAGTTTGTGTACAACATTTTCAAGTGAAAAAGCACACCCAAAGAAAAATTAGAAAATATCAGATATTAAATAAAAAAGAAAAGCAAAATAATACAATTTGGCAACTTCGAGTTGCCTGTTGAAATCGAACATACTTTCTCCTCGGGAATCTGATTCCTCAGTAATCCATCCCTGAAAGGTTAATTGTAAAGCTCTCCAATTTCCTTTTTCATAATTCCTTTGATCTGAATATGAAATACAAACAACCAATTCAAGCAAAACACAATTTTAGCACAAAACAAACACCCAAGGTATATATGTGGAAATAGAATTAAAAAATTACCTGCTTTGCCGAGAGTCCAATTTCCTTCAAATCATCAAGCTGTAAATACAATTTTAGTTATTAGTTGCCAAGTTCTTCATTCAGAAGGTAAAAAAGACAAATCATAAACCGGCCAAACAACTAAACTAAAATTCTTGCTTACATCCTTAAAAGGTTCAGGTGATTCTTCACGTAGTTCAAGAATGTATGTAGCTCTCTTCTCTCCAATTCCCTGAATGAAAAAAAAAAAAAAATCGTATATTTAGTTTGCTTAGGTCAAAAGCAAATCAAAAACTAGTATTGTTAGTTGCAATCTCACCTTTAATCTTTTCAAGTCTTCTCTGTTGATAAAGGAGAAAGAAAAAAAAATTAATATTAGTTTTTTGAATTTCAAACAATAAATGTGAGATTAGATTTGAAAAACTTGAATTAGATTTTCGAAATATACTGCCTGTTTACTAAGGTATGATTTTTTTTAGGATAAAGTAACATTTAGTCCCTGAATTTGGTAACTTTTCTCAACCTGGTCCCTAAACTTTTTTTATCATATTAGTCCTGGAACTTAGTAACTTTTCTCAATTTAGTCCCTGAACTTAGATTCAAGGTTTGGTAACGTGGCACTCTGAGGAAAAAAAAAATTTGGTGTGTTTTTTTTAGATTTTATATAAAATTTTCAAGTGATTATGTGGCACAATTTCAAAGTACCATCTCATCACATCTTAAGGATCCAAGTTCAATGACAAAATTAAGAAAAGTTGCCAAGTTCCGAGATTAATGTGGACCAAAGAAAAGATTAGGGATCAAATTAAGAAAAGTTATCAAGTTAAAGGACTAACTACTGCTTCACCCCTTTATGAAATGGCAGAATTTAAATTAGAAATGATAAGAGCTTATGAGGTCCTAAAATTACTACTAAAAAACATATATTCTTACTTGCTAGCTGTATTTAAGAATCTGAGATATTCATCAACAAGAGAATTCTGCAATAGGAAAAAAAATAAAATTTAACAGGGAAGTGTCAAATAATTAAATATAGAAAAAGATTCTAATGTGGTTTAGATTTGAAATCCACCTTCATTCGAGAACTACGAGCACTAAATGTCTTCCAAGAATTGCAACTGGTGTCCACAATTTCCGATTTGTCATTTATTAGTAACCTTGGCTCTGGAGTCTTTGGCTCCAAAGCTTCTGTTGAAACTTGACCTTCAAATGAAACATCAGTCTTTGGTGGTATTTCTACACATGACGGAGTTGAAGAATAAAGCAATTTCAGATTATTAGACAACTCTTGTAATCGTGCACTGATCGGTGGTGATGCTTCCTTGTTGACAAGTAAAACGTTGTTCTCCTTATCTATGGGTTGATCTGTTTAAAAAAATGCCACAGATTATTAGCATGTCATCCTTATAGTTTTTAAAATCGGATCGGTAGTAGAACCGAGCAGATCATTGGTTCCCGATTTAATCGGTTCAATTGATTGATCCGATAAATTATTTAAAAAATCATAAAAATAGAGAAATCTGACTCAACTAACTTTTTAACCCAATTCAATCAGTTCCGAGTGATTAACTCAAAAACCAATTCAACCTTTTGCCCAAGCAGGTTGTTCGTCCAACCGGCCCAATTCCAACGACATTACTACTGAAATGGATTTTTCAATTTGATATGCTATAATCTATATATACCTGCTTCAATAGAAAGTGCCTTTGCATTGCTATCAATATTTGGAGTGGCTTTATCATGATTATCATCCTCATCAGTCACATTAACCTTGAGAACCAAATAACAAATTTTAATAGTAACTAATCTCCTTGAGTATATTTGAATAAGTGTTTAAACACAATTTAAATTTAATCACCTTGTCTAGTATCTTGATTTCTTGTGTAGTAGCCTTAACTGTCATGTCACTTTCTTCTGCACTAAAAGCTTGCAAGGGGAAATGCTCCTGAAAAGAAAAAACAAAACCAATAAGCATGGAAAAACATATCATTTATATTGTAATCTAGTATCACATGTGTAATGTCATGTCAGTTTGTTATTTCAGCGTATTACTCACAAAAAATTCGATTAATGGATTTAATTATTTCTATTTGCGTCAAGGCTAAAATTTTGAAATACGAAGAGTATATGAATTATCATCCTCATCAGTCACATTAACCTTGAGAATCAAATAACAAATTTTAATAGTAACTAATCTCCTTTGAGTATATTTGAATAAGTGTTTAAACACAATTTAAATTTAATCACCTTGTCTAGTATCTTGATTTCTTGTGTAGTAGCCTTAACTGTCATGTCACTTTCTTCTGCACTAAAAGCTTGCAAGGGGAAATGCTCCTGAAAAGAAAAAATAAAACCAATAAGCATGGAAAAAAATATCATTTATATTGTAATCTAGTATCACATGTGTAATGTCATGTCAACTTGTTATTTCAGCGTATTACTCACAAAAAATTCGATTAATGGATTTAATTGTTGCTATTTGCGTCAAGGCTAAAATTTTGAAATTCGAAGAGTATATGAATTAAAAAATAAAATTTTGAAATTCGAAGAGTATATGAATTAAGAAATATTCAATTTGAGAATATGGAGTAAATCTACAACTTTACATATAGTACATGACTAATAACATAATTTAACTAAACAGATTTAATGTTTGGGTAAAAACTAAAATTTTAAAATTCCAAGAGAACGAGGACTAAAATTGACCAATGACACAATTTAAGCAGAATACAAGAACTAACGGCACAATTTGACCATTTTAATATCTTCTTTGCAATCAATGATTATGTACGAGAAACAAGACTTGAACTTAGTAACACGTCTGAGTTTTAAAGTCTACAAAAGAGGTTTACCTGTGTATGAGATACTACTACTTCTGAAATACTAGAAGAGTCCTTTTCCTGCACAAAATGATGATAACTTTCCCAATCATAAAAAGATTCAGAAACTGATTCACATTCTTAGATGCATATTTCTTTACACACCAGATAGACTGAATACAAAAAAATGTTACCTCTTTTTGTATAGAATGTTCAGTAATGGTCGAGATATTTTCTAATGGCAAGCTTTCCTACATTCAGATATAGAAGCTTATCATTTAATGAACCTTAATTTCATCATATTCAATGTTTTATTTTCTTAACTTTATAGAATAGCAAAACATTCCATTTTTTCATGCAAATTATCTAAAAGAGATTGGAAGAAGCTAGAATCCTTTCTTAGGAAAACTGAATACCTCCTGACATACCTTCTTAGGTTTGGTTGAATGGCATGCTTCATCAAAAAGTTTCCTTCAAATTATAAAAAAAAAATTATGGAACCTTGAAATTACCAATATATAGAAAGAGCAACAACCATGACGAAAATATTATATATCTTGAAGCAAGTAGGAGAGGTATCATTATGTACCTTCCTTTTAGAGCTGAAGCCTTAACATTGGCTTTATTTTCCGGAACTCGCACTCGATTGCCAATCGGTTTTGACGTAGTTGCAGAAACAGTCCCGGTTAAACGGCTCTTGCTTGAAGAAGAAACCACCATAGGTCTCACCATGCTTTTAGCTTTCTTTGTTGAATCGGGTATAGTCTTAGAGCTGCCTTTACAAGAACGAGAAGCTAAATTTGCCATGTACATGGAATCTTGGCAAAAGGATGAATTCTACACTCAAAGAAGTTAAAAAAAAAATCAATGTGAATTGCAAACAAAATTTGGGGAAAATAAAAAAGTTGTTGTAAAATAAATCTGGAACTGAAAATCTCACCAAGCAAGTGATCATCAAAATCTTGTTTGTCCCTCCCAACGAATCACGCAAAATTCGAGTTAGCTTACTTTCGCGATAAGGTACATGGCTTTCATTGGCATTTAAAGCATACACAACATTGTGTAAGGCATATATGGACTTATTTATTTTATTATTCTCCAAGAGATTAACACTACCAGTGCTTTTCCTTTTGGCATCCTCATAACCTGGTAAATGCAAAAAAAAATAAAACAGCTAGAGGATGAACTTGGCTAATTTTTAAGCCACAGCAGAGAAAAATACGACTGTGTAACAAAAAATTGAAACCTGCCAAATCAACAAAGTTCATCTTCCCAAAAGGAAGAGCATTGGATTCATTGCCCCGAAATACATGAATGATTAAGCCTTTGTGACTTCTATGATGAGGTTCAGCTATTATCTTCTGGGATTGTTTATGTGAATTTTGATTCGAAAGATATAGTTTCTGAAATTCTTCAATAGATTTCACAGGAACCTACAAAAAGAAATGAATCAATCAATAAACCGAAAGGTAAGCTAAACATTACTAGAGAAACTTTCATTTTCAAATAAAATAGCTTATATAACTTGCCTGAGAAAGTCCTTTAAGTTGAATTTTGCCTCGAGCAACATCCTCCAATATCAAAACTTCATGCCTATCTGGAGCTAAATGATCATAAGCATAGTCTTTCAAAATCTCATAGCATGATACGGCTATTAACTTTCTACTTTCCTCTGCTAAAGAAAGGATTTCAGCCATAGCTAGTACTGCTAAACCTGGTTTCCCTTCCGAACCCTTCAAAATTTTATAATTCCATACTTAATTTTCTCCAGAAATTATATAGTAAATTATTTAATAGCAATAAAAAGAATATTAACTGACCTGAATTGTAAAAGTCTTTCCGCTGCCTCTTGCTCCATAAGCAACGACGGTAGCATTATAACCATTAAAAACATCTTCAATAAGTGGCTTTACTTCCTTTGAGAAAATTAAATCATTTCCCTCGCTTCGGTCGTAGCAATAATCCAATTCGTACGATTCTTTACGACTGCTAAATATTTTCGATCGAAAAACAAAACAACGGTAACTGTCATTTCTTGCTTTCAGCTTTCGACGATAAACTTAAAAAAAAATGTAAAATAAATCGTTACCTCGTAGATTCATCTCCAAAAGAAACAGCGACAGTTTCGGAATCATCTCCCTTTGGTCTGTGAACTGAAATCCACTTTCCAGAAGCTTCGTTGACGGATCCCGGTTCCAGATCTGTGAAGCCTTTGATTTTCGCTATCACTCGTGCCTTTCGACCTCGATTTTGTCCCATTGTAGAAAAACTTCTTTTTTTTTGCTCGCTGAAATTTCTTCTGTTTTTCGAATTCGAATTTCGTAGTTGAAATTTAGAGTGATGGAGATTTTGATTTAACTTTATTGAAAATAAAATGTAAGGTTTAAAGAGAGGGAATAGCCGTTAGGTTTGAATTGGTTTTCAAATTTGGTTGTTCTGGCGCTGAGGCGCGCTTATCTGGCTCTTCCCTTTTAAGGCGTTGGCGATTTTATTTAATTTTTATATTTATTAGCCAAAAAATCCTCGGCTTTTCTCTTACGCTTTTCCTTCCTCAAACGATGCGTTTTGTCCTACTTTACATCAGTCAGGAAAACGCTGCCGTTTAGTGGCGGAAAATATACAACGAAAAAAATGGATAAATCACACCCCATCACGCTATGGTCCATGTCAACCAATCGAGAATCGTTAGTAGTACAATCAACACAATCAAATCAGAGGATGATTGAATACTGAGTCGGTATTATTGCCTATGTAGGAGTATATGAATTTGAGTACGTTAAAATATATTACCTATTTACTTACGAATTAAAAAAAGATTATGAATAATTTTAAGCATTATGTCAAATAAATCATAATGATTATAATAGATTGTTCAAAAAAATGTCAATCAAACTGAGTCAAATATAAGTTAAACAACTCATTAAATTGGATTTTAAATAATTTAAATATTTAATTTTGTTGTTATAATTTAAAAAATAAATATTTTTATTTTTATTGTTGATTAGACTTTTATTAAAAATATGTACTTACAACTTTTCTCATTTGGGTACTTAAAGTTTTATTTTATTACCACTTTTGGTACTAACTATTAACTCCTATAAAAAAAACTTCAAACTCATTAAATTACGGCATATGGAATTTTTAATTAAATAAAAATATTTAGAATTAAGATTCAATAAAATTAAATTAAAAATTATAACACGTGGCTAAATTATCGGTCCAAAAAGGGATCAAAGCGAAAATTTTTATTTTTAATTTAACTTTTAATGTTAATTATTAATATATTATTTAATTGAAAAAGATATGTGTCCTAATTTGATTGGTTTGGAGTTTTTTTTTTTAACGAGAGTCAATGGTTGGTACCTAAAATGTTAACGAAATAAAACTCTAGGTACCAATTTGACCAAAAAGGTTTAGGTACCTAAATGGGGAAAGTTATGTAGTTTAAGTACTTATTTATCATATAAGCTTATTAATTCTTTATTTTTTTTTTTGAATTTTTAATTTGTTAATAGTTAAATCTGGAATTAATTGCCTGACCGATTCAACAATCGGTTAAGTTATAAACTTTAGAAATTTTTTTAATTGAATCATCAAATTATTAGCGTCTTATTAAGCATATATTTTTATCTTCCTACCTGTTAATTTAGGTGTTAAAATGTCAGTTTGGGTTTAACTTGGAACATATTCAAACTATATATGTGCTTATTTATGGTTAGTTAAGGTCTAACATGTTAAAAAACCAAAATATCAATAAAATTTAGAAATGTTATTTTTTAAAAACATGTCAAATTAAGCTATTTATGTAGCAAGTACACACGTGTTTACAATTTGATTTAAATGTTTTAAATTCTACCCTAAATTTGGATTGCATTTAACATTCAAGCTAATGGTTAAGCAGTAAAATTACCATGGAAGCCTCTATATTAGGAATCAAATTGCATTTTACCCCTCTATTCAAAAAAGCGAGTAAAGTAATCATTATACATTAGTTTAAAGAATAAATTGGTCATTTCTGTAAAAGATTTAATCCATTTGTATCGTTAAAAATTGATGTTGTTGATGAAATAACTAAATAGTGACATGTGGCATGTGGCATGTTATGTGTACTTTATACTGATGTATAGGGACTAGCTTTTAATAGCAAAAGTATATGGAATTTTTAATTGAAGGATTAGTTTGTTCTTTAATCTAACAATTTACTCTTCAATCTAACCTACAATGGTTAATTTGTCTTTTTTGAGTAGAGGGGGTAAAATGCAATCTAACTACTAGTACAAGGGCCTCCGTGATACTTTTACTAGTTAAGTTGAAGAAAAACTTGATAGATATGATTGTAGTACTTTAAGGACTCAATTAAAATATTTTAAAATTTAAAGATCAACTTAAAATACAGACTATAGTTTGATGATCTTTGATGCAATTAACAAAAAAAATATTTGTATTGTCTTTTCCTTTTCCCGGTAGCCGTCTCTTCTCCTTGCGTTTCCACATTTTTCTTAACCTCCAAACATTAGGTTTTAAGAAAATGGGCGAGGAAGGAGATATTAACAGGGAGAAGAAGATCCCATCACCATGCGACGTTGAGGCTTTAAAGAAGTGTTTGCAAGAAAACAAAGGGGATTACGTGAAATGTCAATCTCAGATAGAAGCTTTCAAGTCTTCTTGTTCATTGAAGAAACCGACCCCATCTGCGGGTTCAACAAGTAGCAGCCGAAGCAATTGATTTTCTGGTTTGATAAGAGTGAAATCCCTTGATTTTGACTGTGTAACCCATTTCCATACTTGCTTTATTGTGTTACCTTTTCAAGCTTTACTGATCTTTTAAGATGTTGTTTGCACTGTAATTTAAGTAAATTTTGGAACCAGCCAAGAACCCTAGTTTGATACCTATGAAATTTGCCGTAATAATTTCCCGATTGTTATTACAGATCATGATTTTTCCTCTGTTTTGTTTCGAATTCGATATCTTTGTTTTTTATTTGGTTAATTTATGCTATTAATCCCTGCACTATGCGTAGGTTGTTATTTAATCTCTATACTTAGTTTGATCAAATTTAGTTATATGTATTTCTTGAATTGGTTAATTTTAATCATATACTTTTCTAATTCGATATCTTCATTTTGACATGGTAAAATTCTGCTATTAATTGTGTACTATGAATAAAATTATAGATTTAATCTATATTCTCCATTTGAATTATTCTCATTCTCGGTCTTTATATTTTTTCAAAATTCAAAATTTCAGGCTAAACCTGTAATTCTAAAATTTAAAAAACACAGCTTAAAAATAACCAAATTAATATATATATGAATTAAATACATATCTTATATACAGTGCAGGGACTAATAGCATAATTTAACCTTTTGAAATTTATTTGCTTTCTTTAGAACTGACCTGTGTTTAGCTTCTCAGGATTCAGGCTCTCAACAATTGCTTGTGATTATCGTAATGAGATTGGAAATTCAGTATAAATTTAATGCTGTTCATCACAAATATCCTAATATATATTTTTTTTTCTATCCATGTTATTTTTCAAAAATAATTACATTTCACCAATCATCCCTATGTGATTTCTTGAGCACTATATGCCCAGATTCATCTCTATCGAAAAGTCGTTCGATCAATTCGTTCCAGCTTACTTCGCTCTTGCTTTTCCCCGACGATCCAATGGATGACTCGCTACTCAATTTACAGGAGTTGTACTTCTCTACGTCCTCGGACTCGTCGAAAGTTCCGTATTCGGACGGTGGCGAGTAAGCATGGGGCACTGATAATGAAACAGCCCTTTGAAGTGCAGCTTTGTACTCTTGTTTGTGTTCTTTTGTTAATGCCTCTTGCCTTTCCGTTCTTTGTTTTGCTGGTATCTCCATGATCCTATCTTTCTCTAGCATTAACTAAAGCAAAAAATATATATATATATATATATATATATATAGGGTAAACTACTCTGAAGTCACTAAACTATTAATAAGTTTAGATTTTAGTCACTTAACTTCAAAAAGTTACAAAATGATCATTGAACTATTTGAAAGTTTTCATTTAAGTTACTAAACTATTCAAAAGTTTTTATTTAAGTCATTGGGTTGTTAAGCTTTTTCTTTTAAAAGTTCGGCTAGCAAGCCAGAAGTGACGATTTGATGATCAGTACAATAGATAAGTACCTATCGACAAGTAAAAAAACATACATGTGATCAAAATCGATCTAACAGTCAATATTATTGGAGATAAGAGAATAAAGTTATTTGGATTTTAGTTTGTAGATTCATGACGTTCAAAATTATTTCATAAAAAAAAAAAAAACCTGAATGGTCAAAGAAAAAGGGAAAGAGAGCTTTCGATTAGTACAGGTAGTACAAACAAAGGTCATGGAGCAGCGATTTTAACAATCCAATGACTTAAATAAAAACTTTTGCATAGTTCAGTGACCAATTTGTAACTTTTTGAAGTTGAGTGATTAAAACGTAAACTTACTAATAGTTTAGTGACTTTGAGTGTAATTTACCCAAAAAAAATGTAATTGGCTAAGTTCTATTTGATTTAAACCATTACCATGAACATAAAAATGCAGCTTTAAACTTACATCCATGGCTCTCTGTGATTCTCTTTCAATCCATATTATAGCATGGTCGGATGTGGCGTCACACGAAAGAACTATGTGCTCGAACCTTCCATCCACGGGCACTGCTGTCTTCACAACTGGGGGAAACCTTCCACATCTGCAAGAGCCAAATATAATGGAGGGTGTCCATCAAGAGATCAAAAGTTCTTAAGGCGATAAAACGGGCTGTCGTACAGCATGTACTGAGTCGAGCCTTGAGAGGCATTCTCACGATGACATCACTGTAGTTAAGAAAAACCCGAATTCACTAAGTCTATGGGAGGGGGGGGGGGAGAGACGGTTGTTATGCCTCATTATACCTGAAAGGTTTTCGCTTGACAATGTGATAGAGGCAACCGGGTGCATATAGCCTCCTTGGATCTTTAAGCATCTTCTCCTCAGGTATACAAGTATCCTTCATACATCTCAGGCATAGTAGGCATGGCAAACTGTTTAAATGGGGAACCGAGAGTAAGCATATTTTTATTTGCAACTAGGAAAACTGGTACTTGATTGGGCAACCGGCTTTACAAATGGATGTTAGCACACTCCAGAGGCCCATATCAGCTATAAACCAAACGAATTCGAAACGGATTATAGAGTCCAACCATACCAGAAAAGTGATTTGAAAATGTCTTCTAATGGCGTGGCTGTTAGTGGCAAGAAATCATCCTGATACAGAGACATAACGCGGTTCATATCCCAGTATTTAGATAAACACGTCGTGTGGCAGAAATTACAATACTAAAAGTTCTGCGATAAACTGACTGATAGTATGTATCGTAGCTGACAAAAAACAAGACCGAGCATTGAAGGGGGCGAAAAATAAATTGCCTGAAGAACGACAGAATTAATGACATCCACGTATCTGACCGCTAAATTCAGCGACATGCACCTAGCAGGCGTGATAGCATAGCACCTGATCCTACTCCTGTTGATGTTTCCAAGTTTATCCTGATGCTGGACAACCACCAAAGCTAACATGGCTGCTACACCTGACCTGAGAGAATGTCCTGCAAATGTCAAAGTATAATTTGGGTGCTCCTCGACGAGTTCCTTCAAAACTTCGCACTCTGCATCTAAAACCCATCCGGCAGCCTTCAAGAGTCCGTTATGAACATAGCCACTATCAAATTTCCTTTTACCCAACTGAATATCCAAAAGCACTTGGTAATCACTTTCTTTTGCCAAATTAAGACCTCTAATGGCAAGAACTATATCGGCATGCTCGTGATCGAGGTATAGTATGTAAGAAGGAGCCTGTCCTCGAGTGTCTTCGTAAGTTTTTCTGAGAATTAACCAATCAGGGTTGATCCCATATCCTCCAGGGGGTTCCCAAAGGGGATGCCGAATATTGTCCTCATAAACAGCTAGAATGTAGCGGCAAAGTCGAGGAACAGGCTCGAATTCTTCAGCGGTTGCAAGAACCCATGTTACACTATTGTGGCCGGCTATATGCAGGCATCGATTCCATGCCCATTGAGCACAAGATAGGCAGTAAATACATTCAAGGAGGGAGGCCGCATATGATCGACATCAATGCCTACTCTCGGAGATCGACAATGTAGAGCATGAATTTGCATGTAAAAGGCCTGGAAAACAAGTGAAAGTAGTCCATTAATGTGGGAAAATACCGAACAGGAACTAAGATGAGATACCAAATTCACACACATTCAAGCAGCAATCATTGTACAAATTAGAGGAATCAAACAAAGAAAATTCAAAGAGATTTGAAACAAAACTAGTTGAGGACTTTTATCATACATTTCAACTACAAAATACTTACATGAGAACAGAGTATTCGAATTCAGTATATTGATTTCTGTTATATCTACGACTTGCGAACTCACCCTGTATCCTACCAATCTCGCGAGACAATACAAATCAACATACGAGTTAAGGGCACCTGTGATGACAAGACCTAGTAAGCCCAAGTCTCTACGAGCCTATAACCTCGCTAAAACACATAGTGGGAACTATACCTCTAACATGAATAGAATATCTCTCTTTCATATCTCACATTTATTCATTGTCCTAACATGACAATCTCATAACTACAGAGATAAGACATTAATAGGTCGTTTGCGTTATAAGGAATATGGAACTAATGCCAGGGCAACGAGTGGCATCTGTGGAAGGAATAAAGGCACCCGTTTTAAGACGCACATTGACTCTCTCGACACTCACACTCTTAGCTTTCCTGACCCTCTCTAACTCCAACCCCCTAAAGAACCCGAATTCCAACTGTCTATAATCACTTATGGCTCTCCGCCCACTAAATGAACCGTGGCAACCCATCTTAATCCCTACGTTCTATCAACAATTTTCAATCATATATAAACCAAGTCCATTCAAAAACTATGCAAAGGCTCCCCTATGATGATACACTATCAATTGAACATACCAAAAACAAAAAAAACATAAAGAATCAATTCAAAAGCAGTCTAAACAGTACCAAATTAAGCTTCCACACCATTGTCAAGTGTAAAAACAAAGCACTCACCAGATAGAGTAAATGATGACTATAGAAAGAACTGCAAGTCGAGGTGGCTCATAAATTGATAGCTGTACCAAGAAACCGATCTGGTTCTCTCTAGCATTAGGGTTTTCAATGTCATAAGCTACTCAGTGATAACAATTTTTGAATTTTATCACAGAAAAAAAAAGAAGTTCAGAGCTATAAGAGAAAAATAAAAAAGACCCAAGGTATCAAATTTCTGTCTGATCAATAAAAAAACAACAAATTAGATTTTTTAAAAAAAAAAAGAAGAAGACTTGTTAGAGTGAAACAAATGGGATTCCATGTTCATATGCAAATGTTCCATGATAAGAAACTGAAGACAAAAGACAAGACTTTAATTTATGAGGTTTAGGGTGGTTGGGGTAATGCTGAGTTGTATTATAAAAGATTTAAATTGGCAGCCAAAAAAAGTAAGTATAATAAGACAAAGGAAGAAAAATTGAGAAGGCTAGCTAAATACAACTACAAGTCAAATTCCAGTCAGTCTGAATTGAAAATAAATAATAGTGACCAATGTTTTAAGGTTGCTTTTTGATTCTTCTTCTTCGATAAAAAAAATTCAGTGAATTCAACCCAGAAAGAAACAGTGAAGAAATTTTAACAAGTGTCATATAATACATTGATTGATAATATTTCCCTTAAAAGTATTAGCTGTTTAAGAAATTTTGTTTGGACCAACCGATGAGCTACGAAACTGTGAAGATGAAGGTGAAGGCTGAAGCACATTACTGTTGATCATCATCATCCACTGAACGATCAAAACTCCTGATTCTGGGATTTTTTTTTTTTTAATCCTTCACGTTGCCAATGCTTGCTTTTATGTTGTTTTTATTTATTTATTTATTTTGGGCTATTAGGGAGCGTTATATGAGCCTTTTTTCTACCGAGAAGTGGAGAACGTGATACGTGAAGTTGGGTAACTATACGTCTGTTTTTTTTTTTTTTCTCCCTTTTGCAAAAGTAATGATAATAAAAAAGGGTAAACTACAACTAACGTAACTAAATTATTAATAAATTTACGTTTGATCATTCAACTTTAAAAAATTATAAAATAGTCACTAAATTATTCAAAAGTTTTCGTGTAAATTGATAGGCTGTTAAAATAACTGCTATTATGATCTTATTTGTTCACACTATCTTCTCCAATTAAAAACTCTTCTTCCCTTTCTTTTCTATTGTTTAATTTTTTTATGAAACAGGTTTGAACATAAAAATTTTGTGAACTAAAAATCCACATAACATTATTTTCCAAATCACTAACCCTGACTGTTAGGTTGACTTGGATCTAAGATATGTTCTTCTACTTATTAATGGGTACTAATCCACCGTACCAAATAAATGAATCATTGCTTGGAGCTCGTTAGCTGGACTTTAAAAAAAGACTTAACAGTTGAGAGAGTTAAACAAAAACTTCCGAATAGTTCAATGACTTAAATAAAAGCTTTCAAATAATTTAATGATATTTTGTAACTTTTTGAAATTGAATTACTAAAATATAAATTTACTAACAATTTAATAACATCGAGTATATAGTTTACCCTAATAAAAATTATTTCCAAAAAAAAACTAAAAATATATATTATTATTTTTTGTTTATAGAGTAAAAAATAACTTTATAAGTGGTCTTGGATGATGTTATGTATTTTCTTTTAGAAGGTAGTTAAACAAAAAATATATATTATGACAAAAAAAAGTAATAAATTTATAATAAAAGATTAAATTATGGTTTAGTTCAAATGATAAAATTAGGTTCAAATCTCTGTTTTTGTATATATTTGGCATAATGACAAAGTAATCACTTAATGTTTATATCTTTTGTCAATTTAACTTATATTTTTTTAATTAAATTTGATCATCTGCTTTTAAAAAAATCAAATACAACCTTTTAGAAAAAAAATCAAATAATTATTTTCTTAATAAAAAATATTGACTAAAACATTAAATTTTTAAACATGACATCCAACATAGCAATCCATATATACTTCATGTTATTTTTTTTATTTTTTTGAATATTTTTATTAATTTTAATTTTTTTGTTGACACAACAAGTAAGATAAATAGTTTCATGTCAGCATGAAATACATGTGGTTGAAGGCTAACATAGTTAAAAACAATAATGTTTTAGTTAATATTTTTATAAAAAAAGTAATTTGACTATTTTTTAAAGACTAATAGTTAAAAAAAGAATAAAGATCAAAATGACAAAAGACATAAATATTGAAGGCTAATTTTATTATTATGTTTATTTTTATATTTTATATAAATATAAAAATATATGTTTGGAAAAAAATTTACTTTAATACTAGTAAACAAGGTAAAAGTGTCATGGAAGTCCTTGTATTATAAGTTAGATTGTGTTTTACCTATTTACTAAAAAATTGACAAATTAATTCAATCACATTAGATCAAAAGGTAAACTTATTATTTTTGTTAAAAATTTCATCCAATTTTATTATTAAAAATTAGCGTGACTGACAGAAAAATCTGACAGTTACATTAGTGTGCCACAGGCATCACATATTGATGTACATGGACCAACTTTTAACAGTAAAAATAGATGAAACCTTTAACAAAATGATTAATTTACTCATAAATTAATTTATCTATTTTTAATAAAAATGATACAATATAATTTTACTTCTAATAAAAAAAATTCTATGATACATTCATCCAAAGAAAAAAAAAACAAAATAATTATGAAATAAGATTTGTGAAGAAGGAAAAGGCAAATGGCATTACAGCACGCACGAGTTTGACAAGTAGACTAGTTTTCTTGGCAGTTGGTACCTAATTTGATTGTTTATTTATTTATTTTTAAAATTTTAGTTTAATTATGAAAGTATATGAAAATTTTTAAGTTGATAAAATGTTTAGAACTACCCATAACATATTTTAATATCTTAAATAAGAGGATAAACGTGCTTCTCAAACTTACGTATTTTTATACTGACAGTAATATCGTTATCTAACTCAATGCTAACTGAGTCAAAACTCAATCGATAATTTAATTCTTTATTTAATTTCACTTTTTTTATAATTATTGGTATTTTTTACAATAAAATTCAGGGTAAAGAGGAATATTATAGTCCAAGGTGGCCATCACTTTTTTTTTAAGAAAAATACTATTATTTAACTTTCATAATACTTACCAAATAAAATTATTTTAAAAAACACAAATAAAATTGTTAACAAGACGAAACTTAGGCAACAGTAAGTACTCAATTAACTTACTTGATTATAATGATATAATCACAATTTTTTTTAAGTAAGATACGTTAAATATTCGTTTTACAGATTAGAGATTATCATTTAAATTTATGATTTTTCTTTTGAATAATATATATTTTTTTTCAAAGTTTAACGTGAGTACTTGTAAGTTGTATATATTTTTTGTTTATTTTTAAAGTTATTATATACCTAAAAAAACCCACAAATGATGTATAAAATAATTATATTGTTTAAACAAACAAAAAGACAAAGTATTTATGTTATTTAAAAAAATATAAAGATAACTTTAGTCCCTAATATTTATTCATTTTGTCATTTTGGTCATTATTCTTTTTTTTTTAGTCATTTTGACCCTCAACTTTTAAAATTTAGTTAAATTATTTTTTTTTGATAAAAAACTGACTGAATTGTCAAAAATTAAATGACATTGACATGACAGTTCATATGATACGTTTTGTATACTTCAGTGTTTACATGGATAATTTTTTTAAAAGTTTTTATGAATTTTTTTTGAAATTTGTTGATTTTTTAATATCTGTATTAAATTTTTTGAATTATTTGTGGATTGTCACGCTAGTCGCCGCATCAATGTCGTTAAAATTTTAGTAGTTCAGTCAGTTTTTTAATCCAAAAACAAGATATTTAACTAAATTTTAAAGGTTGAGGGCTAGAATGACTTAAAAAAGAAAAAGGGCCAAATGGAAATTTGAGTAAAGATTAGAGATTAAATTTATCATTATTCCCTTAAAAGAAAATTATGGCTTACAAGTCAAGTAATTGGGCTTTAAAATCAAGATATTCTAAGAAGTGATTTCGGTTTAAAAGATTTTGTGGGTCGGGCTCAATCCTCAAAGCCATTTTGTTCTTCATTTATTTAGTTTTTTATTTTAGCCCAAAACTTATGGTAGAAACCCTAAAAGCCTAGAGTCGGCCATCAATATATTTGTTAGATCACGAATCTAAAACCCTAATTTTAACACCGCCTCAGGTATCCCCGTCTCCACAGGTACATCTCTCTGAGCCCCTTCGCCACTTCTTTAGTATCTTTCTTTTTCATAGCATTTTGCTCTATCTGATTGCCTGGGAAGCGAATTGTAAGCTGAAAAACCATAAATTTCGTGTCAGATAGCTTAAGTTAATTGAAAATTTGAAAGGCTAAGCTCAAATATTGAGCAGTTTTAGCTGGTTTCATCGAGTGTATTGGATTTAAGTTGTGTTCATTATCTGCTGTGTGTTGATTGCTGGGTTTGTTTTAGATGATAGGATATTAACTATTTTGATATTGGGTCACAATCTTTGGTTTCTGTTCTGATATTAGCTGGGTTTGTTTATTACATATGCATATATATAGGTTTTGCAGCACCATTTTCACGCCATGTTAGCTGTAGATCTGGTTTTAAGAAAGTTTGGAGATTAATATGCACTTGCATTTTTGTGTTTGATGAACTGTTTATGCTAATATATTTTGGGAAATTAAAAGATTTTTATGAAGGAAAGTACAATGAATGAAGGGTTAGAGTCATTTGAATTCTAAAGGTTATTGAAATGTCGTTTGAATGTTGTGGTTTTCATTATATGTATATTTGGTTGTTTGTTTCTAAAGCAGGCATGGCTACCAAGCAACCAAATACTGGCCTCTTTGTAGGACTGAACAAGGGCCATGTTGTAACCAAGAAGGAGTTGACACCACGCCCCTCTAATCGTAAAGGAGTAAGTACATCTATATTTAATCAATTCTTTTACGTAGAATATTTGTGGTCGGGTTTAACTTATCATACCTATTGGTCTTCTAGTAAAAGTGTAAAGGGAAAACTGTATTGGGGAAAAAGATATGTTCCTGGGTTTCGGGTATGATTGTTGGATAATGAGTATGTGTTTAACGCAGTTGAATTAAAAAATTTTAAGAATTTAAAAGAAAAATGTATTTGGAGGGCTATATCTCTGAATTTTTGTCTGAATATGCATCCAGCATTTGTACTTTTACTTAAAAAAACTCTAATGCTTGTAAATTGCTATGCTAGATCTGTTATTATGTGTACTGATTTTTCTATTTTATTTCAGAAAACGAGCAAAAGAGTCCATTTCGTGAGGAACTTGATCAGGGAAGTTGCTGGTTTTGCACCGTATGAGAAGAGGATCACCGAGCTTTTGAAAGTCGGTAAGGACAAGCGAGCTCTCAAGGTAGCTAAAAGAAAGTTGGGAACTCACAAAAGGGCAAAGAAGAAGCGTGAAGAGATGTCCAGCGTTCTCCGCAAGATGAGGTAATTATCTCTTATATCCTGGAAAAGCAACATTTATTGTCTTAAGTTTCGAAGGATTTGCAATCTGAAAATGGGTTATAAATTGTTTCGTTGGTGCAATGTTTTCTTGCAGAGCCCACGGTGGAGGTGCAGAAAAGAAGAAATAAAGCTTTATTTTCTTGGTTTCTCACCGTTGTCGTGCTCGAGTTTCTTGTTTAGGAGCAGCTAGAGGTTTGTTTAGCATATGTTTCATTTTTGTTGTTTTGAGACTGAAATCAGTGCTTTGGAACTTTTGTTTATTTGAGTTAGAGATGAGAAATGAGAAATTGGAAGAAGTAATAACTTTTAAATTTTATGTTTTTTGAATTATATTTAACGCCATTACTGTTCTACGTGCAAATTTTGGGTATTTAGTTTCATGGATCTCCATTTTGCCATTAGATGTTAAATCTCTGTGCATACGGCCTGGGGCCGAAAGAAAAATTGAAACCGATCCAATGGTATTTAGGTTGTTTTTATTTACAAGTTAAAAATCACTGAATTGAATCGTGTTTTTATTTTGTATTTAATTTATAATTAAAAATAATTTTTAAAAAAATATTATGCAAGAGCTAACGATTATATTGTATTAGATTTAGAATTCATCCCTTTTAAAAAATAAATTTATGTATTTTTATAAATTTACTTAAATGTTTAAAATTCATAAAACGAAAGTTGAGAATCTAAAATTGAAATGGAAAAATTGAGAGTCGGATTTTACCTAATTATTAAAAATCGTTCAAAAAAAAAAAAGAAATTGATGAGATCGAATTTAAATCGTCCTCATTTGGCGGAACGAAATTATGGATATTTCCAGTATTGATGATGTCTTGCAATTCAGATAGCATATTTCATTTGATAAAACACCAACTTTTTGCGTTATTTTTTTATATACCTATCAATAGAACGAAGAGAAGCCGCAATTTCGTTATTTATTATTAGTACAATTCTTTTTACACCTATCAATTAGCCTTTCGTTGATAAAAATAATGATTTGCTTTTTGTAAATCTATTGCTGTCGAATCCTACACCCTATAATGTGTCAATGTTAAAATCTAATGATATGAAACGGTCTGTTTCTAAAGTAATGTCATAATAAAAAGGACATACAAAAAATACGTATAAATGTGTCTAGCTCTATCCTCTTAAGTAATGACAAAAAGGTTAATAAACAGCAACCTAAAAACCATACAATTTAGTTGGGTAAACAAGTAGTACATTCAACCAAGATTCGTATGCTACTGACAAACAAGGTTAATTAGTTTCTGAGCCTTACCAAAGCTGTGCTTTCCATACTCTATTGCATTGTGTATTATTTCATTCCACAACCTAAAGTAAATAAAATTGGGAATATAGATATTCCCGTATCTTGTAGTAATCTTCGCACAAGGGACCTTCGATTATGATTTGCTGTGTACCAGAGCCACCACCCTAAGACGAAAAAGAAATGGAGTTAAAAAAAAAGAAAAAAGCGAAGAACAGATCATGACCCATAAAAGAAGATGATGCAATTGGATGATGCCAGACAGGAAAGTCAAAATGCCAAATCGCTTACCTTTTGGCTTGCAACCCCAACTTTGCGTAAAGTCACGTATTCACCGCATCGCAACGCCCCTGCAGCAAATTCTACCTGTAAAAGAAGCACCTTTGGGTGTCAAAAGGGGGCTATATATTTTCAAGATTGTGTGTAAACAAATATGAAAAGCAGTACCTTGACGCCCTTACTGGCAAGAAACTGCTTGAAATCTGCCATTTTCAGATCACCTACAACCACAGACTTATGTGGAGGAGCTGGTGTCGAGATGGGTAGTAACGAGAGCATGTCGTTTTCTGTCTTCCCTACTTCAGCATCCACCCAAGCTATTTCGTAGTCTCCTAACTGATATTGCAGTTATGTTAGACAAAGGGATAGAGATTGAATGTAACTCAAATACGGTTATCAACATCACAAGACTAATTCAATTGGTTACCTTTTTAAAGAGGACATTGCTCATCAACTTCTCAGATAATTGTACCTACATTACAACACAAGGCCAAAAAATGAATTCTGATATTCAAAATGATTGCCTTACCTTAAACAAAAAACATGTTCTTGAGTTATATACCTTATAAGCACATAAATCAGATGTGACATCAATTGTTTCTTCAATTTGGGGAGCATAAACATGAGGACAAACATGTTTCAAGCAATGTTGCTTCAAATGCTCTGTTGCCTCTGCTGATCCATGCACCAAGACCTGTTGAGTGAAAAAAATACATATGACAAAAGGCACCCGCATAAAATAGATCAAAACCCAAAAAAGTTAGGAGGAACAGGGTAACATGACAAAGAGGCATATTTTAATTAATAAATATAGTGCAATGCTGTGTGCAATTGTTCAACAGCTATTACTGCATGTTCCACCTCACAGGATTAACATTTCACATCCACGTATAATAGCATGGTGATGTAATAAATGCATGACAAGTAATAGCATATTGCACAAGGAAAACTTTACATGGACTGCCCATAAAGATGACAAAGCAGATATATAAACTAGGAGTTCCAAACAATTGCCTCAAGAAATATCCTTACAAGCTTTAATGGAGCCACGTGGGCAAGGATTGATTTGACAGAACGACCATCAGAACGCCCCTCATAATCCATGTAAACAAGTGAAGACTTTACTTGCACCTAACCATCATTGCAGAACATTGTTTGGTACATGGCAAAATTAAGTATATTGTACTTGACTGGTTCAAAGGCGTCAAAACAATAAGATATGAAATAACAGTTCATAATTGCTGAAATTTTCATGGGCAAACTCTCAACCAAATCCCGGTTCAGAAACAAACCAACAAATGAAACAGAAACAATATTAAAAGCAACATATTTCACATTGATGTCAGTACAACATATAAATCGAAACTAAAATGACCTCGTAAAAGGGCATTTGTTCCAGAAAAAAAGATAAACAATAACAAGGAAGAAGATAATATGACCAGGGAAGAAAAAGAAAATATAAAACTCAAACAATCTGGAAAGGACCAATACAAGTTGAAATGAAAAGATAAAATGCCCATGGGTGCTTTCATGTCATCATAAACAAAAGCAAAAGAATCATTAGTAAGACCAGCAATACCAGTAACTTCATGATCAGTCCAAGCAAATTGATTATACTGTGACTTGAGCAAGAGTAGAACTTACAGTCAACTCGTTAGATATGACTTTTGATGGTGTTGTGTCAAGTATCAAACTAGCAGAGCCTTCATCAAGTTTTCCATCCATATCCCCACCAGTCTGAGATGCATACATAAACAATTTCATTATTGAACAGTTTCAACAGGGGCGAAGCCAAGGAAGCTGGCATGGGCCCCGGCCCTCCCTAAAATGTAAAATTACTATTTAGGCCCTTAAAATTTTTTAAAAATTTTAAATTAGTAAAGGTAAAATTGCACTTTGGCCCCCCCTAAAATTATAAAAATTCGATTTAATCATTTACAAATTATAAAGATATAAAATATAAAAAATTAAAATTTCATCCGCCCCCCCCTAAAAAATTGTTCTGGCTTCGCCCCTGAGTTTCAATAAACCCAAATATCAATAGATTAAAGATAGAGAGACATAACATTCTCAAGCAGATTGCCCAAAGCAGACACTTACACGCATAGCTCCTTGGTCCATATCTTCATCCTTTATTACATAATCATCAGGATTTATGACCTCACCAAAATCATCCCAATCAGAAGTATTGTCATAGAAGGGAAACATTGGGGCAACACTAGAGGATGGGGGCACAAATCCATCAATCAGAACATCACGGAATCTGCTCCCATGTTGACCTAACCCTGCAGGGTACAAGCAAATAAAAAGATATCAGCTGAGGGTACACAAGAGGATGTAAAAGATAATCAAACTCTTATTATGCATCATGAATATCCCATACAAGGATACCACATCAGTGCGGGGAGAAACTTCTGGAATAGTACTGAATTTTTTTTTCCTTCTAAAATAAATGTAAACCATCAAGAATCAATGAAAAATAAACAAAACCTGGCCACTAGTTTTATCACAAAAATAAAGGAGGGAACTCCTATGTCCAATGACAGGAATTACAGTCAAGGACAGTCCAAAGACAAGTTATTTAAGAGTTGACACAACCGCAGGAATGTACATGGAGAATGGAGACACAAAAGTGAAATTTATCTAAATGCATTTTAGCAATTTATGAGATCTTCTGACCTGTTAGAATCAATTAATATATGTCAGAATATCCCTTTGTTGTGAAACCCTAAACAACCCCTTTCTCTCTTAATTTGAATAGGAAATAATCATTCAAATACACAGGAAAACAAGTAATACAAAGCAATAAGAATTGGTTGAACACTCAAAACCCCAACATGTATATCAGTTTCCAAAAGAAAATTAGACTGAGTAGCTTGTAGGAAATGGAAGAATACCATCCAGTGAGGGATGCTTATTATGAGTGTCAATAACCATTGGATCACTAGAATTGACATCAGTTGCAAGAGAAGCTTTAGATTCTTCCTCTTTGATAAGACTAGCTTTTAAAGCTTCTTCTTTTTTCAACCGGTTCTGTTCTTCTTCATAAGCAATCAACTCCTCCCCAGTCAAAGGAACCCTCCCAGACATCGTGACTTTAACAGCTTTTGGAGGTGGATCTGCCTGGAGCATACGAGCTAACGTGCCAAACTACATATACAGGTCAAAGTATCACCACCTATATATTATGAGGCAGAAGAGATAGAACAATCCTTTGATAAAACAAAATAGTAATTACATGTCAGGTACATTATTTTTACAAAATTGTTACTTTATAAACCTGATAAAAAAGAACTTGGACAACCATGAAACACAAAATAATTCCTGACAATAAGTTGAATGACAAAGAGCTTAAAATCTTTGGTCATCGAGTAAATTAACCTCTATTGACCACAAAGTAGATGCTTATCAACATCTACACTGAGCATGAGTTCAATTAAATTTGATGTCCTCCATTGTGAAGAACTCACCTGGCCCCTTTCAGTAAATAGAACAAGATTCTTGACATCTGCTGCCCACTCAACAAAAATATCATGAGAAAATCCTGCTTCCAAGCTGGCCATGGATGCTAGTATCACCTAAATAGAAATATAAGCCAACAGTCAAATATAATAGGCTGAGAAAGATCATGGTGATCAGCTGTTTAAGAGTGGTGCAATCAACTAACCTTGGGACCATCAGACACGCTATCAAGTTCACTCTTGCTTGTTAAAAGTTTGATATTCCTGCAAAGTTGGCATAAATACCTTGTATAATTCTCCTCCAAATGAATATAGGTATACACAATTTACAGCTCATATCGGTTCTACTTTGTTAAGCATGTAAAAATGATACAAACCGAGGAATAAATACACAATAGTGCAAATAAAAGAATAGAATACTAGCAAGTACTGATGGCATCAATAAGAAAAGGAGAACTTACTTCAGAAGAAAAGCATTATCACGTGAAGTTTCAAAGGATTTAGCTATAGCATCACTCATCCACTCAAGAAAACTCTTGACATAATCAATTGTGCTTGCTGAAACATATGTCACAAAGTAGATGGGGAAGTTCAAAGACTTCAATGACCAGTTCTGTTTATATCATGATTAAAACTTTGCAATCGTTAATATGGCTAACCAAACGACTAATAAAAAATCCACCTCTTTCTTACTCAAGCATCCTTACCGACCTCTTCTAAAACCAAGAGAAGTTCCAAGACACGACCAGCGGTATCGACAGGTAGCAACACATTTCCACCACCTTCCAGAGTCTTTGAGATGATTTCTGCAGAAATTTCTCAATTAAGTTTAGCTGTGACCATGGTCCATAAGTGCAGGTGTTGGAGTGCATTAGAGCAGAAAGGATTTGAGGATGTGGAAAAGAACTTTTATTTATATCACGACTTAATAAATTCAACGACAATACATAAATTACCAACAAAATCTCTGTCCCTCTCCCTTTGCGGCTTAGGAGGTTGATTGTTCAAAGCATTGTAGGCATCAGTTATAAGAACAGCAGGCCGAACAAAAGATTCTAGAACAGTTCCATTCAAATGCCTGATAAAACGGACTCATCTGAGTATATAAAGTTAATGCTCAAAATAAAACTGCAATCTGAGATCAGATAAAAGATAGCATATATATACTTCTCTTTGCGTCGGTTAAAATCGACAGCATATATGACATCTTCTCCGTCCTTTGTTATCTTCCAAACAGTACCACCCAATAGATGGCCAGCAACATGAGGAGCAATTACAATACCCTCACCTTTTCCTAGAACATTGTAATGGAAACAAAAACAATATACTGAGAAAGTAACATCTTAAAAAGGATTGAACTAAGCGGTTGGGCAATGGCATTTATCTGAACAAAAGTTACCACCCACATATAGTATTAACTACCAAGTGTTGCAACCCTCTATTCGCTAGAACTTTCACTGTTGATTAACATTGACCTAACAGGTAATGTAATTGAGATATTTACTATTAAAAGAATATATGTTACCAGATAAATGATAGTTCTGCGAGTAGGTTAGCCGAGTTATACTCTGGAAAGCAGCATCAATGTCATCCAGGGAGAACAAATCGAAGTCTGATACTTGCTGCAATTGGGAAAGATAACGTAGTATATCAACAATAGTACAACAAACAGAGAAGTTTAACTTCAAGGATCAGGTATAACAGTGTAATCCACTAAACACCATTCCCGTACACATTGATGATTCAAAATAAAACTCTTCAAAACAACTAAGCTCCGAAAATAAATCAAATAAAGAAATGGAGATAAACTTTCACCTTACGAGAGAGATAATGATCGTACATAGTGAGAAGGCCTAATCGATGAACCGGTTCAGTGGAATAAAAGGGAGCCGAGAGTCCAAATTGTTTCATAGCGTACGGAAGAGCACCGAGGTGGAGCGTGTCCGAATGCGACAGCAACACCGCGTCTACCGTCGAAGCAACCCTGCAAAAAGAACCGTTCCAATGTGAGTTGAAGTCGTTAATTAATAGCCATTTCGAAAGTCGAAGAAGAAGAAGAAGAAGAACCTGGAGAGGGGTTGAAGAAGGGAAGGGTCAAAGAGGTCATTCCATCCACAGTCGATTAAGAAGTTGAAGCCGTCGATTGAGACTAAGTAAGAGAGAGGGTTCTCGTTGTATACTCCACAGAGTGGGGTTACCTGAACCGACGTCCCCATTCGGTGAAAACAGAAGATTCAGGGCTAAGACCCCAAGTAAAGCTAAAGTTTCAAACCGGGGTGGGCGATTTTAGTGAAGGGCTGAAGCCTGAAAAGTCGTTGAAACGGCGCCGTTTGGGGTTTTCTTTTATAACGAGTTTCTAATGGTTATATTCGGGAAAAAAGTTGAGGGAAAATGGTTTAATTAGACGGCGTCGTTTCCTCGAAGAGAGATAAATATTGACGAGAAGCCCATGGACTATTACAAGGTAAGAGTCCGAGTATCACATTCCTAATTTATTTTTTATATTTTTAATATTAATTAAGAAAATATGTCAGTTTGTTAACACATTTGGAAAATAAAAAAATAATAATAACAATTCATATTTTGTTTTTCTAAAAGGAAGTGAGCTATTACATTTCAAATCCAAAATATTTTTAGTTTACATACAATACAAAAAGACACGGTGGATTTTCTTTATATTTAGAAAGTATTCTGCTGTATTTTGTAATGGTTACTTCTAATTATTCAGATTATTATTTATAATTTGATTGTATTTGCACCTTAAAAAGAAGTTTGTTTTACTATTTTTAAATATTAAAACTTCATTTTATATTTTTATGGTTAAATTTACATAAAAATAGTATGTTTTATACTTTTATTAAAATGGATAGTAATCCAAACTAACTTAGGCTGCAATTTCCATTTATCCAGATCCAATTCAAGCTTAGTTTATTGAACCGAGTTATTATGTCACACGTAATGACTGTGATAAATTATAATATTATTAATATCATTTTTATTCTTATTAAAATTTTAATTTTTAACTCTTCAATTGAATTGATTTGACCTAAATGTCTTCTATATATAGCAGAGAAAAGGAAGAAAATCTCCCAGATATTTTAACCTTTACATATTGAGGATGTTAGTATTACGTAGTACAACCATCTATACAGCATGTTGGCCTTCATATAGTACATACCATCAATCTAAAAGGCATAAATTAAAGGATAAATATAATTTTTGGCCCGATCAACTAGGCCCATTTTGATATTTAAACTTGATAACTAAACCCATGCCATCAAACTTTTACATTTTTCAAGTTCAAGGATCAAAATAGACTGAGTTGCTAAGTTCATGTACCAAAATGAACCTAATTGTCAAATCAAGGCCAAAATTACATTAACCGTAAATGAATGGCCATAAAGCATTTTAGAGCAAATGGTTGATCTTGTATCTGCTTGTTCACATGGTTCACAAAGTTTTTTTTCTGGCTTTTCATTAAGGAAAATATATCATTGGCAGAGTTGGATTTCATAAAGTAAAACATTGAATTGTTGATATATTACTCTACTTTTTCAATGACAGAACATCAAAAGGAATATACAACCGAAAGGTTCCATGTACCCTGTTGAGGCCCGGCTTCATGTCACAGAAAGAAATGGCTCAGACTTCTATTTGTCTAGCCTTGTCGTTGAGATTTGGTATTGTCCCTTCCCATAATTCAACTAGATCCTTCCTTAACCACGAGATGAAAATCACAGGTCCCAGAGTTGAAGGTACCTGTGTGTAAAAGATGGAGGATGTAAGTTGAAAACGATATGGAGGTGCAACAGGCATTCCATGAACTCAAAAAACTATAACATTCATTTACAGCTTTAGGTAACCTCAACGAATTTTGATCGAGTAAACAGTGAGAAATGAGAATAGAAATGATCAGAATGACTACATCATATTTGCAAAAGCTCCTGCTTGGAATAAAGAGCACCAACAAAATACCAGATAAAGAAGAGCAGGTTGAGGCGAGTGAGTCAAAATGCCAGCTGCAAGCGCAGTTACTAATCCAACAGCATAGCCAGGAAGGGCATACCATATGTATTTGTGCCCCTTCGATGAATGTAAATCTAAAAGGTTTACCGTTTCCCTAGTCTTTCGATGATCAAAACAGAGGACTAATGCTAGAAGCATGGCAGGAATGGCCTACATGAACATAGACAAAACAATCAGACACTCTTAACAATTAGAAAAATAAAGATGACATTAGCCAGCAAAGTAATTTGGAACTGGTAACAATACTACGATGTTATTCTCAAGAAGTCACATGCATATGTTGGAGTGCTTGTCTCTATAAATGCATGAATTGCAAATAACATATGGTTGGTCAATAAGTACAGAACACTGGTCTCCCTTGTAGACTGCATGTGTTCATCTGCAAACCATAATTGTTTGAGAGGACATGTTTGTCAGCTCTTCTAATAACAACCATGCTAGGAACAGGGGCAATAAGAACAAACTTCACAAGCTTGAAACTGAAATGAGAATTTAAGGGCCTGCACCTTGAAGATACCAATAAATGATGATCCAATAACAAAGAACGTGCAGATATTGTAGAGCGTTGCATGATATAATGTGGGAAGATAAAAGAGAAGAACAAAATAAATTCAACTAAAAACAGAAATTTCTCAACACAGGGAACTTTTCAAAAATAGGTAAGTTATACTGCACCGAGTAAAGTTGTTAGTAATTACTGCTCAAGAAACATAGGAGACACAGTTCTGCATATTCTACATGTTTGTTCATAGAAAGAACTGAAATAAAAATCAAATGAAATGTAATGATGACTGCTCATTTCATAAAATAAGAACCTTAGAAAGATGCAAAAACTGCTTTCTTATATACTGAAGAGAAAGGCTTTCATACCATATCACCAAGACCAAGCATCATGAAGTCGGCTGAATTCCCACCAGGGGATGCACCACCGAGCAAATTCCTTGGAAAAACAATCTTTACAGGCAATTCTAGTTTTTTTGTGATCAATTGTAAGCCAGGAAGACTCAAACTATTAGCAACCGTGTGAACCGGGTTTGAAGCTTGTTGTGTTGCTACTGACACCATGACATTAGCCCCGAAAAATCTTTCAGAGAAGAAAACCCAGAATATGTCATACACGAACAAGCACACTAGAAGCATTGCACATATTTTGATGTTTGGAAGGCGCACATGACTGACAAATGCAATACATATGGAAATACCTAACAAATTGTTCAAAATCCAATGCCCTGAAACAAGCCAAGCTGCAACCATAAGTATGCATGCCAATAACAATAAGCCTTGTATTCTGGTAAATGACTTTGAACAGCACCGAGACACAAATGGGTCAGCCAAACCAAGTTGTGATTTCAAATAGGCAACATGAGGGGATAGACAGAAGAACAAGGATGAAACGGAGGCAATAGCTGTGAATGCAGTCAAGAGTTGTGAGACAGAAGAAAAAAGGTAAAACATCAAAAGCAAGCTGCAGGAGCTCATTATCGGGATCATTAATGCTTGGGACCGATCTAGAGTAATTGATGCTTCCGACAAGTCACGGTTTCGCTCCATTTCTTTCCCATAATTCAGAGCACGAAATGCAGATCCAAATGTCACAGCCACTGCTGTAAGTATGAGAGTAAGTGGGGCAGGCTCAAGCAAATACAAAAGCTTCCACAAAGAATCCATGACTAAGCGCACAACTCTCTTGGATCAATTATCTGAAGCACGTCTTTTACGCGCCTAAACCGAATACAACACAAGATGAATCTCGAGAACAAAGTTGCACTACTTCTCTAATGAAAATTATTAGCAGAGAAATCCATGCAACCTGCAAAACGATTACACCAAACAAAATCTATTAAAATAAGTAATTAAAACAGGAGAAACATCAGTAGCTAGATCAAGGAAAAGTGAAGCAAAACCAGCCCCTAGATATACTAACAAATGGATGCTTTTTAATCCTTAGTTGGAGGCGACTGCACTAAGCAATTGAGTACTTGAGTTAGTCTCCTCATCATCTATTTAATCCTTTTTTAGTAACATTCTTTCTTCTGATAACATACAAACAAAAACACAAAGGGGCATATTCTACCAAAAACAACTTAAACCCAGAACAAATATTTAACTAAATAACTTTCTTAAAGATGTAAAGCTAAAAAAGGTTGATTACAATTCCAACGTTCTTCTAATTACACTAACTCAAGTACTCAATTGCTTAGTGCAGTCGCATTTAACTACGAATTAAATTTCCGTCCAGAAACAAACAAAACTGATAACAGCTGAATTTAGCAATTTACATCTCATGTCATTTTTTCGACAAATTTATATATAATTACCTCAAATTTTAAATTTTCACACTAATCAAAATCGCAACAAACAAACAAATATTGAAATGAAATGCAAAAATTTCATTACGTTCACAACTCGTATCACATGAGGAAGAACTCCATAAAAGGGTTAACAATCTAGGGCGTAAAAGATTACAAAAAATAAAAAAGCTATAAAAATAAAATATATTCATAAGCAATATTCCAAATAAAGAGTAGAGATTAGATTTGATCTACATACAAGCGATGAGTAAAGATCTGAAGCAGCAAAATTAAAAAAGAAAAAATAAGTAAATTAAGAAAGAGAGATTTTGGAGAGGACTACCTTGGACTTTGTACAGTTTGAGAGGCCTTTTTTTCTTTTTTAATTTCGTTCAGATGATGATCAATAAGGATGTTCTCTTTTTCCTAGTGCGAGGCGAAGGAAATGAGATTTTAGGTTAATTCACAGAAAGCCCCCCATGATTTTACATGTTTTATAATTGGAATCAATTTTCTTTTGGGATTTCGCTTTAATATAAAACCAAGGAAGTCAAATTCTTCTATTAATCCCTATATTGTGGGTAAATCATAGATTTAGTAACTATACTATTAATTCTATATTATGCGTAGATTATAAATTTAATCACTATACTGAATACTCTAATTTTGATAGTTTTAGCGCTTATAGTTTTTGAATTTTAGTAACAATATGAGTTTGGAATAGGTAGTGAAATGGGCTAAAAAAAAACTAAAATCAATTATGGTAGTAGTTAGATTTAATTAAATTAATATTATATTATTCAAATGTAAACTTATGGTAAGATAAATTTTATTATTAATTCGTAAAAAGATTGTTAAAAAGTAAGGGTGTGTTTAATTTCTTGAAAATTTAAATATTGAAAAATTAAATATTAAATTTCATAAGTACTGAGTTTATGTTATAATATTTAATATATTAATCAAAAATAAGTATTTAATATAATTATTTTGTTTGTGTTATGAATATCTTATTAAGTAAATGTCCATCATGATTAAGATAAATTTTTGATGTACTTTAAAATTTAATAGTTATTAGAATTAGATCTCTACTTCTTTTATACTTCTTATGCTTATAAATAAAGACTCTGATGAAGTATTGTAATCACTATTTTTTATCTTTTTTTATCAATAAAGTACATTCTCTATTGCTTTCGTATTTTTTTGTTCTTTGTTCTCTCTACGTATGTTTATGATGTTTATGACGTTGATTATGAATAAATCCACGTATTTTTTTCAATAAATCCACGTATATTTACAATGTTGATTATGAAATAAAAAATCAATAAAGACGTTTAGAAGTCTGTCCTACCAGATTTGTTGCATTTCCCGAAGTGAATGTAAACATAAAGAAAATAAAAAACATACTCATGAACCACTAAAAGTGAGAACATAATAATAAATAAGAGAACAATAAGAGTTCTCAATATAACTTTTTAAAAGGTAAATATAACTTATGTTATCAATGTGATATGAAATATTATTGGCCACATATGATATTTTGTTTTTATTAATATTATTTGAGAAAGGATATGAGAATGTAGTAATAAATTCTATCATTATAGATAGAAAGTATTTATCTTATTTGGTACTAAAACAAACAAATATTATTTCAATATTTGATAGTACAAAATTAGTCAAAAGCTCTATAAGAGCTAATATTTTAATATCTTGTGATAGATAATCCATTGGTTTTAAAATATATTTATAATGGAAATTATTATATTTCATATGAATCACTATTACTATAGATATCTATTTTGAAATAATGAAAAAATGATGATTGAGTTATTGATTACTCTTGTTATTAAATTGAATTGATTGTGGTTATCTTTGTGATCTTCTTTTGTTATCATTCCCATTAAGAGATTGGAAGCAAAATATTTGACTATGAAAGATCTATTTATGAGCAATAAAATATAATAATTCTATTTAAAGCTCGTTATGGTTGGATGCACATGAAAATGTAAAAAAAAAATAGATATTTGAAGATTTTGGCATATTCCTTGAAGCGAATATTGCATAAAATTGTTTGGAAATTATATTTATTTTGTTGACTTAGTGGCATTATAATATTCATATTGATTTAGGCATTTCCAGTAATAAATGTCACAATAGCACTTATACGTGGATACAAAGCAAAAGAAATGATAATAAAATTATCAATTTGTTACAATTTAGTACAATCGAAACACATGTTAAAATAAACCAGAAGTTTACTAATACAGATATGTTTACTACTTGGCGTGACCAATTAGACCATCCTGGATCATATATGATGCGAAAATTAATTGATAATTCATATGGACATTCATTAAAGAACCAAAATATTATTTAATTTAAAGATTTCTCATTTGTTGCTTGTTCTTAATGAAAATTGATTCTTAAAAACTCACTAGTTAAAGTTGAGATTTAATGTCTTATATTTTTGAAACGAATATGGGTTCATTCATCTATCATGTGGATGATTTTGATATTATATGATTTTGGTAGATGCATCTACAAAATAATCACATGCGTTATTAACTATCAACCTGTCGTTTGCAAGGTTCATTGTTTAAATGATTAATTTCATGTTATGCAATTAAAACGATTCATCTTGCTAATGTTTGTGAGTTTACATCCCAAGTTTTCAATTATTATTGCATGTCTATTGGGATAAAAATTTAAACATCCTGTAGCTCATGTTCACACACAAAATGATTTATTTGAATTATTTCTAAAATGCCTCCAACTAATAACTAAATCATTACTTTTGAGAACAAAACTTTATATTTCAACATGAGATTATGTTGATTTACGTGTTATACGCATCAAGCCAATAAGTTATAAATACTCCCCATCACAGATGGTTTTTGATCAAGAGCTAAATATTTCTCATCTTTGAATTTTTGTATGTGCGTATATGTTTCAATTGCTCCACCACAACGCACAAAGATGAGTGAATCCTCAAAGAAAGTTGAGAATATATATTAATTACATGTTTTTTTTATATTATTAGATATTTTGAATGTATTGGAGATTCAATTATGGCATGATTTGTGAGTACAATTTTGATTCGATAGTTTTTCTGACATTAGGTGAAGAAAAATAATAACTCGTAATGAGTTAGGGGAGAATAATTTGAACCAGAAGTTCAACAATGATAACTTATTACAAGTTAATTGTTAAATGTATTTACAAACTTAATGAGAATAAACAATTGTTATATACCATCTAATATTTTAATTTGAATCAAAGTCTCAATAGGACAATCAGTTATAATAAATAATAGATTGATACATTCCAAAGATTAAAATTTTTCTAGATGGTCATATAGTGAAGGCAAGTGCTGCAGAAGAGACCCAAGACATAACAAATAAGTAAAACTCTAGAAGAGATTCAGGTACCTGAAACTAAATATTAAAATAGTGAAAATAAGATATCTCAATAAGTTATATCAATTCGATAAAATGTGGAACTGGATAATAAAAATGGTCGACAATGATTTTGCATGCAATATTATTATTGAAATAATGAAATAAAATGAGGAAATTGAATAAATCTATTGAGAAATATAAATATGGAATGAATTAATCAAAATAGAAAGAGGCAAATCAAGTACAATTAAATTCGTGGAGTTTTGGACTAGTAGTCTAAATATCTAAAGGTATAAAACCAATAAGGGTGCAATTAAAGTAGTTTTGTAAAAGCGGAATAAAAATATGAAGTTTTTCATTAAGTCCTGGTATTGATTATGAAAAGATATAATATTCTTTTATGGTTTTTATTTCAACCTTTTATGAATCACTATATAGTAAAGTTTATATTAGAATCCTTGAAGGATTTAGGATACTAGAAGCATATTGAAATTCTCGAGAAATTGTTCATTTATATGAATTGAAATAATTTGAACATGTGTGGTAAATTTGACTTAGTCAATAGTAGTTGAAAGAAGATTATAAAATGATCCAAAATATATATTTGTACTTTTATAGAAGAATCATGATTAAAATTTGTTATGATTATTGTTGAATCTCCTGAAGAAATCAAAATATATTTTCTCAAATTTTCCTCACTCATTACTTTTAAAAGAATGGTAATATAAATGCTTAGCAAATACATTTAAATAGTCATTTGAAAAACTAGTATTCAAGATTAAATACGAAGAATATGAGAAAAATATGTGATATTTTCATGAAGAAGAGTACATATGCGTTGTACTCTTTTTCCCTTAACCGAGGTTTTGTCCTATTAAGTTTTCCTGGTAAGGTTTTTAATGAGGCAGCATATTATGTGTATTATAGATTGTGTACTCATCTTCCCTCATTAGATTTTTATCCACTGGGTTTTTCCTAATAAAGTTCTAACCAGACACATTATCTACCAATGGACATCCAAGGGGGAGTGTTATGAATATCTTATTAAGCGGATGTCCATCATGATCAATATAAAGTTTTGATTACTTTAAATTCTAATAGTTATTAGAATTAGATCTCTACTTCTTTTATACTTCTTATGCATATAAATAGAGACTCTGATGATGCATTGTAATCACCTTTTTGATCAATAAAGTATATTCTCTATTGCTTTCGTATTTTCTTTGTTATTTATTCTCTCCATCTCTCTTTATTTTATAATAGTTTGGTAATAACAAATATTGAATTTTTAAAAAGATTATTTATAATTTTAATTTTATTATTATATGAATATTTATTTTATTTGAAATAGTTCTGCATAAAAAAAACTAAAGATAACTTTTAAATATTTTAATTTTTAATAAGTTGAGTAAATAATTTATTTAAAAAAAATATTTTGAAACATAAAACCAATTTAACCATTAATTTAAGAGTTAAATGTCATCTTAAAATCAACATGAAGCATGTTTAAAACATGTACACCAAATCATAAATATATGTATACCTATTGTGTGAACATCTTTCAATAAAAAAAATAACGAAGAAAAAACAACCTTCTTAATTTTTTATTAAGGGATCATATAATTTTTGGTCCTTAAACTTGATAAACAGGTCCACTTTGGTACATGTATTTTTTTTTTTCACTTTGGTATTGAAATAGACAACTAGATTAATTCTAGTCTTCGAATTTGGATTTCAACAAGATTTGATGATGTGACAAATGTTTTAGGAATATGACTAAATTGATTGGTCGAACTAGTTGGACTGAGAATCGATCGATCACCGATATATTGGTCCAAACAAAGGGAGGGAAAATAATTGAATCGGAAACTGCTCAAAACATGTAAAAATTGATAATTAGGACAAAAACCAATGTTGAGCGGTTTGAATCGTTTTAGCATATTTTTTTCTATTAATTTTTTTATGTTTTTAATTATTATTGGTCTAGTTGTTGAACTGGTCAAACCGAATGAATCAGGAACTATGGTATGACTAGTTCAACCACTGATTTGGGTATTAAAACACTGTATGTGGCATTTTGAGATTATACCACATCATTACCTAAAAATTTTATATATTTTTTTCAATTTACATATAATGACATGGTACAATCTCAAAGTAATACATATTCAAACATTTATATATTTCAAGTTTAGGGGTTAAAATAAATTTTGTTGTCAAATGAAAATATCAAAGTGGATAAAAAATTATAAATTCCAAAATGAATATAATTAGTAAGTTGAGAGTAAAAAATTATATTACCAATTTTGTTAACATTATATTGTCCATAACCCGACCCATAGTCTAGGAGAAAGGTTCGTACGTCAATTTTAGAATGTTCACGAGTTTTAGGGTACGGACACCTTTTAAATCCACCGAGACAGACCCAATACGTGGAAGCAGCTTAAAAGCCCAAAAATGTAGCCCACTTCAATTTTCTAAAACTTAGGGAGTGGAGACCAAATCAATTTCCTTACTCAGAAAATTAATTTATATACATTAGATTAAAGAGAAAATCGATCATTTCAGTTAAAAATTTAATCCACTAGTCCTGTTAAAATTTGATGCGGATGATAAAGTAACCAGATAATGACATATGGCATACCATGTGCATTTTATGTTGACATATGAGATACAATTTTTAACAATAGAAATAGATTAATTTTTTAACAAAATGACTAGTTTGCTTTTTATCTAATGTGTCGGTACTAATTTATCTATTTTTTAAGTAGAAAAAATAAAATACAATCTGACTACTAATACAACAATCTCCACAATACTTTTATCCTAATAAAAAATTGTCACCTTTATGTTTAATCAATACAATAAGTTAACCATATATAAAACCAGTTAATAAAATATTCAAATATTATTTTCTAAAATGTAATAAATATAATAATGATATTATATTTTTATATTCAATGGTTTAATACGCTATTAGCATATTTTATTAGACTTATTGGGCTTGTAATAGTACAAGTTTTGCTACCATGTAGCGGCAAAGGAAGATTAAAAAAAGTTCACATAAGTCCACAACGGCTTAGAGGAACAATATATGCTGATGAATACTGTTTCACTTTGAAATGAGTTTGAATTCAATTGTTAAATTATTAATAGATTATTATTTTAATAAAATAATAAATATTAATTTAAATATGTTTATTTTTTTATTTAAAATCGAGAGCGAGTATTTGAACTTAACATTGTAAAGCAATATTTTTTGTGTTACTTTTTAATAAATTTATTACATAATTATTTGGGTAAATTATAATAGTACTCACACAATTATTAGTAAATTATTTTTTTGACCATTTAACTATGAAAAGTTGTAAAATGGTAATACAACTATTCGTAAATTTCTTTTTTGGTCATCCAAGTATGGAAAGTCACAAAATAGTCATCAAACTATTCAATTTTTTTTTTGTCACCAATTGGTTAACAATGACAATTTTTAAAATTGGAAAGATATCAACTTTAAGGGTGTGTTTGGTTTGATGAAAAAGTGGAGGGATGAGAGGAAAAAGTGAAAAGTGGAAATAAAATAAATTTTGAGTGTAATTGGTTGAGAAGAAAAGTAAGAGGAGAGAAAATAAGAGAGATGATCATATTTTCCATCATAATGCATAAATATTAATCATTCCAATTTAGAATGATGAGATGAGAGAAAATGAAAGAAATGTACATATTAGTTTAAAACTACGTAATTTTCAAATGTTTTATTTTATTTCGTTTCATTTTTTACCTATATCTAGCAATTGACGAATAAAATGTTATTTTCTTTTCATTTTTCCATCACTCCTACAAAGCATATCTATGGAAAGAAAAATATGCTTTCCATTCAATTTTTCATCATTCAAATTTTCTTTCAACTACCAAATAAAGCCTAACTCTAAAAAATTTAACCCTCGACATTTACACGTTATGCATTTTGATCTTTTTTGTTGTTTTATTTTTCTTTACGACCCTTCTACCTAAAAATCTAAAAAAAATTATCAACTATTTAATTGAAAACATACAAAAATAAAAATAAAAACATCCAAAAATTTAATATAATAATTTTCATTCTTTTAAAATTAACCCAAAAGCAAAACTGCAAAAAATATAAAAATACAAAATGTGTAAATGTCGAGTATTAACTTTTTAGAATCAAGACTAAATAGACATAATTTATAAATTTCGAAGGTTAAAGTTGCTATTATATTAATTTTAAAAGCTGTCAAAATTAGCCAATTGGCAGCAAAATTGAATAGTTGAATAATCATTTTGTAATTTTTTATTATTGGGTGAAAAAAAAAGAAATTTACTAATATTTTAAGTGATAATTTCATAATTGAATGACAAAAAAATACTAATAATTGAATTACTAAATTATAATTTACCCTAATTATTTTCACGTACATTAATCTAGTTACAATGAATTCAGTTAGGAGCTATACAATGTGCAAAATGTGGTCCAGTTGGCAACGAAACCTTTACTTCACAATCTAGCTCCTGTGCCGGACTTGGTTTCAACAAAGTAGTCACTATCTCTACTCTTAGTGGGCTGGATGTTATGCCTTTAATTTCACGTTCTCATTGTTTGACACTTGAACAATAAAAGTTCAATGATGAACAAAAACAACCCAGTTGAGGAAATGATTGAATTTTTGGCACCTCACAAGCTAAGGTTTTGTCGATTTTGGTTAAAAAGATGTCCTTGGCATGCTTGAAGATTATGACTAATTTTATTGTTTATAAAGAGTATTTTTTGGATTCGTTGTTTTTTTAAACGGAATCATTTTCAAAGTTCAAATTATTATTTTATTAAAAATGCAAATATATTTTATTGTTACACTTGGTATTTATTAATTATCAATAAATTAATATTTTATACACTATAATTTTTTTTCTAGCTATATAGACATTTTATTTTAAACAAACTCTGTTTTTTTTTACCGCACCAAATATTGAATTTTCAAAATTTTGAGTTGCAAGTCTAATAAGAGAGTTAATTTGGAACGTATTTCAAATTTTCAAGGTAAACTACACCATAAGATACTCTAAAATAGCATTATTCTTATTTAAATCATTTTAATTTTTTGTGTCAGTTTGGTCACTCTAATTAAGACTATTGTCCAAATTGGTTATTGCCATTTAAAATTCCGTTAATCCATTAATGGATTGTTAATGTCGAACATTAGTCAAATAAATGACGACACTGACACTTTTTTTTTTTTTACTTTCGACTAAAATTTAAAGATCTCTTTGTAATTATTTCAAAATATTTTTTTCTTCCTCTCCTCTCCGTATCTCATTTACCAAAACCAACCATTTTTATCTATACATTAAAGTAAGAGATAAAAATGTAAAAACAACTTATGCATTAAAAATGAAATTTTGGGAAATATAAAACATAACCTCTTTTTTTTCCATGAATATATGAATATTTATCAAAATTTTGGAGCATATGAAAATCCATCCTCCAATCCCACAATACTTCAGGATTCATCAAGATTTATATACTACAAAAAAGATATACTCAATGATGTATATGATTTTGCCACAACAATAAAACTGCCCCAAACTTGGAGAAAACTTTTTTCTTTTGCAGCTATAGAGGTAATACAACAAAGGAAATCAAAATTTAAGAAATATAACAAATGGGTAATGCTTGCAATGAATAAGAAATATTAAAAAAAAAAACCAGAACACTTGAACGAGATAGATATACAACACATCAAAATGGGGCCACTGATAATGTCACCGTCGACTTGATTGTTTTATTTATGTCCGCAAAGATGTACATTTATCAGCACAAACAAACATAATGTATAATCTATAACTTTAACTTTAGTCAAAAGTTAAAAAAAAAAAAGTGTCACATGTCGTCATTCAATTGACTAATGTGCCACGTCAACAATCCGATAGTGGATTAATAGAATTTAATAGTAGTAACCAATTTAAACAATTATCTTAATTAGAGTGACTAAATTGACAAACAAAAATTTAAAATGATCAAAATAGAAATGATGCTATTTTAAAGTGACTTGTAATACAATTTGCCCATTTTTTATTATCATTAATTTCAGTGCTCAAAATAATATCAAATATATATTTTGGGGTTAATTTCATTAACGTCTTTAAACTATTATCCAAAATTTAAAATGGTTTATAGATTAGAAAGCATTCTAATTAGGTTATCAAAGTATCAATATTATAATTAACCAGTGTTGGATGCAGTAGTAAAAAATATTGCATTCTTAAAGGGAGACACAAGTTTGAACTTTGGAGACGACATCGTTGGAGGGACAGCCATGAATGCCAAACATGAACCGTAAAATGGATAAAAAAATATCAATATTACTTTAGTTAAACTTTTTGTAAGCCTATCTGTTAATTTTAAATTTAATGTGGAGCATATTTAAAACACATAAATCAAATAGTAAGCATGTGTGTATCTATAGCATGGAGTCGTGAACAATTTTAGATCTTACATATTTAAAAACATTGTCATTAAATTTTAAGAAGCAATTTCCATTTTATCTTTCAATGCGTAGCTGATGCAGTAAGCAACACGTGTTTATAATTTAATGCATATATTATGAATATCCTCCACTTAAGAGGGTTAATGATTAGACCGAAGTAATTATTCGACTGATACAATATTAATATTTTAATAACTCAATTATAATGTTTTAAAAATAGAAAATTAATTTAATATTTGAGTAATCATTTGAAAATACATGTTTTAATTAATCTTATAATCTTATAGGTGTCTACAATATACGATGCATGTGAAATTCATGCACCCAAGTGAATACAGATCAGACAATTGAAACTTATCCTCGACGCCGATCTGTCAGCACTCTTTATTAAAAGGGAAAAGTGACCCCATCATTTCTGTCCTTTACTTGTATAAATATAAACATTTTTTTTCCATGAAATCATCAACAAATTCATTTAGATGCTCTGAATAAACTTGATAACAACTCTATCGATCCAATCCCTATTTAAATTTTTTTTTTCCTAATTGATCGATGCAACAAGGTTAAACATAAGGGTTAATTCAACCATGTATCATTAAATTATAATTTAAATTTTAAATGTTTTAGAGAAAGAATTTATGCCCTTACAGATATTCAATGAAGAATATCGTAATATCATGGTTGCAACATTTTTAGAGATAACCATTACATTAAATCTAATCTTATTTAGTGGTTCCTACTCCTCAAATTTATTAATTTTTAAGAAAATCACATTCGATCCACTCAATAAACTAATCAACCCTCAAAAATGTTATATCTACCTCAAATCGGGGTTAAAATTAGACTATATAAAATAATAATCACGAAATGAAATCCTATTCAAAGCCATTCCCCTTTGCTATCTATAAATTCCCCATTTTGGAAAGGATAGGGCAAGTAAGGAAAAGGCAAAAAGATCTATACTTTTCTCTGACTACTAAATTAAGTGGTTTTTCACATTTCATACAATCACCTTTAGACAAGCGACTCTTCACACTTTATACAGTATGAACCACTCTCATAAAACAATTCTTTTCACCCCATACCGTGATAGAACTTGAAAAAAAAATTATGACTCAACAAACTTAGAACGTTTTGAAAGCATAGACTAACGAGGATAACTGCAAACAAGAAGATCAATGCTATCTTTATTTATTTTTTCTTTTATTAAAATTTTAAACATACACAAATTAATATATTTTTAATATTATAAAATATATTACTAACTTTCAAAATTCAAGTCCGCCTCATATTTCAAATAAGTCAAGTCAATTTTTTAAGTTTAAATCAAAGTTAAAACTTAAAAACTAAACAAGTTTAAATTAATATGTACCTAACATAAATTAGATACCCAAAAACTTAATGGTTACTTGGAAAGAGGAGAAGAGGATTAGTTAAATGTCAACTAATTTGAAATTTCAAGGCACAGCTGCATACCTAATTTTCATGGAATTTAAATTCATGATTGACCCTCCAGGATTTCAATACAAAGATCAACCACCTAGCCGATATTAGTGGCCAACAATCTAACCAATTAACTAACCAATAGCTTTAAACTTAAGACTTCCCATTTTCAAAGAGGAACCCCCAAATGCCAAAACAGATTAACAATTATCAGAATGTAGGTCAGGCAAGTAGGTCCCCGTCAACAAACCAGGAAAGAAAAAACAAACTACTCGTGTGTTCTATCACTTTTTTCTTTTATCACTAATAAATTTTTTTAGATTTTTAAAATAATGGTAATGGAATTAATTACGATAAATGTGAAAATATATAATACTTTACGTTTTTCTAGGTAAAATAAAGAATAAATTTATTTCTCCTATTCTATTTTATTTATGTTAGCAAACCATATGATTATATTTAATATTTAATTTTAAATAAATCATCAAACAGATTTTATAATTTAAATTTAACACTTAATTTTTTAGTATTTATTTTTTCAACATTTATTTTTAGCATTGACTTTGATAAATTTTAGCATATATATTTAAAATTGTATTGGCCCAAACGGTAACAATTAAATATGTTAGGTCAAATTCTATTATTAGTCCCGAACTATGTGTATGCTATGAATTTAATTTGTGTTCTCGTATTTGATTATTTTTAATTTTTATACTTTTAAAACTTGAAATTTCAATAGTAACTCAAACGGTAATTATTAAATCTATTAACTAAAATGATCTGGTTTCTTTGTGAGCATTACGTGGAAATAATAAACTAACATGATATTACACGTGTGATGATATATATGCCACATAAAATTTTGGAAATAACAAATTTTAACATCTACTGTTTGATCAAGACTAAAATTTTTAGATTTAAAAGGTATAGAGAGATAGAGACTAAAAAATCACAAAATTAGAATACAAGAACATAACCTGCAACTTAATTACGTATAGTATAGTTAACAAAAATATTTTTAATTATAAAAATATGAAAAGACAAAAGTACCATCTTAATAATATTTATTTTAATTAGAGAATGAGTGTTTTTTATAAATTCAAAACTAAGTTGGTGACCCGATTAAAGGTAACATCAACTCAATAATTTGCTTAAATATAAGTATTAGATTAGATATCAAATCATATCTCGTTTGCTAATGTTAAAAGTAATTAATATCTATTGAATTTATTTGTGTAAAGTTAAAATATGCTATAAGTCCCTATACTCCTCCTAAGTTTAGAATTTGGAATTTAGTTCTTATATTTTTATTTTTATAATTTAATCTTTGTACTTTTCAAAATTTAAAATTTAGGTTTAATTGTTAACATTGTTAAAATTTATTGGTTTAACATTTTGAAATTAAAAAGAATACTCACTCAGTAGCTATGTAATTAAAAAAATTAATGTAATAATAAACCTAAATTTAACAAAATAAATTTATTAGTGTTATCGATTGAATCTAAGTTTTGAAATTTTAAAAGTAGTGAGATTAAATTCTTAAAAACAAAAATATAAAATTAAATTCCAAAATTGGAAAAAGTACAAATACTTATACATATTTTAATGTTTGTGTAATTATATAACTTTTATCATTTATTTAATTTTCTTTAATTAAATTTATCTTTCAAAAAATATTTTAAGATATTATATATTTTATGGTTAATATTTGATGTTTGTACCCTATCCTCCCAATAATATTAGAATAGTATTCTCTAATTCAATGTTGTTTGTTTGTTTGTTTTATTTTCGTTGTGATGGAGACATGGTGTGCTCAGTGTTCTCACATTTTGATCTGATATTGACTCCAAATAATCCATGGCACATTTAATTTTTTTTTTATATTTTAATGCTAATTTTGTCAAATTTCACCTTCCAGTACGTTTATGGCCTCTCTCTCACGTTACTTATTTAAGCTATCAACTGTCCATTCCCGCAGCTTTAGTAACAGATCTGTTTTCTTCGTGGGTCCGTTATCACTAAGAAAGCGCGAGGACAAGATTCTTCAAGCTATTCCCCTTTTTTTCTTCATTATTATTAATTCAATGAGAAGAACAAGTGGAATATAATTTCAAAACGAACGTGAAGATGATGAAGTTCCGAATAGAAATTACGCTGTGTTTACTCCTATTTCTAGTCCTCGCGCCATTTTGCATTTGCTCCGACGAGCGGCTCCTTGTTGGCATGACTCTTGTTGGAAACGCCACCGCTCTTGGCGCCGGTGATTAGCTTCTTTTTTTTTTTTTGGTTTTTTTTCACTTCTTCATCCATTATAAGCTTTTAATGATTTGTCAGTGAACTGTTTTGGTTTGTGAATTTTTGACAGTCTGTTTGGATGGAAGTTTGCCGGCGTATCATCTTCACAGAGGATTCGGCGCCGGATCAAACAACTGGATTTTACAGTTTGAGGTAATTAAATAATTAATAACTGAGTTCAGCTGTGATGCTTTACTATTGGCGTGAATATGAGATTAGATTTAAGATTAGATGCTTGGGAAAATTGCAAATACCACCTTTGTTTGATACTGTTGCTCAACCCTAGGGTCTCGTGCATTTTACTTTTGTGTTTTTCCCTTTATCTTTTAGCGTTGGACCACAAGCGAGAACGGCTGAGTGCCAGCCGACTATTAGGTTGAATTTGTCAGATAAAGTTAAAATCATTCCATTGGAGACTAGCAAAAAGGTGTAAAAATAGAAAATAAATAATTCAGGCTACAAATCGAGTGAATTAACGCTACTGCTTGATACCAATTGGTTCTCTTATTCTCGTCTTTGCGCTTTCAATCTGAATAAGATATGTATGAATTACATGTAATGCTGTCTGATTGAAAAAAAAAATGATTGTCACATTGCAGCCATTAATGAATAATTTGCTATTATATTTTGGTGTTATTGCTTAGATTTCACAACAGTGAAAATTATATTTTTGGGATAAATTTTAAAATTATGCATAAATTTTGATTTAATATGTAATTGTATATATGAACTTTAATTTAATATACTTATATATGTGAAACTTTAATTGTGGTTCAATAATTATGTTAATAACTTACAAAAATTGAATCAAATCAAAATTTTATGTATAAGATTATACAAAATAAAATTTATATGTATAATTAAACATTAAACCATAGATCCTATGTAGATTTAGAATTTATTCTTTTATTATTTCACTAGAAAACCTTGTGTAAGTGAACGAATTAGATTTATTAGATGAATAACTCGACTGTGTTACAGTGTTAGTCCAACAAATCCTGTAGTTTAATTGGTCATAGATTGTGCTCCACTAAAAGCTTAAAAATCTGAATTGGGCTAGTTAGACACGGTCCATATCGTGTCATCCTAGGACGTGTCGGGCGGGCCTAACCCGTCAAATTAATTTTGTTACAAATACCTCTAACCTGGTAAAAGTTACAGAAGATAAAAGAAGAAAGAAATGTTGATATTAATTTAGATGTTCCATTTTTTAGTAATGAGTATTTAGCTTAATAATAAATATATAGGTAAACTCGATTCTATTATGAAAAGTTATAAAATGTCACCCAAATATTAGTAAATTATTTTTGGTCACCAAACTATGAAAAGTTATAAAATGTTTATTCAACTATTTAATTTTATCTTTTTTGGTCGCTCAACTATCTTAGATTTTTGGGAATTTACATTTTTACGCTAACCAGTTGATGACCAAAAAAAATAAAATTCAATAATTGGGTGATAAAAAAAAACTAGTAATTAAGTAACCATTTTGCAATTGGTGACTAAAAATAACATAGTCAAGTGATCCCTACTGTAGTTTACTCAAATATAGAAGGTTTGCATTTTTCTTGAAAAAAAAGTTTGCATTTGATACATTTTTAGTAGTCATATAATATTTTCTCTATCCCATCAATTTAAAATATATTGTTGAATGGTTGAAAGTTTTTTTTACATAAAACAAATAGTTAGAAAATTTAAATTTATGTCAAATTTGACGTCCATGGAATATGAAATATGACGATTGGTTTGTTAAAATATTAATTGTACAAAAATAAATGGAAGACTTAAAACTACTTTAGTTTTACAGTAATATAAGTGGATCCCTCCCCTAAATTTATATTCTAATTAGTACATATTTTTTTGTCATATGATGTAATATTATTCATTATCAATATATTATAGGATTAGTATTTGATACACTGACAGTGTATAATTTATAATTCCACAAATAACCTTAAAAAATTGCCACGTGCTTCTGCATTTTAAAATATTTTATCATACCCTACGTGATACTTGTCAACCTTTTGGCGTTACTTTTAGAGTCTAAAAATTTTAGTGACAATGTACCAAATATTTTACTATATTATATTTAAATAGTTTCTTATAAAAAAAGTTATGTTCGAAAAAAGCTGTACCATTAAGGAACAAAAAATGAGCTGTTCTATTTATGGTCCCATAAAACAAATTAAAGTTGCAAAGAAAAGAATAATAAAGAGTCTATTCAAAAGGCCCAAGCGTGGAGCCTAAGGAAAGACAATGAATCACGAGATTATCGGGATGACCACCTGGTCAGTTCCGGTAGGTCAGTAGGGTCCGATTATTAATTACTCTGAAACTTTAAATTTTATTCCATGCATACTATCATATGTTTATCAGGGTGGTGGGTGGTGTAATGACATATCATCGTGCCTGGAGAGAGCCAAAACTCGCCGCGGATCAACTCGTTACATGAGCAAGTTAGAAGTCTTCTCTGGCATCTTAAGCAACAACGCCTCCCTCAATCCAGGTTCACTTCACTATCTTATTTCCCAATTGCCATATTTGTTACGTTTGGGTATACATACTGCATGTGATGCGTTACGTAATTCATAAAAGTTTTGGAGATTTTAAGAGAGAGTACATAGAGTTTAAACCAATCAGACTCCAAAATAGACTTGAAAATGGATGGGTTCGGATTATAACCACAGGTATACCAGTGGAAATTAACAAGGAAATTATGGTTGATTAATGGGAATGTTTTAGATTTACGTAATATATTGGTAGTCTGTCATACTCATATAGCTGGATGAAAGAAAAACAGACAAAAAGGAAACGTGCATTGTAGTTGGTTTCTATTGGTATTCGACGCGTCAATATCCATGCATTATTTCTTTTACATTATTTTGAAGTTATCCATTACTTCAGACCAAAAAGAAAAAAATATCGAATACTCTTATATATATTTACCGTTTATTCATAAATAAAAATATATTAAAATTATTAACTTAGAAATGATGAAAGGAGTCGGATCCTATTTTCCTTGACCAATCATTATAAGACTGTCGTTGAACCGGAGATCTAGTATGGTATAATGGCACTGCTTTTGTTTGGAAAAGGGTAATCAATTTCCCGGTAATCATGCAGACATGCCCATGTTATCGTTTCGATTAATAAATAGTTTGCGGGTAAGTAGCAGTTGGCCATGTTATCCTGGCTGGCACCACTGGCTTCTCTGGCGGGCTTTCTTATGGTGCATTGTAAATTACATTTATAACCTTGCATGTTGACCCCATTTGAGGAATGTTTTCTTCGTCTTAATTCCTAAAATTTGACCAACCATCAAATCGGTGGGAAGAAAGAAGGATTGTTTAGGTTTTGGTCCTTTTGGGTTCTTTGTATTCTCTTCATTTTGACATACGCATCATATATGCTCATAGAATGTTTCTCCTACTGGCAACCATTAGAGATAATTGTGAAAAATGGGGAGTGGCAGCTGTTCCTTACTTGAAGTTGAACTATTTTTCCTTTAGAAAGATATCCTTTGTATCGGTAAAAGTAATATGAAAACCTTTATATTAAGAATTAGATTGCATATTTCACCACCTACTTAAAAATAACAAATTAATATCGTAGATCAAAGAGCAAACAAATCTTTTTGTTAAAAAATTTATCTATTTCTACTATTAAAAATTAGTCCCTGTATATCAGAATGAAGTACATATGGTGGGCTATTTGTCACTGTTTGGTTAGTCGGTTAGGCTCGCCAGTCTTTAATATTACAAATAGAAGGAATTTTTTACTAAAAAAAACCAATTTGCTTTTTGATTTAATGTACGATGATTAATTTTCAGTTTTTTTAGTAGAAGAAGTAAAATACAATCTAACTCTTAATGCAAACGCCTTCATGATACTTTTACCCCTTTTTATCCGTTTAGTGTAACTACATTTATACCTAGCTTTTATGCATTTAGGGGAGAATACAAAAAACTTAACTTACCTTCCTTGTTTACGATTCACTGAATAAGAAATGTAGATTGAACAAGCAAGTGTTATAATGACATTTCTTTTCTTTATGATTGCTTTGGAATAATCATTAAATTGATCACTCGTTAAAATCAGATTTTTACAACTGGAACCGTGTGAAGCTGAGATATTGTGATGGAGCCTCATTTTCAGGAGATAGCAAGTTTGATAACGGGGTAATTTATCATTTTAGTTATGTGTCTTTAGTGTAACTTTTCTTTTTTAAAAATTATATTAATCTAAAACTCACAGTGTCATTTAAGTGCACGAATCATTAAGTCATGGTAGGATTTGTAGAAACTATGGCATTAAAAGTTAACTTATAAGATGTATATGCTGGGAAAGACCTTTTAATTGGCTCTTTACTGATTCTTTCCCTATATATGCTTCTGAAATGAACAGACGTCATTGCTTTATTTCAGAGGGCAAAGAATTTGGGAAGCAATTATCCATGATCTTCTACCTAAAGGGTTGTCAAGAGCACGCAAGGTAAGTTCAGATTACTACAAAATGTTCATCCAATATGACCTGCAGTGTTCAATTGTAATATTTTTTAAGTGAACTTCAGCAATACTTGACTTCTTTTGCTTTTTCTCTGCTCTAGGCCCTGCTTTCAGGTTGCTCTGCTGGGGGTCTAGCAACCTTTTTGCACTGTGACAACTTCACAAAGATGTTACCAAGCAATGCCAGTGTGAAATGTTTAAGCGATGCTGGATTTTTTCTGGATGAGTAAGTTTCATTTTTCTCTGCAACGGACAATCTTCTATTTCCAGATGTTTACATATTTTGATTTTCAATTTGCAGACGAGACATAAGTTTGAATTATTCTATGAGGTCCTTCTATCATGATCTAGTTGCCTTACAGGTACTTATTTTAATCATTGGTTTAAATTGTGATTGTTGTATGTGTTTTGCTGGACATTGATACACAAGATAACTAATGACTATTACTCGGAATTTATAGTATTCTTATATTAATGCTGCAAATGTATTCCAAAAAAAGGGCAACATGCAAGTTGCCATTTTATATCGTATGAATAGGTCCATATTCTCTGCATGTGTAACATTATTTTTAGACTTTTCCTGATATATGAAAACTAGCGCGTGTAAATCAACACAGAATGTGCCTAGTTAAACTCTGTTTTGAACCTGTACCATTATTGTTCACTTGAATAAAATGTACATGACAGGGGATAGAGCAAAATCTAAATCCACATTGCACGAGGTCGATCAGCAATCCAAAGCTGGTATGATCTCCGTCACCCTCTAATGCATACAAGAACGACTTACTTTTTTGCTTGCAGCTCAAAGTTATGTAACTTCTTTTTTTCTGCAGTGTTTCTTTCCCCAGTACGCATTGAACTATATCTCAACACCTTATTTCATCTTGAACTCAGCTTATGATGTATTCCAGGTAAAATTTTCATTGCTCTAGCATGTTTTATAAACCCACTACTATTCAATCTCGAGTCAATGTTCTAACATAGTGTGATATGACCATAACTTTAACCATCGTGTTCTTTCCCCCTCAGTTTCATCATAGTTTGGTTCCACCATCTGCTGATTTGCACGGACACTGGAATCGTTGCAAGCTTGACCCAGTAGCATGCAGTGCATACCAGATCAGTGTATTGCAAGGTTGGTTTATGATGCTGATAAAATCAAACACACACACACATATATTAAAATTAAAAGCTTGTGCTAGGTTTGAGGCGTGATATGCTTGTGGCTCTTTACCCATTCTACAAAAATTCAAGAAGAGATGGGATGTTTTTAAATTCATGCTTTGCTCATTGCCAAAGTGAGTCACAGGACACATGGTTTGCTGTTGATTCTCCAAGAATACACAATAAGGTAGGTTCACTAATTAAGACAATCTTTATTATACAATAAGGTTAACATGTTTAATTTCCAGAAGCAATTGATTATACATGATATTTGATACTTTTAAAAACTTTATAATACATTTTTTCTTTGACAGACCATTGCTGAAGCAGTTGGAGACTGGTACTTTAGCAGAAAAATAACCAAAGAAATTGATTGTCCATATCCATGCGATAAAACTTGCCACAACCTTATACCTTCACCTCAGGTAATGTCTCCCTACAACCTAGGTAAAACTGCCATTAATATCCCTGTTTTAAGAGTTAGATTGCATTTTACACCTTCTACTCGAAAAACAGACAAAGTAGGCCCTGCAGGTTAAACCAAGAAGCAAACTGATTATTTTGTTAAAATTACATCCATTTCTACGGTTAAAAACGGGTCTTTGTACGTCAGAATGAGTTACACGTGGCATGCACGCGTCACTATTAGCCAATTTTTAATAATAGAAATGGATGAAATTTTTAATAAAAATGACCAATTTACTATTTAATGTAACGTACAATGACTAATTTTGCTTATTTTTTTATTAGAGGGCGCAAAATGCATTCTAATTTCTATTACAGCTCAATGCTACTTTTACCTACAACCTACAATCTTCCTGACAGGGCTGCTATTTGATAAAAATAACACTGTTGTCACCATTGAAATGCATCTGCAGGTTTCACTGAGATAGATTATTCTTTTTCTTCCAAGAACAAATTCTTCAGTATACATCATATCTGTTGAACCTGGTCGTTCGCATGCCGTAGCTTTAATGGTGTGATGAAACGAAGTCCAGGTATTTTAATGTTTTAATTCTTTTTTAGAAAGTGATTGTTACCCCAAAATCACATATCATTTAATTACAATTCATTCAAAACAATGAATGAAACCAATTGATTTCCATTCATTGTTAAAAAAAAAAAAAAAAACTTTTATAATAGCAGGATAGCAGCAAAACTGTGTCGAAGTTACGGATTTTTCCTTTTTTTTTAAAAAAAATTGGTCGTAATTGAAATTGAAATTGAAAATTACTTTCTATACATAAAAAATGGGCAGCAATATTCATTACTTTTATTATTTTCTTTGCATTATATTGTAGTAGAATATGATCCTTGTATTAACACCTTATTTTTCATGATCAATTCAATTAGATTATTATTTCTGTAGGTGTAATAATCGTGGTAAAGATCTATTTTTAATTCATTATATTCTGAAATAGTGAATTTAAATTTATTCTCATTTTATTTTCTCAAATGCAAAATTTAAACATTATTAGTTATAAATATATTAATACCCATACCCTAATTAAAAAATGATACCACCCTTAAAACTCTATATTTCGATTAATATTTTTCTTATTTATGATTTCTCAGTGAAAACAAATTATAAAAGTGTAAAAAAAAAATCGAAAGAAGAAATAATATAAGTATCATCAACTAAAGAAATGTCTTAGTTAAGGAGGTAAATAGTTATGTCTCATAAGATCTTGATCCTCTAATTCATCTGGCCAAAAAATAATAATAATTTAGAGAAATCGAATTTTACATTTATTTAATTTCAATATGGATAATACAAATTTGAACACCTTAATGTCGGTGCAAACAAACAAATATAAAGAAAGAATACAATGAATTTGAATGTAACATTTTTAATATCTATAACTAAGGTTTTAAGGTCGAAGTTTACCTTTTTAATCTAAAAAGGATGGAAAAGAATTGCTTAGAGGGGTTTAACTAGGAGGGGCAGTCCATATCTTGGCCTTAAAGAAAGCAAAATGGAAGGTGAATGGCGATAATTTGATGAGAGGGAGAAGGAAAACCTAGTGAGCATAAGTGTTAGTACAACTTTATATTCCATCATTGTCAAATTCCTTCCAACACACATCCTACCACCGAATCCGAATGGCAAAAATCCCATCTTGTGTTTACACCCACCATATAAATGATCATCTTTAAACCTTTCTGGCCGAAACTCGTTAACATCATCGCCCCATAATGTCGGATCGTGGTGCATTGCTACGACGTCGATCCAGATGTTGGTTCCATTAGGGATAACAAGATCATCCACCTTTATATCTTCTCTTGCTTGTCTTTGCGCATTTGGTGCTGGCGAGTATAGCCTTAACACTTCTTTCATCACCCATCCCATCTACAAGTCATCGCCACATAGTATTATTCACCCAAAACCAAATTCTCAAAAATAAAAAGGGGCAGAGAAAAATTCTATAATTAAATAAATAAATAACTCCATGTGGAATTCGTTGGTACTTTAGAGTTTAGAACCAATTCAAAACTAGTGGGGAGCTACCACTTGCCACAGTTGAACTGTCAAAGGAAGTAATTTGACTTGTTTCTACATATGAAATGACACTCCTAAATGGTTGAACTTTAAACTTTGACCTTTGACATATAGGGTATATATTTTAACTTTCGCCTATAAAAATTCTCATGTCATGACTTGGGAAACACATGTACACTTGAAAATTAATGAAGAAATTGATTGGAAATGAAAGGTAATGGAAAAAGAATTATAATAAAAGTCATTTGGATCAAGTTTAAAAGAGTCTAATAACGGGCGAAATTAGAAAATTTTTTAGGGAGGTCAAAATTAAATTTTAATTTTTAATAGTTTATATCTTTATAATTTTTAAATGATTAAATTAAATTTTATTACTTTTAGGGAGGCCAGGCCCCTGCTAACCCCCCAAGATCTGCCGCTATTTAATAAGGTCACTCAAATAGAATTTTGAATTTGAATTTTATTGATGAAAAATAGTATTAATATTTGCAATATCACTTCCTCAAAATTGGGTTACCATAGTAGAAACAAATATATATATATATATATATATATGTATATGTATGAATAGAAGTTATGAATGCACACAATATGTAAAGTTAAAGGTTTAAAACCTGTGATGTGTGAAAATTTATCGATTTTATATAAAAACACGAAAAGGTAAATAGTCTTATTTTATATTTGTAATTTTGTAAAAGTAAAGATTTTTCAATAATTTTTTGATTGACTTGATGCTAAGATGACTTGTGACATCAACTCAGTTAGGCTTAATATAAGTATATATCTAAATATATAGATATAATAAAGCTATTTACCTTCTTTAAGTCAGCAAGCTTAGTGAAATCGATCTCTCCATCTCCAATCACTTGTTTAATTTCGTCCCTCAATTGGTTTTGCCAATCGGGATACATGGCCAAAAGCAACAATGTCCAAGTGAGTGCCAATGCAGTGGTTTCATGGCCACCGAAGAAGAAAGTCTTGCACTCGTCGACAAGCTCCCTCGCTGTCAAGCTCTTCCCCGAACGTCCGTCAACGAGGCTACCTTCCATCAACAAACCCAGCAAATCCTTCTGAGGGGACGTCCCAATATCCAAACTCTTTTTACGAGCATCGATTATAGATAAAAGCAATTGGTCGATTTCTTTTCCGAGTCTCTTGGCTTCTAGGTTTTTCTTAGGGCACATCCATTTGCTAAATGGAACGCCAACATAACGGTTGGAGTTGAAAAGTGTGATTTGCATGGCTCTTAGTTTTTCAAACACTTTGTTCCCATTTTGGTAACTCAACCCGAAGCTGGTCCTCGCGATGATCTCCCCTGCGGTCGTTGTGATGTCCCTTTCGACGTCGATTTCGGGATAATCAGAGTTTATTAGAGTAGCCCATTGGTCTAGCATCTTCGTTGTCGGTTCCACCATCAAGCTTGCCATAGCCTACATTATCAAAGCAAAATGTATTTCATCAGGGTTATTATCAAATATATTTTTAATGACCAATGTATCCTTAATGTCCATTTTAAGGTTCATAAAAATTAAATTTTTTAGGGTTCGTGGTTACCCTTACAATAATATTTTTATGTAATGTGATTTATTCAATACCCTAACAAAAATGAATAGTCAAATTTCAATTTGTTAATGCACTCTATGCTTTGTTTGGTTATTGAAGTATTGAGGAAAGAGTTCATTTAATACGAATGTTTTAAAATTCAATTTGGCTTGTAATGGTCAATTTTTTTTACTTAGTTTCTTATTCTTTAATTAATTAAAATATTTAAATTAATTGAGATTAAAGTTTAAAAATTTTGACTCCATAAATAATTACTATACATTTTTACCCGGACCAAAGGAATAATTAAAAAAAAAATTAAACTTGAAAATAAAACTTTGATAAAAAATACGACCTCTTCAAAGTGAGTAAAAGGAAAACTTCCTTCTACTAAAACAAGTTATCTAAGTAACTAAAAATTGTTAATTAAAATTAATTTATTATTAATTCATGATGAAAAAGATAATACCCCTAAATATATAAATCTATACACGGATGTAATGTCATCTTAGCGAATAAAACTTTTAATTTATATATATATATATATATATATATTTCTTTATTAAAAACAAGATATCTATCACATACAATAATGACTAATTCTCTTTCACAAATTTTTAATATTTATATTAAATGTTAAGAGTATTAAAAAGGTACCACTCTCAATATCGCAGTATAAAATATAGTTTTAAGATCAACAAATATCTTCTGCAGCTATTTTCTATCCGTTTTAATCGTGCCATGTTTTAAATATAATGAATTGTTTAGTGTTAATATTATTAACTAACCAAATGTATCAAAAAAATTAGAGTATTTTTTTATTAATTTCATTATAAGTTTTGATTATATATTTTAATATAATATTTAGAATTATTTATAATTCCTCTTTAATCCATAAATAAAAGGATAATATATTTTAACGTACTGTACATTATCCTATATTAAAAATAATACTCATACCAATCGAACTAAGATTCAATTAACCTAAAATTTTTTTTAAAAAAATTATACTTTATAATCACCTCGTGTAACGATAACTCAAAACTTTTGGATTTCTTAAAAAAATATAGACAACTAATTTTATTTATAAATAAATAAACGGCTTCGTATATTAGTTTTATATATATATATATAGGACCAGGTCCAATGTTAGGTATAAATGCATGTTTTCGTGCTTTTGAACAAAAAGAAAAATGATTGTTTTCCTGCTAACTTTTACTTTATTTTTGTGTATTATTTGTTCCGTTAACTTTATATGAATATATAATTATAGATACGACCGGTTGGATTAAAATTAGTTGAAAATTTTATTTGAAAAGAAATAACAAATCAGTTGAATTTTGAATTGATACAAATAGATTAAATAAATTAAATAATAAATTAAACTGTTTTTATTTTAATTTTTAAATATTTTATTTTTATAAATTTTTAATTAATTATTTAATCCAACTGTATCGAGGATTTGAATCGATAAAACCATTCAAATTAATAAATTGAAGAACTACCCTGTTGAATGACCCGTTTGATTTTGAAAACAAATGTTTTCTACTCTACAAGTTAGACTTTTACGCTTTTAGAGACGCAGTCGGCTGTGGAACATGCAAGTAGTGTTCATTGTTTTCCACCAATGTGTACAGAATGGAGCCTAAGTTGTTTTTGGATAAATTAACATTTAGTCTTTAAATTTGATAATATTTTAATTTAGTCCCTAAACATTTTTTTCCCTATTAATCTTAAAATTTGACAATATTTCTTAATTTAATTCTTAAATTTGGATTCCATTCAAGAATAATGGCATGACACTATGAGATTATGGAATATTTTAAAATTTTTATATAAAATCTTTTAAAAGATTAAAAAATTATTAAAGAACTTTTAAGTGATAACATAACATAATTTTAAAATGTCATATTATCATGCCTTAACAAAATCTATGTTGAAGCATTAAACTGAAAAAAAAAAACTAAAATTCCCAGCCTAATATGGACAAAAAAAAAAATGAAGGGCCAAAGCGTTATTAAATTTAGGGACTAAATATTACTTTACGCATTTGTTCTTTTAATTTGTAAGGAGAGAAAATACGAAGGATAATAATACCTTTAAGTTAGAAGGAGAAAATGCAGGCGTAATAACATGGCGATGGCGAACCCACTCATCTCCTTCAACCATCACCAACCCACTTCCAAACATGGGCTCCCTATCATGTTTAAACACTTTGGGTTTCCCCCAACTCTTTCCCAACACTCCCGCCGACATGTTCTTTAAAAACTCCGGTTCCGCAACGTACAAAAACGGCTCCGTCCCCAGCCAGTATATGAACAATTTCCCTGCAACACAAAAACACAAGCTCAAACAAGCCGTAAAATCATAAGCCATATACTGTTTAGGACCAAATTTAAAAAAAACAAAACAAAACAAAACTTACCGTATGATTTCTGCCAACGAGCAAAATAAGGAAACACAGTGGAGTGTATATCGTGGGAAATAACATTAAGTGAAGAAGAAACGTTTATATTCATACTGTTTTTCATCTCTGTGATGTTTCCCATTGGAAAACTAGGGATTGGACCTGTAAATCCATTTTTTTTAATCTTGTTGTAAGCTCTAATGGGTAGAACCCAGCATGAGAATATCAATGTGGAGAAGAAATGAAGAGAAACACTTATGATGGCTATGGTGAGAAAAAGTTGAAATAACAGGAAAAACCCCATTTTTTGTAGCTCTCTGGGGATCTATATAAGCAAGGTGTATAATTCTTAGTGTATATATGTGTATATGTGTGTGTATATATATGTATGAGCTAAATTTGTATGGAGATTGATGAAATTTTAAGAGGGTATTTATAGGACTAGAAAGGAAGACTTGGGGGAATTCAAGAATGTCGGAAATTTGACTCCACACCCATTTTCAAGTCTTAAAAATCTCATGTTGGACCTTTTGAAAAAAAGAAGGAAAAAAAAAAGAAAAAAAGCTGCTTGCATGAATTGTATTCATCACTATCTTTTCAAATATTTTGGCCATATCTGTCGGGAATTTTACGATTTGATTTGAATATGAATGGGGATAAATCAACAATTTAGACTCTAAATTTGGTAATTTTTCAATTTGGTCCTTTGATTTTTTTAGTTCGTTTTTAGTTTCAGAATATGATAATTTTTTTTTTAAAAATTTGGTCCATAAACTTCAATTATGTTAAGGTATGATAACGTGTCAATTTGAGAATGTACAATGTCATCACCTAAATTATTTTAAAAAATTAAAATTAAAATTAAAATTTTGTATATTATTTATAATTGATATTTTATAAAATTAAAATAAATTAGTTTATGAATGGAATAAAGCAATATTTTACTCTCTAAATTTAGTCCTTGAACTTTTTTTAGTTTGCTTTTAGTGGCATTTAGTAATTTTTCTCAATTTTGTCCATAAACTTGGATTATGTTAAGGTATGATGTGGCTTTTTGAGATTATGTCGTATTATCACCTGAAAATTTTTATATAAAATTTAAAAATACCAATATTTATTTAAAATATTAAGAAATTATACATTTTTTAAAAATTCAAGTAATTATATGACACAAATATTACTGAAAAAAACTGTCAAGTTTCATGACTAATGTGGACAAAAAAAAAATTCAATGATCAATGTGAAAAATTATCAAAATTAGAGACTAAATATTATTCTATCTTAATTTATTTAATATTTTACTACATTTACATTTAATATTTTATCTATTAATAAATTTCTTTTTTAATCATTCAACTAGGAGAAGTTAAAAAATGTCATTTAACTATTCAAATTTTTTTATCACTAGTTGCTAAATGACTAACGAAAAGATGACATTTCAGCTTTTAAAAATGACATAATAACAACTTTATGCCTCAAACATTTATATATTGTGTCACTTTAGTCTTGATTCTAAAAAATTTAATCTTTAATATTTACAAATTGTGTAATTTGGTCCTTTTTTTTATAGTTTTGCTTTTCCTTTTTATCCATCCACCTAAAAAACTAAAAAAAAAAAAATATCTACTACATTTGATAAAAAAAATACCAAAACTGGAACACCCAAAAACCCAAAGTCATAATTTTCACCTTTACTCATTCTTTTCTCTCGATACTTTGGTTCTTCATTGCTTGATTGAACATTGAAGGCGGAGATGACTCGGTCTTCCTTAGTTCACTATTTATCGATTTCATAATATTCATGTTTGAATTGTTCGACATCGATTCAATTGAGTTGCTTTTGTTATTGTTTTCGTTATTATCATATTCGATTAACACAAAAAACTTCAACACTCGTTCAATTAATTCATTAAATTTTAAAAAAATTAAAATTAAAATTAATATAATATAATATAATATATATATAGGTTGAAGGTTAAAATTATTATTTGCTAATCTTAAAATTGACAATTCCTACTTTCATTGACCAAAAATGATAATGAAGTTTATAATTGAGTCTTAAAAATGGGTGATTAGTACAGTTTACCTTAAAATTAGGTTTAATGATAAATTTGGCCACTAAAGTTTATATGTTTTGTTAAAATAGTTCTAATTGTATTTTTGAGGTTTTTTTTGCCATCAAACTTTATTCTCTCTTTTATTTTTACATAATTATCTAAAAAAGGTTTCAAAACAAATGCACATTCAATATTTTCATTAAATTTGTTAACTTTTTTAACGATACTTTTATCAAATCTATTAAAAATAATTTAAAAAAAAAAATAAAGGTTGATGATAAAAAAATTTAAAAATATAATTAAAACTATTTTGACAAAATATATAAATGTTAATGAGCAAATTTTTCGTTAAACCTTAAAATTAATAAATAAGGTAAGAAGGTTTTTGTCGACCAGCCTGATATGTGAGGTGACTTTTTTGGCATAGAAGTTAAAACTGTAAACAGAACACACGCACACACAAAAACACGGTACGCCGCGCGTACTTTCCTCTGCTTTCTGCGACCAATTGATTTTCTCCACGTCGGGACTTTTTCTATAATTCAACATTTCAACTCCCTGTCAATTTCTCCGAAGCTTAACCCCTCGAATTAAAGCTTAATGCTTGCTATTTTTTTATTTCTTAAAAATAATCTAGGGATAAAGCAACAATAGTCCCCGAAGTTAGTAACATTTTTCAATTTGGTTTCTAAATTTTTTTCTCCATATTAGTCTCGAATTTTGGCATTTTTTTTCCAATTTCATCCTTTAATCTGGATTCCAATGAGGTGTAATGACCAACCAATTTCATCCTTTAATCTGGATTCTACTGAGGTGTAATGACCAACGGTGTAGCCAAAGGGGCAGGTAAGAGACCACCTGGATAAATGGAAAATTACTTTTTAGCCCTTCCCCAAAATTGAAAGATTCAATTTAGGCTCTTTTTAACATTTGATTAAATGAAAAAATAATAATTATATCCTTTTTGAAAAATTAATAATTTAATTTAAGTATTTTTAATACAAAATTTTTAACTTTGTCTTTCCCTCAAACAAAATTCCTTGCTTCGCCCCTGGTGATGATGCAACATTACGAGATTATAGTATATTATCACTTAAATTTTTAAAAAATTATGGCACAATACCTGAATGTCACAACCACCATATCTTAACGAAATCCAGGTTCACAATCAAATTAACAAACATTCTAATCTATTTTTATATGTACTGGTTTTTGATACATTGAGTCATTGCTAATTAAAAAAAAATTATTTCACAAACAGTATTATATATTGCCACGTGAAATCCTTTTTAATACTTGTTCTTCTTAATCTTTTAGTATACCTCTAAAAAACGTCATCCTTTAACATTATTTGTGAAGTTTTCTAGAACATGTATCTCCATTCATGTTTTAAATGTATTAATTTATAATAATTTTTAGCATTTAAATTTAGATAAATGTGTCCTTTTAACATTATTTGTGAAGTTTTCTAGAACATGTATCTCCATTCATGATTTAAATGTATTAATTTATATTAATTTTTAGCATTTAAATTTAAATAAATGTATAATTACTGGTTAGAAGAGATCATGGGTTAGGTCAGGTTAGATTTGGGTCAGGCTTCATTAAAATTTTAGCTCTATTTTCTAGGTCCGACTAAAAAATGGGTTTAAAAATTTGTCCAAATTCGGCTTGACTTACCTGTATTTATTTTTTATATTATTTTTATATAAAAATAAATTTTAAAAATATAATATATCAAATACATAAAAAACGTTAAAATAAATGTTTCTCAACAAATTAAAAATAAATTAAATATTTATTTATATTTAAATAACACTAAGATAAGTGTAACTTAGCAAATAAATACTTCTAAAATAATAGGAAATTAATAATAAAATAAGAGTTATACAATATCCAAATAATAACAATCAAAATAGTAGCAATATAATAGCGAAACGACACCAAAATAGTGACAAAAAAAAATAGCAAGAATAGTGAAAACAACAACAAAAAGCATCAAATACTTCTTCTTCTTTTTTTTTTTTGTAAATTCAGGTCAGGCCGAGCCGGGTCCAGACAAAAAAATTTACCCAAACCCTTCTACTTTTGCAACAAACCTATTATATTATATAAAAAAAACAATCATATTAAAATTTAAAACATCTTAATTATGAGATTCTTGTAAGTGCAACTATTATATGTAAGCACAAGAGTACAGAGTCATATTAAAAAAGAAATCCTCAAAAGGGTGTTAGCATGATTTTTTTTTTTTTTGTCTGTTATTCTCATATTTAATAATCATATTAAGTCGTTAAAATATTTTTTTTAAATTAAAGTTAAATCAAGCCAAATTCTTACTGTTTTGGGTATAAAATTGCTTATACTAAAAAAATAAAAAATAAAAAAGGTGTAGTAAGGTTCATGCATGCAATCATATATAATTGAGGGAAAGCATTTTAGTGTTAGGAACTGCCACGAGAGATGCATTTCTAATTAAATAGTTATGAAAATTGTGCGATTAACAAATATTGATAAATATAATTCAGTGGACGGCCAATATTTAAAAGAAAAAGAAAAAGAAAAAAAGAAAGTATAGGTCAAAGTTGCAATAAAATAGTGACCAAAAGGAAGCTAGTAGCTTTATTCTTGAATTTTTATTGTTCAAAAACAAAATATAAAAATATATTTTAAATGATGAAACGATTTTTCAATTTTATATTGTTATCATGCAAAAATTTCAATTAAATTCATAGACTCCTCAAAATAACAACACTAGGATAGGAGGAATATATAAGCACTAGTGGGCATATCACTTTTGGTACAAGTGGCGGAGCCACTAAGACGAGTAAAATAGTAATTTTTTAATTTAAATGTTTTATAATTTATAAAATTTTAAATTAATAATGATAAAATACATTTTGGTCTTCTAAAAATGATAAAAAATTTATTTAACCCTCTAAACATTATAAAAATATAAACTATTAAAATGATAAAATTATATTTTTATTATTGTAAAATTTCGGTCCTTAAAATTTTTTTTCTAGCTCCGCCGCTATTTGATACCATCACTTATCGATACTAATGTACTCAGGGGCGAAGCCAGAATAATATTTTAGGGGGACGGATGAAATTTTAATTTTTATAGTTTATATCTTTAAATCGAATTTTTATAATTTTAGGGGGGTCAAAGTGAAATTTTACCTTTATTAATTTAAAATTTTTAAAAAATTTTAAGGGCCTAAATTAAAATTTTACATTTTAGGGGGACCGGGGCCCATGCGAGTCCCCCTGGCTATGCCCCTGAATGTACTTCAATTTACTATTTTTGAGTTATCGTATTTTTAAAAATTTATATATTTTCTAATTTCTACTTAATAAAAATATATACATTTAAATATTTAATATTTAAATTTATTAATTGAATTGAATAACTTATAACGATTTTTCTTTACATCTTTAAAGTATAAAAAAATTATATCAAAACAATACAAATTAGTATTAAATATGAAACAAAATGAACCAAAACACATTAATATTTCGATGAGAATGAAACTTAGATTGCTTAATATCAGTTTAAAACCGAATAATTTATTAATCAAATCATATTGGCAACACGAATTCTTTTAGGCAGCCGGGGCAGGAAAGAGCCATGTTTTATTGAATTAAATTATATATTACGCATATATACATACAAATCACATTTCTATTTTGAAAAAGGGATAATATAATATCTTGCCCTTAAATTTAGTAATCAGCTTTATTTTGATATTTGAATTTTTTTATTTACTTTGGCAACTAAATATATTTTGTTCCTTGGATTTGAAAATATAAAAGTTCGATGATGTGATACTTTGATATTATGCCACATCATCACTTGAAAATTAATATATATATATATATATATGTGTTCTAGTGATGACGCGGTACAATCTTAAAGTATCTTATACTGTATTGGTTGAACCAATCAAACCATTGGTTATGCGATTCAATTGGTTTGATCGGTTCAATAGTTAAACCAATAATAAATAAATAAATATTCATAATAATATAAAAAATATATTTTTTACTAAACCAGTTCAACTACTGGTTTTTGTCTCAGTTTTTTATTTTTATTGATATCAAGCAATTTCCTATTCAATCGGTTCAGCCTTTTGTTTGGATTAGTATACTGATCGAATCTCGATTAAACCGACCAATCCAATCATGTTTTAAGAACACTAATCATGTCATTGAGTCTCAACGAAATTAAATTTTAGGGACCAAAATGAATCTAGTTTCCAAATTTAGATATTAAAGTGCACAAAAAAATATAAATACTAAAGTGAACCTAATTCTTAAGTTCGGGGGTCAAAAATTATATTATCCCTTTGAAAAACGGCAACCCAGATCCAGCGTCTGCTAGCTTGAACCGAATAGCAGGCTGTGAGTTAGGCCGCAATATTTTACCCAACTAATTAAAAACCCATGATTTTGTTATGCTCTTGCTTATATTAGTGCATAATTTAAAAAAGAAAAAGAAAAAAGAGAAAAGCACATTGTTGACAGATTTTTAAAAATATTTCTTTATTTAATTAAGATTGGTTTATAGAATCCATGTCCTATTTTTTTTAAATATTTTTATTTTCAATTTTGAAGGTGATAATATTTTGGTAAAAGTAAAATTACACTTTGGCCCCCCTAAAATTATAAAAATTCGATTTAATCGTTTACAAATTATAAAGATATAAACTATAAAAAAATTAAAATTTCATCCGCCCCTAAAAAATTATTCTGGCTTCGCCCCTGAATGCAAATTAGGATTGATGATGCATGCGTGAATATATCCAAATTCATTGTCATTTTTGTCTCAAAAGTTCACATGTATGAAGAAATTCAACAATTTGTGATTATATTTATTTGTAAATATATTATTAAAGATAAACGTGAATACGTTCGGGTATTTACAAGATAAACGTGAGCTCTAAGAGTACTACACTACTAGAATTTGTATTTTAGACGATTTTTGATGCTTAATTCAATAAAAATTGGATATTATGGAGAAAGTATAGTGTTTGAGCTTAGTAAAGAAAATGACGGAGAAAAAAGAGAACCCTCAAGGGGTGAATTACCCTTGAATATATATCTTGGATCCAAAAATAATTATGTTCTTTTGTACTGGACTATATATTACTAATTTTTTTTCCAATTTTATAGTTCATGTTCGAAATTTATGACTGTTCTTCTGTCATTTTCAAGTTTGAAACCAACATTCTCTCATTAAAATTGAAACATGCATTACCACTACACCCAACACTTGTTAGTTATATATTGCTATATTTGATACAACACTTATTAATTATATACTGCTATATTTTCTTGCAACAAGCTTCCTTTATTTTTTTTGAACTTGGAAAACCTATTGCTTTTTATGTTGTTATTCCCTAGCGATGATGAACCAAAGAAACAAGTTTGAGAGAGACCAAAAAACAAAAAATATATATAACGTGTCAAGTGTGCTTAACATTTCCTTTTTTCATGTTCAAAGTATGGTATAATTTTGCTTTAATATTGACCATAAATATATTTTTTTTAGCAATGATATAAACAACATTTTTATCTTATATGCCAACTTGGGTCCATAGCTCAGTGGTAGAGCATTTGACTGCAGATCAGGAGGTCACCGGTTCGAACCCGGTTGGGCCCTATAGTGCCAATTTAGTTTTTCCTCCTCAGTAGTGGAAATAAGCGGTGTCGTTTTATATATATTCTGCAGGATTCTTTTGGCTTACGGGCTACAAAGTAGGCCTGCAGTTTGCCAGAGGTTTCTTCGCTGTGTACCTTTGTTTTTGCCAGCTATTTTTAGTTAACATTTATTTGCATACAAAATCATCCTATTTTTAAAAATTTCATTACTTTTGGTAATTAAAAAGTAATTAAAATTTTAAATTTTCGTTTTGATTTTTGGTTTCGAATGAAGAAGAAAAGCTTTTAAAGTTCATAATAGTTTTGAAGATTACTAGATTTTTTTAAGGCATTATATTTATAAAAAAATTAAGAGCTTGGTACATGTGAACTAATTATAATTTCTTGGTGAAGTTTCTTTTAATACAACATGCAGAATTTTTTTATTGGTCAGATAACAAAAGCATAAACTACATAGAGTGATTATTATTTAGCCCAATCCCTAAAGGATTGAGTAACTATGTGACGATAGGCTAGGTGATAGAGTTTGCGATATAGCATGTGTCTTCTGGTTGACATTTCAAAGCTTATTCCTTGCTGAAGCGATTTAATATCCCGATGGATGAGCTCGATCTTCCACTGACTAGTTAATTGGAATGTGTTTTAGCTTGAGTAAGATCATTCGAGCTAGGAGTAGTTGGCTGTGTAGTTTTGAATGACCTTGGTAATATGTGGCCATGTATGTTGGAACAGGAGTATACCCAACAACTGCTACTGCTGCCCCAAAATTATGTGTTTTGTTGGAGTGAATGAAGACCAATATGATCGAGAAGGGTGAATTGCTGGGGCAAAGTTGACTTTCCAGTTCAGGTTGTTCGATTTAGCTGGTTTAAATGTAGGGATTTGGCTTGTCCGATCGTAAGAGGACTTGGTACTGTTGCGAACAACATTGTACACTTTGGAGCAGTGCCATACGATTAGCAATCTGATTGTTGAAATAAACTCAATTGCGATGCTTCCATAGTTACCAAAGAATTAGGATTCATTCATTGTACATGTTTGGTGGAAGAGGTCAGATTTTAAGTATTGTTGTACCCACTGAATGATCTATTCCCGTATATCCGCTACTCCCAAGTATTCCAACCGGATGGAGTATTGAGTACCAAACCATATAGCTCTGGCGAAAGAGCATGTGCGGAACAAGTGGTCAATGTTTTCATCCATGCGATCACACAATGGACAATTAGAGTTCCTTGTAATATTTCGAGCACACAATTCTATCCGGAAAGGGAGGTAGTTGCGGCACATTTTGCAAAGGAAGATCAGAAAAGCCAAATTTTCCATAAGGCTTTCTAATTCATGCGATGGGTAGTTGCGGGTATTCTAGCCTCGTGTTGGTCGGAGAGATATTGATACGCATCCTTTATAATGAAAAGTAGTTTTAATGATGGAAAACGAATTTATTTTTCATATCTTGCTGAGAACATCAACTAGGGTTTATATACAGCTAATCCATAACAGATTAACTATTTTTTAACTGATAACTACCTACTACCTGCTAGTTATTAACAACCTAACAGTTAACCGTTAAATACCACTAACTGCTACTAATTTGTCACAACTATTTTGTTCTTTATTATGCCCCTAACTTCTTACTTCTGTTGTCTGATCATGTTTCGCAACAACCTTGAGGCATGACCTGAACTTTGTAAACAAATGAGTGGACAGAGGCTTGGTGAACACATTCGCCACTTGTTCAAATGCAAGAACATGCCCTAATGTCAACTTCCCAGCAAAAATCTTCTTTCGAACAAAGAAGAGATCTAACTTAACATGCTTGAACTTCGAATGTAGTACTGGATTAGCTGAAACAGCCACAGCTCCTGAATTATCACGCCAAACGTCAGCTTTGCGGGAAGGAAGAACATGAAACTCAGATAGAAGTGACTCGAGCCAGACCACCTCAGAGACAGTATGAGCAAGGCCTCGATATTCAGCTTCCGCAGTTGACCTGGAGACCACCTGTTTTTTCTTGGACCCCCAGGCTACAGGAATTCCACCAAGAAAACCACAGAAACCTGTAGTGGACCTTCTATCATCCACATCTGTGCCCCAATTGACATCCGAGTATCCTACTAAATCCAGGCTGTTGGCTTTAGTGAAATAAAGGCCATAATTCATAGTGTTGTGAAGATACCTAATGTAACACCCCTTACATGTATCCTATGCCGGAACTGAGTCCGAGACATTACCAGACTTAACAATACATTTGGTCAAATTAATTAACACAAATACAAAATGACTTAGTCAAGCCCCTATACATGCCATAAACTTAAATCATTTATAAATAAAGATACCCATAGATAGTTTGATAGTGTGAAGCGATCTCCGACGACCTCCAACCCGAGCTTGTTTAGTAGGACTCTATAAGATGGGAAAGAAAAAGGAGGTAAGCTTATAAAGCTTAGTAAGTTCACATGAAAAATAATAATAAGCATTAGCAATGAATTTAGCTTACTACTAAGCTGTCATAACTTGCATAAATAATGCTAAGTTCTCACTTTCCCAACTTATTTGTAACCTTATCAAAGACTTAACATGACAAATCCTCACAACAAGTTCTCAAATTGATACAATCATTAAATCACATGCTTATACCTTATTACTCATGTTCACGTTAATCTGTCTACTTGAGTTGCTGTCACTAAATTATTTATTTCTTGAGCTACAGAGCTCCAAATTTCAAACCGCTAATTTTTCCTGAAACTACACTCACATATCTTCATACCATAAAATTTTCAGAATTTTTGGCTTAGCCAATTAGTACAGTTTATTCATTAAAGTTTCCCCTATTGCATTGTTCAACAATTCTGACCACTTTTCACTGCGAATCGATTTTCTCCTTGTACAGAATTCAAATGATGTTATAATTTGTTTCATTTGAAACTAGACTCATTAAGGATTTCAAGAATATAACTTATATCTCATAATTATTTTTTTCCAATTTTTAATGATTTTTCCAAGGCAGAATAGGGGATCACGTAATCATTCTGAACCAATCTCTCAAGAATTTAAATATCTCAAAATATAAAAATCCTTTGTTTGTTTTGTTTCTTTTATATTAAAATAGGCTCAATAAGCTTTAAATCAATATCTTATCCAACTTATAATTCAATTTTTACTATTTTTGCTGATTTTTCAAATTCACGTCACTGCTACTGTCCAGAGCAGTTCTATTGTAAATCTTTGCTCTCTTTCACTTTAACTGTGTTCATCACTTGCTTATACCAGTCTTTCCAATTTCCGATTACATATCGAGCATATTGCTCATACGTTACACATGCATATACTTACACTTATCACTACAAGCAACACATAATTTCACTTAGCATATTGCTCATACGTTACACATGCATATACCTACACTTATCACTACAAGCCACACATAATTTCACTTAATAGATTTTCCCGATGAACTCATCGGTAACCTTACCAAAGGCTCAGAATACAAAGGGCACCCTACTTAATAGCTTGCTTACATACCTGCAACATTCTCACTTAACACATGAGCACTCTTTCATAATATAGGCATATTGCCAATCATGTCATAAAGTGTTACAAGCATAACTGAAAACTCATCACTTACTTAATACTTGATAATCTCAATTACTTACAATCTCAATATTAAATAAGCCTTAAATGCATACCTGTACTCTTTCTTCATGTTCTCACCTTGTCATTTTTTTGACTTGCTCTTTGGACTACTCGTGACCCTTTTTCGTTTTGAACTTACCATTGCCATGTCTTGACATGGTCTTACGTGGTATCCTTGCCTTATGAACTCACCAATGCCATGCCTTGGCATGGTCTTACATGGGACCTTTGCCTTATAGTAACTCATCAATGCCATGTCTTGACATGGTCTTACATGATTTCCTTGCCTTATAGAACTTATCAATGCCATGCCTTAGCATGGTCTTACATGATATCCTTATCTTATAGAACTTATCAATGCCATGCCTTGGCATGGTCTTACATGATATCCTTATCTTACCAAATGCCATGTTCCAAATATGGTCTTACATGGTATCCTTGTCTTAGTTCCAATGCTACATCTTGATGTGGTCTTACATGGAGTCCTTAATCAATGTCGATGCCATGTCTTGACATGGTCTTACACGGGATCTTTGCCTTACCAATGCCATGTCTTGACATGGTCTTACATGGTATCCTTGCCTTACCAATGCCATGTCTTGACATGGTCTTACATGGTATCCTTGCTTTAATTGCCATGGTATAGCCATGGACTTTGAGATATCAATTCCTTGTTAAGTCATAGCTGGAACATACATGCTCAAATTCTCAAGGTTAATCACCTAATCAACAATAGCATTGTTAAAAACAATAATTGCATAAAAATAAAATACTACTCAACTTACATACTTACATTCTAAATCTCATCATGTCATCAACTTAACTTATTCTCCTCAAACTATGCTAGTCAATACTTTCTTATTATCATACAATGCCATAATACAAATATGGTCTAACATATAAATATACAAGTTTCTTTCCAATATTATTATCGACATTAATCATTATATCTGAAACTCAATACTAAAGTATTTATGTCCAAAATATCAATTTATCATCCAAATATGCATAATTAAATGCTTATTAAACATATGAACTTACCTCGAATGTCGAAACAAACCGTTTTACCAACTTTCCCAATTTTCGATTTTCCTCCAGTTCTAGGTCCAAATCTCATCTTTCGGGGTCTAAAACATCACATTTTACTTATTTAATTAATGCACTACTCAAAACAGTCCCTAACTCAAACTTTGGCAAAATTACAATTTTACCCTAAACTTTTGCATAATTACGATTTTGCCCCTAGGCTCGAAATTAAACTTTATTCCTTTTCTTATGTTTGACATGCTGAACATTTTTCCCTTCTATAGAAACTTCAAATTCCTACTATAACACATACTTATGAACAATAACAACTTTTACCGATTAACTCGTTTTACTCGTTTTCATCGAAAATCACTTAGTAAAAATTGTTCATCTACTCATGGACATGCATATCCACATTAATCATCAAAAATACACACTTAATCAACCATGGCAAAATTCACAAACTTCAACAATTTTGAAAATAAAGATTCGGGATAGCTAAATCGAGTTACCACGACTCTGAAAACGTATAAATCATTAAAAACGGGACAAAAAACCACTCACCTATCAAGCTCCTTAGCTTGGCCGATATGGCTTTCTCCATGGCTGCCATTTTTTCTTCTCACATTCTGCTGGAGAAGAAGAGAAGAAGGGTGTTTTTTTTTTTTATTATTCTTTTACTATTTTTGTCTTATTATACCATTCAATTAACTTCCAATTTGCCCTTTTTCTTTTCAACTAACTTCAAAAATACCAAACAAATATCTTCCATCAACTTATAAGTGGACTAATTTCTTCATAAGGACCTTCACTTTAAAAACCCCATCACAATTACACCCTTTATCATCTGAAACACACACTTCGCACTTAAACAATTTAATCCTACTAATCAAATTAAACAGTTTTTCGATAAAATTTCTCAACGAAATTTTCACACAACAATTTAATCACATTGTAGACCTCAAATTGATAATCCAAGCTATTTCATACTTAAATCTTCTAAGACCATATTTTGCAACTTATTTAATTTAGTCCAAAAGTCAAATGGACACTTTATGCCTAAAATTTCTTCATGAAATTTTTACCATGCATACGAAAATCATAAAACCCCATAATAGTCATAAAATAATTATTTCTACTTTAGATTCATGGTCTCAAACCACTATTCTGACTAGGCCCTAATTCGGGATGTTACACCTAAGGATTCGTTTCACGGCTTTAAAGTGTTGATCTATAGGCTTATGCATGAACTGACATTCTCTATTGACAGCAAATGCAATGTCGGACCTGGTAATGACCACATATTGCAATGCACCTACAATGCTCTTGTATTCAGACGCATTTCCGCAACACTGCCAACATGTTGAGTCGTTTCACGGCTTTAAAGTGTTGATCTATAGGCTTATGCATGAACTGACATTCTCTATTGACAGCAAATGCAATGTCGGACCTGGTAATGACCACATATTGCAATGCACCTACAATGCTCTTGTATTCAGACGCACTTTCCGCAACACTGCCAACATGTTGAGACAAAGTGGTGGAAGTAACCATGGGTGTATGAGAGCCTTTGGCTTAATCCATCTTAGCCTTTTTTAAAAGATCACAAACATACTTCTGCTGGCTTAAAAACAACCCCTCAGTAGTAGAAAGCACCTCAATGCCGAGGAAGTAAGAGAGGGGCCCCAAATCCTTCAACAAAAACTGTGTCAAGAGTTGTAACAAGCTCATCAATGCTGCGTTGGTGATTTCTAGTGACAATAAGATCGTCAACATACACAAGAACATACAAACATACACCCTCAGTGTTTTGAATAAACAACGAACCATCAGGCTTAGCCAACAAAAAATGAGACATAAGCAAAAACTCTCTCAATTTAGAGAACTATGCCCTAGGAGCCTGCTTAAGACCATATAGAGCCTTCTTTAGCCTGCACACTACTGTTCGATCCCTATGTTGCTGTTCAAAACCAGGAGGTTGAACCATGTAGATTTCTTCAAAATGATCGCCATTAAAGAATGTATTGTTAAAGTCAAGCTGCCTTAAGATATCCTTTGACCACAAAAAGCCTTTTGTTTTGAGCTATGGTGCCATCCGCATGCATTTTAAGCTTGAACACCCATTTGCATCCCACAGCTTTTTTGTTAGCTGGTAGGGGAACCAGGTCCCATGTCTGATTCCTGAGCAAGGCATCAAACTAGTGCTGAGCTGCTAGGGCCCATTCCATGCAAGACAAGGCCTCTTCAATTTTAAACGGTTCAGAGTGTAACACCCCTTACCCGAGACCGTTGCCGGAGTCGAGCTCAAGGCATTACTAAACTTAACTACTAATTCAGCATAAAATTTAAAACTGTCCATCTGCGTCATAGTCACTAAATTATTTTTATCTGGAGCTACGGAACTCCAAATTAAGATCCATTAATTTTCCCTGAAACTAGACTCATATATCTTTTTACTATAATCTTTCCAGAATTTTTCATATGGCCAATTAGTACAGTTTATTCATCAAAGTTTCCCCTATTTTACTGTTCGACTGTTCTGACCTCTCTTCACTACGAATCAAAATTACTCTTCGTACAGAATTCATATGACCTTCTTAATTATTTCATTTGAAAATAGACTCATTCAGGATTCCATACATATAAATTATATCCCATAATTATTTTTGTGCAATTTCTGATGATTTTTCAAAATCAAAACAGGGGATCACGAATTTATTCAGAACCAGTTTCACTAAAATTTAAATATCTCATTATTTCCATTTCTCTTGCTTACTCTATTTCTTTTATATGAAAATGTACTCAAAGATCTTTCAATTCATATCTCCTTCACTTTCTAATTCCATTTATTCTATTTTTGGTGATTTTTCAAAGTCACGTTACTGCTGTAATTCAAAAACTGTTTCATTGCAAAATATTGTTAACTAGTTTAGAACATCTTTACTCCATCTCATTTAAACTCTATACATGCCATATAAATCTTTAAACATATAACAAAAGCTACCGGAATTGATCTAGATAGTGAGCTTTGCTGTGATGATCCGATCTACCACTTCTCTTTAATTCAATCTACATAAAAATATCAAACACACAAGTAAGCTTGATGAAGCTTAGTAAGTCCATAGATTTAAAAGTAGCTTACCACACATAATATTTCCACACAATAACAAAGTATTTACTAAAGTTCCCTGCCATTCACAACCATTGTTAAAGTAATTCACATAGTTGAGCTCAACATTAACGAACCTTCAATCTCTTTCATTTGATTCACACCTTTTTTTTATTATTACTTATTATCAAATTAGGAAACGTCTTACGAATTTGAGTACGTCGTTACTCAGTGCCACGTGTCACAACTCAGTATGGTTAATACCATACCTACATTTCACAACTCAGTATGGTTAATACCATACCTACATTTCACAACTCAGTATGGATGATACCATACCTACATTTCACAACTCAGTATGAATGATACCATACCTACATTTCATAACTCAGTATGGATGATACCATACCTACATTTCACATTTTCCATAGATTAACCATGGTCTTATCCGTCAATTCATCACATGTCACGACACGAACGTACTCAATTCTGCGTTTTTCCTAATTTGAATTACCGCCATTTATTCTTTCATTTTATCATATTTTTCACAATCCCGTAGCAAAATTCATATTTAACAGCACATTATATCATTCATTCTTTCACAAATAAACATATAAATTCAACCATATGAACTTACTCGGTTGATTTGTAGAAGATTTTGGAATTTAGGGACTACTCTGCAACTTTTTCTTTTCCTCTTTCTTCTTTGGTTTCTTGATCTATAATGTAAAATATTTTCACTCATTAGCATATATTTTATTTCTATTTCACTTCATAAATTATGCTCTTTAAATTTTGAAATTGCACTTTTACCCCAAAATTTACAATTTTTACAATTTAGTCCCTGCTCAATTCAGCCACCAATTGAACTAATTTTTCTCAATCAACACTTTATTCTATCATTACAAACTATTTCACAACCTTTTATATTATGAATTTCAACACCAACCTCTAATTCACAACTTTTTCACAATTAGGTCCTAAATATCATTTCCTATCAAAATCACTTAATAAAACCACCTTAATATGAAATTAGAATTTAAATTTCATAATAATTCATCATAAACTTCCATTTCTCAGCAAAGGTAACTTTTAATTTTACCCACTAAATCAAAAACTAATGAATTCTATAAGTGGATCTAGTTGTAAAAGTCATAAAAACATAAAAATTATCAAGAAAAAGCAAGAATCAAACTCACATGATGTAAAGATATGAATAACCAGCTTTATCCAGAACTCCTATGGTGTTTTGGCTCAGATAATGTGAAGTTTTCTCTAGATTATTTTCAATCTTATCTTAATAAAAATGTTAAAATTACAAAAATTCCAATTTTGCCCTTGTTTCACTTATCTTCTGCTGATTTCCTTGCCTTTTCCGTCCAACCTTCTCACTTTTAGGCTTAATTGCCCTTTAGATCCTTTTTATTTTTAACACTTGAGCTATTTAGTTCTTCTAGCAATTTTGCATTTGTTACAATTTAGTCCTTTTTATTTAATTGACTACCCAAACATTTAAATTTCTCAACCAAACTTTAATTCTAACTTAATAACACTCCATAAATATTTCTAAAAATATTTATGGCTCGGTTTAAATTTTGAGGTCTCGATACCTCATTTTTGACCTATTTGACCTAATAAATTCTTTTAATTTACCAAATTCATCAAGCCACAAATTCTTCTAAATTCTCACTTGACTCATAAATATTAAAATTACTATCTTATTCAATCTTACCTGTCGGATTTAGTGATCTCATATCACCATTTCCGACACCACTGAAAATTAGGCTGTTACAACTCTCCCCCCTTTTAAAATTTCGTCCTCGAAATTTGTTACCTGAAAATAGATTTGGATACTGTGATCTCATTGACTCCTCTGTTTCCCAGGTTGCCTCCTCCATACCATGTCGATGCCATAATACTTTAACCAATGGTATCTTTTTATTCCGCAATTCTTTAACTTCACGAGCCTAAATCTTCATTGGTTCTTCTGAATAAGTCATATCTGGTTGAAGCTCAATTTCAGTATGAGGAATTACGTGTGAAGGATCTGACCTATACCGTCTTAGCATAGACACATGAAAGACATTGTGAATCTTTTCAAGTTCTGGAGGTAAAGCCAATCGATAAGCTACAGGACCAACCCTTTCCGCAATTTCATATGGCCCTATAAACCTCGGACTCAATTCCCCTTTCCTGCCAAACCGTAACACCTTCTTCCACGGTGAAACTTTTAAAAATACTCGATCACCGACTACATATTCTATGTCTCTTCGTTTCAAATCTGCATATGACTTCTGACGATCTGAAGCAGCTTGTAGACTATCTCGAATAACCTGGACTTTCTCTTCAGTTTCCCGAATCAAATCAACCCCAACCATTTTTGATTCACTCAATTCAGACCTACACAATGGAGTCTTGCATTTCCTACCATAAAGAGCTTCAAATGGTGCCATTTTTATACTAGACTGATAGCTATTATTATAAGCAAACTCAGCCAAAGGTAAATACCTTTCCCAACTGTTACCAAACTCGAGTATACAACATCTTAACATATCTTCTAGAACTTGAATCACTCGCTCTGACTGTCCATCTGTTTGAGGATGAAATGCTATACTAAAATTTAGTTTAGTACCTAAAGCTTCTTGTAGTTTATTCCAAAATCTCGAAGTAAACCTTGGATCCCAGTCTGAAATGATTGGTACTGGAACGCCATGTAGTCTCACAATCTCTGACACATACAATTCTGCTAATTTCTCAAGTGAAAAATCTGTTCTGACTGGAATAAAGTGTGCCGACTTTGTCAATCTATCAACAATCACCCATATCGAATCTTTCTTTCTTGGAGTCACAGGCAATCCTGACACAAAATCCATTGTAACACGATCCCACTTCCATCCAGGAATCATAATGGGTTGTAGTAAACCCGTTGGCACTTGATGCTCTGCTTTAACTTGCTGACAAATCAAACATTTTGCAAAAAATTCTGAAATTTCTCTTTTCATACCAGGCCACCAATATATCTTTTTCAAATCACCATACATTTTCGTACTGCCCGGGTGAATAGAATACATACTATTATGTGCTTCAGAAAGAATATTATTCTTCAAATCAGAATTGTTTGGAACACAAATTCTGTTATGATAACGCAACATACCTTCATCATCAATGCTGAACTCTGAATCTAAATTATCTCGAACCATCTGTCGTTTAGATACCAATTTCGGATCTTCATCCTGCAGATTTTGAATTTGCTGAAGAAACATGGGTTTCACTTTCAATTCTACTAATACAGCACCTTCTTCATTAAGAGCCAATTGAGCATTCATTGTCCGAAGCGCAAACAAGGATGATTTCCGACTAAGTGCATCAGCAACTACATTAGCTTTCCCTGGATGATAGTCAATAACCAAATCATAATCTTTCAGCAACTCTAACTACCGTCTCTGTCTTAAGTTCAGTTCCTTCTGAGTCATTAAGTATTTCAGACTTTTATGATCCGTATAGATATAACACTTCTCACCATATAAATAGTGTCTCCAAAATTTTTAAAGTAAAACAATTGCAGCTAATTCAAGATCATGTGTAGGGTAATTCTTTTCATGTGGTTTTAATTGCCGTGAAGCATAAGCCACTACCTTTCCCGACTGCATTAACACACAACCCAAACCATTTAAAGATGCATCACTGTTGTAACACCCCTAACCCCGAACCATCGCCGGAACAGGGTTACGAGGCATTACCGGACATATCAGACAATTTGCAAATATAAATTTTGTTTAATATAAATTTCGGCAGCATTTCTGCTTATTAATATATAAAACCCCCTGTAAAATAAATCGTATTCATTTCAATAAATAACCAATTCATTTGATAAATTCATTTTCTATTCTAAATACCTTCTAATCAAACTCAATCAATATAATATCAACTTAAATTTATCAAAATATTAGTTAGATTAAAATAAATATACTCCTTTCATTATAATTCTTAAACTTGTAATACTAACATTTTTAACCATTTACATTCAAAACATAATAACATTTATACACAACCTACATACATGCCACATTATAAAAAGGAAATATACATCACCAAAGGTTTGCTGAAGTCGGGTCTGGCTTCGGATGCTGGTTCAGTATTTGACTTCTACAACCTGCGCACGGAAGCAACCGTACGCTGAGTATACATATACTCAGTGGTATTACCATAATTCAAATTATAAACATAATAATCATATCATTAAATCATATAACTTTAATTTTACTAAACCAATTCAACATAAGTTTGTCATTCCCAATATATTCATACAATTTCAATTTTTGCTATTCAAAATTGAAACAATACACAATCAGGTTAAGCTACTATCCATTTCTTGAACCAATGGTTCATACTTTCCATTTTCAATACACAATCAGGTTCAAGCTACTATCCATTTCTTGAACCAATGGTTCATACTTTCCATTTTCATACTCATTTCCAATCACATTTTCAGTTCATTTCATTTTCGCATTTCTTTCAATGGCTCAACCATTTCATTTTATTCAATTTAACCTTTTCCCTATTTACCCCTATTAACAGACTCGGACCTTAACGGATACACGGATTCCAACCCAACACTCCAGTACGGCACAATGTGCCTTAACGGTAACAGTATACGACACACAAAGTGTCGAATCGGTAACAGTAACAATATCAGTATTCAACACACAAAGTGCTGAACTGTGTAACGGTAACAGTAACAGTATACGACACACAAAGTGTCGAATCGGTAACAGTAACAGTAACAGTAGTCGGCACGTAAGTGCCTGATCAGTAAGCCGGCAAAATCCCGTACTCTTCCATGTCCTATGGCATGCCAATTATATCCGACTCAGCCCGACTAGTTAATAGGGTATTTCAGTTCTCAATTTCATTTTCATTTTCATAATAAATTCAATTTCAATATTAATTACACTTTTCCATTTCAAACCACATACAATTCAATTTCAATACATATTCATCATTCAACTCAATTTCCATTCAATTCAATAAAAACACTTACCTTATAATTTACTTACCATATCCATAAATTAATCTAATATTTAATGAATAAATAAATAGCTTGAATTATAGTAATACAAACCCGAATTTGCTTGATCATTCCTCGGTAACCTTCTCCTTTCCTTTATGGGTTGATGCCTCGAGTTCCTTTTTAGCTTTTAAAGTTTAAAACCTTGAATCTTTAGTTTTTCCTTTTCCTTCTTTTTTCTTCTTTCTTTCCTGCTTGTTTCGTATGCTCTCTGTTCTTTTCTGTTCTTCTTTGTTTCTTTTTTTTTATTATTTCATTTACTATTTACTTTTATAATATAATATTATATTAATATAATTATTTAATAATATTAATAATATATTTTAACACATAAAATCTCAGATTTTTTTTAAGCTTATGCCGCCTCAACTTATGCTAAATGGCATAATTGCCATTTTGGTCCTTTTTATTTTCTTTTAATCTACAATTAGACTTTTACTCCTTATTCAATTTGATCCTTTTCCTAATTACTCTCAATTAAGCTAAATTCACTAAATAAAAATCTAATTAAGCACACTACTAGACTCATAATTACTCCTAATGATTATTTACTAACTCGATTTTCTAAGACAGAGGCCCGATAACACATTTTTTTTCTGGTGCCCACGGATTTCGGGTCGTTACATTTCTCCCCCCTTAATAAATTTCGTCCTCGAAATTTACCTGAGAATAGATGAGGATACTGTGTTCTCATAGTTTCTTCCGGTTCCCAAGTTGCTTCTTCTACATTATGGCTTCTCCACAATACTTTTACCAAAGGGACTCGTTTGTTTCTTAATTCTTTCACTTCTCGAGCTAGTATTTGAACCGGTTCTTCTTCATATGACAAATCCGGTCTAATCTCAATGTCTTCAGTAGAAATAATATGAGATGGATCCGATCGATACCTTCGTAGCATGGAAACATGAAAAACATCATGAATTTTCTGTAATTCCGGAGGTAAAGCTAATCGATAGGCAACCGGTCCGATTCTTTCAATTACTTCATATGGCCCAATGTAACGAGGACTTAATTTTCCCTTGCGACCAAATCTCAAAATTTTCTTCCAAGTGATACTTTTAAAAACACTTTATCACCCACAGAATACTCTATATCTCGTCGCTTTAGATCTGCATAAGACTTTTGTCTGTCAAAAGCTACTTTCAACCTGTCTTTGATCTTTTTAACTACTTCTTCTGTCTCCTGAATTAATTCCGGTCCAACAATCTTTTTCTCATTCAACTCTGTCCAACATACCGGTGATCGACATCTTCGACCATATAATGCTTCATATGGAGCCATTTGAATACTAGATTGATAACTATTATTATAAACAAATTCAGCTAATGGCAAGTATCGTTCCCAACCTGATTCAAAGTCAATAATGCAAGCCCGAAGCATGTCTTCTAAAATTTGAATTACCCGTTCTGATTGTCCGTCGGTTTGTGGATGAAATGCAGTACTAAAATTAAGCCGAGTACCCAAAGAATCATGTAACTGCTTCCAAAATCTCGATGTAAATCGTGGATCTCGGTCGGAAATTATAGATGCTGGAATGCCATGCAGTCTCACAATTTCTCGGATATATACTTCAGCAAGCTTCTGTAAAGACCAATCAGTCCTGACTGCTATGAAATGAGCAGACTTAGTAAGTCGATCAACTATCACCCAAATGGCATTCTTTTGCTCTCTGACAGTGGCAACCCCGTAACAAAATCCATAGTAATACTATCCCATTTCCATTCAGGAATACTAATAGACTGGAGTAACCCTGTCGGTACCTGATGTTCTGCCTTTACTCGTTGGCAAGTCAAACATTTACTGACATATTCAACTATATCTTTCTTCATTCCTGGCCACCAATAGTGCTCCCTTAAATTACGATACATTTTTGTTCCACCCGGATGCAACGCAAAAGTACCATCGTGTGCTTCTTGAAGAATCATCTTCTTTAATTCAGAAGTAGTTGGAACACAAATCCGATTTTGAAACCTCAAACAATTATGTTCATCAATACTAAAATTTTCGACTGTACCATTCTGAACCATTTCTCTTTTCTTTAATAATTTGACATCTTCCATCTGAGCTGCTTTAATCTGCTCTAACATCATTGGCTTAACCTTTAACTCAGCTAACAAGCTTCCATCATCATTAACACTAAGCCGAGCAAACATTGCTCGTAATTCAATCGCAGCTTTCCTGCTCAATGCATCAGCTACCACATTTGCTTTTCCTGGATGATAATCTATAACACAATCATAATCTTTTAGAAGCTCGATCCACCGTCTTTGCCTTAAATTTAAATCTTTCTGTGACAGCAGATATTTGAGACTTTTATGATCTGTGTAAATGTAACATTTCTCGCCATAAAGATAATGTCTCCAAATCTTTAAAGCAAAAATTACTGCAGCTAGCTCCAAGTCATGTGTCGGGTAATTACGTTCATGCGGCTTCAACTGTCTAGATGCATATGCAATAACCTTTCCATTTTGCATCAATACACAACCCAAACCACTCAAAGAAGTGTAACACCCCTAACCCCGAACCATCGCCGGAACAGGGTTACGAGGCATTACCGGACATATCAGACAATTTGCAAATATAAATTTTGTTTAATATAAATTTCGGCAGCATTTCTGCTTATTAATATATAAAACCCCCTGTAAAATAAATCGTATTCATTTCAATAAATAACCAATTTAACCAATTCATTTGATAAATTCATTTTCTATTCTAAATACCTTCTAATCAAACTCAATCAATATAATATCAACTTAAATTTATCAAAATATTAGTTAGATTAAAATAAATATACTCCTTTCATTATAATTCTTAAACTTGTAATACTAACATTTTTAACCATTTACATTCAAAACATAATAACATTTATACACAACCTACGTACATGCCACATTATAAAAAGGAAATATACATCACCAAAGGTTTGCTGAAGTCGGGTCTGGCTTCGGATGCTGGTTCAGTATTTGACTTCTACAACCTGCGCACGGAAGCAACCGTACGCTGAGTATACATATACTCAGTGGTATTACCATAATTCAAATTATAAACATAATAATCATATCATTAAATCATATAACTTTAATTTTACTAACCCAATTCAAACATAAGTTTATCATTCTCATATATTCATACAATTCAAATTTAGCTATTTAACAATTGAAATAATACACAATCATGTTGAGCCATTATCCATTTCTTGAACCAATGGTTCATACTTTCTTTTCTCATGCTCATATTTCAATCACATTTTTCAGTTCATGTTCTATTTTCGCATTTCTTCCAATGGCTCAACCATTTCATTTTATTCAATTTAACCTTTTCTTTATTTACCCCTATTAACAGACTCGGACCTTAACGGATACACGGATTCCAACCCAACACTCCAGTACGGCACAATGTGCCTTAACGGTAACAGTATACGACACACAAAGTGTCGAATCGGTAACAGTAACAATATCAGTATTCAACACACAAAGTGCTGAACCTGTAACGGTAACAGTAACAGTATACGACACACAAAGTGTCGAATCAGTAACAGTAACAGTAACAGTAGTCGGCACGTAAGTGCCTGATCAGTAAGCCGGCAAAATCCCGTACTCTTCCATGTCCTATGGCATGCCAATTATATCCGACTCAGCCCGACTAGTTAATAGGGTATTTCAGTTCTCAATTTCATTTTCATTTTCATAATAAATTCAATTTCAATATTAATTACACTTTTCCATATCAATCCAGATACAATTCAATTTCAATAAAAACACTTACCTTATAATTTACTTACCATATCCATAAATTAATCTAATATTTAATGAATAAATAAATAGCTTGAATTATAGTAATACAAACCCGAATTTGCTTGATTATTCCTCGGTAACCTTCTCCTTTCCTTTATGGGTTGATGCTCGAGTTCCTTTTTAGCTACGAAAATAATAATTTACATTATTAATTACAACATTAAATTACAATAAATAATTGAATTTTATTCAATTTCTACTCTTCCTCTTCATTCCACATCTTTTATACACAATTCTATTATTTACTCATAAGTTCTTTCTAGCTGTCTACCTGAGTCATTGTCACTAAATCATCTATATCTGGAGCTACGGAACTCCAAATTAAGATCCGTAAATTTTTTCCGAAACTAGACTCATATATATTTTTACTGTAAATTTTTCAAAATTTTTGGTATGGCCAATCAATACCAGATTATTCTTAAAGTTTCCCCTGTTTCACTGTCCAACTGCTCTGACCTCTCTTCACTACGAATTAAATTACTCTTTGTACAGAATTTAGATGGCCTCCTTGTTTAGCTCATTTGAAACTAGACTCATTAAGGAATTTAACCATATAAATTATGTTCCAAAATCATTTTTATACAATTTTTAATGATTTTTACAAGTCAGAACAGGGGATCTCGAAATTACCCTGAACCAGTTTCACTAAAATTTAAATATCTCACAATATAGAACTTATTTGCTATCTCTGTTTCTTTCATATAAAAATAGACTCAATAAGCTTTAATTTCATATCTCACTCAACTTCTAATTCCATTTCTACGATTTTTGGTGAATTTTCAAAGTTACTCTACTGCTGCTGTCTTAAATCTGTTTTCTTATGACTTATTTTGCAATTAAATCCTAGTTAAGTTTACTTATTTTCTTAACTTAATTCATGCTTGATTCTACTTAAATTCCTTCCATATTCAACTTGATTAAAATTTTCATAATAAAACCCTAATTTATAATTTCTTCCAAATCAATCCCTATAATACAAAACTTATAGCTTACTTTACAATTTAATCCTTTTACTAACTCTAACTTAAATTTCATTCAATTTAACCCCTTGTTCATCTTTTTCTTTAACATAAACTATACTTAAAAACCAATAAACTCTCAAAATATCAACTTAGTTTCATCAAAATCTTGCTTTAAAGCTTCTAAAACATCAAAATTAAAAGAATAGGACTTGATTGACTTACCTTTTAAAGTTTAAAACCTTGAATCTTTAGTTTTTCCTTTTTCCTTCTTTTTCTTCTTTCTTTCCTGCTTGTTTCGTATGCTCTCTGTTCTTTTCTGTTCTTCTTTGTTTCTTTTTTTATTATTTCATTTACTATTTACTTTATTATATAATATAATATTATATTAATATAATTATTTAATAATATTAATAATATATTTTAACACATAAAATCTCAGATTTTTTTTAAGCTTATGCCGCCTCAACTTATGCTAAATGGCATAATTGCCATTTTGGTCCTTTTTATTTTCTTTTAATCTACAATTAGACTTTTACTCCTTATTCAATTTGATCCTTTTTCCTAATTACTCTCAATTAAGCTAAATTCACTAAATAAAAATCTAATTAAGCACACTACTAGACTCATAATTACTCCTAATGATTATTTACTAACTCGATTTACTAAGACGGAGGCCCGATAACACATTTTTTTTTTTTCTGGTGCCCACGAATTTCGGGTCGTTACAAGAAGCATCACTGTACACAATAAAATCTTTTCCCGACTCTGGTAATGTTAATACCGGTGCCTCTGTCAACATTTGCTTCAAAGTCTCAAAACTATTCTGGCACTGATCATCCCAGATAAAAGGAACATTCTTCTGTAGTAGTTTAGTCATCGGCATTGCTATTTTCGAGAATCCATTTACAAATCTTCGATAATATCCAGCCAAACCGAGAAAACTACGTACCTCAGACACATTCTTTGGCGCTTTCCACTGAACAATTGCTTCGATCTTCATCGGGTCAACTCTAATCCCATCAGCAGATACCACATGTCCTAAAAATACCACTTCAGACAACCAGAATTCACATTTACTTAATTTCCCATACAACTGTTTTTCCCGCAGAATTTATAAAACCTTTCGAAGATGCTGATCATGTTCTGCCTCTGTTTTTGAATATACCAATATATCATCAATAAAAACCACCACAAACTGATCTAGATACAGCTGGAAAATGCGATTCATCAAATCCATAAAAGCAGCTGGAGCATTGGTCAATCCAAACGGCATCACCAAAAATTCATAATGGCCATAACGAGTACGGAAGGCAGTCTTAGGCACATCACTTTCCTTCACCTTCAGCTGATAATACCCGGATCTCAAATCAATTTTAGAAAATACTGAAGCTCCCTTAAGCTGATCAAACAAGTCGTCTATACGAGGCAAGGATACCGGTTTTTGATCGTCACTTTGTTCAACTGTCGATAATCAATGCACAACCGCATAGAACCATCTTTCTTTTTAACAAACAATACTGGAGCTCCCCAAGGTGAAATACTCGGTCGGATAAATCCTCGATCTAATAAATCCTGTAACTGCACCTTCAACTCTTTCAATTCAGTAGGCAACATTCGGTACGGAGGTATAGAAATTGGTGCTGTACCTGGATACACCTCAATAGCAAATTCAACCTCTCTATCAGGTGGTAAACCCGGTAGTTCTTCTGGAAATACATCTGGAAACTCGCATACAGTCCTAATCTGGCTACATTGGCTTCCCACTGAATCAGAATTAATAACATATGCCAAATACGCTGAACAACCCTGCTGTAATAACTTGTTAGCTTTTGTAGCTGAAATGATACGTGTCGAACCACTGGTACGGATGCCATTCACTTCAATTCTGTCCCCATTTTCTGCCTGAATACTAAACCTCTTTTTATAGCAATCCAAAACTACCCCATGTTCAGATAACCAATCCATACCCAAAATGATATCAAAATCGCCAAAAGGCATGATCAGCAAATCCACAGGAAACATTTTATCATGTATTATTAACGGGCATCTCCGGCATACTCTGTCTACTAACACTGTTTGTCCCAAAGGGCTAGACACCTCTATGAAAACTCTAGACATTTCAGATTCTAACTTCCCCGATTCAACTAATTTTAAATTAATATATGAATATGATGAACCCGGGTCAATTAAAGCATAAATAGGCTCAGAATACAATAAAAATATACCTGTCACCACATCGTGAGCATTGCCTTCTTCACGGGTCCGAACTACGTATGCTCTGGCTGGTGCTCTAGCCTCTGACTGTTGTGTAGCTATATCACTGCCTCTACTAGCTCCTCCTCTCCTCGAAACAAAACCTCCTCTAGACATTCCTCTACCTCTGGCAGTCGATACTGATCTCTGAGATGTGGTAGGTGTACTACTCTGAGTTTTCGAACAATCTTTAATAAAGTGTTCAGTAGAGCCACAACGAAAACATCCTCCAATTTTCTTCCAGCATTCACCAAAATGTCTTTTTCCACAATAGTTACATTCAGGATATTCATTTTCCCGGGGTGGAGCTTTTACACTACGGTGGAAATAGTAATCTGTTTTCCTCTGTTTCCGTCACCTCTATCAGATCGAAAGCTTGATCTCCAACCACCTCTGAATTCTCTAGATCTCTTTGGTAGTGGATTTGAACTAGTTGCTCCTACTCGTTTCCTGGTCAATCCAACTATTTCTGACTTTTATCAAGTCCCAAGACTGCTCTATCATTTTGGCCCGTTCGATCAAATCAACAAATTCAGTAATTCGCTGGGACACTAATTGTAGTTTTATTTCATCTCTTAATCCCCGTAAAAACCGTTTACAACTATCAGCCTCTGTTGGAATATATTCTGAAGCATACCTACTCAATCTAGTAAACTCTCGATCATAATCCAATACTGACATATTACCCTGTTTCAACATTAAAAACTCTTGCTTTTTCTCTTCAATATACATTTCCCCAATATACTTCTTTTGAAATTCTTTTTGAAACAAATCCCAGGTTACCTGATCATCCGGTAAATGTCTAACAACAGATTCCCACCAGAGATATGCTTCCCCTTGTAACAATGATACAGCACATATCAGATTCTCGGGGGGTGCAATCTAATTGTTGCAAAACTCTTTTTGTTGATTCTATCCAATTCTCAGCAATAGACGGATCAAGACCTCTTAGTCCCGAAAACTCCGTGGCACCATATTTTCTTAACTCTTTAATCGGGGCCCGTCTAACCGTAGGTACTGATGTAGTAGCAGGTACAGTTTCCGCTACATGTTGCAATGCATCGGCTATAGCTCTTAACAGTTGTGAGTTATCTCTTTCTCTTCTTACATTAGGAGGTTGGTTATTTAACGGATTTACAGTAGGTGTAACAGATTCAGTTTCTTCAATTTCTCGATTTCCAGTATGCATTTCCTGTTCAACATCATACATTCTTTCGTCTGACATTTATCTATAAAACAAAATCAAATAAATATATATGTCAGCATCCAAAAACCCGACTCAGCTTCGACTCAATAGTGGCATGTACTTCTAGACTCACTTTCGAGCCCGATTTAGCCCGAGAATCGACTAAACCTGATAGCTCTGATACCAATAAATGTAACACCCCTAACCCCGAACCATCGCCGGAACAGGGTTACGAGGCATTACCGGACATATCAGACAATTTGCAAATATAAATTTTGTTTAATATAAATTTCGGCAGCATTTCTGCTTATTAATATATAAAACCCCCTGTAAAATAAATCGTATTCATTTCAATAAATAACCAATTCATTTGATAAATTCATTTTCTATTCTAAATACCTTCTAATCAAACTCAATCAATATAATATCAACTTAAATTTATCAAAATATTAGTTAGATTAAAATAAATATACTCCTTTCATTATAATTCTTAAACTTGTAATACTAACATTTTTAACCATTTACATTCAAAACATAATAACATTTATACACAACCTACATACATGCCACATTATAAAAAGGAAATATACATCACCAAAGGTTTGCTGAAGTCGGGTCTGGCTTCGGATGCTGGTTCAGTATTTGACTTCTACAACCTGCGCACGGAAGCAACCGTACGCTGAGTATACATATACTCAGTGGTATTACCATAATTCAAATTATAAACATAATAATCATATCATTAAATCATATAACTTTAATTTTACTAAACCAATTCAACATAAGTTTGTCATTCCCAATATATTCATACAATTTCAATTTTTGCTATTCAACAATTGAAACAATACACAATCAGGTTAAGCTACTATCCATTTCTTGAACCAATGGTTCATACTTTCCATTTTCATACTCATATTCCAATCACATTTTTCAGTTCATGTTCTATTTTCGCATTTCTTTCAATGGCTCAACCATTTCATTTTATTCAATTTAACCTTTTCCCTATTTACCCCTATTAACAGACTCGGACCTTAACGGATACACGGATTCCAACCCAACACTCCAGTACGGCACAATGTGCCTTAACGGTAACAGTATACGACACACAAAGTGTCGAATCGGTAACAGTAACAATATCAGTATTCAACACACAAAGTGCTGAACCTGTAACGGTAACAGTAACAGTATACGACACACAAAGTGTCGAATCGGTAACAGTAACAGTAACAGTAGTCGGCACGTAAGTGCCTGATCAGTAAGCCGGCAAAATCCCGTACTCTTCCATGTCCTATGGCATGCCAATTATATCCGACTCAGCCCGACTAGTTAATAGGGTATTTCAGTTCTCAATTTCATTTTCATTTTCATAATAAATTCAATTTCAATATTAATTACACTTTTCCATTTCAAACCACATACAATTCAATTTCAATACATATTCATCATTCAACTCAATTTCCATTCAATTCAATAAAAACACTTACCTTATAATTTACTTACCATATCCATAAATTAATCTAATATTTAATGAATAAATAAATAGCTTGAATTATAGTAATACAAACCCGAATTTGCTTGATCATTCCTCGGTAACCTTCTCCTTTCCTTTATGGGTTGATGCCTCGAGTTCCTTTTTAGCTTTTAAAGTTTAAAACCTTGAATCTTTAGTTTTTCCTTTTTCCTTCTTTTTCTTCTTTCTTTCCTGCTTGTTTCGTATGCTCTCTGTTCTTTTCTGTTCTTCTTTGTTTCTTTTTTTATTATTTCATTTACTATTTACTTTATTATATATATAATATTATATTAATATAATTATTTAATAATATTAATAATATATTTTAACACATAAAATCTCAGATTTTTTTTAAGCTTATGCCGCCTCAACTTATGCTAAATGGCATAATTGCCATTTTGGTCCTTTTTATTTTCTTTTAATCTACAATTAGACTTTTACTCCTTATTCAATTTGATCCTTTTTCCTAATTACTCTCAATTAAGCTAAATTCACTAAATAAAAATCTAATTAAGCACACTACTAGACTCATAATTACTCCTAATGATTATTTACTAACTCGATTTACTAAGACAGAGGCCCGATAACACATTTTTTTTTTTCTGGTGCCCACGGATTTCGGGTCGTTACAACTGTACACAATACACGGTATACCTGATTCTGGTTGAGTCAAAACTGGATCTTCTGTTAATATTTTCTTTAATTGGTCAAAGCTCTGTTGACATTCATCAGACCACACAAACTCAACATTCTTTTGTAATAAACGAGTCATTGGTGAAGCAATCATGGAAAAATTCTTTACAAAACGGCGATAATACCCTGCTAGTCCCAGAAAACTTCGCACTTCAGTTGCATTCCTCGGTGTTTTCCAATTCACCACTGCTGAAACTTTACTTGGATCCACACGAATTCCTTCAGCTGATACAATATGACCCAGAAATCCAACTTCATGAAGCCAAAACTCACATTTACTAAATTTTGCATATAACTGCTTTTCTCTCAAAGTCTGTAATACAATTCTCAAGTGTTGTGCATGCTCAGATTCTGTCTTTGAATAGACCAATATGTCATCAATAAATACCACCACAAATCTATCCAAATAAGGCTGAAAAATTCGATTCATTAAATCCATAAATGCAGCAGGGGCATTTGTTAAACCAAAAGGCATTACCAGAAATTCGTAGTGACCATACCGAGTTCGAAAAGCAGTCTTTGGCACATCACACTCTTTAACCTTCAGTTGATAATACCTAGATCTAAGGTCTATCTTTGAGAACACTGCAGCACCTTTCAATTGATCAAATAAATCATCGATACGAGGTAATGGATATTTATTTTTAATTATTACCTTGTTCAGCTGTCTGTAATCAATACACAATCGCAACGAGCCATCTTTCTTTTTTCACAAATAAAACAGGTGCGCCCCAAGGTGATGTACTCGGTCTGATGAACCCTTTATCCAATAACTCTTGCAATTGCGTCTTCAACTCTTTTAACTCAGCTGGTGCCATTCTATACGGTGCTATTGATATCGGAGCTGTACTTGGAATTACATCAATTACGAATTCAACCTCACGATCCGGGGGTAAACCAGGTAATTCCTCAGGAAACACATCAGTAAACTCATTAACAACTGGCAATTGTTCTGTCTTCAATTCAGAACCCCGAATATCAAGAATATAAGCTAAAAATGCTTCATTACCCTTCCGAATCAATTTCTAAGCTGTAATGGCTGAAATAGTTCTGACATCATTCTTTTTATTTCCAAACTCAGCTAAAACTATTTTCCCTGTCTGACATTTTAAATCAACCCGTTTTTCTCTACAATTCACTATGGCATCATGTTTAATCAACCAATCCATGCCAAGAATAACATCAAATTCTCCGAAAGGTAACAACATTAAATCAGCAGAGAATTCACAGCCTTGTATTTTCAGTGGACACTTCCGACATATTAAATTAACTAACACACTTTGCCCTAACGGATTAGTGACTTGCATATCAAAGTCAGTGGACTCAACAGTCATTTTCTTTTCTGACACTAATGCAGTGCAAATATATGAATGCGTAGATCCAGGATCAATTAAAGTATACACAGAATCATTAAAAAGATGGAAAAATACCAGCTATCACATCTGGAGCAGAAGCTTCCTCTCTTGCCCGAGTAGTATATGTACGTGCAGGTGCCCTTGTTTCTGATCGGGCTACAGTATCTCTCATTCCCGAACGAGCAGTCTCAGCAGCACTACTTTGACCCAAACGTCTACTTTTCTGAGGAGTATTTGTTTGCTTCTCGATCAAAGGACCTATCTACGGTGCCACCTAAACAAAGGACCCCAGAAGCCATTGCCAGAGCTGTTGAATACTTGGATAATCTTGACCAGGCAGCTTTACAAGGTGGATTCATCTTGGAAAAAATTATGGGTCCGATCTCAACAGGCCATTTGGAGCTCCAAACCCGTAACCCAGACGATAACCCATCCGTCACCTTCAATTATTTCCAGCATCCACTAGACTTGCAAAGATGTGTTCAAGGGATTCAAACCATAGGGAAAATCGTTGAATCCGAGTCATTCTCTAAATTCAGATATGATTACATGTCTTGGCCAGGACTCGTTAACATGACAGAACATTCCCCAATAAACTTGCTGCCTAGACATTACAACTCCTCAATCCCACTTGAAACGTTCTGCAGAGACACTGTGATGACTATATGGCACTATCATGGTGGCTGCCAAGTTAGTAGGGTTGTTGACCCCGATTATAAGGTTCTTGGTGTCGAAGCTCTAAGGGTTATCGACGGTTCCACTTTCAACTATTCGCCTGGGACTAATCCTCAGGCCACTGTCATGATGCTTGGAAGGTAGTACATAAATTAATCACTAGCAAAAATATTCATTTTATGTTGGGTTTTTTAAAATTGACATTTTAGTTTGATGTGATGATGCAGGTACATGGGTGTAAAGATATTGAGAGAGAGACTAGGCAATTAAGAATCCGCATGATCATCATCCGATCTTCCCCAAAATTCTTCAGCTCCGAACTTTCTGAGTTTCTCAATCGGTGTTCTTTTGATAGATTCATCTATTGAAGGAGGAGCAACTGAGGCTGTAACTGGTGGTACAATAGGGGGAGGAGGAGGTTGTTGTGCCTGACTTCTTCCTTGTATCGTTTCACTAAACTACTGATTCATTACCCCGTAAATCAAATGTTTAAGTTCTTCCTCTCTCATCAAAGAAATCGGAACATTATTACTTGTTCCCTGCTCAGAAGTCTGTACTCTACTATTAACTTCCTCTTCATGATCAACACCCTCGGGTCTATCAAACATCTTTATAATCTATAACAAAAATTAATAATTAGATCGGATCATTCACATCCCACTATCACAGATTTATATGGCATGTATTTCTAGACATTTTATACATCACATTCGTTCTGAGAATCGTCTAAACCAAAGCTCTGATACCAATAAATGTAACACCCCTTACCCGAGACCGTTGCCGGAGTCGAGCTCGAGGCATTACTAAACTTAACTACTAATTCAGCATAAAATTTAAAACTGTCCATCTGCATCATAGTCACTAAATTATTTTTATCTGGAGCTACGGAACTCAAAATTAAGATCCGTTAATTTTCCCTGAAACTAGACTCATATATCTTTTTACTATAATTTTTCCAGAATTTTTCATATGGCCAATTAGTACAATTTATTCATCAAATTTTCCCCTATTTTACTGTTCGACTGTTCTGACCTCTCTTCACTACGAATCAAAATTACTCTTTGTACAGAATTAATATGACCTTCTTAATTATTTCATTTGAAAATAGACTCATTCAGGATTCCATACATATAAATTATATCCCATAATTATTTTTGTGCAATTTCTGATGATTTTTCAAAATTAGAACAGGGGATCACGAATTCATTCAGAACCAGTTTCACTAAGATTTAAATATCTCATTATTTCCATTTCTCTTGTTTACTCTATTTCTTTTATATGAAAATAGACTCAAAGATCTTTCAATTCATATCTCCTTCACTTTCTAATTCCATTTATTCTATTTTTGGTGATTTTTCAAAGTCACATTACTGCTATAATTCAAAAACTGTTTCATTGCAAAATATTGTTAACTAGTTTAGAACATCTTTACTCCATCTCATTTAAACTCTATACATGCCATATAAATCTTTAAACATATAACAAAAGCTACCGGAATTGATCTGGATAGTGAGCTTTGCTGTGATGATCCAATCTACCACTTCTCTTTAATTCAATCTACATAAAAATATCAAACACACAAGTAAGCTTGATGAAGCTTAGTAAGTCCATAGATTTAAAAGTAGCTTACCACACATAATATTTCCACACAATAACAAAGTATTTACTAAAGTTCCCTGCCATTCACAACCATTGTTAAAGTACTTCACATAGTTGAGCTCAACATTAACGAACCTTCAATCTCTTTCATTTGATTCACAACTTTTTTTTTATTATTACTTATTATCAAATTAGGAAACGTCTTACGAATTTGAGTACGTCGTTACTCAGTGCCACGTGTCACAACTCAGTATGGTTAATACCATACCTACATTTCACAACTCAGTATGGTTAATACCATACCTACATTTCACAACTCAGTATGGATGATACCATACCTACATTTCACAACTCAGTATGGATGATACCATACCTACATTTCATAACTCAGTATGGATGATACCCTACCTACATTTCACATTTGCCATAGATTAACCATGGTCTTATCCGTCAATTCATCACATGTCATGACACGAACGTACTCAATTCTGCGTTTTTCCTAATTTGAATTACCGCCATTTATTCTTTCATTTTATCATATTTTTCACAATCCCGTAGCAAAATTCATATTTAACAGCACATTATATCATTCATTCTTTCACAAATAAACATATAAATTCAACCATATGAACTTACCCGGTTGATTTGTAGAAGATTTTGAAATTTAGGGACTACTCTGCAACTTTTTCTTTTCCTCTTTCTTTTTTGGTTTCTTGATCTATAATGTAAAATATTTTCACTCATTAGCATATATTTTATTTCTATTTCAAAATCGCACTTTTACCCCAAAATTTACAGTTTTTACAATTTAGTCCCTGCTCAATTCAGCCACCAATTGAACTAATTTTTCTCAATCAACACTTTATTCTATCATTACAAACTATTTCACAACCTTTTATATTATGAATTTCAACACCAACCTCTAATTCACAACTTTTTCACAATTAGGTCCTAAATATCATTCCCTATCAAAATCACTTAATAAAACCACCTTAATATGAAATTAGAATTTAAATTTCATAATAATTCATCATAAACTTCCATTTCTCAGCAAGGGTAACTTTTAATTTTACCCACTAAATCAAAAACCTAATGAATTCTATAAGTGGATCTAGTTGTAAAAGTCATAAAAACATAAAAATTATCAAGAAAAAGTAAGAATCAAACTCACATGATGTAAAGATATGAATAACCAGCTTTCTCCAGAACTCCTATCGTGTTTTGGCTGAGATAATGTGAAGTTTTCTCTAGATTATTTTCAATCTTATCTTAATAAACATGTTAAAATTACAAAAATTCCAATTTTGCCCTTGTTTCACTTATCTTCTGCTGATTTCCTTGCCTTTGCCGTCCAACCTTCTCAATTTTAGGCTTAATTGCCCTTTAGATCCTTTTTATTTTTAACACTTGAGCTATTTAGTTCTTCTAGCAATTTTGCATTTGTTACAATTTAGTCCTTTTTATTTAATTGACTACCCAAACATTTAAATTTCTCAACCAAACTTTAATTCTAACTTAATAACACTCCATAAATATTTCTAAAAATATTTATGGCTCGGTTTTAAATTTTGAGGTCTCGATACCTCATTTTTGACCTATTTGACCTAATAAATTCTTTTAATTTACCAAATTCATCAATCCACAAATTCTTCTAAATTCTCACTTGACTCATAAATATTAAAATTACTATCTTATTCAATCTTACCTGTCGGATTTAGTGATCTCATATCACCATTTCCGACACCACTGAAAATTAGGCCGTTACACAGAGACTCCTAGCTCAGCTGAAAAACTCGTGGCTTAAAAATACCACTCTTAGATATGGTCTGCATAGGATGAGTATTGACAGAAGGTGTAGGCAGTGGTTCAGTAGCCTGAATACTGTTGGACATTGCTTGAGGGGTAACTGGAGAGGCCACACTAGGAGAAGGAAGGAATAAAGTAAGAGAAGAGCGATTACTGCAAGCTCTATTACTTGACAACATGGCAATAGTTGGCCTGGTCTATAAGCCAATACATTCGGTAGGAGAAGACACAGGAGAAGAACCAAGGCCAAACTAAGGCAACGACTGGTACCTGAGACTGCTGATGCAGAAAATTAGAAGGAGAAGTCGAGAAAACATGTAATAGTCTGGTTTTGACCCTAGTCAGAATAGTGGTTTCGGGACCACAAATCCGAGTCAAAAAATATTTAAATAATATTTTTCGTCCTTATAATATGTGAATTAGCATGTGTGAAATTTCTGTGAATTAATTCGTCTATTTGTTCGCTTAATTTAGTAAAAATACTAAATCGCATAAAATGCAAAAGTGTCATTATAATTATTAAAGTGCATAATTGCTTTGTTCTTTTAATAGGAAGGCCTTAAAATGGAACTAAGCCATTGTAATATGGCATGGACGGTAATGGAGATAAGATAATAGGATTTTAATGTTGATATTAAAAGGGTATTAGTAAAATATGTATTAATGATATTATAATAAAACAAAAGCATAAAAAATGGCCATTTTCTATCATATTTGGTCGAATATCATAGGAAAAGAAAAGAAGAAGGAAAAGTTGGGTTTGACACTTTTAATTGTTGATTAAGGTATGTTTTTTACTTGGTTTTTGATAATTTCTATGTTTTTGTAATTGTTGCTTCGTGTTCTTCAAAACCATGCTTCAATTTTGTGAATTGATAAAGATTTTGAAAAGTGCCATTGATGAATTCATGAGTTTGGTGATGATTGTTGATAAAATATGAAATATATGTGTTAGATTAACATGTTTTGTCTTTGGACTGTTGGTGATTTTGAGTAATTTGGACTAAATTGAGAAAATAATATTTTGAGGGACTAAATTGTGAAATAAATGAAATGTATGGACTTGTATGAACTACATGAACATTCGGCTAAGCATGGGTAAAAGATTTTGTGTATTTTGTGATTTTGTGAAATAGGGACTAAAATGTTAAAATGTGAAAATGTGGGGGCTCCTTTGTAAATTGCCCTAAATATGTGCTTTTGGATTGTATTGAATGATTTAGTGAATAAATGGGTTAAATTTGAATATGTATAGATCAAGAACCGAATAAAACGAATTTAGATCAAAGAAAGTCGAAAGTAATTGAATAGCTGAATCAGTCCGTTTACTCGAATCCGAGGTAAGTCTATATACAAATAAATGTATTTAAATTGATTAATGTATGTTTATATGAAATTACAGTGTGCTGAATGTTTACAAGAGAATAAATATATGAATTCCAATGAAGTATCGGCAATGTATCAATGTTTGAAAAGTCTCGTACGAATCTAGGAATAGATAGGATTTTATATGTCATGACATAGGTTTCCGATATGTGATATGTGTAAGACCATGACTGGGACGTTGGCATCAGTTTAAGATTTATGTGTAAGACCATGTCTGGGACATTGACATCGTATTTGATTCCTGTAAGACCCTGTCTGGCACAGCGGCATCGATATTTGACTACATGTAAGACCACGTCTGGGACGTTGGCATTGTACGACTATTCTGAGCATTCTGAGCATCCTATTTGATTCCGAATGGTTCAACGGGCAATTCTGAGAAACTAAGGACGATGTGAAATGTATTATCATTTTAGGTACGTTTGAATGTACACTATGTATGTGTATGGAAGGTAAGTATATATATGAACTTACCTATATGAGATATGTGTATGGATTTGATGAAGTAAAATGTGATATATGAATGAATAAGCTATGATCTAATGAAGTACATGGTGATATGCATGTTGGTAAATAAATGGCTAAACAAATGAGCCAAGAAGAACTATGAATGTGCAAATGAGTTATTAATAATCTCATATTTGATAGGAATAATGAATGCTTATGTGTTAAGTTTATTTGTATATGGCTTACTAAGCTTTTGAAAGCTTACTTTGTGTGTGTTTGTTTTGTTTATAGATCGTTAAAACTACGAAAGGCTCGGGAATCATCGAGGACCGTCATCACACTACTCAAATCACATTTTGGTACCCTTTGAATATGTATATATTAAGTATGGCATGTATAGTCTAGTTGATATGGTTATGTTTTGAAAGGGTGTATAGTTAGCCATGTGATATGGCTAGATAATGACATTATATGAATGAGTAGTCATGTTATATGATGTTTTGTTTGGTATGGTTTAATGACTAATGACATGGTCATAGTAATGGTAAGCTTATTGATGCAAAGTTTGGTATACCAATGATGAGAAGATGTCTTATTAATGTGGTAAGTTGTGAATGGGACATGTTTGAATATACTTATGATTTAGTTGGGTTATTTGGCATATATGATGTTATGATGAAATGTTCTTGAATGAGTAAAATAGATGGTCAATTTGGTATGTTTTTTGTTGCCAATTGTGTTTGGATTTATGCTCGTATGTGCTTGTAGGGATGACCCAAAGTGTGGGTGGCATTTTGGCCTTGAAAATGGCCTATAATTGCCCACACGGTTGAGCACACGGACGTGTGGCTCGACCGTGTCTCTTGTGATTGCATTTCAAAACAAGTCAGAATCGACCACAGGCTGGACACACGGGCGTGTGACTGGCCGTGTGGTCCAAGTCAATAGCGACCACGGGTGAGGCACACGGGCGTGTCCACGGCCGTGTGGACAAGTCAGTATGTATGCCCTGTTTTGACACGGCTTAGACAGACGGGCGTGTCTGAGGCCGTGGGAGGCACATGGCCAGCCCACACGAGCGTGTGACCTCTGTAACTTGAAAAAAATTTTAAATTTTTCAGAATCTCTATATATGTTCGGTTTACTCCCGGTTCTATTCTAAAGCATGTTTAAAGTCTCTAGACCTATTCCAAGGACACTTGGATTGGATTCATTAAATAATATTATGAAATGTCTGTAAATGTTTAAGGTCTCTAGACCTATTCTGGCGACGATTACGGGCTAGGGGTGTTACAAAACAGGACCACCAGGTGAAGTAACAGTAGTTATAAAGGGAAAGTAGGTTTTATCAAACACTACATGTCAAGACATAATCAGCTTCCCAGTGTCATCCAGACATTTGTACCTTTTGTGAACAGGACTGTAGCCAAAGAACACATAGGGCTTAGAACAAAACTGTAGCTTGTGAGTGTTGAATGATTTTATATAAGGATAGCACCTACAACAAAAAACTTTTAAGTGCATATAGTTAGGAGAAGAATGATGCAACATCTCATAAGGGGATTTGCCAGTGAGAATAGGTGTAGGAAGCCTGCTAATAAGGTAAACAGCAGTGACAAATGCATGAGCCCAAAACCGCATAGGAACACCAGCTTGAGCCAACAAAGTCAGACCAATATCAACTATGTGTCTATGCTTTCGTTCCACTAAGCCATTTTGTTCTGAAGTGTGAAGACGGGAGAATCGATGATGGATTCCTAGCTGAGCAAGGGCCTTGGGAAAGGATCAAAATTTGCCACCCCAATCAGACTGGAGTACCTTAATTGTAACACCCCCTACCCGTATTCGTTGTCAGAATAAGCTACGAGGCATTACCAGAATTTACGAATTTTTTTTTTTCAAAATAATTCATGTATATTTATAAGATAACTTTAACACATAAGCCATACCAATGGCTGACCTTACATTCTTTTCATATTAACATTTAATTTATTAGCTTATACATGCCATTCATTTCCAAACTAAAGTTTCTTTAAATACCGAAATATTGGGGTTGATAGTGTGATGAGTCTCCCACCGATCCGACCTCCGAGCTCTTAACACTACAAAACAGGGAGAAAGGAAATAGGGTAAGCACTTTGTGCTTAGTAAGCCCATGTAACAAGAATTATACTTACCTAATATTTACAATACAAGCGATAAACATTCATATACCCATTCAATGCATTATTACCCTAACATTTACAAACTCAACATTCAAGTCAGTCCAATAATTTCCATATATCAATAATATATATTATGATTGATGAGCTCATCAATACCATGATTTCCATTTCTTTAATATTTTCTTTTTATATTTATTCCGTTGAATTACTCGGAATTTCGATAGATTTTCAGAGGTACACTTTAGTGTACAAATTCGGGTCCGTCAATTCATATTCATGTGCGCACATTTTCATTTCAGAGAGCACACTCCCGCGAACCTCATCTTTACAGCGGGATTACCAGTCCAGGCTAAATCCCCTGTAATATAAACTCATAGAGTATTGTCGGGATTACCAGTCCAGGCTAAATCCCCTGCAACGACAATTACTCTAATGAGCTTGGATCTGAATTACCAGTCCAGGCTAAATTCAGACTCTAATTCGGATTACCCGTCTGGGCTAAATCCATTTTCCACATATTCTTCGGGAGGGCTATATCAGGATAGGATCACCCGTCCGGGCTAGATCCTTTTTACCGTCAATTTCTTTTCAGAGATCCATCGAATTTTCTTTTCATTCAACCGGGATTTCTTCCCCTTTTTACCAAATATATCAAAGTTTCATCAATTTTCATACAATGAACATTCAAATTATATTCACATCAATAACATACATTTCAAGCATTTAAGAATATAATTCAAGTTACACGAACTTACCTCGATACTTATTCGTACACAAATCTACTAATCCGGGACTTTTTCCTTTCCTCGATCTAGCTTCGTATTTGAGTTTTCCGAATCTAAATAAATAAATTCAATCATCAATTCAATACATTTCATGTTCACATGTAGCATTTTCTATAATTCTATTATTATTTTTAGTTCATTCAAAACTGTCTACTTGAGTCATAGTCACTAAATTATTTTTATCTTGAGCTACAGAACTCCAAATGAAGAACCGTTAATTTTCCCTAAAACTAGACTCACATTTCTTTATACCATAAAATTTCCAGAATTTTTCGCTTAGCCAATTCGTAAAGTTTATTCATTAAAATCACTCATGTTCTGCTATCTGGCAGTTCTGACACTTCTTCACTAAAAATTAATTATCTCCTCATACAGAATTCAGATGATATTCTAGTTTATTTTTATTGAAAATATATTCATTCAGGATTCCAAACATATAAATTTAAGCCCCTAATTATTTTAATCCAATTTTTGATGATTTTCTAAAGTTAAAACAGGGGAACCCAAATTCATTCTGAACCAGTCTTACAAAAATCTAAATATCTCAAAATACAGAACTTCTTTTCTTTCCTTGTTTCTTTCATATGAAAATAGACTCAATAAGCTTTAATTTCATATCTCACTCAACTTCTAATTCCACTTCTACGATTTTTGGTGAATTTTCAAACTTACTCTACTGCTGCTGTCCCAAAACTGTTTTCTTATAGCTTGTTTTACAATTAAGTCCTTTATCCAATTCTAACTTCAAATTCTTTCAATTAAACCACTAATTCATCATTTTATTCATCATATGCTATATTCAAAAACTCTAAAACTTCAAAAACTTCAACTTAAATTCATCAAAACTTTGTTCTAAAACTTATAAAGCATCAAAATTAAAAGAAAAGGACTAAATTAACTTACCAAATTAAACTCCAAGCTTCAAACTTTCTATTTTTCCTTTTTCTTCTTTCTTTTCTCTTTTTCTTTCTCTGTTTCGTCTTTACTCTCTGTTTCTTTTCTGTTTCTAACTCTTTTTCCTTTAGTTTGTTTGTATATATATATAATAATAATAATAATATATAATATAATAATATACTTTAAAAAAAAATCTCAGATTTTCATACTTAAACCGCCTCAACTTTACAAAATGGTATAATTTCCATTTTGGTCCTTCATAATTTCTTTTAATCTATAATTTAACTTTTACTTTCATTTCAATCTAGTCCTTTTCATTTAATTTCCTACCCAAACGATAAAATTTTCTAACGAAAATTTAATACCACATTACTAACATTTTATAAATATTTATAAAAATATTTCCTATCATATAAATATTCATGCAAATATATTGAAATAAATTTCTATTTAAATCGGATTTATGGTTGCGAAACCATTATTCCGATAACCTTGAATTTAGGCCATTACATTAATGGAGTAGCCAAATTGAACAGTAACAAACTTCTATAAGTGAAGAAATTTCTCAAGAGCCTCAGATTTGTGTTTGATGAGATACAACGAGGTATAGCAAGTGTATGCATCAACAAACAAGACATAGTAAAAGAAACCCTAAAACGATATATAAGCTGGCCCCCAAAGATCAGATACTATAAGTTTAAAAGTAGCTGAATACATGGTAGTAGAAGAAGAAAAATGAAGCTTATGAAATTTGCCAAGTTGGCATGCTGAACATAGTGAATGCAACTTGCAATTGTTAGAAACAAAGTTATTCTTATGAAGAACTGGCATAACAACTTTATTACAAGAGTGGCCAAGTCTCTTGTGCCACAAATCAAAAACACTATTTCTAAGAAAAGATGACCCTAGATGAGCAACATGAGCAGTAGCTCAAGAGAAACCAGCCCCGAGTTACCTGGAGTCTGAAAGATCGAATTGGTATAGACCATTATGCATGCGGCCAGTCAACAATATGCTCCTGTCTTGATATCCTTCACAAAACAATGTAGAGGATGGAACTCAAAGTAAACTTGATTATCATTGGCAAACTTTGTAACAGTCATTAAGTTTTTGCAAATACGAGGAACGTGTAACACTGGTTTTAGATGAAAAACCCTACTGGCAGTTGTGAAACTACTCGAGCCAGTGTGAGCCATGGACACTGGCATACAATTTCCCATAAAAAGCTTATTAGTACCGGTGTATGGTGCTGCTTCCTGCAAGGTGGCCAGATCATTTGTAACATGATGGGACACACCTGACTTAGGGTACCACACTTTTGTAGTCGGAGAAAACTATTATTGTTTGGAGACTGCATTAGCTTGTACGGAAGAACCTTGCATCTTACCATTATGAGAGCAACATTGCGGTAGACCAACAAGAACGATATTCACCTGTTCTTGCTCAGAAAGCACATTTCCAGTGGCCATGAGAGTGTCACACAGGCTTTAAACCTTAGCCAAATATTTTTTAATTATTAAAGAACCTTTCTTTTGAGAGTAAAGAGAGTGTCACAAGGTAGAGACTGCCAAAGTAGACTTAGAAGCAAACCGACACAAAATAGTGCTCCATACCTCACAACTCGTCGTGGCACTACTGAGATGAACTAAAACATCATCACAAATGGTAGATAATAGCCAAGAAGGGAGCAGCTTGTCTTGCTGCTTGTGAAACAAGAACTCAGGATTTGAAATAAGAACACCATTATTGTTAACAATATTCTACGGAGGAACTACAACAGTGCCAAGAACGAACTCATGCAAACCATATCCTTCAAGAATGAGCATAACCTGTTGTTTCCACAAAAGAAAATTACGATCACTAAGCTTCACAGTATCATGCTTAGGGAATTGTTGAACCTCGCGCAAGAAGCCAGGACCAGGATCAGGAGACGAGCCATCTGCTGGAGCAGCCATATTAAGCAATTGACGATTCTCGGCATCATTGCCGGAAATAGCTTCAGTTGCCATGGAAAAAAAATTATGGCTTTGATACCATAATGAGAAGCAATTTTAATGATGGAAAATGAATTGATTTTTCATATCTTGATGAGAACATTAACTAGGGTTTATATACAGCTAATCCATAACAGATTAACTAATTATTAACAGATAACTACCTACTACCTGCTAGTTATTAACAATCTAACAGTTAACTGCTAACTACCACTAACTGCAACTAATTTGTCACAACTGTTTTTTTCCTTATTACTTTACAAAAAAATGCCCTGAGAAACAGGAGTTGAGTTCCCCAATGGAACGAATACCGTATCCGTGACCAAATAGGCAATGCGTGGGAACATGCAGAATTAAACATTTGTTAATTGTTCATTTTATCTTTTTTTTTCCTTAATAATAACTTAAGCACGTGATGATGTTTTAATCTCACTTACGAAGTTAAAAAAAATTACATGATAATAATCCTTAGATATGTATTAAAAAGAAGAATCTCTTTTATTGATTAATGATATCTAATCTTGGATAATTATTTGGTATTGTAAGAGTGATATTTTTTAGTTGCAGAAGCACGAGCTAAATGAGGCAAATGATAGTTTCTTATCCTACTTGTGAAATTAAAAAAAAAAAACTTAATTAACGATCTACGAGATAATAACCCTTTAATATTTGTTTTTTCTTTCATAAAAGGATTAAAGTTATTATAATGAAAAGAATTTCACATTTGAAACATTAACAAAGATTTATTCAAATATTGTATTTTAAATAGTCATCATGGTAAATTTAGCTCTCAACGTTCAAATCTTTTTTGAATTTGACATTTATTCTTTTTTTAGCCAAAATTGATCATTAACTTTTCAAAAAGTGTCAATTTGTTTTTTTAACGAAAATACTAACTAAAACCATAATTTTTTTATGATGTTGGCAATGTAAGCCATGTGGTGGTTCACGTGTACTTTATGTTAACATGAGACTATTTGTCTTATATATATGTTACATCGACAAATAATTTAAAATTATTAAAATATTTAAAAAAATTATAAAAAAATGTCATAAAATTTTAAAAAAATAGCATGACGTGCACGTGATCTATCATGTTTAAAAAAAATAACATTTTAGTGAGTATTTCTATTGAAAACAACAAGTCTACTCTTTTTAAAAGGTTAATGGTTAAATTCGACCATTTTTAAAAGTTGAGGATCAAATTTAGCTCAAAAAAGAATAAGGGTCAATTTGACAAAAGATGTAGACGTTAAGGGCTAAATTTATCTTTATACCTTTAAAATATATGTATGAATCAATTAAAATTAAAATTATCATTTTTCTTCCTCTTACTGCAAGTAAGTTACATTTCATTTTTAAAGGGTGACTCGAATTTAAATTTTGAAGAAAGTATTATTGAGAGGATTAGCCACAAACTCTGCACATAAACTGTAAAATGAACACAAAAAATTTAAAAAAAAATCATTAAATGATTTAAACATCAATTCATGCTCTCATTTAAACCATTCAATATTTAATTCCTATCATCAATATTTAAAACCATTCAATATTTAATTCCTATCATCAATATTTTAATGATAACAGAAATATTAAAGACTTTCTCTTCTCCTCTATTGTTTGCTTACATGAAGAAGGAAAGAATCAAACACAAATAACTTTTGAATATAGCTTTCTAAGATTTTTCATTATGCTCAATCATGCAGCTCTTAAAGCTTTATTTTAAGGCAAATCTTTAAAGCAATTTCACCACCTATGATTGATTCTCTCGGATCCTTCCCTTCTTTTCACACAATTTCCAAAGTCCCTTTTCCCACTCTTAGGTTAAGTCACTTTTTCATTTCCTCATAAAGCTATGGTGATTACAAATTATACTCTCAAGTCTCAACTAAGAGTTGGCTCTTTGACAGTATGTCCAAAAAGAAAAAGTTGATACTATTTATCACATGATCACACATGTATAGATATATATATGTTAAAAAGGGTTAATATACCATATGCTACTTGATTTTAGTTTTAAAATTCAGTTTGATATCAAGACAAAACGATATTATTTGTTTCGATGACTGTTTGACACATGTGCTCTAATAAAAAAATCTGAGTATTTAATTGGGACAAAAAAAAGCTTAAGTAATAAATTGAACATTGAAATCAAATTTAGATACTTAACTGAGACAAAAATTCAAGTACTAAATTGAAAAAACTCAGGTTCCAAAGTAAACATTGAAGTTAAATTCAAATACCAGATTGAAACAATAAAAAACTCAAGTATCAATGAAGCCAATCTCAATTACTTAACTGAAACAAAAATTCAAGTATCAAATTAAAAGAAAAATTCAAATATTAAAGTGAAATTAAAACTAAACTCAAATACTAAATTGAACGTTAAAATTAAACACAAGTAAATAATAGGATATTAACCTTATATTAAACTTATATCGGAATCCTATATGTTTAGCCTTTGGATTTTATCATCTTGTGTCAACAACACTTTAACAACTTTTACCTACACCCATATGAAACCAAATTATCCAAATCTAATTTGAGAATTGATCTCCCTATATCTCTGCAAAGACTGTTACCTTTGATCCATACATATTTTCAAACATAGAATCTCCAGGTAGGTCATTTTCTAGCCAAAATGTCAGCAAAATTATATCTAGGTTTAAATAATATGGCAAATGAAAACCACTAAAATTTTGGGTTTTTTATTTATGAGTAAGTGGCTAACAACTTGCAGCTAAAAATTTGGTTTCGAGATGTGAATAATATAAAGATATAGCCATAGGGTTCAAACTTTAAGGCACCAAAGCATATGGCTACAAGTTTCTATACACAAAGTCTATATATATGTTTGACTCGGCTACTTATATGACTTTGTGATACAAATAGATATACTTTATTTACAAATGTGAAAACAATAATTAAAAGGAAAAAAGGATTTGATCGTCAAAGTGGACAACCTAGTAAAGCAAAAAACTAAAGTTCAAATTGTCATATCAGTAAGTAAAGAATGGAGAACAAAGAGACCCCACAAGCAAGGGATCGAGGGAACAGATCGATGTAAGTGTATCAGGAGGAGATCGTGCGGGGGCAGGCATGTGCCAGTGGTGTGGACCGGTGGGGGATGAGTGTGATGTGATGTGCTTCAAATATGGCCTTGGGTTGTAGCTTTTTGAGTCTTTTGGCTTCATCACCATCTCCGCAGCATGCAGCAAGCTAAGCAAATCCACCATATGAGAGAGAATTTATTAATGCAATTCTTCTTCACTTCTTGTTTGGAGAAAACTCTTGGGTAAAAAAAATCTATTTATCCATTTTAATTTTGATATTAAATAAATTAATTCCTTTTAAAAAAATTAGAGTGAATTAATTTATGTCAATTTCTAAAATGAGTAACTAATGATAATTAATCACAATATTAATATTTTTCATCAATTTTACATAATTTTGATTGATATAATAGTACATTTAACATCAAAATTTGCACATTCTGTCAACTTGGTCCCAATTTAACAAATTTAGCCCGTAAAATGTAAATGTTGAGGCTAAATTTGTTGAATTTTTTAGAATGAATATCAAATTGACAAAATATGTAAACATCGATGACTAAGTTTGTTATTATATCGATTGAAATTACAATTGACTTAAGACATTAATAATGTAATTAGTTGTCTTTAGTTGCTCATTTTTAAAATTAACAGGGATTAAACTGATCAGATTCTTTTTAGAGAGATTAATTTGCTCAATATTGAAATTGATAGGAACTGAAACTCCCCTATGTTACCGATGACAAATAGTTATCATCATTTTAGTAAGTAATTATGCGCCACGTATGATTCACTCTTATAAAATACTTATATGTATGAATCCGTAGCTTTTCAAGGCAGTCAATCCGTAGTAACGTTTTAAAATTTATTTAGAATTATGAGAAGACTTAGACACTGACCTCTCCTTCAGGAACAGTTATTAATATCACTTTAATGGAAGCTGTCCAAACGACATGATTTAGAATGGAAGCCTATGATATCCCCACTCTGATATGTTTTTAACCAAAAAAAAAAAAAAAAGATGTGAAAACCCTTGAAGCAAACCATTTACTCTTTTGAATCCAAATTCATCTTCACCTGAACTCCACGATTGATGTTTATTTCATAATTTATGTCATGAGTCCGAATAATAAAGATTATTTATTTGTAACTTGTGTGGCCGTAATTCGCTTATGTTAAATTTGTGAGTTGTAAAAAAGAAATGCGACAATGCTTATTTAGTAAAATATTTGTTCGCAGGTGAAGCTGTTAATATTTAGATGATTGAGCTACACTTAATGCATTTTTTTTAAGTATAAAAGTTGGAATAAAAGTGTTACAGATCATATTATTAAATGTGTGAATGCTAATTTTATGAGTTTATAAGTGTTTGATGAACCGTCATTATCTATTTAACTGTTGTTATTAGCTAATTGCAATAGTCCTTCACAGACTTAAGTGTTATTTGATTGAATCGCAATTTATTGTTATTTTCTACCAAAAATTTTTCACTTTCACCTCTCAAAATTTTTTTATATGTCAATGGTTGATTGGATATAAACTCGTACAAATTAACCATTAATTTAGTTGATCGCAAAATGGCTATACAAATATATTGTAAAGATAAAAAAAAAAAAAGAAAATCCTATCATCATGTATGTCTCCATCGCTTGAAAAAGGAGAAAATGATAGGACAATAAATGAGAAATAAAACATTTAATCTCTGCAGTAACATATATTTTTTATTCGCATTTGATGGACCCAATTGGAAAATTAAAGCATCGGTTATGTTGATGGATTATCGGTTATTGAATTTCATAATTATATCAATTTAATATTTAATATTTTATTATTTTAAATATATTTATAGTTTTAATTAACTTAATCAATCGATGTTGAATTGGTTTGATTAAATTATTTTATACTTTAAAACTCGGCTACATCAATTTATTTTATATTATGGTTAATTAAGTTAATTTAATCGGAAAAAGCAATTAAACCAACTAAAAAGACCATTTGCTCACCCCTATTAAAATCGATATATAAAATGTAAATTTAAAGATTAATTGAGAAGTCAACTGACTCATATACAAAGTGATGTAGAATTTGATATCAAGTCTTCAATTCAATTGATATCTATCTCAAATTCGATCTCGAACAATGTTATCTTTTTCTTTTATTTAAAAAAGGAAAACCAGCTCCATGATGTTTGTATTTCAATAAACTATTTGAATGTGGACATTGTGTACGATATTGGATACATGTCGTGTCTGTGCAAAATTGCACATATAAAGGGTAAAGATGACAATATATAAAAATAAATAAATAATAAAAAAGAAGAGAAAGGAAATAAAAAGGGTTACAGTCATTTCTCAAGTGGACTTGGTGCTCAATTTGTTGCAAACAACATTAGCTGTTTGGATTGTTACTCTTACCTGCCTTTAAGACAAAGCTTTATTCAATCTCTTTATCTTGTCTGTCCTCAATATTGCATGCCATATCACTTGCGTCTCGCCTTTTATCTAATTTCATCATGTGTCATAATTTAATTTACTGTTATAATAGTAAAAGTTAGGTATAATTATAAATTACATTCTATTTTTAAGAATAAAATTTGAGTTTAAACTTTGAAGATGATAATTTATGAAGGACAATTACAAATCCATAATCTTTTATAAATTATAAAACGAATACAAATACGTAAAAATATCATAAAGGCTCATGTATTAGGAGTCAAATTACAATTTACCTATTTTACTAAAAAATAGATAAATTTGCCCATGTGCGTTATATCAAAGAGTAAATTAATCATTTCTATTAAAAATTTCATCAATTTCTACTGTTAAAAACTAGCATGACTAACAAAATAACAAAAAAGTTACACATCGCGTGCTCCATGTACCTCATTTTGACGTATAATGACCAATTTTCAAAAGTAAAAATGGATGGAATTTTTAACAAACGGACCAATTTGCTTATTAATATAATATATAAAGACTAATTTATTTATTTTTTAATAGAGGATATATAATCTGACTCTTAATATAAAAGGCATCCATATTACTTTTACCATATAAATACTTTAATTATAAAAAAAATAACTATATTTACGTATTGATAAATGCAATCTGTATGCTTTTAACTTTAGAATAATTTAAGCCAATGTAGGGTTACTTGTCTTAGTTTTATACGTATGCTATAGAATTATAATAAATTAGCTAACTTTTTAAGGTGACTAATTAAATTAATGAATATAATAATATTAATTATTATTATTATTATTATTGTAATAAAATAAATGTCCAACAATGCTTGAGAGTTGAGATGATTGATTACTGGTTAATGATACGTGTCTTTCGTCACTACACGAGTTTTTGTTTCCTTTTTCTTTAGAAATAATGGATTTCTTTTTTCTTTTTTCCATTAAAAACTTACTTAAGATTGCAATCAAATAATTTCAATTAGGTTAAACTATATATGAGATTTGATATTAAATATATATATTTACTTATAAGAGGGGTCGCAATAAATATTGATCGTTGAGAAACTCTTTAGAATTGAATATTTTTAACTTAAAATTTAATTAATCGGGATTATTGAAATAGATATTAATTGACTTAATATCTCTTTTGGCCCCTATACTATAGCTAAATTATCACTTTGAAATTTATACTATTTTTTATTAGTTTGGCCCCTGGATTTTCATTATGTATACTCTTTACCTCATCTATATTTTCCATTAAAAAAATCTTCCCATCCAATCAAATGTTGTCATGTGTAATAAAAACTTACTTTTTTTATAAAACATAAAAGAAATCCTAAAAATTTGCAAAAAAAATACCATAAAGTTTTCCAAAAAAGCATAAAATTCTAAAATTTTCTAAAAAAAACATTTTTTTTTTATTTTATGAATTTTTAAAACTTTTTTAAGTTTCACGTCCTTATAATTTTTATAAATATTTTTTCAATCTTTTTATATTTTTAGAAATTTTTTAGTTTTTTTGCACGTGATAACATTTGATTGGATGTGAAGAATTTTTTAATAGAAAATATAAATGATATAATAAAAGTACAAGGGTCAAAGTGATAAAAAATAGCATAGATATCAAAGTGATAATTTAACTAAAGTACTGAGGCCAAAAGAGGTAATAAGGCATAATAATTTTATTGAAATATTAGCAAGATTTGGCAAGAGAACACCTCATCAATGTTTTTTAACTTAACCGGTGATCGAATCGGTGGGCCATCGGTTTATCGGTCCTATTAAAAATTATTAAAATTAAAAAAAATTAAAAATTTTCAAAAATCTTATTTAACCAATCTATTTTATTTTTAACTAGTTCAACCGATTTTTAATCTAATTATTTTAAAATCAACTTTTTAGATTAATTTCTCTACGATTCTCGATTTAACTAATCCGACCAATAATTTATTCTGATTCCAACAATACTACCCCTCATAGCTTAGAAAGCAATCACATCAGCTCCCTTTTTCGAACTCACAGTGCTTAAATTCTCCCTTTTCCATATTAACTGTGTTAGTGCACATGCTAGTTGAATGGCCTTAAATGTAAAGCTATTGCAAATTATATATTCTAGGTTTAATAATAATGGTGAAAAAAATGAAATTTATGTCCTTGTATTGCATGTTATGTGGCTACTGTCATGCACGTGAATCTACAAAAGCTATTTGCTGACTAGCTAAGGTTAATAATGGACTTTTTCCTCTCTCTTCCTTTTTCGATTAAATCAACAACTTTTTGAGTTAATTGAATTGATAGGTCTTGTTTTATTATTTTAACTCGATGAAATTTTCGAATCAAGTCGAATAAATTCATTTTTTTCTTTTTTATCACTAAACTATGAAAGTTATAAAATTGTCACCTAACTATTAATAAATTTCTTTTATGAAAAGTTACAAAATAATCATATAATTATTCAATTTTGTCTTTTTTGTTCACCAGCTAACTAATGTAAAAAAAGAAAATGCCAAAAATCTAAGATAGTTAAGTGATAAAAAAGACAATTTGAATAGTTGAGTGGCCATTTTGTGACTTTTTATAGTTGGATGACCAAAAAATAAATTTCCTAATAATTGGGTGACCATTTTGTAACTTTTCGTAGTTTGGTGACAAAAAAAAAAAAACCTAGTTGAGTGACTACTAATGTAGTTTACCCTAAAAAAAAAGAATTAAGGCCAAAATAAAAAATAGTTAAATGTTAAGGACTAAATTTGACAATTATATCTAATTGTAGGGTGCTATTTTGAAAATTTCACCCCTGAAATAAAGAGATTATAAGCTAAGCGGCGATGATCAAGACCCAAATTCTCGTGACCATAAGATAAGGAGCGTTGTATAACCGTAGGCACTTAAGGAAAGCAAAGTGTCGAGCCCAAAGCTTCTTCCTCTATAAAAATAAATGAAATCAAAGAAATAATGAAAATCCCATCTCTACCATAGAGCTTCACAGAAAAATCCAGTTATGAACCCAGTTTTCCAAGCCTATTCCTAGTGCAGGTGGAGAGCTCCAAAGGGATCGCATTGATCTAATGTTGATGATGGGCTTCCTTGAAAACCTTAACGAATTGATTATTGATTTTTGTTGATTCAGTCAGTACTCATTGGATCATGCGATCCCTTCGGAATTTTCCATCGCTAGCTCTAAATTTTTATCAACCCTTTTCCCTCCTGGTAAGCTAGCTCATCCTCGTGTTTCCTTTTTTTTTGTGTGTGTGTGTTTGTGAAAAAATAAAAATGGATTTTTAGTTTTTTTTTTTCTCTGTAATTTTAGTTTCTACGTGCTAGTGCTAGTGCTATCAGCTATGGAGAAACTGGTTTTGATTGACAGCATGAAAGTTGATTTGAAAGGGTATTTTCTTTTCTGGGTTGTAGTTCAAATATAAATGGAAGATGCTCTAGAAAATTAAATACCAGTTCTTTTCTCTTATAGCCTTTATTTGCAATTGGAAACTAGCATCATCTTCATAGAATGAATAACTTAATAAAGTATAGTCCTATAGCTTAATTGTTTGTATCATTCACTGTAATGTTATTCCTGCTCCAATTTGTCATCATTTAAATACTATGGAAATGGCAAAACTGTGAAAGTTTACTGAATAATATAAAATCAGTCTACCCTCTATGATACACTGTGTTGTTAATATAAGTAGATTATGATGATTTGCGACCGTTCTTTTGAAGGGTGAAGAGTTATAAAAAATTTAGAATAAATCTAAATAAAGTTTGTCTCAAAAGATTTAAGAAATGAGATGAGAAAGAGGACCCAAAATATTTCAGGAGGGAGAGTCTCATGATATTTGTGTTAATGTTAGTGGGTTTTTAAAGAGCAATCTTTTATCATTTCTAAAGATATCACAATTTGTCTACGTATTGTCGTAAGTATAGATTATCATATCAAAACAACGTGTGAATGACAAATATTCTGTCTATATTAGAAGTGTGATTTTAGTGATACAAACTTACGAGTTTATTAAGAATATGTAGATCTATAAAATTATCAGAACACAAGAAAAATTTACTAGTGAGATATATCATGTATGTATAACTACATTATAAAATATATAGAATGTGCAACGTGAATGTCCATTGCTCATGTGGCCAAGTTGAATGGGGGCATAATTGAGCTCCGTTGAGTTTAACTTATAAGATATTGAAGCTTAGTTCAAGGACTATTAAGTTTTATTTTTTAAATTTTAGTTTAATTCAAGATAAAAATTAAGCGTTTTGACTTCGGTTAAACTTTTAAGTAAGTTAATTTATAAGGAAAAATAAATTTGATTCATTAGTTCAACTTTAAATTTTAATTTGTACCGGAATATATGCATATTAATTAAAAATTAATAAATTCGATTAAGCTTACAAATACTCAAAATATGCATTAAAATACACAAATTTCACTCACTAAACTCAAACTCAATTCGACAAATAACTCGACCAAATTCGATAATATTTTCACTTAGAATTCTCGTTTATAAAACCCTATTTTCCTTATGTAGCTTCCTCGTACTGAATTACTGAATTTCTTATTGTGGAGTACCAAATGTCCTCCATAATAACAAAATCTTACACCCTGCAACCTAAATTTCGGCTATTTTATTTATTACCCTCAATTTCTTTTAAAAAATAAATTCTAAAAATAGTCATTCACTAATGTCTTTAGTTTTATTTTAATCTCTCAACTATTAATTTTTTTAATTTAATCACTTAATTTTTCAAAATCAAATATTTTAGTCACTCTGTCGTTAATTGCCATTAAATAATCAATAGAAATCTAACGTGCACTTTTTTATTGACCTAAAAATAAATTTAACTCCCCAATATTTACACATTTTCTCAATTTAATTTTAAATTTAAAAAATAAACAAATTTGAGTTTTTCATTTCCTCAAACTTTCTGGTTAATCATTAATAATTTAAAAATGGTTCTATTTTTTATTTTTAAAAAACATAAAGAAAAGGGTGTTAAAAAAAAAAAAAAAGCTGCATAGCATTCCCACTGATTATAAGAAAATCGCACTTAATTCTCAGACCAAACTAATTAAAACGTGGTACGCATAGAGACTGGTCGTTTTACATTGCAGGTTCACGTGGTTGGGTGTGCCATCAAATGATTGGGGCAATTTTTGGGGGATAAATTTAGGCGAGATTAATAATTGCCTTTTTGAGCTCCAAATTTTCTCAATATTTAAGGGTCATATCATGTCGATTCTTGTTCCATCCCTTATTGCAAAATTTTGAAAGAAAAAAAAAATGGTAATTTGGTAGGTTTTGGGACAAATAAACAAATCAACCAAATGGTTTCAATAATCCATCCCTCTCATGTTTTATTTCTTTGCATTATTTGTCTTGAAATTGATTTGAAATGGGGTAGGTTTAATGTTTTCAATGGAAAACATGGTTATTTGTATACATAAATCTTAATTTTTTGTAATTATAAACATGATATTTTGATTTGATTTGATTCAATTTTTTTAAACAATTAACATGATTTTCGTATGAATATTATTTTATGTTTATATTTAAGTACACAAATAATTATACTTATTTAATATAAAAATAAATTAATGTATACATCTTTTAATATATACGATCGAATCAAAATTAACTTTTAATGTATATATCTACACAAAATCAAAATATATATGTCAAATTTAATTTTGGTATTTATACATTAAATTTATGAAGATTTTTTCCATACAAGCAAGCTTACGATGAGGGAAAAAGGAAGCAGTTTACAAATATAGGGATCAAACCCTGAATCAGATGTGAAGCCAAAAATTATTTTAGAGAGATTGAGAATAAATTATATATTTTTTATAAGAACTAAAATACAATTTTAACCATGTATTAACTTAAATTTTTACAAATTTTAAAAGGGATTAAAGCAGTAATTTTCTATTTTAAAGGATTAGGCCGCATCTCCCTTACCCAGACCTCATACCAATCAACTATAAATTCACAGAAGTTCACCATTTAACTAGTGGCATGACAGTCAATTATAAAAATGTTATATTAACATATTTGATTTATTAAACACTTTTTGAATAATGTAATGATAATTTAATAAGTTATCTTTATTAAATTAAAGCTTGCATTCATGTACTTTAACATTTTGCAATATTATTTGCATTAAATATTTAATAATATTTAGTTGATAAATTTTAAATTTTATAATTTTAATTGTCTGCAAAAGTATTTCAAATTTATCATCTATGTCTTTAGATGAAAAGTTAGAAATGAAAAATTACATTTAATATACTAAGTATTGAATTATTTTCATCATATCAAACATTTATAATTTTAAAGTTAAAATCTAAAAAATATCATTATAATTAAATGCAAACCAAAATCAGGGTCTTCATGATTTGATTTTAACCTAATTAATCAACCGAAATTGAATTCGGTTCCATTAATGGGCTAATCAAAAGTTTAAAATGAAATATTAAATTGTTAAAATAATAAAATTCAATTATTCCGTTCTATTATTAATCGAGCTAGTAGAAGGAAACATCAAACACCTCTAAACATAGGGCCAATGTTACTATGCCTTCCCTGCAATTAAATATGAAAGGAAAAAAGGCCCAAATTCCAAAACAATGGTAATGGGTTATATTTTCAATTTAATTTTTTTATTCTTTAAATTGTTATTATATATTTAATAAAAATATATATTTTCTTCCGATGCACAAATTGAATGTATATATTAATTTATTAAAAATTGGTTCAAAGTTTGTAATATTTCATAAATAATATAATTGAAAAAGTAAAACTAATATAAATATTTAATTTTTATAATGATAATAATTTAAATTATAATCAATATAAAAAATTAATATTTAAAACTCTCAATTATGGTTTTAGCTTTACTCTTACAAGAATGGTTAGAATATAATTTAAAGATTAAAAGATAAAAAAAAAACTATGTAAATTATGTTATTAACCAAAAAATTACACGAACAAAAATTGTATAAAACATTTGGCTCGTTCAAGAAGAAAATGAAAAAAAATATATATAGAGAGAGAGAATTGTTAACTACATTAATAAGTTAACTTGTAATATTTCAATAATACATGTAATTTAATTTTCAATAATTACAAAAAAATGAGTGCATGAATGAATATGTAAAATTTAAATTTTAGGAACTTGAATTACATATTTATATTTTTCAAGATTGGATATCAAAAATCGTATATAAAGACTTAATGTTAAGAAAAAAATTAAAATCGGATTAAGTATGTACATATTTATATTTTATTTGTAATCTATGACTAAATCAAGTATAGTAAAGATTATTGACATATACGATCCTTATTATATGAATGAGTATTCAATGTTGCTGTATTTTTATAAAAAAAAATTAGATTAAAATAATATTCATTTTAACATTTGACTAATAAAGACACGTGGAAAATAATTAGCGTCCCAAATGGTAGTTTCTTAACTATGCCACATTGGAATATTTTTGTTGATTGTAACTTTAAATTGCTATAGTATATATTTGAGATAAGTAAAAATTAGTTGTAATTTATTTATTCGACCCATTTGATCAATTTACTAATTGATAATGATTGATTTTAAACAATTTAATTTATATTTTTTAAATTTATTTAAATGTTTTTTGTAATACATAATGAATAAATAATATATAATTTAAATTAAATCTAAACCTAAATTTATATTAAACTCAAATTAATAAATAGACAAGATGAAGAAGAAAAATTTATAGTAAAGAAAAAGCTAGTTAATCGATGTAATATATCGAACTAATATAATTATATTCAGTACTTATATTTGTTAATTTATTTAAAAAATTAATATAAATTCAGTAATTATAAAATTTAGCATCTTAAATTTTTAATTTATAAAAAAACAAATTAAAACTATTTAGAGCTAAAAATAAAATTATTTAAGAAATTTTGAGATGGCAGTTCCTACAATATATTCCACACATTATTTGGAAAAGAAAACGTAACAGACAATTATTTAGAGAAGTAACACCTAAAATAATTTAAGAATTAAAGATAATTTGAAAAATCAAAGTCTTTATAATAAACAACTCATGGATTTTGGGGTTAAGCTCCAACCGTCCGGTAATTCCCAAATTTTTAAAAGTTTTGAAAAAAAAATGAAAATTTTGCAAAAAAAATATATATATATTTTTCATTTAAAAATTTTCTAAGAATTGTACTTCACATTTTAAAAAAATTAAAATGATTATGGCTATATTTTTAGAGCGTCAAATTTAACAATGATAAAATTAAATAAAATACACCATAAAATTATTACATATTTTAACATATGGAAATAATGAAAATATTAATTCGAAATAAAGAATTCGAACCATTGACTTATAAATCAATTAATTTAATTTTTTATAATTTTTAATAATTTATTTTATTAAATTAAAAAATTAATTAACTTAAAAATCGAGCTGGTTGAAATTTTGAAAACCTTAATTTTTTTTTTTTTATAAATTACAGTGTTTCCTAAAGTTTGGGTGAGAGGGTCTCAAAGTACGTTTGGTCACTCTTTTCCTTTTTTTTTGGTCAAAAAGTTGTCTTAAAATTCGGTGCAAAAGCCCATTAATTAACTCCATAATCGTGGGAACTGCAATGGTCAAAACAATAACCGTCTTAAAGAGAAACATACGTACAATTTGCCGTAATTGACGCTCTGTCAAACAAATTTCCACATCTTGGAAATGTATTTAGCAGCCCGTCCTAACAAAAATTCTGATAATGAAATATTTAGTACTTAAACATTGTTATTTTTTTTTATTTTGGTCTTTAAAGTTTCTTTTATTCATATTAGTCCTGAATTTGAAAAAAATAATCTAGTTTTTGAATTTAAATTCCGTTAAAGTATGAGAATGTGACTCTCTGAAATAATTTTTTTATATTTTTTGTGCTTTTTTAGATTTGATATATTTTAAAAGTTTGAAGTTTAGTCGAGTTCAATAAAGATTTGTTGATTGATGATCGTAATAATTCTAGATCAGTTTAATATAAATTGGTTGATATAATCACTTTGTGCTGTATTTTTTATATAAAAATGTATTATTTGATAGAATATAAAATGATATGTTGAAGTTATATATTATTTAAAATAGTTTATATACTCATTGATGCTATATATTATAGAATGTTAATTAATAAAAGTGGTTTATTTTCAGAATGATGAGGATATCATCCAAAATTCTTTAGATTATTTTTTCTTTTTTAATTTATAATTATTTTTTAATAATTGGGCTCAGGGTAAAATCGTTTTTATCTTGTCTGACTCATTATGATGTTTATATTAATTTTTTTATAAATAATCTTACTTAAACTATTTTAAATATTATTTTTATTTTTCATATTAAATAAAAAAAGACGACCTATTAATAAATAGAATTTAATTAAATGGTTGAGAAACTTTGGACTAACTTTGGCTTTTGAAAACAAAAGTGGCATTCAATTCCCGTGCCACTGATAGCGGCAGTAATTGACTCCGGTGAACCACCATTTTTCTCCCCGCTCCCTTTCGTCTCTCACCCGCCAAATGCTTCAATTATTCACCTTTCTTTCCTGCTTTTCCTGGAGGTTTTTAAATTGAATCCGAGAGTAGAATAGATTAGATTTCTAATTTTTAATTTTATTAATTCAATCGATTATTTAATAAAATTAAATTAAATTATTTAATAAATTAAAATGTTTAATTGTTTCGCGAATTAACTAGTTCAAAAGTTAAATTATTTTTCAATGCTTAAATTACTGTAAAATGATAATTTCCTATCAAAAAATTATATATTTAAAAGATTTAGAGTTATAATTTTTTTATCAAAAGATAAGAAAAAAAATTTAATCAATTTTTGGGTTTAGAGGTAAAAGAAAATCTAAATAAAAGTTATAATGACACGAGAAAATTTAATTAATTAATAAATGAACATGGCTCGGCAAAAAGTAATCAACGTTAATGCTTCTCCATTAATGAACAAAATGAGAAAAATGAGGTCATCATGCGTTAAGTTGAGTTTGGGTTGAGCCTTAATAGTATTTTAGGCTTATTTTTTAGGTTCGATTTGTTTTATTCAAACTTGATCTGGGTAAAAATATTAAAATTCGAGTTCTACTTTATTAATTTTTTTATTATATTTATATAAAAATAAATTTAAAAATATAATACATTAAATACATTAAAATAAATATTTTTCAACAAATTAAAAATAAATTTAAAAAATATTTATACTTAAATAATACTAAAATAGGTGTAAATTAACAAGTAAATGTCTCTAAAATAATAGTAAAATTAACAATAAAACAAATAATTATACAATATCCAAACAACAATATAATAGTAAAATATAGTAACAACAATAAAACAAAGTAGCAAAACAATGGAAACAACATCAAAACACATGAACTTTTTTTTTTTTTGTAAATTCAGGTCGAGCCAAATCCAAAAAAAACTTACTAAGGCCCGACCCATTTAAAAAACACGCCTCATTTTTTATTCAAGCCCATCTTCTTACTTTTTGAACTAGTCTTCGAGCTAGGCCGAATAACACCGTCCTGATCAGGTATATTCATAGATGAATAATTTGTCAACGTAACTCTATCATTTTAAATGTTATGGAATTTCAGTGAAATAGATTAGACAGCTAATTATTATTATTATTATTATTTTACAAGATGTTAAAATTCATTTAAATTGAAAATAGACATTTTAAAGAAGATCAAACTCAATTTAAGTTGCACTTTTCTTCTTTCTTTGTTTTTTTTGGTTAAAATTCTTAAACTAAGAATATTTCAGCCCTCAAATGAAAGGGATTTTCTTATTTTTCTAAAATATATTAAAGAAGTTACTATACCATTATAAATAATGAAGTTAAAATAATTACTATTAGAATAAACAATCTAATTAAGACTCAAAATATATGTTGTTGAAAATAAAAACTAAAAAAAATTATTAACTTAAATCTTTTAAAATTTGAAAGGATTCCATCTGTTATATAAATCGAATATAAATTAAAAATTAATCTATATATGATTTTCTTCTCTCATTAACAAACAGGGTTGAAGGGGAAGGAAAAGCAGAGGCATTCACCTCTAAAATAGAAAATTAATGTTTTAGACCCTCTAAAATTCATAAGATCTTAAATTAATGTACAGTAAAATTATAGTTTACCCCCTCTAAAATGTTAGAGATTTGATTTAACCTTTTTAAAAACCATAAAAATATAAAACAATACAATGATAAAATTGTATTTTAACTCTCATTAAAATACAAAATTTAATCTCGACCTCCTAAAACAATTTGTTCTTCTCTCGCGTTGACAAAATAGAGTAAATAATTTTTTATAGTCCACACAAGACTATTAGTGAAAATTAGTATTGATGAAAAAAAATGGTTTGATAAATTTAACTTAATTATCCGTTAAATTAATTGAAATTTTGTATTTTTTGTGCACCATCTAGGCGTGGCAATGGGGCAGAGCAGGTATTGATCCGTTCCACATTTGGTACAGTTTGCTCCACTACTTAGCCTGCGTCACTATGGATGTATAATATTGAAATTTACTCCTTGTATATATAAACATAAAATATATGATTTTTTATATTACATTATTATATTTTTACCTTTTTAATAGTTTATATATACAAGTATAAAATAATAATTTTATATAGTGGAGCGGTCAGAGAGCAGGGCAAGCAATTATCATAATTGCTCCATACCTATTATCCAAAAGAAAAAGTCAACCCGTCTCAACTCGAATCTACTTTTTAAACAAAAAAATTAACTCTGTTCGGAGTGAATCAGTTCGGATTTATAAAAAATTCATGTGACAAATATTTATGACACACCCGTGATGTAAAAGAAAAAAAATTCAAGTAACAATTATATTTATAAAAAAATATAAAAAAACTTTATTTGAAATGATAAAATTAAAGTTTTGAAAGATATGGTGTCTTAGATTTAAATCGCATAATGTATATATATTTCTAGATTTATATAAAAATATTAAAAATAAAAAATTTCTCACAATAACATTTCTTATTTTATGAAAATGAATTTTAAATAATTTTAGAGCCGACGATATCAACCAAGTCAAAGCAAACTTAAAAGGAGGTGGATGTATATGGTTAAAGAACACGTGTTAGCATTTGAAAGGTTGGCATAAAAGGAGGCAGGAAAATTGCCGTAATTGGATGCATTGTTAATGGTTTTTCTACATGCGTAAAATATAAACGGGTTTAGAATATACTTTGTTATATATAGATTATAATTAAGAAATTATTAATTATGTAATAAATATGTTTATAAAAAAATAAATTAGATTTTGAAATATTAAAGTTGAGCTTTAAAAATTATAATGTTTTCATTTTTAAGATTTATTTTAAATTTAAATTGAATTTAATAACTTTTATATAAAAATATAAAAACACTTTTAAATAATATTTTTACTTTTTTAGAAATAATTTTTTAGAATGATTTAATATTCGATTAAGTTTGTGACATCACATTACATTTAAAATCCAATGCTACATAAATATCATGTTTAAAGTTTAAACACGTGTAAAAGAAATCTGCTTCTTTGCTTTCACTAACTTCATAATTACGAAGGAATTCCAAAAAACGACCTTTTACTGTCACTGAACATTAAAGTAAGCTTCGTGTCAATTTCAAACTCGAAAAATCAACCATGTCAGTGACCGTGAGTTGAGTTTTCAACTCTCCACTGCCAAACCCCCCAAATAAACCCACTATAAAACACCCTTTTCTCAACCCCTTCCCCCCCATCAATCTTCACACCAAGCAAAGCCCATAGCTGTTAATAAACACAACAAAAATCTCAGCTAGCTAGCTTTTCCCCTCCATTAAAATCCATGGCTTCCACCATTAGCATGAAGATGACCTTGGCTATCCTTGCTCTCGCATTATTCTCCTCTTGCTTACAAGCCACACTAGGTTAATTTGCAGTATTTGTTACGTTAAATAGCATTAATTGCTTTAAGCCTTTTAAGATTATAACTATATGTGTGTGTGTGTGTGTGTGTGTTTTGTTGTAGGGGAAATAATATGTGAACACCTTGACCAAGACACCTGTGCCTACGCGGTGGCGTCCACAGGCAAGCGCTGTGTGCTCGAGAAGCACGTCAAGAGGAGCGGTGAAGAAGAATACACTTGCCGTACCTCCGAGATCGAAGCCGATAAGATCAACAACTGGATCGAAACCGATCAGTGCGTTAAATCGTGCGGCCTCGACCGGAAATCATTCGGTATCTCCTCCGATTCCCTCCTCGAGTCTCGCTTCACCGAAATGCTTTGCTCTCCTCAATGCTACAACGGTTGCCCCAACGTCATCGATCTTTACTTCAACCTCGCCGCCGGAGAAGGTAACATTTTAGTTTTAGCGTTAAAAATCAACTCGAATATGAGACCGAACATAACTGTGTCTTGTTTTTGGCAGGTATTTTTCTTCCGAAACTATGTGAAGCACAAAAAGGAAACATACGTAGAGGAATGTCGGAGATTCGGAGCTCCGGTATGGTCGCCCCGGGCCCCGTCGGCGGTGTGAAGTTTTTGGGAGTTGCTCCGGCAATGGCGCCATACTAAAAGCTTTCGGGAAATTTTCATACAGTTTTAGTAGTTTTGAAATAAAGGGAAAGTTGCACTATAGCTAAGGGTTTTTCTAAAAGCCGGGTTCTTTAAGTGCATGAACCGGCGTATAATTTGGTTCGTGCATGATTTTGAGCCATCAGCTTGGTGTGTTCAATCCAATAAGATGCCACTTTCTATTAAATAGATTTGCTTATTGTAATGGGTGTGAAAAAGAAACAATATAATGAAATTTATACAAGTATACTTATATTTGTGTGATTATTCCAAATTTGCAACCTTTCTTTGTGTTAATATTTTGGGATGGAAAATGATCCAAAAAAATGAAAATCATAATTACTTCCTGAGTTTGTTTTTTTCCTTCAAATAACGCCGTGCATTGTGGTTTAAATCCCCCCCCCCCACCCCAAAAAAGCACAACACTGCCTATTTTTCTTCAAATTTTGACTGCTAAAAGAATAAATGTGCTCCATAATCGAGGAATCAACTACTTGATAGTTTATTGCTTTGTTGCAAATCATAACTAATCTTATCTATGTTGAATTAGACGAAGTTGGGATTTATTTGAAGTTTGATTTAATATAATGCACGAAATTAATTGAAAAAGTTTTATATGTTAAAAAAGATCTTAAGAAAATATAAATAAATTAAATAAATTTCTGTATTAATTTTGCATCCAATTAAGTTTTTGTCCTTAATTAAAATAATCAATTAAGTCCCTCCATTAACGGTATTCGCCATTGATCATGTTGACAATTAAAATAAATTAGCGAACCAATTAAATGGTGACACGTGACAATTTTTAATTTAATCCAATATTTTTCCAATGAAAGTGATTAAAATATCATAAAAAAATATGAAAATTGTTATAAACTTATAAAAATTATAATTGAATTCCACAATAGCTGTCACTTTTGCTTCCCATTCTTTTGGTAGGCTATTGAGTAATCTATTCACCATTTCTTTGTTGGAATAAGCCTTTCCAAGTGCCTCCAACCCATTAATGATGTTGGTGAATCTATTAGACATGTCTTTGATGCTCTCCTCTGTCTTTATCTTGAAAAGCTCATAGTCAAGTGTGAGTAAATCAATCTTGGATTTCTTGACTTGGCTTGTTCTTTCATGAATAGTGGCAAGCTTGTCCCAAATCTCCTTGGCACTTTGACATTGGGACACTTTATTATACTCATTAGGTCATAATGCACAAAAGAGGGCGTGTGTGGAATTAGCATTGAGTCGAGCCTTCTTTTTGTCATATTCTTCCCACTCATCTTCGTTCTTGGGTATTATCAAATTACTATTTGTGATTATCCTCCAAACACGACAATTATTTGTTTGAATGAAAAGCTTTTTCCTTGTCTTCCAATATGAGTAGCTCTCTCCATTGAAAAATCGTGGTCTCGCAATTGACCTTCACTCGAGCTAGTTGCGCCAAAATCTTGTACCATCTCCGAACTTGGTATTTTTACCTTACATCACCTTTGCCAATGGTGAAACCTTTGATTGAGAGCTAGCTTTGATACCAATTATAAGGTCTGGAAATACCAAAAGGGGGTCAATTGGTATTTTAAGAATTTTTACAAACTTTTCTAAATAACGAGGAAAGAGAAGATGTAACATCCCGAATTAGGGCCTAGTCGGAACAATGGTTTCGGGACCACAAATCTGACGTAAGAAAATTTATTTTTATAATATTTTTATGGTCTACACTTTCACGGAACGATTTTGTGAAAATTTCATTCGAAAATTTTGACGTTTGGCCACTCAATTTAGTCAAAAGGACTAAATTGTAAAAAATGCAAAACTTGAGTTCTAGAAGTTAGAGGTGTCAAATTGCTATGAAATTTTAAAGTAGAGGTTCTTAAATGGTAATTAGCCCATCGGTTAAATTGTTGTACAAAAATGGATATGGTATATGTTAGATAAGATATTTTTTTGTAAGGGCATTTTAGTCCTTTTGTAAATTAAATGAATTAAAAACAAAATTAAAATGCCAAATTTGTCCATCTTCTTCATATGGACAAAATTTACCAAGAGAAGACATGGCTAGGGTTTTCTTAAATTTCCAAGCTCATGGTAAGTCCGTTCTAGCCCTGTTTTTCAAGTTATTTACGGTTTTAGAGTCCCGGTAGCTCGATTTTGCTTATGCTACCAATAATTCATGCTAGGGTTCATCTTTGGAAAATTACCCATAGGTGAAAAGTGTGTATTTTTATGTTTTATGCTAGAATATGAAGCTTGAAATTATGTTAAACAACTTTTACTAAGGGATTTTAAGTGAAAACGAGTAAAACGACATAATCGGTAAAAATACGTAATGCCCATAAGTGTATGTTAGAGTAAGAATTTGATGTTTCCATAGAAGGCAAAAATGATCAGTATGTTATAAAACATAAGAATAAGGGCTGAAGTTTAATTTTCGAGTATTGGGGTAAAAGTGTAAATATGTAAAAGTTTAGGGGCAAAATTGTAATTTTACAAAAGTTTGAGTTAGGGACTGTTTTGAGTAGTAAATTAATTAAATAAGTGAAATGTGATGTTTTAGACCCCGAAGAATGAGATTTGGACCTAAAACGGGAGGAAAATCGAAAATCGAGAAAGTTGGTAAATTGTCGTTTCTGGATCCGAGGTAAGTTGGTGTGTAAATAGTAATGCAATAATGTCGTAATGTATGTTTGAAACCTAAATTGTGGTATTAAATTGATTTTGCTGAATTACATTTTTTGTATGTTATGTTGGTGAATTGATTTAATAATAATGTTTATGATCCGAGGTGACATAGGTGACATGGAAAATGGGTCGAAATGTTGTGCTTAATGGTGTTTTCTATGACTATGGTTATTATGTGAAATGGAAAGTTGATATGTAAATAATGCATTTATTTTACTTGTTCAATAATTATTTTGCTATATATTATGGAAATCATTGGGTGATAACTATAATATGAAAATGTATGGAATGTGAAATTCTCGATTGAACCTTTGGAAAACCGAGAGATACGGACAATATATAGCTAGGTCACACGAGTGATAAGGGACCTTCACCGTGTGCACAAAAAAGCTACGAGATGGCAAAATTTGATATGTAGCTAGGCCACATGGATGATAAGGGACTTTCACCATGTGTGCAAGAAAACTACGGGATAATAATTTCATATGTAACTAGGTCACATGTGTAATACTGTGTGTATACCATGCATACAAGAAAGTTACGGGTTATGAGTAGCTAGGTCACATGAGTGGTTCCTAGTGTTGGACACCATGTAGACAAGAAAGCTACGAGATAGAATGGCTAGGTCACGTGGGTGATAAGAGACCTTCACCATGTGTACAAGAAAGCCGAGTTATGTGTAGGTGGAGCTATGTGCTGAGACCACCGAGTATCGGGTGTTTTCCGAAGGGGTTCAACGAGAGAAATTACTAATGGTGATTGGTGCGATCATGTTATGAATAAGTGCAAGAGTGAATGTGACCAATTGAGAAATGTGGCAAATGTACGTGTGAGCAAGGGTGCATATGACTATGTGTATATGTGCATAATGTGTTTGATATGTGATACGTGATTGAAATTGTGGTAAGGCTGATATGGTGTGAGCGCCATTATGAGTACTCATAAATATTGGTGATGATTATTCATTTGTATGGCTAGTATTGAACATGCTTGGTGTTATGTGTGCATATATGGAAGTAATATAAAGAAAACATGGGAGAGTAAAAATTTCAGTAAAATAGATTGAAACAGCAGTAGTTACGTGAATTTGAAAAATCACCATAAATAGTAGAAATTGAATTTTATGTTGGATGAGATATTTATTTAAATCGTATTGAGTCTATTTTCATATAAAAGAAAGAGAGAAAGCAAAGGATTTGTATATTTTGAGATATTTAGATTTTTGTGAGACTGGTTCAGAGTGATTTCTAGATCCCCTGTTCTGACTTGGAAAAATCATTGAAAATTTTAAAAAAATAATTTTGGGACATAATTTATATGGTTAGATTCCTTGTTGAGTCTATTTTTATAAGAAACAAACTATAACATAATTTGAATTCTGTACGAAAAGATAATTAAATTTTAGCGAAGAATGGTTGGAACTGTTAGACAGCAGAATAGGGGAGACTTTGAAGAATAAACTGTACTAATTGGCTAAACCAAAAATTCTGAAAATTTTATGGTAATAATATATTTGAGTCTAGTTTCAGGGAAAATTATCGGATCTTAATTTGGAGTTTCTTAGCTCAAGATATAAATAATTTAGTGACTGTGACTCGAGTAGACAGCTTGAGATAAACATGAATAAAAAGTGGAACTATGTGCAATTATGATTGTATTATCTTGAGAACATATTGTGAAGATTTATAAAAGTCTGTTAATAAAGCACTTATTATTTACATACTTACTTACTAAGCTTTGTAGCTTACTTCCCTTCATTTCCCATATCTTATAGGGTTGTATGCTAACTCGAGTTGGAGATCGCCGGAAATGTAATCACACTAACAAGCTATCATCGTGGGGTAAAAGTGAATACAAACCTCTTAAGTTTATGGCATGTATAGGGGACTTAGTCATTTGTATATGTTATAATTGGTTTGGCTTAAAATGTTGGCCTTTAATATTTAGCAGTTCATTTTGTATAATTTGGATGAAATTTTATGACTCAGTTTAATACGTTTACAAGTGTATGTGTTTTGGTAATGCCTCGTACCCTATTCCGGCGTTGAATATGGGTAAGGTGTGTTACAGAAGAAAAGTTTAGACAGTTCGATTTATAGTGGTTCGACCCCTATTGCCTACCTTCACTACCTTGATATACCTCAATCAAGGATTTGGCAGTTCACTACTAGGATTGGTACATTTTAAGGAGAATATATAACCTTTACAATCTTATCTTTTTCGCAATGCTAAGATAGAATCTTTCCCCATAGCTTTTATGGTTGAACTAGAACCCTTACTAGTTTTTGTGACTCGACTAAAACCCTAAACCTCAAAACCTTAAGTATGTTATTTACAATAAAGAGAAGATGAACAAACTAACATTGAACCTCTAGTAGGTGTATGTTTGCAATTTGAAACTCTAAACACAAAGATGTGAGAGTGAGAAAAAATATTACAATAAGCTCTCAATAATATGTACAAGAGAAATGAAGAAAATAAGGATTTTAAGTTGATTCTATTGTGTATGATGCTTGGATATGTCTCTCTTGTATTTATACCAAGGAACAAGTTTGTAGACATTTATAGCTGTTGGAGATGAATTTTAGTTGTTGGAAGCATTAATTTAAGGCTTAATTGGAGTTGTAGATAAACATGTATCAGTGCAAGTTGATTTGTGCTAGTAGAAGTCTTTAAAATTATAATCGTTGGAGTCCGATGTATTGGTAGAAGTTTGAGGGTTTGAAGGATTCAGACTTTTCAGACTTGTACTGATAGTTGTATCGATAGAAAGTGAAAGAGAATCCAAAAATTACTTACTGACTTACTTGTATCAGTAGAAGTCTTCCCTAAGTATCAATAGAAGTCTGGATGCTCTTTGATTTACTTCTACTAGCAGAACTTCCTCCAAGTATCGATACAACTTTCTAGACTTGTATAAAATGAGTTTAAAACACTTAAAAATATTTTGGATTGATAAAAAGCATTTAGATAAATTAAAACACATTTAAAACATGTTTTTGAGTACTTTTACAAGTCTTTGAAAATATTTAACAAAAATTTCAATAATTATTTTCACCAAATGACTTAAGAAATATAAATAAAAATTTATCTTATTATATCAAAAGCTTGGGACATCAAAGATAACAACTATGAAAAAAATTTCTTAATTTATTTATATTTTTAAATTTAATAAAATAAATATAATTATTTTTAAAAGGAAAATATATAAATTTATTAAATAATATATAAAAATAACATACATTTTTATAATAAAAAAATTAAAATAATACGGGCCAAACCGAATTTGAGTGAGTATTATCATACATGGGCTAAACCCGTCTAGGCCCAAAAACGTGCTCTGACAACAGAACAACAAACTGTGTTCGCTTGTAGAGGATTTACTCATTTGTGAACCCTTTTAAGTCGCTTCGCCTTCAATTTCCGTCGGCGGCCGTGTGCTCATCCAAACAAAAAATACTCTCTTAAAACCCCTTTAGCCTCTGCTTCGAACCCAACAGTGGACACTCCTCTCTCTCGTTCTTCACATTTATGGTTCAAATATGGCGAACAAAAGGCAGAAATTAGCTCGCAAGCAATACAAAGAAGCACACCCCGAGCTGTTTCCAACACCACAGCCAACCCCAGCAAAAGACCCAGACAAGAAGAAGAAGAAGAAAAACAGCAAGTTTAAGCGCAAAAGAGAAGGATCCAAAGAGCTTAAAAGCCCCAATAATGGATATAAGAAAGGGATTAGGAAACACCCACTTAGAGTTCCTGGGATGAGGCCTGGTGAAAGTTGTTATATATGTAAAGCTAAAGATCATATTGCCAAGCTTTGCCCTCAAAAAGCTCAATGGGAGAAGCATATGGTTAGATTTTGATTTTGATTTCGATTTCAACCCCCTTTTTTTTTCTGGGTTTTTTTTTTTTGGTTATTCTAACTTTAATTTGTTTGAATTTTTTATGTTTAAAGATATGTTTGCACTGTCGTCAACGTGGACACAGTTTAAAGAACTGCCCTGAAGTAATGGATAAAAAGACTTGTTACAACTGCGGAGAAGCTGGACATTCTCTTTCAAAATGTCCTCAACCTCTTCAAGATGGTATTTTACTTGGAATGTTCTTCATTGATTTATTCTCTAAATGATTCTATATGCTTGTTTGCAAAGTTTGGTGTGAATTCATGAGATTTCTTTGAAGATATTAAGTGTTATAATTCATTGCTTCTTAATTGAATTTGACTCTAACTTTGTTGTAGCTTTTAAATTTTAGCATAGTATATGATTTAAACTTTGAATTTTCTGTTATCGAATAGGCTTGTTTGTGAGGATTTCATCAAGGAGAAGCTCTAGTTTGTTTATCATTTGTAAATATATTTTCTATTCAAATTGTATGTCGGATGATAAAGGTTAAAGTATTAAGGAGGACCTAGGAGTTAGATTACATTTTGCACCATTTACTCAAAAAAGGGGCAAACTAGTCCCTCTTTGTCAGATCAACAGTAGGTCCTTTCTATTAAAATTTTTATCCAATTCTACTGTTAAAAACTGGAGTGGTTGACGGAATATCTAGACAGTTACATGTTGCGTGCCATGTGTAGCTCATTATGACGTACAAGGACTAGGTTTTAACAATAGAAATAGATGGAATTCTTAATAGAAGGATCAGTTTGCTCTTTGATCTAACGTAAAATGACTAATTTGCCCATTTTTTGAGTGGAGGGGGCAAAATGCAATTGACTTCTAATACAAGATCCTCCATGAAACTTTTACTGATGATAAACACTTTTTTAGCGCTTGATATTATAAATTGTTCGTGTTTGAGCTTCTTGTCATTAATTGCTATGAATGATGGTTATAATCTTTCATGTTGCAGGTGGTACTAAGTTTGCTCAATGTTTTGTCTGTAAGGAAGCTGGACATTTGAGCAAGAACTGCCCCAAAAATACTCATGGAATCTATCCGAAGGTACCTTTTAATGCGTTGTCGTATGTGTTAGTTATAGTAGACATCATGTTAGTGATGTGGATGTTCATTGGTAAATGTTTCAGTTTGTTTCATTAGTCTTTTTCTTCACAAATTTGACACTCGATTTCCCTTTTGTTTCGACTCCTATAGGGTGGTTGTTGTAAAATATGCGGTGGAGTAACACATTTGGCCAAAGATTGTCCCGATAAAGGCAAAAGAGCATCTATTTCTGCTAACAGAGAAGGTGGTTTATGTAAGTTTTTTCACTACCAAAATCAGGGATTTAATCCCAAATTGTTCAGCTGTTTGTTTGCTAAATCCTCTGGCTTGCTTTTATTCGTTCTTTTAGAAGTGATGTGTCGTTTAGTAAACTTCTCCGATTACTTAATACCCCAAACACAAGTTTATTGCTGTTTTGAGGACAAGATATGTATACGTCTAGTCTTTACTGTAGAGATACATTTCAATACATTTCAATACTATTTTTGAGGTTTAAGAATAACCTTAATTTCTTATTTTCAATTATAACATAGGTTAATTCATTATTTGGGGCTGAACATTTTTTTGATCTAAGTTAGGCCCTGGACTTGGCAATTGTTCTGACATTGAGGTTTGAACTTCTTTTTTGTCCAAATTAGTCACTGAACTTGGCAATTATTCCATATTGGGGTCTGAACTTGTCAATTAATTTACGGACTTACATGGAAAAAAATAGTTCAAGTCCCAATGTAGGAACAATTGCCAAGTTCAGTGTCTAACTTTAACACATAAAAAGTTCAGACCCCAATATGAGAATAGTTGCCAAGTTTAGACCCTAAAAAGTGACTTAACCCTATAAGATAATTGTTCGATTTTAAGGAGACTATAGTCATAAAGCTGTCACCGCTTTCCTTTTATGATCTTTCAAACTTATTCTACGATGAAAGTAAATTCCAAGCCGGCAATCTTGTTGACCTGCTATGAATTCTTGCTCAACTAATGGTATCATATTTTTTTTATGCATTTGAGAAATTAACCTTCTACTTTTGTATTGTTTCCCGATTCCAGCGTTTGGAACCGGAGAAAGGCCTACAGGTAAAGTGACGAAATTTTCAAGTGGGGATGATCTCGAGGATGACTTCATAATACAAGAATCCGAATCAGCGACCAATGATGCTAAGATAAAATCTAAAAATAAAAAAGGGCCTAAAGTAGTAAATTTTGAAGGATAAAAAAAAAATCTCTATCCCCTGAACTTTATGACTAAGTGTTTTTGTTATCTAGGTTGACATGTGCTTGTCTATTTTTCACAGAATGTTCTATAGCATGATGTTCTTGTATTTTTATGTTCGATTCTGTTTCAAAGAACATTGGGAATTTTCCATTCTCCCTAAATTCACAGCTTGATCTGAATTTTGAATGAATGTTTTCAATGTACATTAAGTTCATTTATTGCCTTACAAGACAATTTATGGTCCGTATCATGTAGACTCTTATACTAAGAGTTTGACTGCATTTTGTGTCTTTTACTTAAAAATGGTCATATTGGCCTTTCTATGTTATATAAAACTGCAAATTGATTTTTTGGTAAAATTCTATCCATTTTTGCTTTTAAAAATCGATTATTGTAAATATGATGTGCATGTGACATGTTATGTTTCATTATCTAATTATATTGTTAGTCATGATAGTTTTTAACAGTTTAAATTAAATAATTTTTTAACAAAAAAATATTAATATACTTTTTGATCTAATGGTCAAGACTAATTTGTCTTTTTAAAAAAAAAATAAATGGGATAAAATATAATCCGTAGGGGTGTTCAGTCGGTTAACCGACCCGAAATAATATTAACCGAATTAATCGACCTTTAAAAAGTTTTAACCGTTAACCGAACTAAAATTTTTTCAAAAAAATTAACCGAATCAAAATTTTTTCGGTTAATTCGGTTGGTTAACCTAATTAACCGAAAATTATATTTTTTTTTTATTTTTGGCTAAAAATTAACCGAATTAACCGAATTACCCGAAATGAATCACTACATAATTAAAAAAATTACATAATTTTAATTTCAGAATTTTAGAATTTAATTTTTATTTATTAAATTATTTGTAATTTTTATGATTGGGTTGGATTGGGTAATTGGGTTGGGTTGGATATTTGGGTTTGGATTGGGTTTAGGGATTGGGTTTAGGTGAATAGTAGGCCTATTTATATATTATACTTTTATTTATTAATTTTTTCGATTAAACCAAAAAAATTCGGTTAACCGACCTGTTTCGAATCGAATTAACCGTTAAATAAAAAATCATAAAATAATTAACCGACCCCTGACCGGAAAAATTCAGTTAACTAAATTCGATTAATTAACCGAATTTTTTCAATTTTACCCGAATTTTGTACACCCCTAATAATCCGACTTTTAAGTGCAGAATCCTTAATCCTTCTTTTATCGACATTTAACACGTGGTTAACAAGTTCAGAACAATATACAATCTTATTTTTGAAATATGAAATATAATCAGCTCAAATCTAGGACCTAAACTTGTATCTGAGGAAACCTATTAAGGATAAGAAAAGGCAACAAAGAAAACTGGCCATATGCAATAAGCAACGTGGTTTGTTTGTCGAGGACATGAAATTAGGGCATTGAAGTGCTATTGGTAGGAGCTATGTACACCTTGTTTTTAGCCCTCAAATTACTCTTCACCATCACATTTGTCCCCCCTTCCAAAGTTCAAGGATCTATTTTACTTTCCCTAACCCAATACTACATTCCTCTCTTTCATTTCTTTTCTTCGTACTCTTCTTTTTCTCACAAAAAAGGCTTGTTTTTCACACACAAAAAAAGTACTTGCTTTTTTTCTCTCTTTGGAAAAGACAAAATGGTGAGGTCCCTCTTCGTTTGAAACATCTTCCAATAATCTGAAACACCCATGCCTCTTTTTCCTTTTTTTTTCTTTTTTGTAATTTCGGTATTTGTTCATCTTGAAATTCCAGTGAAAACAATGAGGAAAATGTATGCAAATCGGTAAAAATATATAAAGTTTAAACATCGCCTAAACAATATATGAACTATACCTTATCTGGGTTTTTTTTTAATATTTTAATGAATGCATTCATCAATATATGACCGGTAATGTTTAGGAATTACATGTTGTGGATGGATTTTCAGTTCTTTTTGAAAAAAATTGTAAAGGTGTCGTTTGCCCAAGCTGTTAAATCTCTCAATACGTCTGATATTGTTTCCAGTTTGAGTTTTGTCTCTCAACTCTCGGAAGAGCTTGAGTGTTTGAAGTGGCAGTGAGTTTGATTGAGCGAGAGTTTCAAATCCACTTTATGAGACAAAACTGCACTAAAAACAATACCAGATGTACACAAGGATCCTGTTTACTCTGGACTAACAACACTTCATAAACTTCTCCCGAAAAAAGTCGACCTCCTCTTAACACATAGATTAACATGTATTTCTTATTATCGTTTCATATATGTTTTTGTGGGAATTGAAATTATGGAATTAGGCGAACGCGGCATCTGGAATGGCTGTTGATGATGAATGTAAGCTAAAATTTTTGGAGCTAAAGGCAAAGAGGAACTACCGCTACATAATATTCAAGATTCAGGACCAGCAAGTGGTGGTGGAGAAAGTTGGGAACCCAGGATCTACCTATGAGGAGTTCACGGCTTCTTTACCTGCTGACGAGTGTCGCTATTCTGTCTTCGATTTTGATTTCACCACTGATGAGAATTGCCAAAAAAGCAAAATCTTCTTCATTGCATGGTAAAATCCCCTTTCCTTTTCTTAATCATGTTACGAGTTGTAACATGTAAAGTGTGCCTTGAGGCCTTTACAACGCTTAGACCAATTCATGGGTCGGGTTACTCACGTAAGCTCAAAAATGTACTCAAACTTTAAAAGAATTTGGACAAAAATATTAAGTCTGAAATATGGGTGAGCTCAAGCTTGAAGTCTGAAATATGGGTGAGCTCAAGCTTGAAGATTCAAAGCCAGTTTATAATGTTTTATATTATATAATTTATAACATAAAAAAAATTAAATTTAACGTATTATTATATATAAAATTTTGATAAATAAAAAAATTAAAATTTTAAATATTAAATTAAAAATAGCATAAATATATTTTAATTTTTTTTAAAAATAACATGGGCGGGCCTAAAATGAGTTTGGATTAACCATTTACAAATGTAGATAGAGTTTGTCAAAATTTTAGGCCCACATTTTGTGTCGATCATGGTTTGAACAAGTATAAATGTATTAATATCATGCCTAAACCTGGTTTGAATTTGAACGGTGCATGAACACTTCTAACAACATTGCTTTTATTAACTATAATTTTGAGTCTCATTTTTGTTTGAGATTCTGTTTGTTTGTTTTTTTTTTGCAGGTCACCCGATACATCAAGGGTGAGGAGTAAGATGGTGTATGCTAGCTCAAAGGACAGATTCAAAAGAGAATTGGATGGGATTCAAGTCGAGTTACAAGCAACAGATCCTAGTGAAATGAGCTTCGATATTATAAAAGCCCGAGCAATTTAAACGCTGTTACTTGCTTACTCTTCTTCTCCAAAAAAAAAAAAAAAAACAAAAAACATTGATGTCCTTGTTTCAAGCATTACCATTTCGGAATATCCCATTATTTGTGTTTTTAAGAAAAATTATTGTCTGAAAATCATTCATTTTCTGCTGTGTGGCTTTGTTTTGTTGTTTTATGTTTTCTTACAATTAATTAATTTACCGTGTAGTTTTAATGTAACTCTTAATTATCTATACATTCATTTATGATCAATATATTTTCGACCATTTAATTTCTTACCCATTACCTTTTCATAGCAAGCTATTTTCTTACAATTAACTTCTGAAAATCATTCTTTCTGGAAAAAATTTAGACATGTTTCTATTTCTATCATTATTTGATCCAGTTCATCTTATTTTTTTCTTGTTTTATTTAATTTTTTTTTGAATTTGTTTCATTTAGGGTTCAGATCGTTTTAAATTTAAGTCAGATTTATATTTATGTTAGATAAGTTCGATTTATTGATGTTTATGATCAAATCGAATTTGAGTTCAGATTGATTATATTAAATTTTAAATTTGAATCAAGAGTGGCAAGTTCATTTCAATCCAATTTAACAACAAACCACAATTAGTACTTCAAAACTAGACCAACTTGTTATATTCATTGTACTGAGAACTCATAATTTGATTGATTTGAAGGATAATGTATAACTGAAAATAGAGCAAACCGTTTGTCTATCAATAAATATATCCAAAGTTTTGTTGATGAAGGAATAAAAAAAGGAAACAAGGAGAAGGATGTGCCACTGAGGAAAGCCAATTCACCTTGCAAGGCGTAGAGTTAGAGGTGGTGAGTGAGCAAGGAAGCCAAGGATGTAACTGAGAGTACCAAAGATAATATGGAGGCTAGAATGTTGGAGGGTGCAGCCCTATATCAAACTAGGGTATATATAGTAGAGGTTCCGTGCTTTGAGTACTAGTTATCATTGTGGAGTGCATGAGGAGAATGTTGATGATCGGATTCATTCTATCATTCATTCTAAGCGACAATACGGAATTGTTGCACTTAGGTAAAATTTGGTGGCCTAAAGGTCACGTTCTCAACAAAAAAGCGGGTGCTTTAAGGAGAGGATGACTTGTTCATAGAGGTAAGTAGACGAGAGGTTAGGTAGAAGTAGTCCTTTTGGGATGTTCATAGAAGAATCGGGTGTCTTTCTAATCTTTTCTCATGTGGTCGTGTTTTAAGCCCATGAGAATATAACAAATTCAATAAATTTACCTAGTTAATAAATCTTTTTTATAAATTTTTATTTAATTATTATTGAATCGATTGTATTTTAAAAATTAAATCTTTAAATATTCATCAATCGTAATAAACATTGTGTTATTGATTTTTTTTTCTGGTTACTACTAGTACAAAACATGGACCGTACATGAAAAAATTTACCCAGCTTTGGTGTAACAATACACAGCTGTGGTTAAATTATATTTTTTGGTTTTCCCAAAATTTCTTCTCCCATTCGTCAACTTGCTTTATCGAATTCTCCTGTTCACTGAGCAAACTCCGAAGAGAAGCCGGATCGTAAGGTGGGGGCATGGTGCATGGGCTCGTAACCGAGGGACCCTTCACCAATGATTCCATCATGTAGTCCTTATTTAGTCCTTGGGCCGGACAAGCCATCGATTCCGAACATAGCTCGACGGCATTTTGTGGCACGGTCGGCTTGTATCTCAACAACTTAGCGTACTCGTTTAAAAGATGAAACATGTAATCGTACACGTAGTCTATCTTCAAATCCTCTTTTATGAACTCGCTTGCTGCCTTTCCCATTGCCTTTGCCTGATCAAATAAGTGATTCGAAAATGAAGTAATAAAAAAGAAAGAAAGAAAGAAAGAAACATGTCATATCTATAAATATAGGGTTAATATAACTTTTAGTTCTTAAACTTTGCAATTCAATTCGTTTTAGTACCTATACTTTTTTTGTCCACTTTGGAATATGATTCATGATTCATGATCTTGGCAAGTAGATCTATTCTGGTCGCTGAATTTGAATGCCATCAAAATTTTATATTTTTCAAGTTCAATAATTAATATAAATCTAATTGATAAATTCGGATATCAAATTTTTTGGAAAGAATACTAAAACCGACTTAACTACCAAGTTTAAGAATTAAGTTTCTTAAAATAAATATAAAGAATATTAATTACCTCTTGTTGGTGGGTGTTGCCCCAATCAACAGCATGCTTAATAGATCTGCACTTATCATTAGGCTTAATGGGCCAATAATGCTGCAATGGCTTCAAACTTCTGGTGAAAAAGTCGAAGTATCGGGGTTGTACAAGTAAGGTAACCGAATCACAAGCCAGGATGTACTTTTCACTCACAGACCATGCCGACCCTTCAACGTATATCTTAAACCTACAACAATTGTGCATTTAGAAAAAGAAAAATTGAAAAAATATATATATATATATTGCGTTAAAAAAAAAGGCTAATTGCACCAAACATCGTGAACTATGAATTATATTTTAAATTCTATAAATCAAATCACCATTTTAGAGTCAGAAATGATGGTATCATATGTAAAACATGTTTGTATTTACTGCATGAACATGTTTTTTCCAACGCACACGTGCTAAGCCTCAAATTCGAGCTAGTATAATGCATAAGCTGATTAGGTTGACAAATTTAGAATCTACACAATTATGATTTGGGGATTTCTAATGCAATTAACAATAAAGAATGAACTACAATAAAAAAGTGAAGAACTTATCACTAACCTATGTACACATTGGTCTGCCAGGTTTGATGTCTTGTAGCCTGCCTTTGATTCTTTTTTCCAATCCTGCAAAGTGCCTTTCTGTTTGTTAGTTTTACTTTTTAAAAAAATAAATCGAGAAAGCAAAACAAATAAAACAACTGCATATACTGAAAAAGGACAATGGTTTCATCACCACCTGGGCAAAGACACGAGCACCCCAGTCCTGTTGGTCGGAAACGTTGCATTTAAGCAGGTCTTGCCTGGTTTCGGCAACCTCGGGATTGCCTTTCCAGTAAGCATGAGGTTCCCTTTCGTCCCATCCCATTCTTTGGTTGCCTTCCATTAGGTCATTTAATAATGGCACCCACGATTTTACCCGAATCTCAGGCCTGATTTAATCACATAAGAAAGAAAAAAGTTGGGTTTTTAATTTTGATTTAAAGTTATAAAAATTAACTAGAAAGTGACAAAAGGTCAAATTTTAAATTTGATCCCTCTATCATGCTTGAATTTCAGATTATACTTTATTTTGACATAATTTAATCTTTCAACTTTCATATTATCATTAATTAGTCCAAATAATTAACTATTTCAATTAAATTGTTTAATATGAATTTTTCTTAAAAATTCTCCTTTCAACACAAAAAAATCACATTAGCATTTCAATTAAATTAGTTAGTATCCTTATCTACTGAACTAACTAATGATATTATGAAAGTAATGGGGTATATCTATGCAAAATTAAACTATACAAATTAAATTTTAAATTTGAGCATATTAGAGGGATTAAAACCAGAAATTGACCATTAAAGAAAGGGTCTAATTTTTCTTACCAACCCCAGAAAGACCAATCCGGAAAGACGATATCCAGTGTTTCATTATCTTTGCAGTAACGAAACAAAGGTGGCGGGGTGGTAGCATTGGGACCGCCATAATCGATTGATTTGATAACCGGCCAGTCAACGCAATCAAACATGAGATCCAAATCAGGCAATTTGCCTGGGTACTTCCTCAACAACTGTAGGATCCCCCACAGCGTAAAAACATCCCTCGTTTGAAACGCCTTTTGATATTGCTCCACGTAAGCCGTTCCGTTTAGTACAACCAATCTGAAATTTGCCGTCGCCTTGGCTCTCTCCACCATGTCCAGCGTAATCCCAGTGTAGGCCCATGGCCTTAGATCTTCGTGGATCCAACGGAAGTATACCGGACACGTGGCGTTTAAATTAGTGTCTGGATCTTCTTCATCGGTTGTTGTCGGGTAACTTCTAGGGCAGGATTTTGTGAGCTCGTATGCACTGCAGTCGAGTGGGACTTCGATTTGCTGTCGGTGCTTTTTGGGAGACTCGCCTTCTGATTTTGTACTTAGTAGGGGCATTTGAGCTAAGCCGCCAACAAAATCCTAAAGCCCGATTTTGAAAATTAAAAATTAAAAAGGTTAATAAACCCCACTAACATCTACGGCACGATTAATGACCAAGCAAAGTGCATTTTAAAGATTACATCAGTGAAGTACTAATTTGTTTTTCTGGAATTCTAATTGCTAAAGTATCACTATTAGTAAATTTATGCTTTACTAACTCAATTTTATAAATTATGCTTTACTAACTCAATTTTATAAATTATAAAACAGTTATTAAATTATTCAGAAACTTTTATTTGATTCATTAAGTTATAAAATTGACATTGTATAATTTTTTTCGTTCGCATTATCTGCACCAATCAAAATGTTTCATTTTATTTCTTTCTTACAGTTCAATTTTCTTCTCTAATATCTGATACTAACCACCACTATATTTTTCTATTCGTCGTTAAGTACTAATCCACAGTATCAATCATCAAATTGTCGCTTAGAACTCGCTAATCAAATTTTGAAAAGAAAAAAACCTTAACAATTAAGTGACTTAAATAAAAACTTTGAATAATTCAATTATCATCTTGTACAAAGATGCAAACCTATTAGTAGTTTAGAGACTAAGATCAAAGTGAACTTTATGTGTAAAAATTATTTTTTGGTAAATTTATAATATTTGTTTCGATAAAAAAAAAGTCTAAAGCTAAAATACTAGCTTTTAAGTGCAAAATGTAATTCTAATGTTGAAGGGAAGTACCAATAATTTCAATTATAATACAGAGATAATAATTTATCATTATATTTCATATTCGTTTTATGGTTCATAATTTTTTTTTAAAATTTAAAATTGATAACATGCTTCTTAATAATATTCTCTTTAATATTATAACCTGAATCCTCTATCTAATAATGCAATATATTCTACTATTCCATCTAATAAATGGATTCACTCACACTAATTTTATTTATGTAATTCTAATGAAAATTCTAAATCTTAAAAAGGAAAAACAAAATATTTTGTCAGTAAAAAAAATTATATCATCTCTGGGTCAACTATATTGTTAAAATAACAGGTTTATTATAATTAACCTAATTTAGTACTGCAAAATCCAATTCCAAGAACAAAAATCATCCTCCATCATGTGTTCATCCGCGACTTAAGCTCTCGTAGGAACTGAAAAAAACAAATTAACACACGGTCCTAGACCATCTATGGCTATTACTAACATGTGTTAAACATTAAATAGCCACACAGCTTACATAACTTCGTTTACAAGTAATTACAGTTGTAACTAAATACAAACATGGATAAATATATAATATAATTTTAATATATACTTGTTTCTCGAAATTTCTGTGACCACTTTTCTCAACGTGCAAATGGTCAATAATTGAAAAAATTAGGTTCGGGATGGTAAACAAGATTCAAAGAAAGTCGGACGCCAAGAACAATGAAAAAAAGGGGTCCCATTAATACATGCCGGTTCGTGAAAGTAATCAAAACTGTAACACGTGGACCGTAGGAATTGACTGAGCGTATAGAAAATTAATTCCATCTTTTTTGTTTTTTAATTCTGACCGACACCTGTGCATGCCTTCATTTAATCTTTGTTTTCTAATTTAATTTTTTTTTTCCGCTTTAATCACGGCTTTTCCTACGCTTCTTCGAGCGTCGTTTTCGAATTTTGACTAAGTTCATGAAAATTCAAAAAAAATGTTGTGGTAAATAATTAAACAATGCGGTGAAAAATTTATTGTTACTTACAGAGGTGTCGAGCAATTGCGTGGAGATCAACGCGCCGACGAGTAGGAGTACGGAGACGACGCAAACGGCTGAAGATCTGGCTGATGTTATCGCAAAAGGACGCCAGATCGTGTCCGTGGTTTTACCGCCGTGACCGCCATGTCCGTTCCCTTGTGGCGCGCTTTCCCTCGCACCGTCGATGTTCATCTCTTTTAATTAATCTCTTACCTCCCTAGCTCCGCCGCGAGAGCTACCTTAGCGTCTCTGATAATGCCGAAAGTGACCGTAACTCTCAATTATAATATATCATCCAAACGGAATAGTTCAATATTGGATCACTTTGTGGTAAGGTTTTTTTCACTGCTTCAAAAGTGGCAGCAGCAGAAGAGAAAATCCCATGAACTTGGAAAAAATAAAAGGACACTTAGAAACTGATGCACTTGAGTGTTTGGATGGAAGGAAAACGAGGAACGAGAGGAAAGGAAAATGGAGGGGAAAAGGACTAATAAAGGGGTACAGGGAGTGACAATTGAATTACAAAGAATAAAAAACAAAGGCGTGATTATAAAGTAGCAAAGGTATTTTAGTATAATCAGGAAAAATTTTAAAATTATAATTTATTATTGAAATTTTGGGGAAGGTACTTAAAAGTGAAAAGCCAAAAGTGTGGGAATGGGTGACGAATGGCGATGGCAGCAGTGCGCTGCCTCGGCCTCTCCCTTTAGCGGTTTTTGAATAACGGAAATTCAATGCTTTCACCTTTCGGCTTTTTATTTTTATTTTTATTTTTATTTTTCAATATTAGTACTTCCTTTGGGAATTCTTTATAGACACGAGTAATAACTAACTTATACTATTTTAAAATTAATTCTTTTTATTTTTTATTTTAAATTTTTTAAAGATATTTTAACAAATGGATAAATATCAAAATTATATAAATTTTAATTTGATGTGTAATTTGATACATGAATTTTGATTTATAACTTTATTTTTTATTCAATCATACATATTTTAAAAAATAAATACATCAATTTATTATATTGGATAAATATAATTATACGCGTATGCAATATATAAACATAAAATGATGTTATATTAATAATTGTATTAATAAATTGCGAGAATTTGATCAAATTGAAATTTCATATATAAAAATACACAAAATTAAAGTTTATGTATAAAATTACACATTAGACTAAAGTTTAATATAGTTTTGAGATTTATCTCTTTAACAAACTGATTATTAATTTTCTTAATATAAATACTCGATGTTATTAGTAAAATTTCAAATGATTCGATATATTATCCCATATTAATAAAAAAAATATCCTTTTATACCACTTAAATAATAAATATTTAAGTTAATAATCAATAAGTGGATGGAAAAAGTGATAGTGAATTCTTTTAATGTATTTGGAGTGAGTTCGAATGTTGGAGTTATCATTATTAAGACGATTTTACTTAATATTGTTTTGACCTAAACATAATTGGTCTCACATTGTGAGACGTATGAAATCACGTTGTTAAATAAATAAAAAAACTGATATTTGATGTATTTGATGGGTATAATTACATCAAAGTTAAAGCTTCATATATGCGGTTGCAAATATTTTTAATAACCAGATTGATGATTGAATCAATCAAATTACCGAATTTCAGTTCAACTCATTTGATCGTTTTCTATGACACATGAAAGCCAACAAATTAGAAAAAAAAATTATCTAAGCAATAAAGTTTAGAAAATAATAGAAAATTAAATAACCAAAAAGTCATTACAACAAGATTTGGAAAAAAATTATTAAAAATAAATACTAATACTTTTATTTAAATAAAATTAAATATTAATTCATTACTACAAAAATATTGATAATTTTCTTAAAGACTATTTTTTATTACTAATTAATAATAAATTAACCCAGTTTGTCCTTCATCTCTCCACCTTTTTAAGTCACTTTAATTCAATCTTGAAAGTTCAAATAAAAAAGTATACAAAGATAATCTATACTACTGTATATATATATAAAAGGAGCCACAGGGCGAAACCGGGGTGCACAACCGGTCCCATAGAAATTTTTTTATTTAAATCTTTTGAAATTTTAAAAACTTTAAATTAATAAAGGTAAAATTATACTTTAGCTCCTTTAAAATTAATAAAAAATTTATTTAATTCTTTAAAAATGATAAAGATGAAATCTATTAAAATGGTAAAATTACATTTTTACTATTGTAAAAATTAAAATTTAATTTCAGCTCCCTTAAATTTTTTTTTTTGGCTTTGCCCCTGTCCCTAGACGACCCATATTGTGTTTGTTTTTAAATCATTGAAATAAAAACAATTGATTTGATCCTTTTTATTATACTCATATTTAAAATTTATCCTCTATATTTTAAGTTGATATAATTTGATCCTATACTTATAGAATGATATAAGTTACTTCAAATAGTCAACATCCTTAACTATTTCAATTAAAACGTGGACGTGAACTTTTCTTGAAACACACATTTTTAATACACAAAAAAGTCTATTTCGGTATGATAAGTTAAAACGTGTACTTTTAAGAAAAAAAAAATTGTCTAAGAATTTTAATTGAAATAATTAAAGGTGTTGATTATTTGTACTAATGATATTATAAAAATAAAATAATAAAATAATATCAATTTAAAATATTAATATTAATTCTTATTTCATAAATTTAAATATGATAAATAAACAGTAACCATAATTTAACCTAAAATAATCTATACTAACATAGATTTAATAAAAATTCGACATTAGTCAAAGGGGCAAAGGCTTGTAGAAAGGGGCCAGAGATCTCCCATTTATTATTCGCAGACGATTGCATCCTGTTTGGTGAAGCAACAGAGAAAGGGGCTACGATTCTGAAAGAAATACTCAAGGAATATGAGGGTTGTTCGGGCCAGTGTGTCAACTTTAATAAATCCACTATCTTCTACAGTTCAAATACAACAGAGGAATCAAAGATTTTAGTGTCAACTTTGCTGGGTGTTCGTAGTTCTACTAGTCCGGAGAAGTATTTGGGTCTTCCGAGCATTGTGGGCAGACGAAAAAAAGAAGCTTTCTTGAATCTGGTTGACAAAATTACGGTACGAATAGAGGCTTGGAGCTCGAGGTTATTATCTCAGGGAGGGAAGGAGGTTTTCATCAAATCTGTTTTGCAGGCAATTCCCACTTATGTCGTGTCGTGTTTTCTATTTACTAAAAGTTTATGCGAAAAGATAGAGAGCAAGTTAGCAAATTTCTGGTGGCGAAAAGGACCCGGTAAACGTGGGATTCACTGGTGTCAATGGAGGTATTTATGCAGGTCTAAGGAGGAATGTGGGATGGGTTTCAGGAATATGGCCCAATTCAACATTTCCCTTTTAGCGAAACAAGGGTGGAGATTCATTACTTGTCCAGAAACATTAGCAGCACAAGTGTTTAAAGCGAAGTACTTTCCAAAGAGCAATTTTATTGACTTTCGTTTGGGCAACACAAGTTCTTATGTGTGGCGGAGTATTTGGGCAACAAAGGACGTTTTGAAGAAAGGTTTGATTTGGAGAGTGGGTACTGGTCAAAACATTTCAATTTGTGATGATTCATGGATTCCAAATTATGCCAATTTTAATGTTCTGTCCAATTTAGATAATTTGCACAGTGATAAAGTCGCAGCATTAATTAACAGCAACAGCAGAGAATGGAATCAAGAGTTAGTGGTGGATACCTTCACAGAGGAAGTGGCGGAACTGATTCTCCAGATACCATTAGCGGCTGAACCTCATGATGATTTTCTGGCTTGGAACGGAGAACCGTCTGTAACAGCCCAAATTTGGGTCTAGTCGAAACAGTAGTTTCGAGACCACAAATTTGACGAGTAAAATTCTATTTTTATTATATTTTTATGGTCTACAATTTTACGGAAAGATTTCGTAAAAATTTCGTTCAAAAATTTTGACGTTTGAACACTCAATTTAGTCAAAAGGACTAAATTGTAAAAAAGTGCAAAAGTTGAGTTCTATATATTAGAGGTGTCAAATTGCTATGAGTTTTAAATTAGAGGCCCTTAAAAGGAAATTAGACCATTGAATAACTTGATGGACAAAAATGGGCATGAATAGGACAAAAGTGAAAGAAAGACTTAAAGGGTATTTTAGTTATTTAGTGTTTTAAATGAATAAAAAGACAAAATACAAGAAAAAAATTTGCTCATCTTCTTCAAGTTGCTGCCGAAAATTTCTAGACTCCATGGCTAAGGGTTTCAAGCTTTTCAAGCTTCATAGTAAGTGTTTTTGAGCCCCGTTTTTAATGTTCATCGTATTTTTGAAATCCCGGTAACTTAGTCTAGCTATTTCTACCATTATTTTGAGCTAGATTTTAATTTTAAAAATTGACCCATGTTGAATAATTGTGAATTTTGATGAATTATGGTAGATTATGCATGTCTATGATTAGAGAAACGAGTTTTATTAGATGATTTTCGATGAAATCGTATAAAATGGGTTAAATTGTAAAAGTTATAAATTGGTCATAAGTGTGTGAACTAGTGAGAATTTGATGTTGCCATAGAAGATAAAAATTATCAGCGTGTTATAAAACATAAGAATAAGGGCTGAAGTTTAATTTTCGAGTATTGGGGCAAAAGTGCAAATATGTAAAAGTTTAGGGGCAAAATTGTAATTTTGAAAATTTTGAGTTAATGATTGTTTTGAACAGTACATTAATTAAATAAGTGAAATGTGATGTTTTAAACTCCGAAAAATGAGATTTGGTCCTAGAACGGGAGGAAAATTGAAAATCGGGAAAGTTGGTAAAATGGCCGTTTTGGTATCGAGGTAAGTTCATATGTTTAATAAGCATTTAATGATGCAAGTTTGAATGTTAGATTGAAATTTTAGTTATTAATACTTTAGTATTGATTTTCCAATATAATTATAATGTTCGATATTGACTCGACATTTTAATGAAAATTGGTATAAATTACATGTAAGATCAAATTAGAAAGATGGCTTTGTGTAATATCAAGAAAGTATTGAATAGAATAATTTGGGGAGGATAAGTTAAATTGATGATGTGATGAGATTGAGAATGTAATTATGTAAGTTATGTGTAAATAATAGTGATATATTTTTATATAAATGGTGAATCAATATTGAATGTGGAAGAAAAATTGTTCATGAATTATTCAAGTGCTAAAGTGTTTAAAATAAGTGTTAAGAGTAAATTCCCGGTTGAACATAGGAATAGAAGTGGATACTGGAGACCAGTGTTACAGTGTTACAGTGAGTCCCGGGTGCTGGGTGATCTAACATGTGTTGCAAACACCTGACAGCTTGTGTGAGCAGGTCCGTAGACATTTCCAGTGTTATCGACCAGTGAAAAGTGGTAGCTCTAGCTACCTGATCAGTGAAAAGTGGTAGCTCTGGCTACCTGAACAGTGAAAAGTGGTAGCTTCGACTACCTAATCAGTGAATAGTGGTAGCTTTGGCTACATTACAGTGGTAGCTTCGGCTACATATCAGTGTGGCACTTATGTGCTAATTCTCTATGTATCCGTGTATATTTCGAGTGTTCAACGGGAAAATCGATTAAGTGAAATTATGTGTGACTTTGTAGTGATAAGTGTAGTTATATACCTGTGTAACGTATGAGCAATATGCCCGATGTGTAATCGGAAATTAGAAAGATTGTTATAAGTAAGTGATGAATACAACTAAAGGGAGAAAGAGAGAGAGAGAGAGCAAAAATTTACAATAAAACTTTTTTGGACAGCAGCAGTGACGTGAATTTCAAAAATCACCAAAAATAGTAGAAATTGAATTATAAGTTGGATGAGATATTGATTTAAAGATTATTGAGTCTATTTTCATATAAAAGAAACAAAGCAAACAAAGGATTTTTATATTTTGAGATACTTAAATTCTTGTGAGATTAGTTCAGAATGATTACATGATCCCCTATTCTACATTGTAAAAATCATTACAAAATTGTACAAACATAATTATGGGATATAAGTTATATGCTTGAAATCCTTAATGAGTCTAGTTTCAAATGAAACAAATTATAACATCATTTCAATTCTGTACAAGGAGAAAATTGATTCGTAGTGAAAAGTGGTCAGAATAATCGAATAGTGAAATAGGGGAAATTTTAATGAATAAAATGTACTAATTGGCTAAGCCAAAAATTCTGGAAATTTTATGGTATGAATATATATGAGTCTAGTTTTAGGAAAAAATAACGGATCTTAATTTTGAGTTTTTTAGCTCGAGACATAAATAATTTAGTGACTATGACTCAAGTAGACAGCTTAAGATGAACATGAGAAAATGGTGGAACTATGTATAATTATGATTGCATTATCTTGAGAACTTGTTGTGAGGATTTGTCATGTTGAGGCTTTGATGAGGCTACAAATAAGTTGGGAAAGTAAGAACTTAGCATTATTTATGCAAGTTATGACAGCTTAATAGTAAGCTAAATTCATTGCTAATGCTTATTATTATTACATGTGAACTTACTAAGCTTTATAAGCTTACCCCCTTTTCTTTCCCATGTTACAGAGTCCTACTAAACAAGCTCGGGTTTGAGGTCGTCGGAGATCGCTTCACACTATCAAGCTATCTATGGGTATCTTTATTTATAAATGATTTAAGTTATGGCATGTATAGGGGCTTGACTAAGTCAATTTGTATATGTGTTAATTAATTTGACCAAATGTATTGTTAAGTCTGGTAATGCCTCGTACTTGGTTCCGGCATAGGATACGGGTAAGGGGTGTTACACCGTCAGGCGAATACTCGGTAAGAAGCTCCTATAAACTATTACAAGGCCTGGATCCTACAGCTTATACTGTACAAACAATCTATAAAGACTTTTACAAGAAACTTTGGAGGATCGAAATACCAACTAAAGTAAAAATCTTTGTCTGGAAGACTACTTGGAATTTCTTAACAACTAAAGCGAATATGAGGGCCCGCAGATTAGTAGCCAACAACGTGTGTCTTAGATGTGGCGGTGGTGAAGAAACAATGAACCATCTGTTTAGGGTTTGCCCTGTTTCAATGGAAGTATGGAGGGTTTTATCAGTTCTAAATTTGACGACTTTCACACAAGATGAGTTTGTTGATTGGCTTACCACGGTGGTGCTTTCTCTTCCGCTGAATGACTGTAGGATCTTCTGTCTAGTACTATGGGCTATCTAGGGTGAAAGGAACTCTCGCATTCATGATAAAAAGAGCAGGTCAGGCCAAGGAACAGTTAATTTTGTTCTCAGATATATCACAGAAATTGAAGGAGTAAAGGTAAAAACTCAAAGGTACCTCTTCGGTGGACATCAAATGGAGGCATCCGTCTGGACAGGGAATGATAATTAATTTTGATGAGAGAAGAAAATGTGCGGCGTCTGGAGTAATAGCTAGCGATAGATCGGGGCAAGTAATCATTTCCTCAACAAAAATCCATTGAAGGGTTGAATCAGCATTTGCGGCCGAAGCGTTAGCCTATCGACGAGCAGTCCAAGCAGCGCTCGAAATGGAAGAAACAAATATTGTTATAGAGGGAGATTCATTGACAACGATTAAGAAATGTCAAAGCAACAGCCTTGATAAGTCACAGATCGGGACTATTGTGCATGATATTCATCAGATGAAATCCAAAGAAGTGGTTTACAGTTTGAGTATACTCCACGATCGGCAAACAAATTAGCTCACATACTCGCAACAGAAGCTCTGAAAAGAAAAGAAGAAATTTACCTGCGAAGAAGCGTCCCATTGTATGCTGGTAATCAGACGAAAGAGGAGAGCACCAGAGAACCAGATTGAGGAATGAAATGAAGGCAAAGTGGAGGGGTATTCACAGATGGTAGAGTGAACGGATCTGTAGCAGGATTAAAGCCCCTTGGTAAACGAAGAGAATCATTAAAAGAAGTTTGAAAATGGAGCAGGTAGAAAGTGGTAGTCTGAATGGTGTATTAATGGGTAAGATGCAGACTACATTGGGAACTGGTAGCGTTAGGGAGAAGATAAGGTTGAAAACGTGGTGGACGGTGTGCCAGTTGGCTTCTTGGGCAGTGCACGGGGCAGCATTAAAACCCCAGAACTTTTAATTTTTGTCGTTTTTATTTTTGAATTTGAAAAAGTTGTTGGTTTAGATCAGGTCGAATGATAGGTAGTTTGGTTTATTGTTTAGGCTAGTTTGTTGCTTATGAGGCCGGAATATTGGACCTTCCTTTAATTTCTTTGATTTTATTTTTTAGGAAAATGAATAAAGCCTAAGTTGAAGTATTTTTTTCAAAAATAAAAAAAATAAAAATTTTACATTCGTAAAGCTTTTTTTCAACTTTTTTAAATTAATAAAAAATAATTTCAGTCATTATAATTATTTTAATAAATATATATTGAAATTTTTATAAACATTTAATAAATAATTTAAATTATATTAAACCCCTAATCCACGAGCAAAACATATTAATAATAATTGTGGCCCAATAGTTTGAAAAGGTTGATCATTTTTAGTTATATTCGTTAACGACAAAAGTTCATGCAATAATTTCATTATAAGCTCCCCAAAAGCTTTCTTTTCATTCCCTTTCCCCTTGCTTTTTCATTTAATTGGTTGTCTAAGCAAGTGGAAGCAGATGCCAGCTGGATAGCAAAGATAGGAATGAAGAAACAAATATGATATTGAAATGGTTAAAATAAGGTAAAAATATTAGGGAAGTTGTTATATTAAAAGTTAGAAATGATAGATAAATTAATTATTGTACGTTAAATTTAAAAAGTAATTTAGTCCCAAGTAAGTTTTTAATTAATTTTAAATTCAAACAACAATAGCATCAGATTGAATATTATATTATTTGACGATAAAATAATATGGTGTTATGATTTTTTTTTTCAATAAGTTTATACTATGTGAAATTAGCATTCTTAAAATTATTTATTTTCTTTTTATTTTTTATTTGTTCGGTGTATGTGAAAAATATTTTATGAGTTTATTTTGAAAATAAAGTCAAATTTCAACAATTACTTTTTAATCACTATTAATAAATATTATTAATTTAGTTTAAATATTTTTCTTATTTACCATGAATTGTTATTATAATGGTTACATGTAGATTTACTCTTTTTTTTAATGTCACGCCTATGTTATTTATTGTTCTAATTTAATATTTATATTTGACAAAAATTATATATTTTAGTACACAAATGTAATGATATTAATTTTTTAATATTTAATTTAAGTTTTAAAATATATTTGTTGGAAATATATAATTAACTAATAATATTAACGAATAACTTTTATCAAATTAACCTTAAATCTAAATTAAACACTAAAAATAACAACTTATTAAAAAATAATTTGATCTCTTCCTTGAGAGGGGGGCGGGGGGGGGGGGGACATTGGGAGTTAATAATAGGTAGGCCTTGTTAGTTTAAATATTTCTGTTAAGTTTCCCACCGACCGAATGTTGGCAGAGAGGATCACATTTAGACAAGCTGATGTCCGGCCCAAATTTAATGGAGGAGTGGTGCTACCAATGTCCTTTTTTAAGAATAGAGGTATGAAGGGTTAAAAGAAAAACACCAAGAGAAGTACTAAGATCAGTTGTTGATCGCTGTCTCATTTCAGTAACCCAAAGTTGTGGGCCCTAGATTTGACTTCTGATTCAACACATGCCTAGAAACTAGCTGTCTGTTTTTGTGTTGGGAGTGAGAGGCGGGCCAAATTTAAGAGAGTTTGTGTAAAGAAAAAAGAGTTTGGAAAAAATTAGGCCCACTTTAAATATGAGTCGGGCTTGAATAAGATTCAATCTGTTTTTTAAGTTTATAATATTTTATATTATATTTTTATATATTATGTAATTTAGAACATATTAAAAAATAAATTTATACTAAATATATTATATTACTTTAATGTAAATGTTAAAATAATGTTAAAATGATTATATAAAAAAATTTCAATAAATAATGTATATAATCATTTAAATATCAAAATAATATGATATAAATTTTTTAATTTAAAAAAATAACATGGGCAGACTTAAAGGGGCTTGGATATTATTTTACAAACATGGACAAGTTTGAGCAAAGTTTTAAGCCCATATTTCAGGTTGGGTCGGGCTTAGACAAGTATAAAGCATGTTAATATCATGCTTAGTCCCGGCCCTAACCTGATCCAACCCATGAATACCTCTACTGTCAATTTTTATTTTGGTTTAATGCAATTTTCTTATAATAGATTTACCTTTTTTTTTTTTAAATTTTTTGAACCACAACTTTTAAATTTTAGTTAAATTTGATTTTTTTAAATTAAAATTTTAACTTGTTTATTAAGATTTTAATAACATTGATATGGTAACTTATATGGTAATCTATATAACTTCCGTTGCTAATGTAGATAATTTGTTAAAAGTAATTATATGTTTTTTTGGAAAAAAATTCTTTTTTATATTTTTAATAATATTTATGAAATACATAAGAATTGTCCCATGCTCTGTCATATCAATGTTATTACAATTTAAAGGTTTAATCAACGTTTTTATTTAAAAATAACAATTTCTTTTAAGCTCGAGCATCAAAGTGATAAAAATTAAAATTAAAGTAACAGAAAATAAAAATAAACATTAAGGGTTAGATTTATTATTATACTATTTTATTTTAACCCAAGTTCATATTTTTATTTGATAACTGATACGTTATTGGTATTTTTAACTTATAAAATTATGTCACATGTAACCATCTCATCTCTATAATTTTCACATATGATGACATGTCAAAATATATATTATAAATACCTAAATTGTTTAGCTAAAATTCAAAACATATTTTATTTAATTACTATACATTCTATACATGTTATAAATTCGCATTTAGCTAGATTCATGTGAAATGTTTCCATACATTCTATTTGTCTCGATTCAGTTTAATTTAAAATATGGACTTAATTATTTATTTAAGCTCGTCTAGATATAAAATATAAAAAATTAAACTCATCTCAATCCAATCATGTTTTATATTTAAAACATTTATTTGTAATATTTATTAAATATTAAAAGTATTTGTATTTTAATATTATTGAACATATGCTCGATCATCAGATTTATAATTTTTAATTCTTTTATTTGAAGATAATATAAAAATATGAAAAGATAGAAATGCCATGATAATATTTATGTATAATTTTAAAGAATGATTATATTTACAAAGACATAACTGAATTGATGATCCTATTAAAGGTGACATCAACTTAGTAAAAATGTTTCCTTAAGGTAAAATAACTTGTCTTAAGAAAACAATGAACATAAACAATAATAGAGATGCTCCATCAGGTTTACTCATTACACCTAATCCTAAATCTCTCAAAACTATAAGATGGATAGAGCCTTAACAGCAATGCGACTAATGTGACTCGAACCTAGACTACATACGAGACGATGAACACTCTAACTATTAAGCCCACACACATGATTGATATTAAAAAAATTATTAAAAGAAACAGAAACATCCCGACTAGAACGAGATGAACTAGCATTCAAAATTGATTATTATAATGGATTTGTATATTAGGTGAAGGCTTTGATTTAAAGCCACATAATTAAAATGGGTTTTGGTGTCTGGGCTCAGATAAAAAAAAATTCTGCCCCAAGGTTTGGTTTATATAAAAAATTTCTCATATTTTGGATAAAATTTTATACTTGAATGGGTCTAAAAATAAGTTGCTGAAAAGAATAAATATATTTTAAAAAAATATATCTTAATCCAATCTAAAAATTAACTTCAATCTTTTTAAAATTTTAAATCTTTATCTTCACTCAAGATAAAATTTGTAGCTAAAAAATGCCTAAAAATGGTTTTTTTAAAGGATAATTTATTAATTTATTATATAAATGAGATTATATAATTTAGGGAAAAAATAACAACAACAAACACTAATAGTAAGCTATCGAAAAACAAACTCCATTAATATAATAAAAATTTTAACTTCAACATCAATAAAATATTATAACACATTAATAATTAATTCTATACAATTTTAACACGATATATGTAAAATAATTACAAACATTTACTGTCATAACGTCAATCACGAATAGGTGTATTTTCCAAATTACGTCTCATGATTTGCCTTTGCACGTCGTTAAGTCATTAAGGTCCCATTTTGGTCGACTCCATTTCTTACATGTTTAAACATGCACAATAATTTTGATTTTGCTTAATTTGAATAGGCAAGATAGTGTTTTTTTTTTTTTTTTCTAATTCAAAAGCTGGCTTTTAGCATAAAGTTATTTTGATTATCTTCAAATTTATTGTTTTTCCTTTTATTTCACTAATTATTTTTTATATCATGCATGTCTATTTTACCATTCATGTTTTGAGTTTGTGATTTTCTCTTCCAACAATATTGTCTCCGAAATTCGAACATACATTCTTTCATTGGAAGTGCTATATGTATTGCCATATATTCTCATTAGTTTTAACTCACCACAATATACCTTACCATGTATTTGAAAGGTTTCAACTCGGTATCATCCCGGTCCAAATAAAATTAATCACAACACTATAAAACAAACGAAAACACTAATAATTATAAAAAAAAATTTGTGTAAATTAATATTGGGATATAAATTTATACATCAAATAAAGAAAAAAAATCAAATATGATTGGTTGGATTGTGAGCATGAAAGCTTTTTATTTCCCCATTATTCCAAAAACATCATTACTATGATGATTTTTTTTGGGTCATAATATTACCATGATGATTATGCTCCCAAAATAATCCTAACAAATTATACCCTAAATTTACCTTTTTTCATGTTTGAAGAGACAAGAGCGACTGATATATTCTTTCTAATCTTTCTTTATGTCAACCTCTTATTTTTGCAGCTTTCCAAGAGAATATATATTATTGTATGTGTTCTTTATAGTTTAAAAGCTACTGCTACTCAAATAAAATTGATTTTTTAAATTAATTTTATGTAAAAAAAATTATATTTAAAATAATAAAAATATTCAAAAATAGGAAACAAAGTACTTTTATTTAAATAAAATTTAAAATTCATATGAAAAATTGAGAATTTGTCATAAATGATTTAAATATATAAACTCAACCTTGCCAAAGCAAGTTAGCAGACAACTTTGCAGTGGTGATCATTGATAATTTGACATCATGAAAATCCTCATAATCTAACGGTCACAAATATCATCAGCATTTAGATTGTAAGACCCCTATATTAGGGAAACAACATAATCTGCTTTAGATAAGCAAAATTCATATATTAGGAAATACTTGAAAACAAAAAACTAGGTAACTCCGAAAAATAATATTGAAGTTTTATCTGCACAAATTTTATTTCAATATATTAAAAAATTATATAAATATAAATAATATTTTAAGCAGGAGCTGTCACATAGCTGCATTTATGGCTGCGGATTATCCAGTTAGGAAGCTTATGTCACGGCATATCTTTGTCTTGTCCAAAAAATTGAACAACCTTTTTTCTTTTTTTTTAAAAAAAAATTGTTGATAGATACTTTGCTTTGAGAAAGGGAGAATTATCTTTTTGCAGTGCTAAAGTTGGTTCAGTAAACCCGACTTCCTTTTTTTTGGTCTGTTAGTTTCTACCTTCTGTGCACTGTGTACAGTGTCATTGTCTCTTTGCAGACCTCACCACATACAAATAAAGAACCCTATAAAAAACCACTACCTTCCTTTAGAGCGCGTCTTAAAGACTCAAACTAAAATTCTCATAATAGGACATCAATTAGGTAAAAATATGATGAAAATTTTTATATTAAAAATTAAATTGTATTTTATTTATTCTATTAAAAAATATATAAATTAGTTATTATACGTTAATTTAAAAAATAAATTGATTCTTTATGTTAAAAATATTATTAAAAACTAGTATGATTGATAGAATAACTAGAAAGTGATATATGACATGCCATATGTACCTTATGCTAATATTCAAGTGTTAGTTTTTAAGAGTAGAACTAAATAGAATTTTTAATAAAATGACCAATTTACTCTTTAGTCTAACATATCGAGATTAATTTGACTATTTTATAGGTAGAGAGTACAAAATGTAATCTGATTTCTAGTCAAGCTAACTCCATGGTACTTTTAATTTATAATTGGTGGATTACTGTTCAATCATTTAAAAAAAAGAACAATTCGTAATAATAAAATATAAAACTAAAAAAATACAGATAAATAATAATTTTAATATATATATATATATATATATTTAAAATTTATTTATTTCTTAGATTGGGTTTTGCTTATTTGAGCCATATTTTTATTTTTGAGTTTTATTTTATAGTGAGGATTTACCGATTGGGCAAATTTTTTTGGGCTTAAAAGTGTTCAACCAATTCCGAGTAATTAGCTTAAGCCCTAATTGATATATTTATTAATTTTGCCTAATCAATTCAACCGATTCATCCAATCATATTATTTAAAATTTAGGATTTGATGAATATATTACTATTCAAAAATTGTGGGTGACGATTTAAAAAAAAAAAACTCCTCGAAGCTTAGAAACATTAAAGCATAAACATGGTGTTCTTAAATGATTTTTAAGTATATGGGGGGAAGGGGGGTCCTATTGTTTTTTGCCCCTTGATTTGTGAGTGTTGTTAATCATTTCACAAAGGGAGCGTGGCATGTCGCCATTTTTACAGTGGCATTGAGAAAAAAAAGTCACGCTTTTCCAATCCCACGCGTGAAGCCTTCAAATTTCAAAGCCCAAGGCTCCTTCATAAAACCCCCCAGGGCTTAGGTCCCAGCACTTGCAAAACCTAGAGCTCTTTGTTTCTTTTTTTTTTTTTTTTTACCATACAGAGCTCCCATAATTTGTCATCTCTCTTATAGGAACAGCTTATACAACAATGTCTGCAGTGAGTTATTATTGTTATTTGTGTGTGTTAGTGAATGCTTTGGAGTAATAATAATTTTAATGTGGATGTAAACTTAATGCAGATGCTGGAAGTAAGAGTTCCAAACTTGGATTGTGAAGGTTGTGCTTCTAAGTTAAAGAAAGCTCTTTTAAAGCTCAAAGGTACTCTCTATCCATTCATTTAAAACTAATCTCTATCGTGTCGTGAGCGTCGAGAACGCTGCCATTTCAACCAACATGTTGGGTGGCCTTGGTACTTGGTAGAGTTGCTTTCATAATATATACGAGAATTTTGGATAGCCTGGCTTACATTTCTGCTACAACATGGTGCTTGAATGGGTACCAAATGTTCCAAAGATCAAAGAACAATAAGTGCCCTTTTAAAAAAATCCAACTTATGATTGTTACCGGTTTAACCGATAGTGCCAACATTCTTCAAGAGGGTTAAGTTTCATTAATACATAAAAAAAGTAGAGGCTAAATTATATTAGCAGTTACTCAACTATGATTTTTTTTCTTTTTTTGTCATCTAATTATAAAAAATTACAAAGTGATCATTTAACTATTTAATTTTATCTTTTTTAGTCACCCAACTATCATGAATTTTTTTGGGTGTTTCCATTTTTAAGTTAACCAGTTGGTGATAAAAAAAAAATTGATAACATTTTATAAATTTTCATAGTTGAATTAAAAAAAAAACCTCATAATTAAATAATCATTTTGTAATTTTTTATAATTAGGTGACAAAAAAATAATTATAATTGGGCGACCTTTACTGTAATTTACCCAAAAGTTAAAATTTTGGACCCAAGACAGCCCAATTGTCTACTAACTTGGGGTTCGTATGTGTATATATACATTTTTTGTAGGGGTTGAAGAAATAGAGGTGGAAATGGAGATACAAAAAATCACAATTCGAGGGTATGGCCTAGAAGAAAAAAAGGTGCTGAAAGCTATTAAACGCGCCGGGAAAGCGGCGGAGCCGTGGCCGTTTCCGGGATATTCTCACTATGCATCGTTTTACAAGTACCCAACCTATATAGTTAACCATTACTATGACTATTACAAGAATGAAGCTTCCAATGGTGTTCATACTTTCTTCCAAACTCCGGCTGTTTACTCGGTTGCCGTCGCTTCCGATGAGGCTGTCGCCTCGCTTTTTAGTGACGATAATCCACATGCTTGTTCTATCATGTGAATGTAGTTAATATTGCAAAATTTGTTTATTAGTTTCTTTCAAGTTTTGTATTTGAAATGACTCTTTGCGTTGAAAACTCAATTTTTTGTATGAGTTGTTATGTATGTATGGTGCATGCTTTTTGAGTGTTTGCCAAATATGATTCATAGCATGAAATGTGCTACAATTTTTCTTTTTGGGTCGGGATAAAGCAACATTTGTTAATTCTTTTCATATTAGTTATTGATTTTTTTTCCATATTAATTTTTTTTTTAATTTGGTTCTTAAACTTAGATTCCATTAAGGTACGATGATCTAACACTCTAAATTTGTATCACATTAGTTCTTGAACTTGGTAACTTTTGTCAATTTAGTCCTTAAACTTGAATTTTGTTAGGTTTGAAGATAAGCCCCTACAAGATTATGAAACATCATCATGTGAATTTGAATTTTTTTTTTTTTGTATATTTTTAGATTTTAGATAATGTTTGTTTAAATTTTCAAGTGATGGTATAATACAATCTTAAAGTGTCACATCATTATAAATTAACAAAATTCAAGTTAAAAGGTCAAATAGGAAAAGTTATCAATTTATGAAACTAATATGGATTTTAAAAAATTGAGAAAAATTACCAAGTTTAAAAATTAAAATGTTGTTTTATCAGTTTTTAATTTTAAATTTTAATTTCACTTAAAAGAACACAACTTAAATGAGTTTTTAAAATGTAATTAAGCTATAAAATTGAATCAAACCCTTAATTCAAAACTCTATTACTATTATTTTCTCAATCACAAAACTCAAATAAAAAACTTTAAAAAAATATCAAATTTCTAACAAATTGATCCAACAAGTTATGGTTTATGTCAAACATTTACAGGGTTTTGTATTTCTTTTAACAAAAATGAGATACGAAGTGTCTAATAATAAAAATCTAAAATTATTCCATCAATTAAAATCAAAGGCAGAGCTAGAGGGGCAAAGGTAAAGGGGCAAGCGGGGCCTGCCCTCCCCGAAAAAGGAAAATTTGTTACTTTAATCTCTTAAATATTTGCAAAAGTTTAAATTAATTTAATAGTAAAATAATATTTCTACCTTTTTTTAAATTAAAAATTTAATTATATTTTTTTAAAAAACAAAAAATTCTAAAATTTAATCCCTTAAAATTTATAAAATTTACATTAATACAGTGTTGACACTTTCAAAAATTCATAATTCAAATTTCGCCCTTAAAACAATCTCCAGAAATTTACTACGTTGGTGATTAAGAGGAAAAAGATAATGGTGGCCGGTGGGTATTGATTTGCATGGAAAGTATAGGGCTGACCTGGCAAAGTGGAGATATTCAAAAAAATCATCCTAACTTCAATTAATTTGTAGGTCAGCAAAGGCCTATATTACTCGCTTTTTGTATGGGAGAATCTTGGTAAAATTACAAAAAAGGCCTCCCCTTCTCAACTTGTCTTCCACCAAAATATTTGAAAATGACTTGTTAAGAAAAAGGAGGATGAAATTTTAGAAACTGCCACTGCCACCCTCTAATGTACTTTATTTTTGTTTCGCCTTTTTTTTTTGTTATAATTTCAAATAAAAAGGGATAATATAATTAATTTTTCACCATTGAAATTATTGGTTTATAGCTCAATCTTTAAAAAAAAACACCATTTGTGATTTTTAATATTTGAATACTCTTTTTTTAATAAAGGGTGCAAAAATAGTAACTTTTATAATATAGGAATCAATTATATAATTTAACCTAAATTTTTTGTTTGTTGTAAATTTATACATCAGCTTACTGTTACACCATTAATGACAATTAACAGCTTAGCGACTAAAATATTACAACATATTAACATAAGTGACTAAAACGTAACATTTCAAACGTAAGTAATTAAAATATAACTTGAGATAAACAAAAGTGATTATTTTGATAGTTTACCCTTCAATAATTAATGATACTTTTTTTTATGATATATTTTTTAAATTTATTTGTAAAATATCTAACTACATATTCTGAGATATTCATTATTAATTTATTAGGACATGCATTACTTTTGTAAATAACTAGTTTGGATTTGGATATCAAAATCTATTATCTACTTTATTTTTATTTAATTATTTTTTAAATTTACTAAAGGCTCATTTGTATTGAATCGCATAACTTTTAAAAGTTATAAAATGGTCACTGAATTATTTAATTTTTATTTGTATTAAATTATTATTATAAGTATAATTATTTATTATTATTATGGTTTTCTATTTAAATGTTATTATTAATATTATTATATTATGAAATAAAATAAATTAAGACAAGTGTATGGTGATAAGATGGTACAAGTGTAATAATGTGTATATATATATATACACTTGTATTATAATTATTTATTTACTTAAAATTTAAGTTAAAAGATATTTATTAATTAAATAATTATATTATAAGATTTTTGTATGATAAATAAATAAAAGAAAGGCAAATGGATGGTCATGATAATATACAAATGTAAAAATATTTATATGTACAATTGTGATATATGTATTTGTTATTAAATAGATATTTATTATAATTATTATTATATTTTATACTAAATTATTAAATTATGATTATTATTATTAAAATAAATTAAAATGAATACAACTGTATAATGATTAATGGTACATGTGTAAAATATATATAAATACACTTGTAGTAAAATAAAATATTTCTTATAATTTAAGTAAAAGATATTTATGAATTAAATATTATTATATTATTATAACGTATTATTATTATTATTATTAACTAATATATATATATATATGAAATAAAGTAAAATAACAAAAGAAACAAAAGGAGAAAAGAAACAAAGCTTTTGAATTAGGGAGAAAGGAAAGAAGAAAAGAAAAAGAAAAGGAAAAACTAAGGTTTTAAAGCTTGAAGTTTAATTTGCTAATATCGCACCTGAGCCATCCACGAATAAAGGAAAAGAGAAGATCATCGCGGAATAATCACGAATTTCGGGTTTGTATTACTATAATTCAAACTACAATTTAGTTAATGTTATATTTAAATTCTTATGTATGGTAAGTAAATTATAAGGTAAGTATTACTATTGACATGAATGAAATTGAGATGAAGTATGAATATGTTTGAGTATTTAAATTTATTATTGATTAGAAAGAGGAAAATGTATTAAATTGAATTGTGATTAAATTGAAAGGTGTGTTTTGAATTGAATTGAGAAATGATTTGAATATCCTATTAACTAGTCGGGCTGAGTCGGATATAGTTGGCATGCCATAGGATTTGGAAGAGTTCAGGTGACTTTTCGGCTTGGCCGAGGAGATACTGATGTTACTTTATTTCTTCGGATTATCCGAAGAGGCATTTAAAGCCTTTCTGGTGTGTTTGGGAGGATTATTTATTCTGGTGTGTTTGGGAGGATTATTCTGGTGTGTTTGGTTGGAATCCGTGTATACGTCAAAGTCCGAGTATTGTTAATAGGGGTGAATAAATGAAATAAAGAATCGAATGAAATTGATTGATTGAATTATTGAAAGAAATGAGAAAATTGAATTGTGAATTGAAATTGAGATTGGAAATGGAAGGCATGAACTAAATGTTCATGAAGTGAATGGAATTGAGTTTAGATATGTGATTGTGATTGTAAGTGTTTAGTAGCTAAAATTTGAGTTGCTATTGTTGATGAATGAAAGTTTAAGAATGAATTAGTACCTGAGAAATTCAATTGTTACATGTTTGATATTATATTCCAATAATTGTTATTATAATTTGAATTATGGTAATACCTGTAACGCCCCTAACCCGTATCCGTCGCCGAATTAGGGTTACAAGGCATTACTCATCAAACCACAAGTCAACTTATTCATATCAATATTATGACTGACATTAATGCATGATGTAACGACCTCAAAAGTATGGATATTAAAAAATGAGTTATCAAGTCTCCATTTTTAGTAAACGGACTCATAAAATATTTATTAAAAATATTTACGAAGTTAGTTGTGTGTTTAATAAGGTTTTATTTAGATGAATTTGACTTAATTAGAAGTATTTGAGAAAAAAGATTAAATTGAAAAAGGTGTAAAAGTTTAATTATAGATTAAAAGAAAGTATAAAGGACTAAAAAGGCAATTATGCCATTTTTAAATGTTGAGGCGGTTTAAGTATGAAAAATCTGAGATTTTTATGTTTAATATATTATTATATAAAGATATTTTAATATATTATATATTTTATTATATATATTATAAAGAGAAAGTAAAAGAGTGAACAACAGAAAAGAAATAGAGAACAAGACGAAAGCAGGGGAAGAAAAAGGAAAGAAAGAAAAAGGAGAAATTGATGATTTAAAGCTTGGATGTTTAATTGGTAAGTCAATTTAGCCCTTCTCTTTTAATTTTGATGCTTTATAAGTTTTAGAACAAAGCTTTGTTGAATTAAGTTGAAATTCTGGTAATTCTTAGATTTTTAAACATGAGCTATGTGGATCAAATTGATGAATTAGGGGTTTAATTGATGGAATATCTAGTTAGAAATTGATTTTAAGAACTAAATTGTGAAAATGTTTGGAATTAAAGACTATTACTGAAATTCTGATTCCTAAATGTTATAAAGCAGTTTAAAGTGATAGAATAAAGTGTTAATTGAGGAAAAAAAATCAGCTCAATTAAGAAGTTAATTGAGCAGGGACGAAATTATCATTTATTGAAAGATTAGGGAAAAAATGGTAATAAACAGTTTGCACTAAAACAGTTTTGGACAGCAGCAGCAGGGTAACTTTGAAAAATCACTAAAAATTGTAGAAGTGGAATTAAAAGCTGAGTGTTATATGAAATTAAAGCTTATTGAGTCTAGTTTCATATGAAAGAAACAGGGAAAGCAAAGGAATTCTGTATTTTTAGATATTTAGATTTTTGTAAGACTGGTTCAAAGTGATTTCGGGATCCCCTGTTATGACTTTGGAAAATCATAAAAAATTGGAGAAAAATAATTAGAGGCTTAAGTTTATATGTTTAGAATCCTGAATGAGTCTATTTTCAATAGAAATAAACGAGAACATCATCTGAATCCTGTATAAAGAGATAATTAATTTTTAGTGAAGAAGGGTCAGAACTGCCAGACAGCAGAATAGGAGTGAATTTGATGAATAAACTGTACTAATTGGCTAAGCTAAAAATTCTGGGAATTTTATGATATGAATATATGTGAGTCTAGTTTCAGGAAAAATTAACGGTTTTTCATTTGGAGTTCTGTAGCTATGGAAATAAATAATTTTGTGACTATGACACAAAAGGACAGCTTTGAATAAGTTTATGAGTAAAGGATTAAATTGAAATGTGAGCAAAATTAAGAAAGGATGAATTTATTTTATTATACATGTTTATTTTATTAAATATTACAGAAGTTTATTTGATTATTTTTTTACATATAAATGTTATATGTTTATATGAAATGGAAGAAAAAGAAAGGAGAGGACCGAATTGAAGGAAAAGGAAAAGAGAAGGTTAAGGAGTGAAGGAAGAAGAATTTATATCACCTCAACCTTTTGTTGTAAGTACTATAAGAATTTTAAATTATTGTTATTTATCTTTTTGAAATATTTATGTGAATCATTTAAATATATGAGATTCAATTTTAATGCCCAAGTAGACGGAATTTAGAACTACTGGGATATTAGTGGCATGCCATTAAGGAACTTTAGCGCGCTCTCTGATTATTAGCACATTGGTGCTCTCTGATTATTAGCACGTTGGTGCTCTCTGATTATTAGCACATTGGTGCTCTCTGTTCACTTGTGCATCATAATGCACCTCTGTATTTGTTCCGTATATCCGGTATGTTCTATAAAGTCTACTTTGGGCTAAGAAAGTGAAATGAGAACAAAAGTGAATCACTGATGTGTTAAGGTAATTTTTATACCTTACAAAACATAAGTTAAATTTATTTAAAGCAATGCATAGTTGAAGAGACTTATATGTGAGTAGATATGCAATAATTGATTGAGTTTAAAATATTTTGTTATGATTACTTATTTAATTATTCTTGTAGTGCTTACTAAGCCTTCACCGGCTTAACGCGTAGGTACAATTAGACTAGAAGAGAAGTCCAACTAAAAGATCTCTCATCTCATCACATCCTCAAGGGCTTCAAAAGTAGGTACTATATTTTGTATTAAAATGGCATGTACATATGTAATTCAAAGGTGTTCCCATGTGATAGGGACTAAAATGTGGTTTCTTGAAATTTTATCTATTTTCAGTTATTTGAAGTATTTTGGTATATATGGAATGAATTAATAAACAATAAATATGTTAGTAAAAATGGTTGGTAAGTTAAAATATTATATACAAATGTTTTAATTAAACAGTATCTGGCCATAATTGTTTTGGCACCAAATGTAATAGTCTTATACCGGGTCTGCATGATTGAACCGGGTATAGGGGTATTACATTTATTGGTATCAGAGCCTAGGTTTTTTGAATTCTTGGGTCGAGTATGAGTCTATTTGTACATGCCATTTTAATATTTTGATGTGATGAGATGAGGTTTAGTTATTTAATTGTGTAATTTATGAATATTGTAGAAACTTAAAGATGTCTTCTGAAAGAATAAAAGATACCGATTTTGTGATGTATACTGGAATTTATGGATTTAATAAAATAGAGTTGGTTTCCTCTTAGTATAGAAAGAGGAAATGTTAAAGAAAGAAATGTTTTCCAATTGAAATAATTTCGATAATTCTGAAAGTGATGTTCAAATAATTAAGTAAAATGTTACTTATGATGAAACAGAATTTGAAAAGATGTGGATAAATGTCTTATAGTAAGAAATGATAAATGTTATGTTATATGAGTATATACATGAATCTAAATTATGAGGCCTTACGATCTCTACCCCCTTATTGGTACAGTTATATTTATAGTGAAATTGATAGGAATTATAATGATTTAGTTCAAAAGTGTGGAACTGAAGAATTTAAAGAAAAAAAGATGATGACCCAGCTGAGGCTGAAGAATGGTTAGAGAACAGTCAAAGAATATTTGAAGAATTGCAGTATACAAGAGATGAAAAGTTGAAATGTGCAGTATCTTTATTAAAGGGTAAGGCTTACCTATGGTGGAACACTGTCATGAATATCCATTCGGCAGAGAAAATTAGTTGGAATTCCTTTGTATCTAATTTTTTTTAAAAAAAAGAAACATGTGAGTCAACCTTATCTTGAGAAGAAGAAAAGAAAATTTCTGGATTTGAAGCAGAACCACATGTCTGTTGTTGAATATGAACGTGAATTTATCTGATTTCTTTTCTGAAAATTATTTGGGGAATACACAGTGCTACTATTAAAGGAAGAAGTCATATATCAGAAATTGATTTATTCAGATATGGTAACTACAGAATAAGTTAACTGAAATTTCTTTTGAACAAGCTTTGTGAGTGAAGTGAATGATATGGGACTGTTGATGATTATATATGTTAACGGATTAGTAATGAAATTGCAGAAATATTTGAATACAGCTGCTATAGTTGGGTATCTTACAATGATCTCTTCTGGGTATTCTATATGGGTATTCTATATGTTCTTTTATCTTCAGAGGTATATGCAACTGTTCAGATGTGATTTTTATTGTGTAGAAAATTTGGAATCATAACGTTAAAATTGAAGTTCTGGTTGATTCCTGATCGGTACTGCTCTATTTTTCTTTGGATTTTCTAATTTGTTCTGTTAGATAGAAGACTTAATGATCAGATTCATATGAAATTATTTTCTATTTCTACTGGTTGATATTCCGGTACATATACGCAATTTGCATTATCTTTATCATAATCGTTTCTAGTGAGGATAAATGGTATTCTTCTTCTGGTTTTTCTTTGGAATATTATCGATTTCTTTATCATTGAATGTGGTTTTTATTCTCAGAAATTCAATATAGCTCCACATCTGGGATTTCATTATGCCACATCTGGGATTTCATTATATTGGTTTTCTTATTATTTTATAGTCTGATCTTATCTATCAAATATAATTCATCTATGAAGGGGTATTCATTGATAGAAGGTAAATATATATTACTGTTATAAATCTTGGTTCAGTTATGGCAGCTCGGTGATATGGATCTTGATTATAGAAGTTGTATTATTATACTGGTTATTATTGAGACTACTCTTGGATTTCTTCTTCTATTTTAAAGTACTATTGAAGTTGAAGTACTGATCCATATATATTATTGAAATATCAGATTTATTATAGTACTATGGCATATTCTATCTGATGACTGTGGACTTGGGATAATTTGAAGTGTTGGGATTTTTTTTTAATTTTTGTGAAAGTGTTTTTTTTATGATAGCTACATAAATGATAAAAATACTACAGGAAGACACCAGGTTTGAATGGACTAATCAATGCTAGTAGAATTTTGAGTAGATGGAAGTTCTAATAATTGAAGCATCAGTTCTGGCTCAGTCTGGATCGGGGAAAAATAAATATAGTTGTAGATGATTTGAATGGGAAAATAATTGTTCGCTCTGTGAGTAATAAATATTCGATTGCTACTGTCTGATGAAGGATTAATTTTAGTCGAGTATCCGGTATTGGTGTTTACAGAATTATTACAGCTAGTAAAGATACTGGAACGAAAATGAGCTATAAGTCTATGAAATTGACAAACTATATGGAGTATCAGTCTTTGAAATGTTTGATAGAGATCTACAGTTTACGGTTCACTTTCTGATTTGAATAACTTATAAGAATGCTATATGAGTGATATTTGATTAATTTATAAAGTCAGAACTGATTGATGGCTTCAAAAACTTGCGGAGATGTACATTCCAGAAATTGTAAGATTTCATGGTATTCCAGTATTGATAATTTCTGATCGAGATTGTAGTTCACTTTGGGGTTCTGAAAACAATTACAGGAAATTATTGAGTACTTAACTCGATTTCAGTACAACTTTCCATTCGTAAATTGATGGAAAATTCGAGAGAGAGTTGGTTAGATTTAGGAAGAAGATGTACTGGTGGCCAGGTATGAAACGTGATATTTCTGAGTTTGTATCAAGATGTCTGATATGTCAACAGGTCAAAGCAGAACATCAGGTACCTTCGGGGTTACTTCAGCCAATTACTATACCGGAATGGAAATGGGAAAGAATCACTATGGATTTTGTATCGGGGTTACCATTATCTCCGAGGAAAAAAAAAGATGTTATTTGGGTGATTATTGACCGATTGACAAAATCAACGTACTTTATTCCGGTACATATAGATTATTCTTTAGATAAACTGGCTAAACTGTATATATCTGAGATTGTCAGGCTACATAGAGTGCATGTGTAACGACCTCAAAAGTATGGATATTGGAAAATGAGTTATCGGGTCTCTATTTTTAGTAAACGGACTCATAAAATATTTATTAAAAATATTTACAAAGTTAGTTGTGTGTTTAATAAGGTTTTATTTAGGTGAATTTGATTAAATTAGAAGTATTTGGAAAAAAGGATTAGATTGAAAAAGGTGCAAAAGTTTAATTATAGATTAAAAGAAAGTATAAAGGACTAAAAAGGCAATTATGCCATTTTTAAATGTTGAGGCTGAAAAAAATCCTAGATTTTTTAGTTAAAAACGTGTATATAGATAAAGATATAGATATATATATTAGATATTAATTATAAAGTATATTATTATATTATTATATTTTATTATTATATATATAAATAGACTAAAGGAAAAAAAGAATAGAAAGATATAGAAACAGAGAAGCAAACGAAACAGAGAGCAGGGGAAAGAAAGAAAGAAAGAAAGAAAAAAGAGAAAAGAAAGAAGAAAAGGGAAAATTGAAAGTTTGAAGCTTGAAATTTTGATTGGTAAGTTAATTTAGTCCTTCTCTTTTAATTTTGATGTTTTATAAGTTTTAGAACAAAGTTTTGATGAATTTAAGTTGAAGTTTCTGAAGTTTTAGAGTTTTTGAATATAGTATATGATGAATAAAATGATGAATTAGTGGTTTAATTGAAAGAATTTGAAGTTAGAATTGGATAAAGGACTTAATTGCAAAATAAGCTATAAGAAAACAGTTTTGGGACAGCAGCAGTAGAGTAACTTTGAAAAATCACCAAAAATCGTAGAAGTGGAATTAGAAGTTGAATGAGATATGAAATTAAAGCTTATTGAGTATAGTTTCATATGAAAGAAACATAGAAAGCAAAGGAATTCTGTAATTTGAGATATTTATATTTTTGTAAGACTGGTTTAGAGGGATTTCGGGATCCCCTGTTCTGACTTTGGAAAATCATAAAAAATTGGAGAAAAATAATTAGGGGCTTAAGTTTATATGTTTAGAATCCTGAATGAGTCTATTTTCAATAGAAATAAATGAGAACATCATATGAATTCTGTAGGAAGAGATAATTAATTTTTAGTGAAAAAGGGTTAGAACTGTCAGACAGCAGAACAGGGTTGACTTTGATGAATAAACTGTACTAATTGGCTAAGCCAAAAATTCTGGAAATTTTATGGTATGAATATATGTGAGTCTAGTTTTAAGAAAAATTAACGGTTCTTCATTTGGAGTTCTGTAGCTCTGGAAATAAATAATTTTGTGACTATGACACAAAAGGGCAGCTTTGAATAAGTTTATGAGTAAAGGATTAAATTGAAATGTGAGCAAAAGTAAGAAAGCATGAATTTATCATAAAATACATGTTTATTTTATTAAATATTACAGGAAATTATTTGATTATTTTTAACATATAAATGTTATATGTTTATATGAAATTGAAGAAAAAGAAAAGGAAGGAGAGGACCGAATTGAAGGAAAAGGAAAAGAGAAGGTTAAGGAGTGAAGGAAAAAGAATTTATATCACCTCAACCTTTTGTTGTAAGTACTACAAGAATTTTAAATTATTGTTATTTATCTTTTTTTGAAATATTTATGTGAATCATTTAAATATATAAGATTCAGCTTTAATGCCCAAGTAGACGAAATTTAGAACTACTGGGATATTAGTGGCATGCCATTAAGGAACTTTAGCGCGCTCTCTGATATTAGCACGTTGGTGCTCTCTGATATTAGCACGTTGGTGCTCTCTGATATTAGCACGTCAGTGCTCTCTGATATTAGCACATTGGTGCTCTCTGTTCACTTGTGCATCATAATGCACCTCTGTATCTGTTCCGTATATCCGGTGTGTTCTATAAAGTCTACTTTGGGCTAAGAAAGTGAAATGAGAACAAAAGTGAATTACTGATGTGTTAAGGTAAGATTTATACCTTACAAAAGATAAGTTAAATTTTATTAAAGCAAGACATAGTTGAAGAAACTTATATGTGAGTAGATATGCAACAATTGATTGAGTTTAAAATATTTTATTATGATTACTTATTTAATTATTCTTGAAGTGCTTACTAAGCCTTCACCGGCTTAACGCGTTTATTTTAACGCGTAGGTACAATTAGACTAGAAGAGATAAATCCAACTAGAAGATCTCTCACCTCATCACATCCTCAAGGGCTTCAAAAGTAGGTATTGTATTTTGTATTAAAATGGCATGTACATATGTAGTTCAAAGGTGTTCCCATGTGATAGGGACTAAAATGTAGATTCTTAAAATTTTATCTATTTTCAGTTACTTGAAGTATTTTGGTATATATGGAATGAATTAATAAACAATAAATATGTTAGCAAAAATGGTTGGTAAGTTAAAATATTATATACAAATGTTTTAATTAAACAGTATCTGGCCATAATTGTTTTGGCAATAAATGTAATACCCCTATACCCGGTTCATGCAGACCCGGTATAAGACTATTACAGCATGTCTCCATTATATTGGATATCCCGATTTACGTCTCGTTTCTGGAATAAATTACAAGAAGCTTTGGGTACTCAGTTGTATTTCAGTACTGCATTTCATCCTCAGACAGATGGCCAATCTGAGCTTGTAATTCAGGTATTGGAAGATATGCTCCGATGTTGTATACTAGAGTTCGAAGGTAATTGGGAGAGGTATCTACCTTTGATTGAATTTGCTTATAATAATAGTTATCAGTCCAATATTAAAATGGCTCTGTATGAAGCTTTGTATGGTAGAAAATGTAGAACACCGTTATATTGGACAGAGCTCAATGAAAAGAAGATACATGGGGTTGATTTGATCCGAGAAACAGAAGAAAAAGTAAAGGTGATTCGGAATAGATTAAAAGCAGCATTCGACAACAGAAATCAATTGTGGATTTAAAACGTCGGGATATTAAATATTCTGTTGGTGATAAGGTATTTATCAAGGTGTTTATTTGAAGGAAACTATAAGAATTCAGTGTTTCATCTCTTTTTAAGTAAATTTCGAGGACGAAATTTCAAAAGGGGGGAGAATTGTAACGACCTCAAAAGTATGGATATTGAAAAATGAGTTATCAAGTCTCTATTTTTAGTAAACGGACTCATAAAATATTTATTAAAAATATTTACGAAGTTAGTTGTGTATTTAATAAGGTTTTATTTAGGTGAATTTGACTTAATTAGAAGTGTTTGAGAAAAAGGATTAAATTGAAAAAGGTGCAAAAGTTTAATTATAGATTAAAAGAAAGTATAAAGGACTAAAAAGGCAATTATGCCATTTTTAAATGTTGAGGCGGTTTAAGTATGAAAAATCTGAGATTTTTATGTTTAATATATATTATATAATAAAGATATTTTAATATATTATATTATTATTATATATATATAAAGAGAAAGTAAAAGAGTGAACAACAGAAAAGAAATAGAGAACAAGACGAAAGCAGGGGAAGAAAAAAGGAAAGAAAGAAAAAGGAGAAATTGATGATTTAAAGCTTGGATGTTTAATTGGTAAGTCAATTTAGCCATTCTCTTTTAATTTTGATGCTTTATAAGTTTTAGAACAAAGCTTTGTTGAATTAAGTTGAAGTTCTGGTAATTCTTAGATTTTTAAACATGAGCTATGTGGATCAAATTGATGAATTAGGGGTTTAATTGATGGAATATCTAGTTAGAAATTGATTTTAAGAACTAAATTGTGAAAATGTTTGGAATTAAAGACTATTACTGAAATTCTGATTCCTAAAGGTTATAAAGCAGTTTAAAGTGATAGAATAAAGTGTTAATTGAGGAAAAAAAATCAGCTCAATTAAGAAGTTAATTGAGCAGGGACGAAATTATCATTTATTGAAAGATTAGGGAAAAAATGGTAATAAACAGTTTGCACTAAAACAGTTTTGGACAGCAGCAGTAGGGTAACTTTGAAAAATCACTAAAAATTGTAGAAGTGGAATTAAAAGCTGAGTGTTATATGAAATTAAATCTTATTGAGTCTAGTTTCATATGAAAGAAACAGGGAAAGCAAAGGAATTCTGTATTTTTAGATATTTAGATTTTTGTAAGACTGGTTCAAAGTGATTTCGAGATCCCCTGTTATGACTTTGGAAAATCATAAAAAATTGGAAAAAAATAATTAGGGGCTTAAGTTTATATGTTTAGAATCCTGAATGAGTCTATTTTCAATAGAAATAAACGAGAACATCATCTGAATCCTGTATAAAGAGATAATTAATTTTTAGTGAAGAAGGGTTAGAACTGCCAGACAGCAGAATAGGAGTGACTTTGATGAATAAACTGTACTAATTGGCTAAGCTAAAAATTCTGGAAATTTTATGATATGAATATATGTGAGTCTAGTTTCAGGAAAAATTAACGGTTTTTCATTTGGAGTTCTGTAGCTCTGGAAATAAATAATTTTGTGACTATGACACAAAAGGACAGCTTTGAATAAGTTTATGAGTAAAGGATTAAATTGAAATGTGAGCAAAATTAAGAAAGGATGAATTTATTTTATTATACATGTTTATTTTATTAAATATTACAGAAAGTTTATTTGATTATTTTTTTTACATATAAATGTTATATGTTTATATGAAATGGAAGAAAAAGAAAGGAGAGGACCGAATTGAAGGAAAAGGAAAAGAGAAGGTTAAGGAGTGAAGGAAGAAGAATTTATATCACCTCAACCTTTTGTTGTAAGTACTATAAGAATTTTAAATTATTGTTATTTATCTTTTTTGAAATATTTATGTGAATCATTTAAATATATGAGATTCAATTTTAATGCCCAAGTAGACGGAATTTAGAACTACTGGGATATTAGTGGCATGCCATTAAGGAACTTTAGCGCGCTCTCTGATTATTAGCACATTGGTGCTCTCTGATTATTAGCACATTGGTGCTCTCTGATTATTAGCACGTTGGTGCTCTCTGATTATTAGCACATTGGTGCTCTCTGTTCACTTGTGCATCATAATGCACCTCCGTATTTGTTCCGTATATCCGGTATGTTCTATAAAGTCTACTTTGGGCTAAGAAAGTGAAATGAGAACAAAAGTGAATCACTGATGTGTTAAGGTAATTTTTATACCTTACAAAACATAAGTTAAATTTATTTAAAGCAATGCATAGTTGAAGAGACTTATATGTGAGTAGATATGCAATAATTGATTGAGTTTAAAATATTTTGTTATGATTACTTATTTAATTATTCTTGTAGTGCTTACTAAGCCTTCACCGGCTTAACGCGTTTATTTTAACGCGTAGGTACAATTAGACTAGAAGAGAAGTCCAACTAGAAGATCTCTCATCTCATCACATCCTCAAGGGCTTCAAAAGTAGGTACTATATTTTGTATTAAAATGGCATGTACATATGTAATTCAAAGGTGTTCCCATGTGATAGGGACTAAAATGTGGTTTCTTGAAATTTTATCTATTTTCAGTTATTTGAAGTATTTTGGTATATATGGAATGAATTAATAAACAATAAATATGTTAGTAAAAATGGTTGGTAAGTTAAAATATTATATACAAATGTTTTAATTAAACAGTATCTGGCCATAATTGTTTTGGCACCAAATGTAATAGTCTTATACCGGGTCTGCATGATTGAACCGGGTATAGGGATATTACACATGATATCACGAGCAATTATGTATATTCATTTAATATTAAACCGTTAATAAATATACCACAACTAATAACATTTACAACATTTAAAAAAACAAATTTCATTCAAGTACTAAAACACTATTCATTTGGTCATTATGCATACTAAAGCCGAAAACCTTTAACTACATTAGTACTTAATGTCCTTTAATATCAATTTGCAACCAAACTTACACATTCACACGTAATTGCCATGGTTTAGTCATTAACCGAACTCAACCAATAAGCATATTTATAATATGTATAACATAGTCATTTCATATCTTCTCATGAGATACATGTTCATATTTAAGCACAACATCGTCCAACCATCAAAAATTTTAATATATGATTCACTTAAATCTATTCCCATGCATTCAAATATCACATACACACATAAATATATAATGTCAAGTAGCAACTTCCAAATTAGCTTATAACAAAAACCAAACATACACGATTACTAATACTAATATCGAGCACATTTAAATCAACCCCAAACATAGAAACATAGCCATTTTCGTATGGCATTTTTATAAAAATCTTGATCATAATAGACTTAAAAGAGTAATATAGCCTTTACATGCCATAATAGTCATAGTTTACTACTTCAAAAGAGTACCAATAAGAGATGATGGTATGGTGAGCTTCCGAGGTGATTCCCGAGCACAAGTCGCTTCCAAAAGTAACCTACGTATTCAAGGAATTAACCAAAAACAAAGTAAGCTTCCATAGCTTAGTAAGAATTAAGCAATTTGCATACATTCACATAAGTTTATACGACATCTTAAAGGAAACAACCTTACTCATTTATAACCATCAAGCCATATATTCGAACCCTCAAAAGTTAAATTCATAACCACAATATAAATGAATCACTTACATGATATATATTTAACAAATCTTCAATTACACTTTGATCCTCTATTAATCTTAATTTGATGGAAATGAAACTTACCTCGAGTATACTTACCATTCCGAACTACTCATTCATGCATAAACATAGAATAATATACTCAATCATTCCTGTATACTTAGTAGCATTTATAATAGAAGGCTATTAACGGTCCCTATACCTGCACATTATTAACAAGGTTTAGTAATGTCTCGTACACCTAGTACCATTACTTAATACTTCTCGTAACGTATCGCTCACACAGAGCCGTTACTTAATACACTTCGTAACGTATCGCTCACATAGAGCCGTTACTTAATACACTTCGTAACGCATCGCTCACATAGAGCAGTTACTTAATATACTTCGTAACGTATTGCTCACTTAGAGCCGTTACTTAATATACTTCGTAACGTATCGCTCACTTAGAGCCGTTACTTAATATACTCCGTAACGTATCGCTCACTTAGAGCCGTTACTTAATATACTTCGTAACGTATCGCTCACTTAGAGACGTTACTTATCAATTCTGCACACTTAGTGCCGTACAACCGATATCGCACACACAGTGCTCGGTATATAAGTTCGCACACATAGTGCAATCAAACCAGATTCCCCTCATTGCAACTACATATACGTTCTTATTTTTATTCACATATATCCATATAATTAAAGATTTACCATTAATTCATTCGTTTTGATACTCACAACTACATTCGGCACCCTCAACACATATAAACATATATCCATCATTTTCTAAACAATCGTTTCTCATATCATTCATACATATCTCCATTTCATGTTTCATTCATACCTATTCAAATGACTCAACTCATCAAAGCTTACTTATACAAATTCCAAGCATTATATTCGGCCAACTCAACTAGATCCATCAACACACATTCAGCATTATAATAGTTAACATACCTAAAAGCATTTAATATATATATTTAACATAGAATCAAATTCTATTTAATCCAATTGCTTAAAATCTTACCTCGGAAAATTGACGAATTAAACTTCCGACTACTCGTTTAACTTAGCTTTACCCCGATCCAATCTCAACTCCTTTTTTTCTTGATCTAATTAAGATCAAATTAAACTCATTTAGATGCATTTCCATTCAATTTACTACAAAAATGCTTAATAACACAATTTACAAATTTTACCCCAACATTTACAAAGTTTCCAATTCAGTCCTTATAACTCAACACACAAAATATCAATAATTTAACCTCATCCATGAAGGGTCGAATGTTCATAGCCCCTCCTTCAATTCATTTCTTTCCTTTAATAGCTATTTGGTACATTCAAAAATTTTCTTTTATTAATACACCCTTATACCGAGTTCTATCCAAACACCCTAAAGAAATTCTTGTTAATTCTAGCATGCTTATTTCATATTCTACCTTTAATCACATAAACACTAAGTTTTCATCCATGGCAACTCTCAAATTTCACAACCATTTCAAGAATTTGAGTTTGGGCTAGTTAATTAACATGATAATAAGCTCAAAAATATCAAAATTAACACAAACTAAGTTAAAGGACTCACCTAGATGAAGCATGCATATGCCGAAAATGGTTGGAAGCTTAGTACTTCTCTTCTCCCTTTATTTTCGGTCAAAAAATGGGTGGAAGAAGATGATCCTCCACTTCCCTTATGTTTTATTATTATAATGATATTATAAAATATACATATATGTTATTATATTCCTTATTTAAATATAAAACAAACTATAAAACACAATTTAAAGCCTAGTCCCGTCCACCACTATAGGAATTGGAATATTTGTCCTTTAAGGACTTATCGTTAATAAGCCACTCTCTAATTGGCACTATTGAAAATTAACCATTAATTTCCATTTTATGCAATTACCTCTTTTTTATAAAATTAAGCACACAAATACAAAATTTTTATACGAACTCACACACAAGCTGATTCACAAAAAAATTTACTCCGAAAATAATACTTAAAGAGAATATTTCAACTCGGATTTGTGGTCCCGAAACCACCATTCCGATTAAGGTCGAAATCGGGCTGTTACAATACCACTGAGTATAGGCATGCTCAGCGTACAGTTGTTTCCGTGCGCAGGTCAGTAGAAGTCAAAGGTCCCGATTTTGGGTTATAAGTATGAAATGAATTAGTATGGCATATTCGGTAAAATGTGGTATGAAACTAAAATGGGAAATGAATGAAATTATTAGTTCAATTAAAAAGTTATTTATGAGTGATCAAGTAGATAAATTGTTAAATTAATTTTGTAGGCATAGTTAGGTATGTTTGAGTGTGGAAATGTATGGCTTGTTATATAGGTTGCAAATTAGTTGCGGTTTGAAAATTTGCAGGGAAGGCTAGATGTTTATAAGGGGTTATATTGAGTTCAAAAAATAAAATTCGAAGTACTTGAACTAGTCCCGTTCCACTTTTAATACGTGTTTTGGGCCTCGAGGGTCCATTATAGAGACTTGATGATTAAATTATACTAAGTATGTTAATTTATGAATTATTCGTAAATTGTCTGATATGTCCGATAATGCTCCGTAACCCTGTTCCGACGACGATTTAGAGTTAGGGGGTGTTACACTAAAAATAGCTTTCGGAAAATGATTTTTGAAAAAGTTGATATTTTTTGTGTTTGAATAAATCTGTGTAAAATATTTTCTGTTGTTTGGAAAATTTCCTGAAAATATTTCATAAAAGTTGTTTTCAATGAAACAAACTTAAATTTGAGGTTTTTTTCTCTCTATCCCCTTTTCCCGGTGATGTTTGTCTATTTATATGATATGAGTATTGTTTATTGAGATGACAAACTAAGTAGGCTCCATGCATGTAGGCATGTACCTTATTCTAGATTGAACACGTGTTATGCATTCTCATGCACGTATAACATTGCAGGGGAGTAGGCTCAATGAGCAAGCTCTATCTGCGAGCTCAGTTTGCGACCTCATGGGTTTGGGCCGATGCTGGCCCAAACCCAAATGGGTTTTAGACTGATGGTGGTAACTATCTTAACAATGATAAGTAGTAAATTTATTACAAAGTGATGTTAAGGTGAAATTATAGTAAATAAATAATCTTCGTGATGTTAAGGATTAAGTTGTAAATTTTGTGAAATTTATAATTGAAACAAGAGAAGTGATATGTATGAAAATCTGTTATATGAAATAAGATATTATAATGAATTATTTGATTAAAATGCTTATATGGAGAAAAATAAATTACATGGCAATAGGGACTAAATTGAAAAATGTACAAAAGTTTAAGTGTGAAACAATTTAATATGTGAATAAGGAAATTATGATAAAAGTTTAATGAATGTGTTATGAGATGATAAAATATGTATAAAGTATTGTAAAAGTAAAATTGTGGAAAAATATGAGATTTTTATGATGTTAAGGACTAAATTGTTAAACTTGAGCAAATATGTGGATGAAATAATAAAAAATGAAATACATAGAAATATGATATGTGAAACAAGATATTGAAATAAATTATGTGATTAAAGTGTAACAAGAAAGGATATTGATATAATATGATTAATTAGTGAATATTGAGCATTTATGACAAAAATGGACTAAATTGAAAAATTATGAAAGTTTATTAGAAAATATTTGATAAGTGAAGAATGTAGCAGAGAATGTAACATCCAAGTGCTTTGACTTGATATTCGAGTCAAGTATGGGGGTGTTACAGTGAATAGAGCCTTATCAATTTGGAAAATGTCTTAAGGAAAAAAAAAATAAGACATTTTATAGGAATGAAGGGGTAATTTTACGTTGACTATCCAATTCTACATGAAACGAACATCGGAAAAAAGCTGAAAATATTATTCGTAAAAGCTTTTACGTTGAAACAAACAAAGCTTTAACTATTCTCCTGAAACAACTTTGAATGTCACAAATTTATGAACCAAAATTCAAACAACTTTATTCTCTAATATCTGACACTGATTGTCAGGTTGGCTTGGAACTAATGTATATTCTTTTACTCGTCGATGAGTATTAATCCACAACACTGATTGTCAAATCGTTACTTAGAGCTCGTTAATCGAATTTTAAGAAAAGAACTTAACAATATAGTGATTTAAATAAAAATTTTAGAATAATTTAATGACCAATTTATAATTTTTTTAAATTAAACTATGAGAATATTAACTTACTATTAGTTTAGTGACATCAGTGTAATTTATCCATCGTGATACCTACGATGAACTGCAGCCACCAGTCCAGCGCAGCCAGACACAAAAAAGGACTCCATTGTAAATCACAATACAATTTTCACTCTTTATAAAGGCCAAAACTGGTCCTCGGAACATCATTTACTTTCCTACTGCTCTTTCACATTATTTCCCACACCAAAAATGGCTCAGGTGTTTTTTCTTCCTTTGTTTATGATTCTACTAAAAATCCCATTTATATTCAATTTGATGTTATTTTCTTTTTCTTTTTCATCCCCTATTTCTAACGTAGTCACCTTGTTCACTGTGTTTAGCAGAAAGTGGTATTGAAAGTTCTAACCATGACCGACGAAAAGACCAAGCAAAAATCCATCGAAGCTGCTGCAGATATCTTCGGTATTTCACCAAACAGTTTGCGTGCAATTTTAATAATTTCCTTTTTTTCCAGCTCAAATCCTTATAAAAAAATTCAGATCTTGGGGTTAATATTATAAAAACTTTCTGGATCTCTACTTACCCTTTTTTAGATACAATTAAAAAATCAGAGAAATTACACAAAAATATAAAAAAATAATTTCCTGGAAAGCTTGTTTATGTGAAAACTATGGATGACAACAGGGGTTGATTCAATCACTGCGGATCTAAAGGATCAGAAGCTGACGGTGATAGGACAAATGGATGCAGTGGCGGTGGTGAAGAAACTGAAGAAAGTGGCAAAAGTGGATATAATATCAATAGGACCTGCTAAAGAAGAGAAGAAGGAAGAAAAAAAGGAAGAAAAGAAAGAGGAAAAGAAAGAGGAGAAGAAAGAAGAGAAGAAGGAAGAGAAGAAAGAGGAAAAGAAAGAAGAAAAGAAGGAAGAAAAGAAATAAAAAAAAAAAAAACCCAAACCATCTTCAAGGTTTCTCAACAAATCTCTGCTTGTAGTGTTACAGTGTATGCTCTGTTTTTTCTTTTTTTTTTTTTTTTGGTGGAAATAAGATTTTTTTTTAAGTGATTGTCTGAAAAAGAATGAATGGGGCAATTAGCAATGTGAAAAGGGTTTTTGCTTTAGATTATAATCAGATAGTTTGATTGTTAGATAAATAATGTAAAAAAGATTTAGCTTCTATGTTTCAATTTGGGTTAGGACAAGATTTATTGGATTTGTCCCTTTTCAACAAATTGAAGCCTATGCTACGTTTCGTAGAAATAATTTTTTTAAAAAATTAAGATAAATTTCAACTAACGTTGTTAAACTATTAATAAATTTACATTTTGATTGTTTAACTTTAAAAAATTATAAAATAATCAATGAACTATTCTAAAGTTTTGATTTAAATCATTGAGCTATTCTTAAAAAAATTATTCAAATCATTGGACTGTTAATTTATTTTTTTAAATTCAGCTAGCAAGCTTCAAGTGATGATTAAATGATAGATACGGTGGTTCAATATCTATCAATGAGTAAAATAACATATCTTAGATTTAAGTCAATTCGACGGTTAGTGTCGAATATCAAAGATGAAAGTTGTTTCGATTTTAGCTTACAAATTTGTGTCATTTAAAATTATTTATTGAAAAGAAGGAAAAGAATAACTTTCGATTATTGCAAGCGAAATGAATAAAGAATGCCATATATTAATGATTTTAACAGTTCGATAATTTAAATGAAAACTTTCAAATAATTTAATGATCATTTTTATAATTTTTTAAAATTAAGTGATAGTTTAATCAACTTTAGCATCTATTTAAAAAATTAATTAAGATTTGGAGGTTTATAATAAAAAAAAAATTATATAAAAAAATTGATTTCCAAAAAAGGAAAATGATAAACAAAGCATTGGATTCACGTCACGAGTTTCCTTCCCAAATGGTTGAAGTGTTACTTCAATCGAGTAATAAAGCGGGCGTCACAGTCTAAATACGGCAACACTTCAGTCTTATAAAGTATGATCAGTAAAATCGCATCATTCTTCCGCCCCATATGGCCTTAATTCATAAAAACAAAAGCCTCGTTAATATACTAAAAGTATTTTTATACTTTTTTTTAACAAACCATTATATTATTTTATAATTAAATAAATTCTTAATTATTTTTGTAATTAAATAAACCCCAAACTTATTATTTTTACTTATGAAAGCCTCATATTTTAATATTAAAATAAAAATGTTTAAAATTTTCGCATTTAATGTTGACATAAATTTGATGAGAATATAAAAATAAAATAAAATATTAATTTTTTTAAAAATGTTTTTTATACATAACAAAATCATTCTCATTGCATTAATAAGAAATTAGGATAAAAGCTTAAAATTCGAAATATTTTTACTTTAATACTAAAATGTATAAGAACTTGTTTAAATAAAATGCAATATTTTAAAGCCTTTTTAAAAATATAGTATTATCTATTATTTAATTTCTGAATTTGACAGCTTAATTTAATTTGATTGCTAAACTTTTTAATTCATATTAATCTCAAAACTTGAAATTTAACCCCTAAAAAATATCCAGCCCCTGAACTTAGATTCATTTTATGGTGTGATAACATAAGACTATCTCAAAGTTCCACATTGTCACCTTAAACTTTTAAAACCTTTATATAAAATTATAAAAAATATTATAAAATTATAACATTTTAAAAAAATCAGGTGATGACACGCACGACTTCAGAATATCATATCATCACAGTTGAACGAAATCCATGTTTAGGGTATTATGGCATTATGGAGATTTCATGTTTTCGACGATAAAAGACATAATAAAACTGTCTAACTGCACAGCGTTGTATCATTTTATGCCTGTGCATGATATGTTCTGGTATTATGGAGACAGTAATAACCCTGGTTTCCAAACAGTAAACATTGTGATTCGATTACTCGACCAAAGCCGGATCCGGCTTTAATATGTTCCGTAGCGTATCATGTTCCAAAAGCAACAATGCTGAGGATGGAGTTGCCACATTGAAAATCCAAACCTAGCTACATATTTTAAGCATCAACACTATAAGAGACCAAGACTATACGAGAGTATTCGTTGAAACTTTGAACAGGTTTTTTTTTTTTTTTTTAAATAAACTTACAAAGTCCCCGGAAGTCAACTACGAGTAGGTATCTTCGGTTGTCTTCTCTAGGTCAACGTGAGTACAGGAAGATAAAGCAACAAACTTTAAGGAATTGCCAAAAACTGTTAGTGCTTGTATATAATATCATGAAATGTGAAACAAAATATAGAAGAAGGCAGTTAACTGTTCAACCTAGCTACATGTTTCTCCTTCCTTGTTACAATGCCTAATGCTAAAAGAATGAAACCTTTATTCAGGCGTTGTTCTACAACTCAAATGATTTGATGGTGATGAAAACCAGGAAATAAAGGCATGTTCCACATAAGCCTAGAAATAATAATTATTGGAACACTAACAGGAAATGCCATTCTTTCTTCTTTGTCAGGTCATTTAAGATTTTTCACCTTTGTAATGTTGGATTAAATCTTGATGGAAGTCACCCGAGGAGTGGCAGCCTTGTAAAACGGGAGAAGCCAGAAAGGTTACGGAATGAAATGACATACCAGACAGGCTACCTCCTTTGTCTGTCTGAGATGGAATCATAGGCAAAAATACTTCAGTGATGCACGGAATGTTTGATACCTGCATATCAAGGAAATACAAGAGCTGAGTTGCATTCTCCCTGAAAAGTCAACCACCAGGTAAAAGTACCATGGAAGCCCTTGTACTAGAAATCGGATTGCATTTTGCCCCTTTTACTAAAAGAATGGGCAAATTAATCCTTATACTTTATATCAAATAGCAAACTGATCCTTTTTGTTCAAAATTTCATCCATTTCTAATGTTAAAAACTCGAGTAACTAACAAAATAGCTAGACAATTCCACCTGCCGTGCCATATATACCTCATGCTGAGGTATAGGGATCAGTTTTTAGCATTCCTCCAAGTTCATCTAAGCTACTGCAAGTGCATGATCCTTAAACGTAAAAGGACTTTGTTTACCATTATCGTTCACCATGCCTACTCCCAGGATTAGGTTATTAGTTTCAACTTAGAAAAATAAAACTAAAGAACAATAAGATAAAAGGGAACAAAGAATGCTATACAAATTGAATGCCAAAAAAATGAGGAGGGAAAGAAGAATGTGCATACTTTGTTCTTTCTACTCCCTTGACGTCTATTACAGGCAGGAGGTACATGGCGGTGACATAGCTGAACCAATGAGTATACTGGCAATTAAGTTACAATAAACAATCATTATATTGTACAATCTACTGCTTAGCATCTTCTATATCTCCTGATCTTTGGGAGTAGATGAACATACTGTCCTTTCTCCACCATGTTTCTTATCACTTCACGAGCTTCAGAAAGCTTTCCAGCACTCCGTAAATGACTCACTAGGGTACTGTACACGACAAAATTTGGGTTACATCCTCTAGCCTTCATTTCCTTAAGTATTGCACATGCCTCTTCAAACTTTCCAGCCATACAATAACCACGAATCATTGAATTGTATGTAAACACATTCGGAAGCTGTCCCTTGTTAATCATATCATCAAACATTTCCTGAGCTTTCTCTAGCTCCCCAGCGGCAATGAATCCCGTAATGATTACAGTATAGCAGACGACATCAGGCATGCATCCATTCTTTATCATTTCATCAAAAAAATACTTGCAAGCATCCAAGTTTCCAGCACGACTCAGGCCATCAATCAATGTCGTGAAATGAAGAACACCTGGGTTTAATCCCACCTCTTTCATGTGATTCAATAGATTAAGTGCTGCAAGTGGTTTATCTCCTTTGCCAAGAACATGCAGAAGGATGTTATATGTATGAAAATCAGGGGAAAATCCGGATCTACTCATTTCATCAAGTAACCTGTGGAATTGATCTAACTTCCCCAATCTGTATTTTGCATACATAATAATATTGTAAGTTAGAATATCGGGGGAAAAACCCTCGGCTAACATCTGCTGGTACACCCACTCAATTAGCTTGTATTGATTAATGGCAAGTAATGTATGCAGAATAGCATTGTATGAATGCTTAAATGGCCTATAATTGAATGTCTTTGACTTAATGAACCTCTCCACAACTTTCTTAGCTAAGCCGGTCTCTCCACAAGCACATATCAAAATGTTAAATGTCCTTGCTGTTGTAGGGAAACCATTCTCTACCATCTCATCTACTAATCTCCACATTGCCTTGTATTCCTCACACTCTGAAAATATCTTCATTATCAAATGATACGAATCCACGGTATGCCTATAATTTTCCTGCTGACCAGCCCACACGAAAAACTTGTATCCAAGTTTTGCACACCTGGTCTTATTAGTATAATTCGTGTTCTTCAAAACTCCCAAAAGAACTTCTCTCACAAGGAACCCCGAGACCCTCACCTGCATTTTACTAATAGCAGCTTTCACATCAAATCCCGGTCCATCTTTTTCTAAAACTTCAAGAATAGTCCTAGCATCGTCTCTCCCAGTCTCAAAAAACCCCTTTCTAGTTGTAAATCGGGACTTAGAGCTGTTCCTGTTCCAGTTCCCGTCCCCATCACAATTATCATGAATTTCATCAAAAACAGAGTCTAAACTGGGACCCTTCCACATTCTCTTCAGGGGTTCATCCGAACAATAAAAATCACTATCAAGTTTACCACTATCAAAACTACCACTACAAAATTTCCTCGATAAAACGATAATATAACATGATTTAAAAACATTCCTTACACCAAACAGAGCTAAAGAGTTCATTTTGTGCAGCGACTAAGCATTCGGTCACTCCCATTATCTCTGAATCTTTACAAAACACAAAAAACCCAGAATCAGATTGGGATACCCAAACACGGAAAGCTTGTGAAACGCTGTGATCTCGAGTTGGTAAATACCCATTAAGCTGAAAACACCCGATTGCATGACAGCAGTTTACCGGAATAAGATATTTTCATTGAATGGCTACAGTTTCTTTATGAATAGTTGGAATCAGTTTGACGATGAATAGAGAATGGAAGGGGGACTTACCTGGGATTTAAACTTGTTGACAGAGGGATTGTAAGCTTTTTTGAGGTGGTCGAAGTTTATTGGGCACCCAGGGCTTTTGGAGATTTTGGTGGTGAAAAGAGAGTTGAAGAGGCGAAGCGAGGAATAAGGAGATACGATATGTGAGTGGGTGTCATCGAGGAGTGCAATCTCAACCAGGGTTTTCTAGGAAACGACGCCGTTTATAGTTGCTGCCGTTTTGGCAAGGGAAGTAAACATTTCCCATGGGCCGAGTGGCCGGATCCGACATGGGGTTTTGAAATTTTGGTTTGGCCCGTTTCTTTTATTAATTTTTAGCGATATTAAGGTTTAGGGTGTTAGATAATGACTAATGTGCTACTAGTTTATTGGGTAATATATAAAAAAGACCCTTAAAAATTACTAGAATTTATCTAAACAAGCCTTTAAGTTGTTTTTTTAGTTAAATAAATCCCTATCTTATGACTTTTGAAAAGTAAAAAAATAATTTTTAAATTTTTTTAAAAGTAATCACCTTAAAATCTTTTATTACTTGTTTAAATTTTATGTACAAGAAGTTGAGATAAGAACTTAAATTTTTAAATAATTTCTTTAATATTAAAATGAATAGCATAAAGAGTTATTTTAAGAGCTTATTTAAATGAAGTATGATAATATATATAGACTGAGGCTAAATACATAATATACATATATCTTTGAAAAAGAAAATAATTTACATATATCTATTAATAACAGACAATCCACGGTCTTTGCAGTTTGCACTATGCCAATGAGTCACTCACTGAATTGAATATCTAAATTCAAATTTTATAATAATTTAATACTCGAATGAGCATCAATTGCCCAAAATCCAAACGGTGAAAAGTATATCCAAAAGGGACCAAGTTATATGTTTTAATTACTAGTCTATTTGAATTAATAGATTCGGGGTTGACGAAAGAAGCCGTATCCAATTCAAGACAAGGATGGGGTCTCAACTCTCAAAACCTCAAAGCCCCAGATTAGGCAAGCGAGAATGGAAAAAACAGAAAAAACAGGGTTGCTTCTCGTGAAATAAAGTGAGAATAAGTACACCACTAACTGCTCGAATATTCTTCCAATTTCTGATTGAATTGCCAACAAACCCAACTTAAAAACCTGACTTCTTTTTTGGTGTAAAGAGCACCCAAATTTATTAACCAGAAGATATACTAAACACGGTGAAAAAGTACACACATGAAACAGAGGCCATAAGCCCATGGCTACACACATTCAATGATTTTTTAAAAAACAACATGATAATTTCCACACAAAGCGTAAAGCGAAATCATCTTCCATTATATCATCTCTTTTAGATTTCTTAATTGAATCAATTGCCCGACTCTTGAAGACGTCGCTCGCCGGTAGAACTTGGAACACCATTATTACCAGATGATGAATCATGTCCCTGTTCAGTTCCCTGGGAAGACACTTCACTTTTGCCAAACCAGGAACCAACAGTACCTTTAAGCTTATCCACTACACTCTTAGTGGGACTATTCATGGATCCTGAACCTACCCTTTCGTTTGTTTCGTCCGTCGTGCCCAATCGCCTTGCCACCTCCTCCGACTCCGTCACTTTCCCTCTTGCCGCCGTTGTTTCCTTCTCTGGCTCCTCTTTTCGCTTTTGCAAGGCCTCCGAAATGACTTCTGATAGTGCCCTGTCTTCTTCACCAGGCTTCAATTTCTCCGCGATATAGCTTTTCATTGAGACCCCTTTGTCCTGATCTTGAACCTGATCAGGATCCACTTCGGTTGCCGTCCCAGAGCCGGGACCGTGTAGCTTCGACACCATGGTGCTTCCCGCTCCCGCAACTTTCTCGTAAACAGGACTTAGTTTATCCGCCATAGTTGCAGCCATTTTCTTTCCATAATCTATAGCTGATCCTTGCGTAGTCGGACTTGATCCATTCGTGGTAGTCCTACTCTCGTCCTTTTCTCCATACCCGAGCTTTGAAGCTACAATGTTCTTAGCTGACACTGCTTTATCTGCAATAACAGAGGTCGCCGACGATATTTTCTCAGTGTAACTGCTCTGGTTTACCGGCTCATCCGCAGCAACATTACGTGGGTGTTCTTCAGGCTTTGTGTCCATGGTTTCTGCCGGAGTTTCGGTGTCTAATGGAGGACTTGGTCCAAGAGAGAACTGGTTATGGCTTCCAGTAGGGTATAATTCTGATGCAACAGGATGAGCTGCAGGAGGTAAATTGTCCTTTCTACCCTTGTCTTCCTCATAGATACTCATTTTATCCATTGAATGCAAAATTGGGGTTATCCCTCTTGCTTCTCCACCTGTTACAATGTCACCATAAATAAGCAACACTAATTTATCATAAAGCTTATGATTTACAATTTGAAAGGACTTAACCTTCTCCTGTTGGATCTGTGACCTTTGACTGATAATTTGTAGTAACATAAGCATCAGGATTGTCCTTAGGAGCAGCAGGGTCTTCCTCCAACCCTATGGGTCTTTGTAAATTAACTTTTGGCTGCCCTGAATATCCTCCTCCTTCCCCATGAAGAAAAGTCCTCGTAGGACCGGTCGTATCTTTGCCTTGAGAACTCGGCATGGGTGTGCTTTGCGGCGCTAGTGGTTCCCCAACAGTATCAGTCCTCTTCCCAAAGTCGACCCTCGGTTGTTCTCTTACTAAGCCTTCCAAGCCACCAACAGCGCTGCTAGGTGGTTCATTGTCTTTTGTCCCGTAGTTTCCGGTTATTCCCCTTGATTCTAGAGGATCCATAGGTTTTGACCTGTCGTTTGTAATCCCAGGACCGCTCAAGTCTTCTGGTTGTCCAGACACAACAATTTTAGCAGCGGCAGACTCGTACACTTTCAAAAACACGACAAGACATTCCACAAGTCAATAAACAAAAAAAAAAAAGGAACAGGGAAAGATGATGAATTGAACGCCAACATACTTGGTGCACCGTGAACTTCGGGATCTAGAACAATTTCATCTTCTTCTTCATCGTCTTCCTCGTCCAGGCCATGATCATCAGGGATATGACCTTCATGGTACTCATGACCATGATCATGGTTATGCCCATGCCCATGTTTTTTAATTGTATCCTTTATCTTCTTTGCTTTTGCCTTCACTTTTTTCAAAACTGAGTTTTTCTCATGGTGCTGGTCATCTTCACCTTCTCCTGTGATAAGAAATTAAAGAATGTTAAAAACTTAAAATGCATTTCTATAACTATAAATAGAAACAGAGATCATGGCGGTGGCGGTCTAACATTGGCACACGTAGAACATGAACGACAGGATTCTATTACCAGCCACGTAACTAGGGTTTCATTGTTCACGTGAACGACAGGATTCTATTACCAGCCACGTAACTAGGGTTTCATTGTTCACGTGGCAATAATTCCTGTTTTTATGGTATGGGATAATTCATGATTATCTTTATCAGAAGATATATGCTTTTATGTTAAAAACGACGAACTGCTGGACTTGGGGAATGATGTTTAATAAGGGGAGAAAGGTCCCATTGGGTGTAGGTGTCTGGTGTGGAAGGGAACACGCGTATTCAGTCACCTATCCAATAGCAACCTTCAAGATATCGACACGCCATTTTTTTTTTTTAAAGCTATACACGCTTCAATTGTTTATATAAAGAATGGGTTAATATAATGTAGATTATTTTAGTTCACTGATAGATTTGACAATTAGGTACTTACCCAAAAGGAATTTGACAATTAGGTTTGTTTGTGTAATTGAACTTAGGTTTTCACCCAAATTTAATCGCGTGGTATTATGATATTGTTGATTGGAGTTGACGAGTTTTATCTTTTATAAAGTTTGTCGAAAAAAATTATATAAAATTGTGATTTAAATAATTAATATTAATTATTTATAAATTTTAATTTGAATGTATATAAACTATATTATAAATATTAAAATATAACCATTTCAAATTTAAATATACATTGTTATATATTTGAAACAAATTTTAATAATGAAATAATTGTATACCCGACTAAAGGTGGGTTTGGATGGGCGTTACGTTTAGCTGCGGTTAGTGTAAAAACAGCGATGGCAGTGAGATTAGATACTGTAGCATATAATATATTGAATTATAAATGAAGTTTAAAAAATATTATTTTGACTAAAAAATGCTTTTTCTTTTTAGTGCAAATGATAAAAATTTTAACTTTTGCATGTTAAGTAAAAATCACTTTTTAACTTCAAAAAGTGTTTTATTTAGCAATATTCATGGCCCCTAAAATGATTTTCAAAAAGTAATGATAAACAAAGTATCGATTAATTGTCAAGTTCATGTATTAGTGCAGAAAAAAATTCCATAAGAAGTACTCAAAATTTAACTTTTGACTTTAAGTTTGCCTCTAAATTTTAAATATTCTAATTAATAATTAAAATGATTAATATTATATCAATCAAGGCTCTTCTATCAGTCTAATCATCAAATTAGGTGTAAAATGTTATTTTAAATTTGACATACAATATATTTAAAACACTTAGATTAAAATGTAAATCCATATGTTGTTATTGTACAGCAGATTTGATTTGACGTGTGGTTGCTTGTGTAATAAGTACATATGCATGCCTATAATTTGATTCACATGTTCTAGATGTTACATGTTAGATTTAAGATGACATTTAATGCTTAAATTTAGAGAATGTAATTGATATATCGCTAATATTTAAAAGATTCAATTAAAATATTTTGAAATTTTGAAATCAATTTTAAATTTAAATGCTAATTTAAGTTGTTTGTTAATACATAAATTCGAGCATGTTTAATCATATAATTTATAAATGTTGGTATAATTAAGTAGCACACTTAAAAGTGGTTTAGAATATGATGTTAGTATTTGTGCATGTATAAAATATGATTTTAATGATTGAATTGAGATTTTTAAATAAAAGAAAACAAGAATACTTAATTTTTTAACCTTTTAAGCATAGGGACTTAATATCAAATTTGATAAAATTACAGGGATTAATAGCATATTTTAACAAAACACGCACAAAAAAGAATGAAGCAACGGTGCGCGCCATCCATGCAAGTGGTAAGCGAAACAAACTCCACCAATTTAAATTTTAAGCGCCAAATTAAATTTCATGCTCCATTTTCACCTTCAACAAACTCGTAGAATCCACCACCGATGCGAACTCGATTTCTCAACGTCGATTACTTGAACGCCTTTCAATCCCCAGCCGAAACCCTAAGCTTCCTCAGCCTACCGCCTCCTCACTTCCCTCCTCATACTTCCAACTTCAGTGACGATCTTCTTCACTTTGATTCGTTCCTCAACCTCCCTCTCCAGACCGAGAGATTGCCTATCGACGCCGCTCTCTCCAACTTCTTGTCGGAAGCAATTCCTCCGTTCATCGATGTCGATATCAGAGATTTCGAGGATACTCGGTTTCCAAGCGGAAATGCCAGCGCAAAGTTCTCCGCCGAGGTAAAGTGATGAGTTCAGTTCTCTTTAGTCTCCGATGCGATTTTAATTTTTTTTTCCGGATTTGGAATGAAAAATAGCTGATTATAATGTCAAGTATGAAAATCTCGATGGTTTTGGATTCTAATGGGGAGACTCCATTTTTTACGTCGTTTATTTCCTGAGAGCTCTCTGTCTCTGTTGATCGGTGAATTGTCGATTGTTAAAGGTGCTTCAATAATGGAAATTACCGAGTTGTATTTTCTTAATAGAAGCAATCTAGATTCAATAATGTAAAATGCTTTTCCTTTTTCTCCACTTCATATTGACTCGACGCTTGATTTTGCATTCCCTGCTTTTGTTAAAAGAAAATGCGAAAATGCATGTAGTAAGTTTTTTTTCTAAATATTTTTAGTCAATGACTAAGACTAATGTTATTAGAGAGTCTAGGTTCTCTTGAAGGATTACAAACGGAAAATTAATGTTACGCAATTCGTTGTTGACAAAAATTAAGATAGTTGAGGTATTCTTACAACTGGATCGTTTTATCATAGTGAACTTGCCTTTAGGAAAAATCTTTATAATCCAGCAGCTTTGCCTCCGACGGTCTTGGTCTTTTTAGATCTAGATGATTTTATTGATGCGCAGGAAGAAGCTATGGTTTGTAATGAGAAGGAAGCAGGGGGTCAGAGAAGTTTTGGATCAGAAATTCAGGAGGTTAGATTTGCAGAAAGCTTTAAACCAACTTTCTCAAATGATGTTAATCTTGTTTCACTTTGTTCTCTTTAGGATCTTCCATAAAGCTTAATTCATGCCACTGCAGGAGGATAATGTAAGCTGTGGAGCTGATAAGGATGTTCGGAGGTTAGACGTGATACTGTTTGAAACTCCCGAGCTGGATACTTTTTTGGTATTATCTATTGTTCGTTATATATCTGAAAAGTTTATTCAGTACCACAGCAGGTATTTGAAAATTTATAACTTGTATATTTCTTTGCAGGATAATGCCCACTTTTCCGAGAAAGAGATTGAGACATTCTCTGGAATTTCAGAGATTGATAATAATAAGGTAAATAGTAAATTATTGAATAATTTCTTTTGGAAGTCTTATATAGTATTTACAATCGGACTTTCCAGTCTTCTTACAATTTCCTTAGGCTTAGCTTTTTTTCCTTGTGGATGCAGAATAATAGATACTAATCTTTGGCTGAGTTATATTAAGTAGTAAAATTCATTTCTTTTTAATTTGCGTAAAGTAAGTTTACAGATCAAGTTTAATGATCACCTCAGAGCTTTAGAGAGGTTTTATATATTTAATTTAACATTTAAAAACTCCTACAGATTGGTCTTAATTTGCTCAGTATGCTGATGGATCTGCAGTTTCTCCACATATCCTATAGGCTTCTTTTTTTTACACTTTTTCCTACATGCAGCTTTAGTCATATCTGGCTCGTGTATTACCTGGTTGAAAATTGGATGCAAGTTTTATATTTATTTTGATCAAAGAAAGAAAAGTAAAGCAATGTTTTAAGTATCTGATGCTTCATCATATTCAGTTGATTCTGTTGAAAAGAAGGAAAAAAGAAGAAAAAGGACGTATAAAAAAAGCTAACTGATGCAAAAGATCTGCAGTGTTTAAAGGAGAAATATTACTGTCACTGCTTTAAGTAAGCTTTAATGATCCTTCAAATTCTTAGAAAAATTTGGTGTCTCTTTTGAATTGAATCTTTCTTCAGGATGAGACGGGCCCTATACTGCAGTTTCCTGACAAGATTCAAGAATCTGTTTATTCAGTTGAAGATGTTATTTCAGAGTGCAACAGGGAGCAAAATATTTATATGCTGGAAGAGGATAGTTCTTTTGGAGGTTTAGAGCTCTTACAGCATAGCACCTTCCCCATTTTGGAGGTGGATGAAATAAGTCTGGGTATCATGACAAGTCATTCTATTGATGATGTACTTCCTACTGCTTTTGAATCTATTGAATCCCAGCTGTGGACTCAAGAAAATGATGTGCTTACTGACAGCAAGGAGCTCTTGGGCTCTATTGGGAATGATATCTTAAAGTTTCTTTCTGGTCTCTGTTTAGTGGAGAAATATCCGGAACCTGGGCTAGCCTTCCCAGAGATGTTCCTGGATGTGAACATTATATGCATGGTGGAAACTCCTCAAGCTGATGGGAATTCTGAACTTGTTATGGCAAAACAGGATACTGGTTATCTTTTTCCCACAAACCTGGTTATTTTTGAGGAATTCCAGATTTTTGATGTTGATTCATCTCAAAACTTTGATGTGTTTTTGAACAGACAAATAAGCCATGAGCCAGAAGCATGTAACCATATGTTCAAGGAAGACATGAATTTCAAGAGTTTCAGTGAATTGGTTGTTAGTCATGAACTTGTGTTGGTAGATGAAACATTCAAATCTTTGCCTATACCTGTTCTCTCTGATCATGGAAGGTTGAGGTTACCATGCACAGCTATCGAGGAATTACTGTCTGATTTGAAGCCGCTGCCCCTATCTGCATCTGATGGTATCTACTTGGACTGGTATATATTGGAAGATGATAAATGCAGCAGTAAAGTTCATGCTTTGTTTCAGAATATGATGGAGGAGATAGATGCTTCCAGCATTGATTTTGAACAGGAAAGTTTTGAGGGTAGGAAGTTAGTTTCTGACTTCATTTTCTCAGATGATGCTTTAACAGGATCAGCTACTGAACAATATGAGGAAGTACCGAATGTAACTTTTGATCGCGTACCTATGCTTAATGATAATCTTATGGCTGTTGCGTCCAATAAGTTACAAGACAACGGTTTCCCAAAACCAGGAAACTCGGAACAATTAGCAGAAAAAGATGATAAGAGGGCTTCATTACTATTCAAGACTATGTCACAATTCAATGATCTTGCTTTTTTCTTGAATCCCCAGAAAAGTAGCGCTAGAGAAAATGCTGGACCTGAGGCTATGTCTTCCAATCCAAAGGCTGAATTACCCAATGTTTCATCTGGTCGTTCAGTTGAAGCATGTGAATCCACTGGTCTACAGTCACAAGTCAATGGTCCAGATTTTTTCTTGAATCCCCAGAAAAGTAGTGCTAGAGAAGATGCTGCACCTGCGGCCAGGTCTTTGAACCGAAAGGCTGAATTACCCAATAGTTTATCTGGTCATTCAGTTGAAGCATGTGCTTACACTGGTCTACCGTTACAAGTCAATGATCTTGATTTTTTCTTGAATCCCCAGAAAAGTAGCACTAGAGATAATGCTGGACCTGCGGCCATGTCATTCAACCCAAGGGCTGAATTACCCAATGTTTCATCTGGTCATTCAGTTGAAGCATGTGCATCCACGGGTCTACTATTGCAGCAGTGGGATATCATGGTTTACAATATAAAATTGCCAGATGATATCTTGATACTGATTGAAAATTTTGAAAAGTGCTATCTAGCTATCTTGCAGAATGAGACAGAGCTAATTTCATTTTTGGGAGAAGATAGGTATGAATTGCTTAGCCTTCCAAAGAAAAAGTTAATGGACTGTATTAAGAAAAAAATGGCACGAAGAAATACTTCCCATGGTGATGAAGATATTATGGCATTTGTCACGTTGTGCGCTATTAAGCAAATGGCTTGGTACATGTGTTTCTATGGCATCAATGCAGCTCACTTATATGTAGACAAGCTATGTCGAAGCCTTGGGTGCATAAAGTCAAGATTAAGTTTCCTTCATTCCTTGATTGAGGATGCTCGTAGCAAGGTTGATGAGGAAATAACTACATCACATCCCTCACTCTGTGTTATACGGGGAATTTTACAGTCAAAGACCAGCTCAAGTAATTCCAAAGTGTTGATCTTGGCGGAGCAAGTCTTCTGGTGGTCTTTGAAGAGTTTGTTGATGTCTATGGGATTATCCTGGAACGAGCTATCAAGTTTCTGCACAAACGCAAATCCATCAGGTGCCTATAAGATGGATTCTCAGCTGATTTCAGATTGTTGGTTGGTATCTCAGGAGTAAGTTCCAAACCTTCAATATCTAATATATTGTGGCATATTATTTGCAAAATGCTTATCAACAACTCACTTCATTTGGCGCTATAAGATTTTTTTTTTTTCTTTTGCTCTGTGAAAAGGTCAACTTAATAAAGTTGTTACTGCTGGACATAGGAAATATTAGTTCCCCACCAGTGCAGATTTGTACTCATGAATTCGATGACCTATTCCTAGTTCTCTATTTATACAGTATGTATAAGGTAACCACTTTTAAAGGATAGGTGACTAACAGGAGACGTGATTGTGTATAGTCTGCAAATACACAAATATTCCTAGATAAGATTGCTATGACACATCTAGAACCAAATATAAGATGTTAGTAAATTTGGGAGATATTGTTGGAATGCAACGAATTTTAGCTTCGATTTAACCATGTAGGTTAATTGCAGTATTTCTCATAGCAAAGGCATGTGGGACCTTTTTGAAATATTTATCCAACTTTTAAAAGTCTCACCAAAAGATTAAGAATGCAAAGCATTGCACATTATGGAAAACTAAAGATAAAACTCTGAAGTGGGTGGGTCCATCCGAAACTTTGGTATGCCTGTTGTGCAGTGTTAGGAAGCCATATGTGATACTCTCTTTCTTTCTCCTCAAGGAATGTTTCTGCATCTTTTCCATTCAACAAGTTCAACGTTATTGTGGAATATGGAGGCTTTTGTGGCTCATCTAGAGTATCTTCTTTCCCCCCCAAATCAGTTGGCTTGACTCATGTTCACTTTCTGAAGATTGAACTGGATGACTATAGTGCTTCCAAAGCACTTTGCGAAGGTGTTGATATCCCCCAGATTGCAAAGAAGTTGACGGTAAGCCTCTTCTTTCTTATTTGATCAAAGAATTTATCTATTCATTGATGATATCTATTCAAACCTGCTATTTCGAGTAGGATTATGAACAGAACCGCTGAGCTAAATGCGTGGGTGTACTATTTTTGTAATTTTAGTTTTACTCCTAGAGTCGCATTTTGTGTAACAAAATTCAAATAAAAATTATAGCACAAAAAGACATTGTTAATTCTAGTAATACCGTTAAGAGGGTTTTGTTAGGTATTAGGTCAAGGACTGAAGACATTAAGAGTTCAAAAGATTTGTAAATTCTTATAAACTAATGAATACATCAATTCAACACCAAAGTTGAAATCTGTGGTTAGAGTAAACAGAGGAACAAAATATTGCACGTAATTGATAGAATGACCCCTTAGAATATAAATTGTGAATTTAAGCATGTTGCTTGTGTTAGTAGTTTGCAATGTTACTGGTTTATTTAGCACATTGCTCAGAAAAGTATAAACTAAATAATATAAAATTACCTATTCGTATCAATAAACAAACAAGTTAAGTGCTAAGCTCAATGGATTAAGCTCATTTGGTGGGCTTTTATATATTATATGGGTTAAGCCCAATAGTTTTGCATTAGAATAGTTAATAATTGCATGCACTTTTATGATAGTCATTTAAAAAAATCAAAAGCCTCAAAGAAATTGCCTTATCCCTCACAGTTTGTTTTTTTTTTTTTTTTTTACTTTTCCATACATTACTTCTAACAGCTTGTATTTGAAGTTGAGAAAATTTCTCTAGGACGAGTTAGGGGTGCATAGCTGAGTTACAATATGGGTGCTTGATTTGTATTAAATTGGTCTTTACCATTGAAGTTGATATCCTTTTCAATCCTTAGGAATGAAAACAATTTACAAATTATTTATATTCATCAATTAAATAACCGCCAAAAATTGACTGCTGTAAGGGATAAGTTTAGAACTTTAAAGTAATATATTTCCTTACGGAATTAGCTGCGTCTCTGATTCTTCATGTAATTGTTTATTGCTCTGTAATCATAGTGGTAATCACAGTCATTCTCTGAAGATGGTACCAATGTTTTAGGAAGGGGAGTTTCATTCAATCCTGGCCCTTGATAATGTGAACTACGAGAATGTGGAGGACCTACTGAACTTTGTACCCATTGTAGACAAGCATAACAAGGGGTCTGTCGGAAGTGGGAAAGAAGAAGAAGCCTATAGTTTGCCTCTGCCAGTTGCAGTTGAAACCAATCCAAACCCGCAGAGATTGGCAGACATAGTAATTATTGTGAACATGCAAAATTTTGATAAGGAAATGATCGTATCCAGAAGATCTACTTATCAAAAAATTCTTGCAATGGAGAAAGAAGGAGCTCAAGTAGTGGAACGCGATTCAAATCTTCCAGTGGATGTCATAATTAGCTCTGCAATTTGCCTAGTATGGTATGATTCCAGAAACATAGGAAGGAAAGCTGCCATTTCAGATGAAACATCTTCTTGCTTACAGTTGTGCATTGAGAATATTGCAACTAACATTTTGACATTGCTGAGTTTTACTTTCAGTGGCTGTTTCCTGGTAATTTTCGCAATTTACATCAATTTTTTTAAACTTTGACTTTCTTACTTAACTACTTTGAAAATCTTTGAGTTTCAAGAAGATAAATGCCAGGTTTTGTTTCTGGTATCTTGGGATGCTTAGAACCAGACAACCTAAGTTTTTGCTTGGTATTACCTTTCTGTTCATCAATATGGTTAGCGTAGGTTTATTGGACCTCTAATAAAAAATCTTTAAGTTGCTTCCATTCATTTTCTGTGTTGCTCGTAACTGATAATCAATAAAAACGACTATGGTAATTTGATGCTGCTTATTTGCATTCGTAGCCATCTTTTGCTGGCTTGGTCAGAATCAGCAGATTAGTAGTTATAGGTGATGTTCTTGCTTTTTCACTTGAAGTATGGACTTTTGGTTTAGGTTGAAAATTAAAATAAAACCCTAGGGTAGACAATTTTGTTCATTAAATGCGCAAGATGAGACATGGTGCTCTGGTAAGATGGAAACTCTGCACTATTTTCAGTAAAACATTAAACTATTTTTGTTGGAATCTGAAATTTGAATTACTATAAATTTTATGTACTTTCTGTTCAAGGTATTTGAGGGAGGCATTGGCTTCCTTTCTACTGTAATGGAATCCTCAGCTGGACTCTATGCAGCAGCAGCAAGTTTGGGAATTGACTTCCAGCTATTTTGTTCTTATTCATCTGAATCAACTGATGAAATTATACTAAACTGCATTGACTATGCTGCTAAGACGACCAGGGGCCCATATCCAAAGATGCCTGATTCAGAAACTCTTGCAGAATCGTTCCTTACTAAATTTCCTTCAGTTAATCCTTTGACAGCGCATGCAATACTCTCTTCGGGAGGAATGCTCGTTGAGTTCCTTCAGTGGTCACATGAACGCAGGATTCAGGCAGTTCAAAACTACTGTGTACCAGATGAAAGTATTGCTCTTTTCAGTGCTTTGTGTAAGTACGGTGAGCGGGAGGACTCAAAATCTGTAATGACAGACTGCTCTTCTTCTGTATCTTCGGGTCGTAACTCTGACAAGTGTCATTGCAATGTTGGTTCTCAAGGAAAACAAGGCAAACGCAAAAATAGCTCCAATAAAGTCAGCACAAGGATGGATGAATCACAGCATTTTGAGCCTGTGAGCAAAGATGAGTTCCTGCATCCTTCCGGACTGTCGAAGCAATATGATTCTTGGAAATCTACAGGTTCTGAGATGTTCCAGGATTACAAAAAGCTCAGTTCATCTTTAAATGATATATTTGATCAAGAGCAGGATTTTGATTTTCTCCATCAAATTCCTGGGCGATATGATTCTGACATCTATGAAGGTCCTAACATGTTAAAAGAGGCAAAAAAGCACAAACTCAATGTACCCTTGAAAGATAATATATGGGATTACAATCTGGGAGAAAATGCAAGTATGCTGAATAGTTTGGACTGGCAAAACACCAATAGACTTGAGAATCAGCGCGAAGAACTTACAAGTGAAGTTACTGACTTTGCTGACAGTCCGATGTCTGGTGAGGATTTCTCTTGCTTTGGGAACTCTAATCCTTTCTCCTCTTTGGTGTCGGAGATTGAAGAGGATTCTACTAGAAAATCCAAAATTGCTAGAAGATTGTCATTTACTAAAGGCAGTCACACTGTTTTCCCATATGTTTCTGAGATCAACATTGGTTCAGATATGTTGAGTTCTGTAACATGTCCTAGACAAGGTCTTGTAGGAACTAATCCTAATTCAGATGCAAGTCCCAGCAACCAAGAAAACTCCATACGGGATGTTTTAGCTCAGCGATCTGCAGCTTGCAAAGGATCTCTACTAAAAAACGATGTATCAAATTATAGTGCAACATCACTCTCAAAGGCCATTCTTTCAAACCAACCACAATTAGGTTCACCTTGGACGATAGAATTTCTTAACAGGATCAGGGAGAAAAGCAGATTACGTCAGCAGAATCTTCCTTCTGATACATCTGCTTCACCCTTTGGCAGATCAGGAAATATAGCAAAAGTTCCTAAGAGAACAAGAAGTCCATCAATTCTTGAGTTTTTCAAATACCAAGGAGGCAACACTCCTAAGAAAATACTAGAACAAAGGAAGCAGAAAAGACCTCCACAAGCATCCAGCTCATCTAAGAATGAAAAGACTTCATCCTCCCTTACACAAACATCGACACCCACTGATAAGAGAACAAGACAGGTTTGTATAAACTACCCTCTGTATTTGACGTGTACTACAGATACAACAGCATATGTCTACAATTTAAACCATGCACTTTTTCTCCTCCAGACTCTATCTTTTGAAATGAATGGAAGTGGAAGTCAAACTAAGCTAGTTTGGAGAGACGGAGGAGCACATGGTTTGAGCAAAAAGCTTCGCTATTAATAATCACGATGGAAACAAACGTGGTCCAATGTATAAGGGTATAGATTCATTTGTAAAATTAGCAGGTTGGTTCAATTATGCTCTCCAACAGTTTCTTTTTCCGTTTAGAAATTAACATTAAATACAGATACTATCTTATTTAAATTTACTTGTTTTATGCAGAACTTCCTTTAAACATTACATGAACTTGGAGCAGTTGCGACACTTTTTTCAAGAATGTATCCATACGGCTCAACGGTAAGCTCAAATAGCAGAGTTACGCCAGAAATATTTGATTTGCTCAGAAATTTTGAACTGACTAGCCCATAGGCAGCTAGGATTTATAAAACGTTCATTAGGTGTGATGTGTTCAGGCTTGTTTGTTAGTTGGAATGATTGCTTTTTTGTTATAGTTTTATCTTTTATGATAATAGTATTGTACCCCAAGAAACAGAAAAGCTCCATCTTAGTGAACCAGTTGTTAGCTTGAAGCGAAGTAGCAGGACTGGTGACAAAGACATGCTTGACTTATTAGTGATGTTTCCACAAAATTAATTCTAGATTTTAATTTATTGAGCAGAATGAATTGGTTCCTATATAATTAATGGGTCCCTGTGTATCTATAATTTAAAACCTCAAAATCCAAATTTGCTGCTTGAGCTTTCAATGAAATTGGTTGAATCTAATTTTTCACTGTTCCTAACAGGAGAGATGAGCAACAAATAAAGGAAGAATGCTATTTTCACAAATTCAAATGATAGGGATTTCTTGATTGGACTTTGATGTACCTATCAAACACATATTTCCTTTTAGAGGATCAGCTGCTTTACCCTGCTTAGCGTTCTTTGCCCAGCATACTGCATCTTTGAACATGCTAGTTCTTCTTGCCATTCTTAAGGTTTCTCACTGTCATTACAAGTTGTTGTCTTTCCCCTTCCACTTCTGCAAATTTGAGACTTATTTCAGAATACCTTTCTTCCATGTCTTTAAGCTCACGCTCCATAGATTTGTTCCTTTCCTTAAGACCTTCCACTTCGCTTAGCAATTCGGCAAGATTAACATCACTGCTGGTATAGTAAGTAGGAAAAACATAAATGATTAGCCAATGAACTCATCTACAGTAAATATATTGCTTAATAATTAACTCTGATTCTTGAGACAAACAGATTGGCCTTGTTGTTCACAACTTATTGTATGCTCATACCTTTCAACTGGTACTGCTGTTGTTGACAAAGGCATGCCTTCTGCAACGGTAGTCTTAGAATGGAGCTTATCTCGTGACTTTCTTCTTTCCTCAGATTTGTTAACATATATAGGTTCCTGTATTTTGAACATTGGTAATATTGAGACTGGAGTAACTATCTAGAACTAAATGGATGGAATTGGAAGCATATTAACAATAAGGATGAAACTGAGATACAAGTTACCTTAACTAAAATTTCAACTGTGATGTCTAGAATTAAAGGAATTTCTATCTCAATTATGCATTGATTGATATAGTTTTGAAGTGGCAACGTTATTTATGTCTTTATTTCTTTCCCGTTAGTACTGCTCAATGGAGTCACTCTGTTTCTATAGAGTTATAATAATTCTGAAATACCGTTTCTATGATTGTTTCATGAAACTAAAATATTGCTGTCTAGTTGCATGACAAATCACAAAACTATATTATTCAATGCATTTTTATAATTGTAATCCACAAACCTTTTGATACCGATCTGCAGAAAAACAATGACAAACTTTGAGTTGTTCCATGAAGCTTTCGAGCTCTTCAATCATGTTGCTGAGATTACTTTCCTTCTCCAGAGCTGAATTAGCTGATGTTTTCAAAGCAGTTTCCCTGAGGTTTATACGTTCCTGCCAGAGGTTGTGAAATTATTAAGCTTTGCTATTGATGAATGAGAACTTATATCAGCTTGGATGTTTGCATTGCATGAAAACGTAGGATGTAAACATTTCATGACTAGATGAAGGATATTATATATCAATGACGTAGAATGTAAACATTTCATGACTAGATGAAGGATATTATATATCAATGTGGTTTTCTTCCACCATTGATGTTTGTTAAATATGACACAGAGAGAATTTTTCCATGCATAACAACTAATTTTTTTATAGAACAACTACCTTAAGCAACCTCAATTTTTTCTGCAAGCTAGTGATATCCTTGGATTCTTGAGGAGCTGAAGTAGAGTGGCTGCTCTTTGAGGCGATGTCAGCTTGACCACCGCTACTTTTGAGTTCTTTCTGTATAGAGCCGATTTCTTCTTCCTTCTTCTGCAGGTCATTCTTTAATTGAGATACCTGTTTCCTCAGTTTATCTTTCTCCCTTTCTTCCCGGACCAAGCTATGTTTTAAGTCATTACACTCCACTCTAATATTTTCCATTTCTGACTGCAAATTTGAGATCACCATCTCCTTTTTATCCTTCAAAGACCTCGTGCTAATTAATTGTTTCTGTGCCTTCTCCGTTTCCTTCTTTGCTAAAGTGATTTTTTTCTCAAGTTCATCTCTTTCTTTATTCCATCTTTGTATCAGCATCTCAGTTTTTTCATTTGATGCCTTCACTTTTTTGGTTTCATCACTTTGCTTCCCATTTTCTTTTGCCAGATCAGAAAATTGGCTTCTCTGCTCTTCGAGCTTCTGGATCTCAGTCTTCAGCATTTGAATTTCTTTAGAGAATTCCTCCTGCTTTTCCTTCTCTTGCCTTTGTGCATATTCAAGTTGTGAAGTCTTATCAGTAAGTTCCATTGACATTTTCTCTATTTGTTTTGCTTTGAGATCTAGTTGGTGTGAAAGGTGTTGCCATTCAACTGCAGTCTGATCTTTAAGTAGCTCAAGTTCTTCATTGGCTTTTTGGAGCATTTCTTCCAGATCTCTTTTTTGCATCTGCAGGTCATTTGCTTCTTCAACTGCTTTCATGGTCATCTTTTCATTCTCATCAATCCTACTGGCCATTTCAACGGACAGCTTTTTAAATTCGTCTTGAAGCCGCTCGGCATTAGCAGCATTTGTCCATCTTGACTTTCTTAATGCCTCCTCTGCTCGGATTGCCCTCTGTTCCTGCTCGGTTTTGGAATGCATCAAGGCGTTGAGTTCTTCTTCAAACCCTTGTGTCCGATTCTCCAGTTCTTTGTTGAATTCTTTGACTTGACTTTCTAGTTCATTAATGGCAATTAAAGACTCTGAGTATTCTTCTGATTGCTGCTTGAGTTTGTCCTCTAGTCTTTGCACCTGAGATTCAAGGTCATCTATAGTAGCCAAATATTCTGAGGACTCCTTTTGTGCCTTTATCGATTCTTGTTGCTGGTTTTGCTTTAACTGTGAGGAGATTTCATCATTTTCCCGGCTCAGTTCTTCTATATGCATCTCTAACTCCTCCTTATGCTTCTTGTAGAACTCCAACTCAGTATTCAGGTCTGTGATTGTCTGCTTCATCATGTGTACTTCATCGGCATCATGTTGTTCATTCAACCGCACCTCTTCAATGCTGGTACTTGCTTCTATCTCACTGGAGAGGCGAGATATTTCCCTGTTCTTTTTCTCTAGCATTTCATTAAGGTCTCTTACCGCAAGAATCAAATTAGAATTGGAATCCTCCGTCTTCTGCAGCTGCAAACGAAGATTGGCATTTAATTCCTTTTGATGATCCAGCTCCTGCCTAATTTCCTTTAGCAGAACCTTTGACCCCTCATTCTCATCTTCCGATAGACTTTCAAGCACTTCCTCATCCAGATTGTTCTTTGTCTTGAGTCGTTCAAACTCCACCTTCATTGCATCTCTTTCATCTTTAAGGCTGGTAACTTGTCTCGATAAATCTTGAGTCCTTTTGTTCTCCTTAGTAATCTGTTTCCTAAGAGATTGCAACTCTAATTCCGATACTTCTACCTGCCTCAATAACATAGCATTTTCACTTCTGAGTTTCTCAACAGGATTTTCTGATTCCTTATTCCATTCTCTTGGGACGTCTTCGGGGCTAATAGCTAACTCCGCTAAACTTCCATCAGAAGTTGAACTGGCCGACCAATCCGTGTTTGTTCTCCGGTGCATGTTCTTTTTAGTCATGCCAGTATCCACTGCTCTCTTAGGCATAGAGTTCTGCCGTAGAGATGAATATAATTCAGCGGGGTCAAACTGCCCATCCTATGAAAGAATTAAAGAACAATTTAATTGTAAACTTGCATAAAATAGCCATCTGTTCCAGGTAGTAATTTCAGGATGCTTTAAAACCCAAATCATTGCCATGCTAAACTATAGTAAAACCAGATAAGTGGGGCCTTTGAACTTACTTCTGTTAAAGTTTGGACATTGTCACTGTAATTGATGCCTTGGCTTTGCAGGCTTCCCTCCCTGGAAATGGTCAAGCCTTCACCATCTCCAATATATCTGATATTGAAATTTCGTATAGGTAAATGGAGCAAGAAACAAAATTAAGGTAAATAGTGAATGAATAGAGATGGGTTATTAATGCTTGTATCACCTCTGATCTTCTGCTCCTTCAATTTTATGAATTGTCACCTATGGGTCATCATGAATTTCCAGAACCAAATTACAGTGAAGCCAATATTAGATTTTGAAATAATAAAAAAAATTAAAATGCTTGAGGCGGTCACTTGACAGTGAAAGAGAACTAACATGTAGAATGGCACCGGAGTTGGCAAACTTAAGCGGCAGAGATACAGTAACAGGTTCAGTTTCTGCAGCAAAATCAGCAAAATCAATCGAAGCTTCACCAAGAAACCCTGCTTTTGAAGATCCCTGCAACCAAACCCAGAAAAAATCAGCAAAAACCACTCACCAGTGGAAACTTGAACAATGGGGAAGAAAAGCCAAAAAGCTGAGGAATTATTACATTTGAAACAACGAAATGGTAAATTTTTTCACTCAATTTCCCTGTTTTTATCTCTCTAATCATTTTCACAGTTTCATAAACAGGATTCTCCCACAAACAACTCCCATCTTGAACTGCCACTTTCTCTAATTTCAGCGTCGGCTTCCCAACATCCTCCGGCACCAACGCTATCGTTACGGCGGACTTTTTCAACCGTGGCACCTGAAAAAAAAAAACAAAAGAGGCTAAATCAGGTAAGAGATCTTTCAAAAACTCTAATAAATTTCTTAACTAGGAATCTAACTCAGTAGTACCTGAGTTGCCTGAAACTGCAATTGAAACACTACTTTGATCTTCTTCTTGTCGCTCTTCCATGCCTTAAACATGGTTTACTTTTTTTTTTTTCAGTCGTATATATGCTGTTAGTTTCTCTGCTGAATGTTTGCTGCAAATCCCACTTAATGCATTGGGATTCTGACTGAAAAATAATCCACAAAAAAAGGGGGTAGTTTATGAACAGCTGGGGGAATGCTAATGTGTGGTGAAAGCAATTAGATCTTCCAGTCTGTGAAATTCCTTTAGTTCAGGAAATTAGAGATTGTCAAAATGGAAGATGACTCAGAGTCAAAACTAATAAATGCATTACAGTGCAAATAAAGAAGCTTCTTTATAATATATTAACCAAAAGAAATCTACTTATAATTCTAAGTAATAAAAGTTTTGGAATTGGAACGTAGTTTTCTTTTGATTGCAGCAAGGCACGAGGTGCCAAACTTCAAACCAAACAGATGGCTGTTTCATCTTATATAAAATTTAATATATTAAACATCATATTATTTTTATCCACAGGATTAGCTAAAATGATAAAGTTTTTTTTATTTTAATTAGTGATTGAAAGTTAAAAATTTACTTTAAATATAAATTAGTTTTAAAATTCGTAATCAAGATTCACTTTTTTATTAGTAATTCAACTCTCTTTAATAAAAACCTCAAACTAAAAAAATATTTTTTAGTGTTTCATTTTGTAAAATTAAGTTTGATCACGAAGGAAAACAACGAAAATTAAGCAAAAGAAAGAAAAAAAAAAAAGAGGCACGGCAGAAGTTAGCACTTAGCTGTTACTTATCATATCATTAAAGCATCTTCCTTTTTTATATTTGTATCGCATTTAAGGAAGGTTTTGTGGACATCAAAATGACTCATTTTTAGGCATTTAATAAAATTTTTAAATAATATTAAATACCGTACAAAGTGAAATTGGAAATGTCCGTTGCATCAAACCCCCAATAAAAGGATACAAATAATAATATTTAAAGAATATAATTAATAAATGGTTCTATTAAATTTAATAAAAACAGTATGATTAAATAAATTCAATGAATTAATTTTCAGTTAGAGCATTTACCCACTAATCAAAAGAAAATATTATTGCTTATTAGGACAGTATTGTAACTGCCAAATGATTAAACCATGATTTGACAAAAATTATAGAGATGTTATTTAAAGGTTTAGAATTGGATGGTTTTTGGAATGGATAAATTATAATTATCGGTGGTTTTAGGAATTATTGATTAGCGACAGCGATGGCCACATACCGAAACCCTTGAGGTTCGACAATTCTGATCCATATTTAACAAAAGCTTCATCGTTTCCAGCAATGCTAAAAAGGCCTTAACATTTATTATTGGGTGCTTTTTTGTAGGTCAAATCCCCGTCAATTTGCTCTATAATACGTGTGGAAACACGTTGCTGCATGTGCTCTCTTCTCTCTCTTGTCCCCACTCACGGACACCCACGCCTAGACTTTTCTAAGATTGAAGTTTATAGAGTTAATTTGTGGAAGTGAAATATTTTAATTTTAAAAAAAGAGTTAAATATTATCATATTTTCTATAAAAAAAATTGTACTCATAAGTGGGATGTGTCAATTTTAGAATTTTCCTTTTAAAACTTTCACTAATAATATATTAAATAATTTTCCTAATTTCATTATATTTATTTAAATATTACAATAATATTTAAAAATTCACTTAATAATTGGATTTGGATATAATTATTTATAATTATACAATGATGACATGTTTAGATAACTATTATAATTGACGAGTCTCATCAAATTGGATGTAATTGAAGTACTCTAATTACACTTTCTCATTACAAGGAGAAAAGTGAAAATTGAAATGATTACACAAGTTACATTCAAAGTCAATTTTTAAAAAATTATTTTTATATAAATTATAATATTATTATAAGCATGAACATGTATGAATATTTGGGATGATTATGGCAAAAAAAATTATTTTAAAAATCCTAAAAAAATTATATTATAAAAAATATGTAATTTTTATTGAATTATAATAAAATTTTATATTATTTAAATCCTAAAAAATTAAAGTTATAATTAAAAAATTTGTAAAAAATTAATTTAGATATTATAAAATTGTTATAATATATTTATTTATAAAAAAGTTTTGGTCAAAAAATATGAATATAACTTATTCATGTGTCCGTGATATATTGGAAGGTTCATTACTTCAATTGAGACAATAAAAAATTATTTCATTCTTTTAGTTAGAATTTTAGGCGGTTCTCAAAAAAAGATACCGAAAAAATTTATCCCTAGGGTAGATACTAAGAGGAATGTATAAACCAATGCTTCCATAAATTCAATCGTGGTTTACAATTATAACTTCCTATCTATTTATTTAGAATCATCTCCTGAATAAAATAAAGAAATAACAAGAATAAAAGAAAAGGCAGCAATTTAAATCAAGATTTTTCCAATAGCCTATGGCAAATCACAAATAGAAGTAGAACTGAAAAATAAAGCAATCTTGCATCAAACAACTTGTCTTCTCATAGTTGGATCTCCAAGTCTTTGGAATGCTCCAAATTCTACTTCAGCATCCAAATTTGGATTAATCCCGGCAAAAACATCGTTATAAAAATAATACAGTTATTCATAAAAAATGTTTTAATTTTTTATCAAAACATATTTATAAAAAAAAATCCTAAAGTTATGGTAAAAAATTATATCATTTATAAGAAGTGTTATGAAAGTTATTAGACAACTTAAAAAAAAACTTTTTTAATGAATATTATATATTATAAATTTTATATTATTTTTATTTAGTTACATATTATAAAAAGGGATATAACCTAGCATAAGTTTTTATAATTAAAGTTATAGACTATTTGAGCTGTAAACCCAAATATTATAAGATCGATACTAATGATGCAAATACAAAATGTTTTTTTACATCATACCATAGAGTATGATACAATTTGAGAGAATTGTGCTAAACACAAGTGCTATACACAGTTCACGAATTCTTTAATTTGAGACATTCAAGATTTAACAACATCACCTTAGTATAATATAAAAAAGAAAAATAAGGTTGGGCCTTACTAACATATTGCATATTTCATAACTTGAATCATAAGTGGAACTGAGATGAACCACACTTTGAAAAGTACATGAAAGAAGGAGATATAGATAATCTTAATGATATAGATCCAAATTCAGATGATGAACTCGGTCAATGACCAACAATTATGATAAAAGCATATGTTAAATATTAAAAAAGGGAATAAGCCAACAAACATTGACTAGAACAATTAGGCAGAATTACATATAATGTGTAATTTTATTGTTATTTTTATTAATAATCGCATTATCAACAACTTTTTTAGATTAACATAATACATGTTGTGATTTAATTTTAATTTTTGTTACTTGTTTAGAAATTATTTTTATCATACTAGTCATTTTTTATAGTTTTTAATATTTTTTAAAAATAAAAATTATATAATTGTGTAATTACAATTTTTATTACTAAACATTACATAGGAAATTACAATATAATTACATTATATTAATCAAATACTTATAATAAATTACAATTATTTGTAATTACAAGAGAGTGTAATTACTACCATAATAATTACATTTAATCCCTCTATGTTGTCCAAGCATACCCTAAATTGATTTAAAATGTGAAACGTTTTAAAATTAAGTTTCATTAGTTACTCTTCAACTTATGTGTTAGTTAACACATTAAAGGATAGTTTGGATATAATGTAAAGAATATTTAAAATATATAAATTAAAATTTAAATATGTAAGTATTATTGCATGGGTAGTATAGATTTACGTACTAAAAATAATAATATTATTAAAAATTATAAAGGCTATTTTCTTTCTTATGTTAATTATTGTGACCTTAAATAATAATTTGAATATGGCGTGAAAGATATTTAAAATATATAAATTAAAATTTGGATATATATAGTATTAGGTCTCATATTAAAAAATTAATTTCATTAGAACTTGTGAAGGATATTTCTTTTAACCTATCATATTTGAACTTTTTATAGATATACACATAATTAAAATTTGATTTATATATTTTAAATATGTTTCATATCAGAATTTATATAAATGTCTAATGAAATTAATCTAATTATATAATTGTTAATATTTAGATCCAAATAAGAAGGAAGAATTGGGTTTAGTGGCTAACACCTGCCATTGTCAGATGTCAGCAGTCACATGGCGTTTCAGAAGAGGTTAGTTTTTTTTTTTTCTCTCTTTAATTATTCAACTCTAGAAATGACTGATAAAAGCTGATCGAATGTCTCCTTTCCTCAAATTGCAACAATTGTAAAGCAGTTTGTGTAAAGCCAACGTTAAAACTTATCTACACCATCCACAGCCAATGAACAAAATGGGGGTGTAGTAGGGGACTGAGTAACAACTGGTATTGTTTCACTATCTTATAATAAGTGGTCGCCATGGTCCACTCTCGTACCGCCACCTTTGTAGAGGAACAAGCATAGCAAACGCACTTGAATGGGATGTGGGGAGGGGCCTGGCTTGGGGTATAGTGCCAGGAAATTAGATATTGATGGTTATAAATTCTGGGTTTCAATTCAATTCTCACAAGGCAAGGCAATGTCGCAGCCTTGAATGGTAGTTTTCAGTTAGGTGTCAGCAAAATTCAATTCATGGCCTTAAATGAAATGAGGGAAGTATGTATGTCTGTAGGATTATAAAGCTTTCTTGTGATATGCTGTGATGCTTTTGTTTTTGTTTTTATGTGTACACGTGCAAGAGGTGAGTCTCTTTAGCTTTAAGTGAGTTTCAACTGTTTCGAAGAATTTTTTAAGTTGGTATGATTGTGTTGTTTATATTAAATTGGATTGGTTTGTTGAATCGAGAATCAGACTGATTTTAGACTGTATTGAAATATAGGTGAATTGGTTTTATGTTTTTAGTCCGAAATTCATGACCCAAATCGGTTTTTTATATTTTAGACTTTCTGTTTTAAAACAGTTCAAATTTTAGAGTTAAATGTTGATAATTTAGTTAATGTTTTAAAATTTTAATTGAATTTAGAATGTATAATTAGTCTTTATGTTTTTTTTTGTTTTTTTATAAATTTATTTAACTTATTTAATTTTTCCTATTTTTTTCAAAATTATCTTTATTTTTATTATTTTTTATTTAAAAATTATTCAAATCAAGAATCGGTAGTCTAATCCATTCGACCATTAGTTTAGATCGAAAAATATTGGACATAATAATATATTTAGCTTTCAATATTTAATTTTTTTTCATTTTGACTCTAATTTTTATTTTTGGATTACTTTGATCTTCAACCTTCAAATTTTAATTAAATTATTTTTTAAAATGAAAATTTTGATTGGACTTATGAAATTTTAATGGTACTAATGTGGCAACTCAAGTGACCGCTTAGGTATACATAAAAATTCAAAAAAAAATTTAAATAATATTAAAAAATTCAACAAATTTAAATGCTCATATTTTTTTTAAAAAAAATTATCCGTGCTAGCAATGAAGTACATGTAGATTGTCATACGAGTGGTCATGTTAGTACTATTAAATTTTTAACAATTCAATTAGTCTTTTAGTCCAAAATAATTTGACTAAAATTTAGAATTTAAATGCCGAAATAATAAAAAAATTAAGGTCAAAATAAGTTAATTTTATTATTATGCCTTATAAATTTGCATGTATAATTTATAGAGCGTCACTCTTTGTTTAGATTAAAAAATTTTTAACATCAGGAAAAAGGCCACAATTTGAGTACGAAATTTAATATTTTTATTTTTGTGTAAAAGAACACTCTCAATTTTGAAGATAAAATAGAATATTGGGCCTTTGTTAGATCCAAATTTCATTGGTAAATAAAGTTGGAAGCAACAGTATGGGCCAGCTTTATTTCGGTGAAACTTAAAGCCTGGATGAATTTTTTTAATGGACAGAGAAAATGGACCAAAGCCCCAACAATGAGACCCAGAAAATATATGACTTAAATTAGTTAAGCATCAATTGATCCAATCCAAAAAAACCACTTGCGACAACAATATCTCATTGACCAAGACACTAGAGATCCCTAGACCCATATAGAATTACCTGCTCAAACCCGAACATTCCTTTAATATTTAGGAGGATTTGAGTGAAAATATTAGACCCTAAAAATGATCTTCAACAATATATATATAATTTTAAAAAAAAAATTTGGGGTAGCCATTTACAAATGTAGGTAAGTTCAGGCAAAATTTTAGACCATTATATTAAACTAAATTAAGCTTAAATAAACATTTATTAATATCATGCTTAAACTCAATTCAAATCTAACCTGACTGAGCTTATGAACACCTCGCTTCTAGTTTTAGTTATCTACTTTTAGTTACCTTGCCTTCTCCTACATTCTAACCATATCCTATTACTTTTCGCCCACAAGGAGAATTTCCTCAATCACCACCATCCCATCTTTATATCAACAATACTTGGATTATTTTATCCTAGAGGTTCAACAAGATTAAGATCTAAACTTCACAACTATCTTCCCTGTATTAATTACATGTAGCCTTCATAAAATTTGCAGTTCTTTTTTTACCCACAGGCTCCTCAAGAAGAGTAACTAATTCCCTTCAACCATATAAGTTTCCATTATTGTTCTTAATTCCAAACTATAAAAATAACTTTGAATCAGAAACTGATCCTCGAATACCCCAAAAAATATATATTAAACACAATAACATTTCTCCTCGTGAAACTTGCTATTGACCCACCGCACAGGGTTTCATTTTTTAGCTTTTGCACGCAGCCGAAGTGGTATAACTTCGTCTTCATCTTCACGTCTAATATAATATCAGCTTTGCCTTCAAAGCAAGCATTTCCTCCCTTTATCCGCTATATAACCCATCACCCACGCCTTGAGAGACCAAAAAAGAAATTGTTTCATAATCAAAAAATGGTGAAGCTAACCATTGTTGGAAGAGTGAAAGATGGGTTACCACTGGCACAAGAAGCAAGGTACATGAACAACGAGACGACGACGTCTCACAACTTATCATCTAACTACAAGCAACAAGCTGAGTTCCTTCTCAATGAAATCTCCAAAGGAGCTTTACCACTTCCCTCAATGACCATCCGCGTTGATCACCATTCTTTCAAGTATCCTTCAACCCCATGCAAACTATATGTGTGTGTGTGTGTGTTTTCATTCATATGCATATATGCATACAACTTAATATCTCTTGAACTGCTTTCATTCATTTAATTGGTTTTTGAAGGCAATAATTACACCAACTTTTTGTTTTTATCCGACACGTATACAAAGTACAAACATAGATTAAGATGAACTATTTTTGCTCTTTACCTTAAGCTATTTGGTGGTGAATGGAATCTGCTTCATCACATTATGCGATTCTTCATATCCAAGAAAACTAGCTTTCAATTATCTTCAGGATTTGCAAAAGGAGTTTGACAAGTTTGATAATGGCCTCATTCACAAGATTACTAAACCATACAGCTTTGTTAAATTCGGTATAATGTCCCCATTAGCAATTTTGAAGCAATATTTCATTACATTTCAATGTTAAACAATCAAATACATATTGAATCAATATATTCTGGTTTTGAATTTGCAGATAGTATTATTTCTAGTATTAGGAAGCAATACATTGATACAAGAACACAAGCCAATTTATCGAAGCTGAATGCTAATCGTCATCGAGAACTCGATATAGTTACCGGAAACATGTCCGATGTCGTAGAAAGAAGACGAAATTCGGGTAATTTTCGGTTTAGATTAAGGAATTTTTGTGCTTAATTAAGTATGAACATTGAACACATAGAATACGTAAAAAGAACTTTATTTTGTGCAGAAATATTAGAGACACCAGCAGCTAATAATACCCCCCAGAGCTCCTCTCTACTATGGGGTTCTCCACGGCTTGAGGCATGTCAATTAGATTTTTTCTTTCTGGTTTGGGTTAATATAACTTTTAATACTTCAACTTAGTAATTAGGTCCACTTTGATCTTTAAATTTAAATTTCATCAAATTTTAATGACGCTGTACAATTTTTTAGTACCATATTATCAAATTTTTATATTTTTCAAATTCACTTATCAAAATAGATAAAATATAAGTATCAATCTAAACTTAATTACCAAGTTCAAGCACTAATAATTTTATCAACTCTTTTTGGCTTCACCAACCTTTTTTATTGGGTTAATCTATTTGCAAATGTTAACCCTTTTCTTTTTCTTAACCATTGTTAACAGGCAATTGCATTGATTTGGACACCCATTGCAATCATTACTGTTATTGCTTGGATTCTTTTATGGGTTAGCCTAGTTTTTACAGATGACTACTTAATATCAACTTTGTAGAGCTCCTCAAATAATAAATCGTGATCAAAGAAAGCTTCAATTCACCACAAGAACTTCAAATACATGTATATATATATATATATATACACGCCATGGAGCTTGTGGTTAAATGAAAAACCATGATCATCAATTGATCGCATGTATACGTTATGTGTTTCATGTATCATGCTTCCCATTTATTCAGATTGTAAATTAATAGACCTCAATTAATCAATTTTCTAATCCAAGTTTTCATCATTTTAGTATTATCGCAATTTGAAATGGTAAAAATATTATAGAAACTCTGTGCTAAGAGTCAAATTATATTTTATTTTTTTGTTAAAAATTTGACAATTTAATCTATATACGTTAAATCAAAGAGAAAATTAGTTTTTTTTTTTAATTTTTCATTTAATTGTACAGTTAATAACTGACGTGACTAACAGAATAATAGACAGTGGCATGTGGCATATCATGTGTACTTCATGTTGACATAAGTGGATCAATTTTCAACAATAGAAATAAATGAAATTTTTAACAGAATGACCAATTGCTCTTTTATCTAATATGCAAAGATTAATTTAACTATTTTTTTAATAGAGAAAGCAAATTACAATCTGATTCTTAATATAAGAGACTCTGTAATACTTTTTCCAGTTAAAAATTGGTTCATAAAAACAATTTTAGTAACATTTACCACCCTTTCTCTCGATGTACCGAATTCAATGACTTTTGGGTGAATTATTGTACTACCATTTGGGTTCATTGTTAAAGGATAAAAAAGAGCATCATCGACCTTACTGAATATGATTAAAACGTGAAGATGATGTCAGGTAAAACAGTTTGGCCTTTTCAAACATACTACCAAAATACCAATGGTTGCCGCACTTAAAATTCATTTACAAAAGTCAATGAAACTATAAATATTTTCCAATTTCTCAATGATAATTTAGTAAATATATAACATGATAAACAAAAAATGGGTCAACCAAATGATTGAGTTCACAAAATATATAAAATTTTGCTATTAAAAAGAGAAACAAATACAATGTTACACTCTGTTGAAACCTGTCCTTTTGAAAACATAGTGTACACCAAGAACAACATCATGGAAAAATAACAAAAAAATTAAAAATTAAAACTTTAAAGCTCTTTTTTTACAGTATTTGTGGGGTATTAAGTCGGTAAAAGTATTACGAAGTTCTTTATATTAGGAGTCAGATTGTATTTTGATTCCTCTATTCAAAAAATGGACAAATTAGTCTCTATACATTAAATAAATTGATCCTCTAGTTAAAAATTTCATCCATTTGTATCATTAAAAACTGACGTGACTGATGGAATAACAAGACAGTAACTCACGACGTGCCATGTCCATCTTATGCCGACGTACAAAGACTAGTTTTGTAACAGTATAAATGGATGAAATTTTAACAGAAAGATCAATTTACTCTTTGATCTAATGTACAGTTAATTTGCCTATTTTTTAGTAAGGGGCAAAATGCGACTCTTAATACAATAAACTTTATGGTACTTTTATCTCATTATATCTCTATACAATGAAAGGAAGCATCTTTTTAGCCATTTTACATGAACATTACATTGTTATTCATATTGAAATCACTGCATATATCATCCCCAGAGTAAGGAACCAACGAACTCGTTCCCAGAAATTTGGGTTTCGAAATGGAATTGTGAGCTAAACATTTCGTTTGCCGACCCGTTGCTTAGTCCATCGTGAAGATCACTGCCACCGAATGTTCCTTCGTTTAACAAGAACGCGTCCATAAAAGGGTCTTGGAAGTTTGAACTTGAATTGTGATTAAATCCATAAGAGGTAGCCGCCGGACCGCATTCTTGATCGAGCGATAGCCATTCTGCGAATAAAACCTTTGGCAGGGGGCTTCTTTGTGGCTCTTTGGAGAAATCGATAACATGCTGCGGAAAGGCTCGATCAGTGCTTACCGAGAGTTTATCAATGTGATTGAACGATTCATAGGTTGGCATTTGGTCCGAGAAAATTCGAGAGGGTGTGGATTGTTTGTTTTCCGAGCTTGAAGTTGTGCATTGACTCCTTGCTTGAGAATCCATTTCTTCAGCTTTTGCAATTCTTTTTTTCAGATATGAATGCCAATAGTTCTTTATCTCATTATCTGTTCTCCCAGGCAAATTTTGTGCAATTTGTGACCACCTAATCAAATACAATCCTCATTAGTTCCATACGTACGTACATACATACATACATACATACAGTGTTGTTGCTTACTTGTTGCCTAACAAATGATGAAGGGTGAGAATCGTCTCCTCCTCTTGCGGCGTAAACGTGCCTCGTTTTAGCCCCGGTCTCAAGTAATTAATCCACCTTAATCTGCAACTTTTCCCATTCCTCAGCAACCCTGAATGTACAATTATGCCAGAAAATTGTTTTAGGGGAGGTCAAAGTGCAATTTTACCATTATACTAATTTATAATTTCATAAACTTCATAAGTACTACAAGACATATTAAATACCCCTTATATACGCCCCAGAATTACGTAGTAAATACCGGTAAATTTACAACATTTACAATTTCATGTGAAAAAAACAGGGGAAAGCTGTTTAAAGTGTTTGATGATAAGTTCAGTTTAGTTATTTTTACAAACAGAAAGTAGTCATCAATCATCATCAATCCCTTTCACTTTCTTTTCACTTGTGCTTTAGCCAATAAAAGAATCAATCGTTTTCCGTTTAACACAAGATTTTTTTTACCACAATTTTTTTTTTTTTTTGTGTTGACTCCCACCATCAACACCACCACCACCACCAACAAAAACAGAAAAAAAAAATCTTTAATGTTTTTACACAGACACGGCAAACCAAACAAAGTACAAACAATAATCTTTATTACATGACATTACTAGTTGCAAAATCATATAAACACCAGCCAATCAACAAATAAAGAAAAAACCCAGAAATATAACAATGAATATGAGAAGGGAAATGGAAAGTAACCTGCATTGATGGGAACAGAGCTCCAACAACCATGGCCATGTTTAAGGACATAGTTTCTAAGCTTTAAATCTTCTTCAGGTGACCATAAACCCTTCTTATGTTTAGCTTTTGGCTTATTATTTTCAGATGGCTTGGAAACCATTTTCTTTTAGCTTTAGAAGGAGAAATAAACCAGTGCTTGTCCTTTGGTACAAGCTTTAAAAAAAAGGAGACAAAGAGAAAAGGGAAAAATTAAGGGGCAATAAGCAATGAAGCAAAGGGCAGAGACTGCAAATGCAATAAATAGCTGACCCCCAAAAAGTTATTAATGGTATAAATCTAAGATTAGTTGTAAGTTCACTGATTTAAAAAAAGGAAATGAAAAAAATAATATTGAAGTACTATTATTAATACTACTTAATTATGATATAATAAGTTTATCTTTGGTCCAATAAATAAACTTCTTTCAAATTTGAGTAAATTCCACTCAAGGTCATTAAACTATTAGTAAATTTACGTTTTGGTCACTTAACTTCAAAAAGTAACATAATGGTTACTATGAAACAACTTTGAACATAAGGAATATGCGAACCAAAATCCAAACAGCTTTCTTCTCCGACCTTCAATATTGACTTCAGATCGACTTAGATCTAAGGTATGTTATTCTACTCGTCGATGGTATTGACCTACTATATTAATAGTCGAATTGTCATTTATAGCTCACTAGTCGAACTTTTGAAAAATAAAAATTTAATAATCCAATGACTTAAATAAAAAAAACTATCGAATAGTTCAATGACTTAAATGAAAACTTTTGAAGAGTTCAATAATCATTGTGTAACTTTTTGAGGTTGAAAGACTAAAACATAGATTTATTAATAGTTTGGTGACTTTAAGTGCAGTTTACCCATTTCTTCATTGAAGAAATAGTAATGATGATTATCTGTCTTGTTTAGAATCAATATTATTTTGCTTAATTACAATCTTATTGACTTTGTGATAACTACCTTTGATGAAGGGGAAAATTTATTAGATGAATTTTGGACCATTTAAGGAGTTATTATTCATGAATGGATTAGATTAAAATAATAAATTTATTTGTTGAAATTAATACAAGCCTGTTTTAGACCTTAGCTGGTAAAATTAACTACACAATTCAATTTTTCTATTTTTTATTGTTTGGTAGTACAAAGGAATATTTCCAGATAAGAATAATTTCTTTTATTTTACTTTTTTTGGGTTATGCTTCTTGCTCCTTGGCTTTGTACAGCTTATCTTAATCTTATTAAATTATTGGTGATTTTATATTTTGATCATTTAATTTCAAAAAGTTATAAAATAGTTACTGAATTATTCAAAAACAAATTATTAAAGTTGTTGGGTTGTTAAGTTTTTTTCTTTTTTTAAGCCTGGCTAGCAAGCTCCAAGCGATTTTCGGATGACCGATACAATGAATCAATATCCATCAATTAGTAGAAGAACGTACCTTGTATCCAAGTTGATTTGATAGTCAATGTCAGAAATCGATAAAGAAATTTATTTGGATTTTACTTTCTAGATTCACGATGTTTAAAATTATTTCATAAAAAAAATGAACTATAGAATAGAAGGGGAAAAAGAGCTTTGCAAATAAAAAAGGCCATAAAATAGTGATTTTAATAACTCATTGACTTACATGAAAACTTTAGAATAATTCAGTGGCCATCTTGTAACTTTTTGAAGTTAAGTGACCAAAACATAAACGGACTAATAGCTTAGTGACATTGGGTGTAGTTTGCCCTAAAATTAATGGCTAGGCAATGAAGGGTAAAAGTGCCATAGAGGCATTGTATAGTTGTACTAGAAGCCAGATTGCATTATGCTTTATCTACTAAAAAAAATGGATAAATTAGTTCATGTACATTAAATCTAAAAGCAAACTAGTTCTTCTGTTAAATTTCCATCCATTACTACTATTAAAAATTGGTCATTGTACGTCAGCACGAGGCACACGTGGTGTGCCACGTATAATTCTCTGATTATTTTTTCAATTATACCAACTTTTATTAATAATAATGAATAAATTTGTCAACAAAAACGTATACATGCCCATGTTAAGGGAAATAAATTTCTATTATAACTGTTTTTTTTATGAACTATTATGACCATAAAAAGTAAAAGTATAAGTAAGGGAAAAAAAAAGAATATAGATATAAAAGTAAAAAAGTAAAAGTTTTAATGTGGATAAAAAGAAAAGGAATATAATTTTGGAATGTTCCAAAATAATAATATAGATATTGAATTCAAATGGGTCAGAATATTTGTTTATTGAACTTGTCTTAATATTTTTGCAATGTAATCCTTTTTTTATTCCATCCTTTTCTGTACCGACAATTTATATTTAAAATAAAAATACAGATTTATTAAAAGAAAGAATACAACCATTTTTAATATTATTTTAATATTGAAATTAAATACATTGGTGCATGAATTTCAACCTTTAATTAATCAATTTTTTTTTATTTGGATAAAAGAAAGAAAATCATTTTTAGTTTAATGTAATTAAAACCGTGTTATGAAAAAAAATAATTAATTAACTTTTCTTAGGAATTAATTAACTTATTTTCTAACAACTATAATCGGGTAAAAGTACTCACAATTATAATTTTATAAATAGGGTTATATTCAAAGTCACTAAATTATTAGTGGGTTTACGTTTTGGTCATTTAATTTTAAAAAGTTAATGGTCATTAAATAATTCGAAAGTTCGCATTTAAATCATTAGGCTGTTAAAATCATTGATATACGGTCTTATGTGTTTGCACCAGTTGAAATATCTCTTTCCTTTTCTTTTCTACAATTCAATTTTATTTTCATGAAGCAACTTTGAATGCCATGAATGAAACACCCCTTAACCCTAAATCGTCGCCGGAACAGGGTTACGAGGCATTATCGGACATATCAGACAATTTACGATTATTTCACAAATAAATAACATACATATTATAAATTAACGATTAAGTCCCTTTGATGGACCTTCGAGGCCCAAAATATGTATTAGAAGTGGAACTGGACTTGTTCGAGTACTCCAGAAATTTTTCGTAAATTTTTTTTTTTGAAACTCAATATAACCTGTTTATAAACATCTAACATTCCCTGCAATTTTCAAACCGCAACCAATCCAAAACCAATGGCTCAACCAAAAACAATTTAATACTCAAATACACTTATATCATAACTAATTCATTAACATGGTAATCAAATAATTAAACATTTATAATATCATTCAAATTGACTAATAACTTCATTTATTTTTCTATTCAAGTTTAATGCCAACTTTTATAATATACTCTTTACCATTTCACTTAAAACTAAGTTCAAAACATCACAAACTATCCATACTTTATTACCAAAATCATATGACCTATATATATGACCTGGGTACATGCCACGTTTACCAAAAGGAAAAGAAGATACATCACCAAAGTTGTGCTAAAGTCAGGATTGATCTGGATGCTGAATTGAGACTTTTGACTTCTACTGACCTGCGCACGGAAATAACCGTACGCTGAGTATTTCATACTTAGTAGTATTTACATATTTCAAACTATATAACTTTAATGAATTATAAATACTAACCATATAACATTAAACATGTAAAATTTATAAATCATAAAAACTAATTTACATTCAATTTCATATTTCATATATAATAATTCATCAACGATATCATATCTTAATATCTTGAACTTGATCAATTCATGAACCTTAGGTTCATGTTTCCAAATCTCACATACAAATTCAATTCACAAGTCGACTAACAATTTCTTTCTCATACTTTTAATCATATGATCAATCAAATTTATTCAATTCTCTTATTTCAAATATTCACCCTATTAACAAACTCAAACCTTGGCGGATACACGGATTCCAACCAAACACACTAGTATGCCAAATTGTGCCTAAAACGGTACTCAGTACCTGATCAATATATCAGAAGCAGTATACGGCACATAAAGTGCCTGAAAAGACACACGTGGTGCCTGATACGACACATATAGTGCTTAATCGGCAAAGCCGATAAATTCCCGTACTCTTCCAATCCTATTGCATGCCAACTATATCCGACTCAGCCTGACTAGTTAATAGGGTATTCAAATCATTTTTCAATTTCAATTTCACTTTCAATGTACAATTCAATTCGATACAATTTTCCACTTTCCAACAATATACTATCAAATATTCATACATAATCACACTTCATCTTAATTTCATTCAATTCAATATTGATACTTACCTTATAATTTTACTTACCATACACATAAATTTAAATATAACATTTAATAAATAGTAGTTTGAATTATAGTAATACAAACTGTGAATTTCTCGTTTTAGTCCTCGATAGCCTTTTCCTTTCCTTTGTGTGCCGATGCCTCGGGTTCTTTATTAGCTACGAAAATAATAATAATTTTTCATTATTAATACAGCACCAATTTATATTAAATAATTGAATTTCTATTCAATTTCTATCTTAATTTCAATTTAGTCCTAACTAAATTCACTTACTTTCCTATCCTAATTCATACCTTATTTTTACTTAATTTCCTACCAAATTCAACTTAACTACTCAATGTTCATATTAAAACCCTAATTTCAAATTTATTTCAATTTAATCCCTATAACACAAAACTTATAGCTCCTTTTACAATTCAACCCCTTAATCAATTCTAACTAGAAATTCTATCAATTAAACCCCTTATTCATCATTTTGTTCAACATGAACTTTATTCAAAAACCTAAAAACTTTCAAAACTTCAACTTAAATTCAACAAAACCTTGTTCTAAAGCTTCTAAAACATCAAAATTAAGAGAAAATAACTTAATTGACTTACCAATTAAAGCTTAAAGCTTCAAAACCTTAGTTTTCTTTTCTTTTTTTTGTTTTCTTTCCCTTTTTCTTTCTCCCTATTCGAATGCTTCTCTGTTTCTTTTCTCCTTCATTTCTTTCTTTTATTCTTTTTGTTTCTTTATTCTTTTATGTTTATTTACTTTATTAATTTAATACTATAATAAATATCTATTTAATAACAAATATTTACATTACATTTTTACACACATATATTTTACACTTATCTATCATCATCACCATCCAATTGTCCTTATTTTATTTAATTTATATTTTAGTTTATAATAAAATCTATTTACTTAAATAAAAAGTAATTAAATAAATATATTACAATTGTACAAATATAATTATTACACATGTATATTTTTATTATCATACATTTGTCTTTATTTTAATTTATTTCATAATATAATAATATAATAAAATTAAATAATAATAATAATAATAATAATAATAATAATAATAATAATAATAATTAATGTATGAAATCTAATCTTAGATTTTTCAATTCATTTGGCGCCTCAATTAGAACAAATAGAATAATTACCATTTTGGTCCTTTATATTTTCTTTTAATCTATAATTCAATTTTTACATATTATTCAATTTAGTCTTTTTTCCTAATTACTCCTAATTAAGCTAAATTCACTTAATTAAAGCCTAATTAAACACACAATTAGACTCACAAATATTACTAATAAATATTTATGAACTCGATTTACTAAGACGGAGGCCCGATAATGTACTTTTTCCAATGTCTGTGAATTTTGGGTTATTACAATGAATCTGCGAACCAAAATCTAGACAACTTTTTTCTCTGATCTCCGATATTGCTCGTCATATCAACTTGGTTCTAAGGTATGTTCTTCTACTCATCAATGGGTATTGATCCATCGTACTGATTGTCGAAATGTCTCTTGGAACTCTCTAACCAAATTAAAAAAAAAAAAACTTAACAGCCCAGAGACTTAAATGAAAACTTTCAAATAGTTCAATGATCGTTTTATAATTTTTTTAAAATTGAATGATCAAAACATAAATTTACTAATAATTTAATTACATTTGATGTAATTTACCCTTATAATTAACATAATAAGTTTAATTGATCATCTATTCTTCTCAAACCGTTGTATACAAATCAACTCGATTTTATATATATAAATTATCACCAACAAGTGGTTGGATGTAATTATAATCCATATTGTACTTCTAAGAGAAAAAAACGTAAGTTTAAACTATTAAGATAATATTATTAAAAATGGCAGCCAAGAATCTCAAATATAAACCGTAAATGAATATCTAATCATATAAAAAAACAAAATTCGTATGATCTAATTATTTAATTTTTTAAAATTGTTACAATAACTATTGAAGAAATTAGTAACGTAACGGAACTTTCTTACTAAAATGCACTCAAGTGTCAACGCCGCAGTATAGATCATGGAGACAATAATTTTACCATCTATGAGACTATGACCTTAACACAAAGTTTAAAAATTCGAATGTCGGCTTTAATTAGACTGGCAAAGTCCATTAATTAATATCTTTAGTGAGTCAATAAACTAAAATAATTCAAATTTGAGCTTCAATTATAAAATTTAAATCTTAACTAATAAAAACCATAGTAGTACCATACGTATATTATTCAATACTTGACTTTAATAATTATATTTATAATAAGGGTAAATTGTATAAATAGTCATCTAACTATTAGTTTATTATTGTTTTAGTCATGTAAGTGTAAAATTTTTAATTTTAATCGCTATTATTATCGAAATTTAATATTTTGGTTACTATTTTATTAAATCACGGCATGATAACAATTCTTACACAATATATCAAATGATAAAATGCTCTCATACTAATTATTGTAATTTTTATAAATATAATAAATTTTTAATAATTTCTCAATTAAATTGAGACCTAATTGATGGGTGATATTTAGGGGTGTAAATGAGACACTGGTGCTCACAAACTACTTGAGTTTGACTCAAAGAAAACTCAATTTAATAATTATTGAACCGAATATGAGTTGGCTCGAACAACTTATCAGCCTTGTTGAGATTTTCATCTTCAAACTTATGTTATTACCATTAATATATATTATTAACCCAAACTTAAATATAGAACAAAATTCAAGCTCGAGTTAGAGTACATACAAATTTAATCGAGTTCGAGCTTAAGTAAAAAATTTGGTGAATGAACTTAATTAAGCTCGAACCTAAAATTAAATGTAGATTAAGTCGATATGGCATCTAATAATAATATAGGTTTATTATATTTAATAATTATTTCTTTTTAAAATAACATATTGAATAATTAAATGTTTTTTAATGAAGTAATGAAATTCATTGAATTGGGAACCTTGGGTTTTGTATCAATGTCCTAAACGTCAAATTTGTTACTTTTATGAATTGAATTGAAATGATAGGAGTGGTGAGATAAACATTAAGAAATGACTAATCAATAATTGCCAATTATGGACCCTTCACTCTTCTTCTGTTCATTAGCTTCTAAACAATACAGACATACATACATACATATATATATTCTCAAGATTCGGAGCCTTTTGACAGATTGTATCTACATAATTTGATTATTATAATATATATTAATTATTATTTAAGCTCAATTATATTATTTGTATATTTACCAAAAATGCACTGTCAATTAAACCTTTTTTATTATACACGTGCCAAGGTGGGAACTGAGTTCATAGAATTAATTCAAGCTTGTTACCAAAATTCATATTAGAGTATATATAACATTTGATACCTGAACTTTATACTTTTTCTTAATTTGATACCTAAATTTTTTTGGACCTAATTTGATACTTGGCATTTTTTTTTTCTAATTTGGCACTTAAGTTTTTTCTTTTAGTTTTACTTTGGTACCTAAATTTATTAAATATACATCACATAAATACACATATTATTGTTTTTTATAGAAACACAAAAATTATTGTTTTAGATGTTATTAACATCATTCCAGTAAATTTGTACTTTTTATTAACATCATCCCCGTTATTAAAAAAACATGTTAAGATTCCCGTTATTAAAAAAAGAAACATGTTAAGATGTGGATAGTTTACTTTCTAACGTATGCATAAAAATAAATAAATATCAAAATTACATATAAATTTTAATTTAACGTGTAATGTTATACATGAATTTTGATTTTTGTGATTTTATATATAAAAATTTGTTTTGATTCAATTTTTATAAATTATTAATAATATTATTGAATTAACATCATTTTGTGTTGATATATTGTATACATAAATAATTATATTAATCTAATATGAAAATAAATGTATGTAATTGAATCAAAATTAAAATTTCATGTATACATATGTATAAATCGCAATTCAAATTTCATAAATATAATTGCACCAAATCAAAATTCATATGTTAATTATATATTCGGCTAAAATTCGTGTATAAATTTGATATTAAAAAAAAAGCTAAAATTACTAAAAAGGTAAACTAAAAAACACACGATTGAATATTTTAAATTTTGTGTTGAACCTTCAAGCTTTCGTTTTCATCCAAGCCCCTGAGGTTGCAAGTTCGTAAGACTTTTTTTATTTAAAAGATCTATTTATATAATAAAATATATAATGATAATTTTAAATTAAACGAGCTTAAATGTTGAGATAAATCTGGTTTTAAATAAGTTAAAATTTTGTGTTTATGAACCAAATCAAATTATATTTTTAATAATTTAAAATTTTTATGGTGTAAAAATTAATATTTTATATTTAAAATTGTAAAAATATATATTTTTTCGAAAAAGACTACATAAGAATTATAGGTTGTTTTTTATTTATTAAAAAAATATTTTAGAAGAATATGTATGAAAATGACTTTCCAAAGGGACTGAATTGAAAATTTCCCTTCTTGCTTTTTTCCCCCTCTTTTAGCTTACATGTGGTTAAAATAAAAAGGCTAATAAGTGATTAATTGAATAATTTATTTTGTAGGTTATTATTTAAATATAACAAAGAAAGTTTCCTTGTTAAAATAAAATAAAAAATTGAGATTTAACCTTTGCTCTTTTGAAGCTGAAAAAGATTTAGGGAATAATATGGCGTCATTGTGCGTATGTCACAGTATGTATATATATATTTAAAATTAAAATAAATTATTGTAATGTCCAGAACAAATGAAACAACTATATATTGAAATTAAAATAGGGATCAATAGTAGCTTTGTCATATTAGGTGTCTAAACCTTGCATTTTGCAATAATTTTTATTGGCATTTATGCAACTTGATTATGAATATTCCTACAAATAACCAATGTGTTCATTTAATAGGGAAAAAACATTATTCAAATAAAAGGCAAATGTTTAAAAGAAAAAATTTTGGGGGGTTGGTTTGATTTTGTCTTAAGGATATATATATATATATATATATATAAGGGTAAACTTAAAAATAGTTACTTTTGTTTGTCTCAGATTACATTTTAGTCACTTATGTTTGAAATGTTACGTTTCAGTCACTTACGTTGTCATTTTGTTACGAAGTGGTCATTTTACCGTTAAACTCTGTTACTTTCCTAACGGCTGTCCAACCTGGTAGTCCAAATAAGTTTTAAATGTCAAATTGGATGTCCAGTTAATGGGATGAAAATAAGGTTTTAATTGAATAAATTTAATTTGGATTACCACGTAAGACATCCAAGTTGGTATTTAAAACCCATTAGGGTTGCTACGTAGGACCGCCTTTAGGGAGGTAATGGAGCTTAACGGTAGAGTGACCATTTCGTAACAAAACAATAACGTAAGTGACTAAAATATAATCTGAAGCAAACAAAAATACTAGTGACTATTTTTGTAATTTAGCCTATAAAAAAAAAGGGAATGAAGAAAAAGGAACTACCAAACAATATTGTGACGGAAGTAGCAGTTTTAAGTGTGATGGGATGAATGTATATTTTGTATTTATTAAGATTGGTGATTAAATTAAAATAATTAATTGTTTACAATAAATATTTGGCCTTTTTTCCTTGGCTTATAAGTTAAGAAAAAGAAAAGAACAGGCTCAAAAATTCATTTCAAAGATTCCTAGTTAAACTTTTAATTATGTTGCTATCATGTGAAACATATGTTAAGGAAAGTAGAACATTTTTTAGTGGTTCAATTTGAAAGCATGTTGAGAAATACCCACTTTGGAATGTGTTTTTTTTTAATTGGTTTTTAAGGTATTTTTTAAATAATTATTAGTGTTGAGGGATTTTCAAGAAAATTTTATGAAATGTCGTTTGCTTAGAGTTAATCTATCTATCTCTGAACAAGTTTGATATTAAAGCAATTCAATGTTGTGAATGTTTTTCATTGCATTTCCGGATGAAGTTATCTAGATGGTATGTATATTAGTTTTTATGCAAATTTAGTTATTTTTTAAATAATTAGTAATGTCGAGGGTTTTCTAATTTTTTCGGGAGAATTTTATGAAACATTGTTTGTTTAGAGTCGCTGAATCTCTTAATAAATCTGGTATTATTTCTTGTGAGAGATTTTGTCTCCCAACTCTAGTGAGAGACCGAGTGCTTGAAGAGATAACAATTCATAGAGTTGAAATGCCTTGTAGAGAACCTAAGAAGGCAAACTATACACAAAGGATTTTCGTTGGACTCGAACCTGTGCCTATAGTACACAAGTGATACTATTTTCATTCTTTGGCATGATTGTCTGAACCGAACTAGACGAAATGGTTGGACTGAGAATTAACTAGGATATTGGTCCAAAGAAAAATATTATATCGGTTGACTCGAGAACAGATATCGATTGATTGAATCGGATTTTTATGAATTTTTTAATAATTTATTTAATCGAACTAGGCAGACTAGTAAACTGATGACCTAACCAATTTGACCACCAATCTAATTCTAAAAACCTTGTTGATTGGTGTACTATAAGGTATAGATTCGAGTCCAACCATGCTTATCAATCAATGATTCACTTTTTCAACTATAGGAGAAAACACACCCCTACTTTGTTAATTCACTACTTTAAGCCACCAATTTAAGCACTCAAACTATTAATAAAGGTAGAAAACAAAACCTCATTTCAAACGAATACCAATTAAAACAGCCGTTAACCCGAAACAAACAATACTCGGTAAAATTCTCTCAAAACAATCAAGAATCTTGAAGAATAAAATCAATGAATTTAAAGCCTGTAAAAAAGAAAAAGAAACACAACCTATTGCGAAAGCAAGTGATGTGGTCAACTTTGGTTTGCAGTGACAATGTTGTCTGTCTTGTGGGGTTTAAACCTCTAATTTACACAATTGCTCAAGTGTGCTACCAAACTTTCATAAAAATATCACAAATTATCAAACCTCACAAAACTTCAACATTAACCTACCTACCTACCCCCCTCTCTGTTTTTTTTTTTAATTTCCTATTCAAGGTAGAAAAATACAAATACATAAAGTCAAAACAATACTTTTCAATGATTCGTTCCTATGAAGACATGTGTAGTTTTCAATTCTCATTCTCTTACCCAACAATTTAGTATCAAAGTTCAAGCTAATTTTTTAAATGATTGACAGCTAAAGTTTAATTTTTATGCTAAAAAAGTTAAATGGGTAAATTATATTAATAGTTATCTAATTATTAATAAATTTATATTTTATCACTCAATTATTTGATTATTTTTTATTTTATTTTATTTGCCCTTATTAAAGAAATGTTTAAAAAAGAAATTACATGTTGAGTAATTTAATTCCACTAGGCTACTTGTATTGAGTATATTTTTATGGATATATAAAATAAATCAATAAGAACCCCATTCAATAGACTTTTAATATATTTATCAAATCTTTATTCTCCAATATGTTTATTAATTTATCTCTTGATTTTAATTACACTAATTTTAAAATTTTATTGTATTGACTTGACAATATAAATATATGCTCTAATTACTTGAGTACAACCAGAAAAGGCTAAACAATTACATAAACAAATATTATGTTCACATAAAATTATTAATATTAGAGCCGTCTGCTCAATTAGATTTTGCAATGTGTTCCAAAATCATTCGATTAAACTCCTTTATGTTTTTTATTTTTTATTTAAAAAAAGGTAATCTTATTGACATTAAATTATTTTTCTTGGTCGTCTTAATTAATTAGGTAGCTTGGTAGATAGCAAGTCCACAAAAACAAAAAAAGGGTTAAAATTGTCTATAGTCCTTGTATTTTTCAAAAAAAATAGAATTTAGTCCCTTTATTTTTAGATTTAAAATTCAAATCTAACTGTTAACTTTTTTTTTATTAAATTTGTTATTGTGTCATTTTGAAATAATAAAAAAAAACCTACTCATTTTGTAGCTATGTAGTTAAAAAAATATATGTTGTAATTAACCTAAATTTGACAAAAAATAATATTAACAATTAAACTTGAATTTTAAAATCTAAAAAATGGAAGGGCTAAATTTCAAAAAATATAAATGCATGGACTAAATTTCTATTTTTCAAAAAATACAAAAACTATAGGCATATTTTAACTAATAAAAAAAATAAGAATTAAATCAATAATTTATTTTTGAGACAAATATATTTGACACACCATACACACGATGTACCGTATATTAAAAGTGTTGAGCAAATTCTAATTTTACATGTAGCTAATTATGAATAATTAAGGATAATTAGGTATAATTAATAATAATTAATTAGTAAACAAGGTTATCGTGGACATAGAGATAATGTTAATTGAGCATTTAGAATTAATTGTTTTAGGTAAAGGTTTTGTGTGGAATTTGTTTCCCTATGTTCACATCCATTTTGCTTTTTCCCATTACCTTTTAATGGATTAATTTGGTTATTTAGGTTTAGGATTTTATTAAATTTTATGATTTTATTAAATTTATATTTATACGGTTAAAATGAAATAAATATAAATATATTAATTATCAAATTTTACTCTAGTGAAGGTATATATTTTAAATTTCAGATTAACGTCATTATCATTGTTTTTTAAAATTTAAATTTAACTATAAAAAATTATAAAATAGTTATTAAAATATTTGAAAGTTTTTGTTGAAGTCACTGTATTATTAAAATTGTTGCGGTATGACCTTTTTTTTCTATTCGAACCGCCTACATTAATTAAAAGCTCTGCTTCCCCCCTTGTTTTATACAGTTCAATTTTTAGAAACAATTTTAAATGTCACAAATCTTTAATGGTTTTATTCTTGATCTCCATAGCTAATCAACATATCAACTTGGAATTAATGTATGTTATTTTACTCATCAATGGATATTGATCCATCGTACCAATCATCGAATAGTTACATGGAGCTCGCCAGTCGGACTTAAAATTTTTTTAACAACCCAACGATTTTAATAAAAACTTCAAAATAGTTTAGTAACTTAAACAAAAAATTTTGAATATTTCAATGACCATTTTGTAACTTTTTGAAATTGAGTGATCAAAATGTAAATTTACTGATAGTTTAATGACCATGGGTAATTTACCAAATATGTTTTAATAAAATAAAAACTAAATTTTCTATAACGCACCTTTATTTATCTCCAATTATTCACAAAAAAATATAAAATAAGAAATTAATTATACAATCAATATTCAAAAAGATTTTCATGTTGGACTATATCATTATATATCATTATTTAAAAAGATATATTAAATATATCTAGTGTATAAATAATTAAATATATTATATAAGTTCACCTACACCATCGAAGACTCAATCAATGGAAGGTTCGTTATTGAGTGGCAACTGGCATGGGAAAGAATAAGACAGTAGATATGTCTGTTACGTGCCCAAAAAACCCTTACACTTTACATTACATAAGCTATACGTATGCATAAAAGTCTACAGTACAATATCTTTATATACATACATGTCGAATATCAGACATTGACTTTAATTTGACACTAAAAAAGCCATTGTCACCGTGACAGACCAGTGATGAAAATGGACTGAAAGTATATAGTTGCAATCAACTAATCATAGGATTTGATAAATACATATATGGTTATTTATTTGCATTAGAGAAGAATTGAATAATGATAGGTAACTGTTGATGAGAGGTTTTTTTTTTTTTAAATATATAATTAAAAAATTAATACTCACGTAATTACGGTAAGGATTACTTTTTTTAAAGGTTTGAACGCGAATAGATTTTATAATGAATAAGTCATTAAATTAATAAAAAAGTTTTGTTGATTAAAATTTAACTATTAATAAAATTATATTGAAATTAAATTTAATAATTATAATAAATAATGTGTAAAAGATTATTGGTAATTTTTTTTTAGCAAAGTAAAAATAATAATTCTCAGTCATTGCAGGACCAGGATACACTATACAAAATTGAGAATAATTTGAATAATGCCAATTAAACAATAATATCATATTTAAACGTGATTTTGCAACATGAATATTGTCTGATTGAGAAACAAGAATACTATAATTTGGAGAGTTAACTATTGTTTAATTATTATTTTGGAGCAGCGGTTTAAGTTTTTATTAGATATTTGTTTGATACGTATTTAAATTATGTGACTACATTTTCTATTTTTCATATTATATATATATAAAAAAAAAGTAGGAGTAAATTGAGTTTCAATTTGATTGGAGTCGATATTGTTGCTGGTGCAGGAGGACGTGGATTCGAGTGCGCTAAAGTGCATTATCCTTCTATTTAAGGGTTGGGGAGGGGCTGAGCAGTTCTAGACATTGTATAAAAAAGAACAGATATGATAATAAATTGTAATGAGATTAATGTTAAAAAAAAAAGAAAAAAGAGTAATATGCAAATGCATAAATATATCAAAATCAACATAGAACAAAATTTTTGGGGTCTAAACCAGGATGTCCTCCAATGATAGCAATGACTAAGGCTTAGTTTAGTATTGTTTCTCAAAAGAGCTTTTGAGCCAAAAAGTACTTTTGAGCAAAAGTTAAAATTTTCTATTTCTACTTTTGACTAAAAAAGTGCTTTTGCAAAGCATTTTTGATCCAAAAACACTTTTAAAAAGTTCAAAAACATATTGTTCAACAATGGTTTTATCTCAAAAGTACTTTTTACCCAAAAACGCTTATTAGAAACAATGCTAAACTGGTCATAATTCTCTTATTGCTAATAGTATTGAGAAATTATAACATGTCACAACTCACAATTTATATAAAAATCCAATAAATATAACATTAACATGAACACAATATGTGATACAAAATTGAGAATTGTTCTTGATACACCATAATTAGACAATAAAACCACACAATATGAGATAACATAAAAAAAATAACATCAATGAAAATGTAAAAACATTTTCATTAAGAAGAAAGTAAATAACTTGTAAAACTTTTAGAAAAATGTTTTAATCAAATACTTAAAGTATCGATATCTTATCAATTAAGTTTTTTTTTTTTTGTCAGTTTCATTATTAGCGTAACCATTAAATGGCAATTCAAATATTACATGGACTATATCTAAAACACGTGGAACAAATTACTATTTATGTATTTATCGTATGAATTTCATGGACATGACGTGTTTAAAAACTATTCGTACAAAATTTTAACAACACTACTTGTTGGTAAATATGTTTGTATTAATAACTTGATCTATATATTTTAAAAATGCTGCACTTGGAGTGTGAACTGGAATTTAATGCATAAACAAATAGTTAGTTGATGGAAGAAGTACAATATTTTTAAGGACCCAAATAAAATATTCTGAAGTTTACAAATCAATTTAAAACCAGAGCAACGATTTGGGCTTTTTGTGCAATTAACCCTCTTGAAACTTTGGGTTATTTCTTAATTGTACTAAAATGGAACAAGCCCATTAGGCTCAAGTTTTGCCCAATGAAAAAGGAAACATTAACGTAATCCAGATTGTTGTCATCAAAGGCCCATTAGTCTTTGTTTAATGCAAATTTATTGTCGATTTAGCTGAGAGGAAAGCGCGCCAAATGAAGAAAACCCTCCGTTTCAATGGCTCCATTCGTTCGAAAATCATCATCTCTCTGAAAATCCATTGATTTTAGTTTATCAGTTTATTGATTTGCCCAAACATGGGCAAGCAAAAACAGCAAGTAATTTCTCGTTTCTTTGCTTCCAAACCCAAATTTCCGGCCTCCTCAACTCCTCCACCGTCAAACCCTTCGTCGTCTTCTCCTCCTCTGCCGAAGCCGGTGATTCCATCTCCTAATGTTAAAACGACGGTCTCGTTTTCTCCTTCAAAACGGAAACTTCTGTCTTCCCACCTCGCTTCCACTCCTAAAAGACTCAAACCCACGCTTTCTCCTCACACCCAGAACCCAGTTCCTCCTCAGTCTAATCCTTCACTCCACCAGAAGTTCCTCCAGAAACTTCTCGGACCCCCTTCGCCGCCTCTCCTGGAATCTTCTACCGAACCTTCCGAATCCGATCACAAGAAGTACACTCCATTGGAACAGCAAGTTGTGGATTTAAAAAACAAGTACCCGGATGTTCTTCTCATGGTGGAAGTTGGTTATAGGTTTCGGTTCTTTGGGAAAGATGCGGAAATAGCAGCTAAAGTGTTGGGGATTTACGCCCATGTTGATCGCAACTTCTTGACAGCAAGCGTGCCAACTTTTCGACTGAATGTCTACGTGAGGAGGCTGGTTAGTGCCGGGTACAAGGTTGGGGTGGTGAAACAGACAGAAACAGCTGCGATTAAGGCTCATGGTTCCAACCGGGTTGGTCCGTTTGGCAGAGGGTTGTCGGCGTTGTACACGAAAGCTACGCTGGAGGCGGCGGAGGATGTGGGAGGGAAAGAGGAAGGGTGTGGTGCAGAGAGTAATTACTTGGTTTGTGTCGTGGAGAAAGTTTTGGATTTTTCCGGCTCGGTTTCAAATTTTGGTGGGGCTAATGTGAGGATTGGTATTGTTGGAGTAGAGATTTCAACCGGGGATGTTGTTTACGGTGAGTTCGATGATGGGGTTATGAGGAGTGGGCTTGAAGCTGTGGTTTTGAGCTTGGCTCCGGCCGAGTTATTGCTCGGACAACCACTTTCGAAACAAACAGAGAAGGTATTTCATTTATTACTGTTATAGTTTGTGAAGTTCATTTATTACTGTTATAGTTTGTGAAGTGGCATATTTACTTGTTTAAAAACGAAAAATATCCGATAAATCATGTGAGGAAATTTATTTTTACGGGAATAATTGGAAGTGTTGGCAATGACTTTGTTCCTATAGACCTCTGTAGTTAATAACTGTTTCTAAGAGACAACGCAGCATGAAAGGGGAAGTTTTGACGAATTACTGGTATTGTTGGGGGAGTAAGAGTTAAAAAGCTGTTGAAACCTACCAAATATGTAGATAGATAATCATGGTCTCACATTCCTTGACCTTGTAGAAATTTGAATAAGAAACCAAATCAACAAGCCTTGATCCCAATATATTTGGGGCTTGTAGAATTTGAGTATTAACTAAAATTTTGGTCAATGTATCTGGCTTGTTCAACCATGAAAAAAAAAAAGGGGTATCATGTGGAGAAATTCCATAAATGTACTGTTTTGCTATTAAGTGGATCTGTCTTCCAAAATTTTTCTGATTATATAAATATATGTATCAGTTGTTAATGGCATATGCTGGACCTGCCTCGAATGTTCGTCTGGAGCATGCCTCTTGTGATTGTTTCAAGGATGGTGGTGCACTTGAGGATGTGATGTCCCTTTATGAGAAGATGGTTGAAGATAATTTAGCAGATAATGTGAATCAGTTAGCAGAGGGTACAGAACAAAGAAATTCAAATCAGGTGTGAACTTGGTTGCAACATTTTTGCTCCCCGAAAAACATTGAATTTGAACTATGGTTTGTTGTGGGGTTTGTTTTACTCTTAGTAATCAACTAATCTCTTTGGTTTGGTAATTTGTATGACCAACTATACATGTTTTAGCTGTAAAGATTAAATATGTTTTGTCATTTCTTTAAATAGAAAATTTTGCTTCTGGCCCACTTTTGCCATGGAATAATACTAAGTTGGTTTCTTATTTTCATTAAGCCATTGTTTGTTAATGATCTTGCTTTAATGTATTAATTAATTTTCCTGACTTTGTTGGTCTTAAGGGAGTCCTGAACATGCCAGATTTGGCTTTACAAGCATTGGCCTTAACTATTCGTCATCTCAAGCAATTTGGATTTGAAAGAATTTTGTGCTGTGGAGCTTCATTTCGCTCCTTATCAAGCAGGGTGGAGATGAATCTTTCAGCAAATACACTTCAACAATTAGAGGTAATAGTTTCATCATTTTTTGTATACGTCTAGTTCTGAAAATTTGTCAGAATAGTTGTTCCCTTTACTGCCTAGTTAATCTTATTCAACCTGCCATTTGGCTCTCTCACCACAAATTGGCATCGGGAATTTGTGATCAGCTAATGGCTGTCATGGTGTTGATTTCTGGTCATTGTGATATTCAACTAGTGTACTGTATCAGTGGATCTTCTCTACTTTGCAATTAGTTCCAAACAAGCTTAGACTCCTGAAGCCAATCTTTTAACTAAAGACTGGTGACATGGTAAAATCCTGAATGGTATAATTTTTTTATATCAATGGTAGCCAGTTTTGGAACTCTAGTTGTTTTTTTTGTTAATAAAAGGAAAGCTTATTGTGTCAGGAATGGTTCCTTCGAAACTATTTTCTTTGGATATTAACACTCTGCCTCTCTATTAAAACCTTGTTTCTGAATAGATGCTTTTGCTATCTCCAGATTCTGAGGAATAATTCAGATGGTTCTGAAACTGGCTCGTTGCTAGGAGTCATGAATCATACTCTCACTACTTATGGATCAAGGCTTTTAAGACACTGGGTATTTGAGATAAAACTTGGTCTGGCTTCTGGTGGTTTCTATATTTGTCCTAGTGTATGATTTCACCTTAAGAGTTTTATTTCATTAAACAGGTTACTCACCCATTATGTGATAGAAACATGATAACTGCTCGACTGGATGCTGTGTCTGAAATTGCTTTGTCAATGGGGTCTTATAAAGGCTCTCAGAGTATTGTTGAGATTGAGGGGGGAGATTTTGATGCAACCATTATGCAGCCAGAACTGTCCTGTTTGCTTTCCTCAGTTTTAACTTTTTTAGGAAGATCACCTGATATTCAACGTGGAATAACAAGAATCTTTCATCGGACTGCCACCCCATCAGAGGTATTGTCATCCCCTTTATCTTGTTATTGTGCATGCTAGGGGAAGCAACAATTACTCAATTAGCTAGGTTCTTAAGGTTCTTCCTTTTTTTTTTGGTTGAAGCTCTTTCTATTTCATTTGAGTGTAAATGTTCCGCTGTTACAATATGGTGTTTTGGCACTATAATTTCTTAAGTCTATTGATTGGCGCTTCATTCAGATTTGTACTGATGAAGGAATGAAAAGTTAAATTTTAATTTGCAACTGCTAGGTGATATTCTGTTTTTCTTCTTGGTTCTTCTCCTGCATTTAAACCGTTTAAACAATGCTATGTTTCATTGTTGGAAAATAGCTATAGTGGTGGGTGCTATTGTGTAAATCCCTCTGCTTGTTTCTATTGATAAATTCCTAAGGATTCAGTTGTATAGTTCATTGCAGTTATTCAAGCTATTCTGTCTGCTGGAAAGCAACTTAAGCGGCTTCATATTGATGAAGAATATGAGGACTATGGCTGCAATAAAATTGGAGTTGCAATTGTGCAGTCTGCTCTGTTGAGAAGGTTGATTTTGACTGCTTCATCATCTAAAGTACTTGGCAAGGCTGTGAAACTACTGTCTACCCTAAACAAAGAAGCAGCTGATAAAGGGGATTTTACAGACTTAATCATTATATCTAAAGACCAATTTCCAGAGGTTTGTATTTTGGATGAAGTGAAGATCTGTTTAACTTTAATCTTGTTCTTATTGTTGCATTTGATCTTGTGATCTTTTCAAATCCTGTTGGGTTGACTTTTTACTTACTGCAGGTTGCTAGAGCTCGGAAAGCACTTCAGTTGGCAAAGGAGAAACTGGATAATTTGATTGGCTTGTATAGAAAGCAATTTAGGAATCACAAAATGGAATTCACATGTGTTTCAGGAACTACACATTTGGTAGAGGTAGGCTTATTTGTATATTCTGGAATATCCTAGTAATAATGTTCTCCAGACAGCTATTATATTATCGCGTACAGTTTTGTTTTTCTTGCACCCCGAGTTGGTTTTTGTGGCCCTGAACCACTTCAACTTCTATGCAGTTGTCTATAGATGCCAAGGTACCTTCAAACTGGGTTAAGGTAAGCAGTACCAAAAAAACAATAAGGTATCATCCACCTGAAGTATTGACAGCACTAGACCAGTTAAGGCTGGCAAATGAAGAGCTCACCATTATTTGTCGAGCTGCGTGGGGCAGCTTTCTTATGGAGTTTGGAGAATATTATATGGATTTTCAAGCTGCTGTTCAAGCACTTGCCACTCTGGACTGTTTGCACTCTCTTGCCATTCTTTCAAAAAATAAGGTACCTACTTGGTGAACCTTAATACTTTAACCTTGATCTGGCTAAGTTGATATTTTTTATATTTTCAATTGTTTATTGCAGAATTATGTCCGTCCTATCTTTATGGAGGACAATAGACCTGTTCAAATACAAATCTTCGCTGGCCGCCACCCTGTAAGTTGAATCTTATGTTTGAAACATATGATATCTAACTATACTTATTTATAACTAAACCTATCTGGAAGGTTTTAAAGATTTTTTAACCAAATGCTAACACGTATTAATAAATTTGATATGTCAAGTGCTTATTGCCACTAACACATAGAGCTTCTCTCAACATGCTTGATATCCGTACTTCATAGGCATCCCTAAAATTTATTTTGTGAAAAATAAGCTTAAATAATAATGAATTGTTTTCTATTATTTGTCTGTGTGAAACTCTCTCTAATAAGTTAACCCAGGATGCTTGGTTGGCCTAATTCTTATATGTAAATAAGAGTACATCTCATAAGATATTCCTTTTCTTAATGCCATATCCTTCTTATTCTATTCTTTTGCCGCTGGTAAATCTCCATGATTGATGATGATGATGTTTATCCAAATACTCAAACTAAGTTCTTTATATAAATTATAGCCGATAATTTGCCATGGGGTGTTTGCTTACTGAGTGCTGTGTTTGATCAGGTACTGGAGACAATCTTAGAAGACAATTTTGTTCCAAATGACACAATATTGCATGCAGACCGAGAGTATTGTCAGATTGTTACCGGTCCTAATATGGGGGGGAAAACTTGTTACATTCGCCAGGTTGCTCTAATCACTATGATGGCTCAGGTAGAATGTGAGCTCACTGTTACTTCTCTCTGTCTCCCTCCCCTCCCCTGTCCTCCTTTCTTGTCTTCAGTTTCATTTGGCCCTTCAGCTAAAATTTTTTTATCACAACATGTTTGACACTTTTATGGTTTCATACAAAATATTGCTCAGTATACTTCTCTCATTTTCCCTTAGTTCTTTTGGTAACCATTAAGTTCGTTTATGTGCATCTGCTAAAGATAGTTCATGTGCACTTGTCCCAAAAGCTATATATATATGGTATTTACTTATTGGAAGGCATGATTATAATATGTGATAGTGTTAAGTTGGATGTTGGCCCTATTCTCTTCCTTTGCGAACTCTTCTACATGATTTCACATTATGCTATGAGATATAAATAATACCTCTGATGTTGAATTACTCTCATTTCATTGTGTTTCTTGAAGTAACCCTTACCGTTTTGAACATGCCTTCTGATCCTTTTAGGTTGGTTCCTTTGTACCAGCAGAATCAGCCACTCTGCCTGTCTTAGATGCTATCTACACAAGGATGGGTGCTTCCGACAGTATCCAACAAGGGAGAAGTACCTTTCTAGAAGAACTAAGTGAGGCTTCTCAAATACTCCACAATTGCACTGCAAACTCACTGGTCATCATCGATGAGCTTGGAAGAGGAACTAGTACGCATGATGGTGTAGCTATTGCTTATGCCACATTGCATTATCTATTGGAGCAGAAAAAATGCATGGTCCTTTTCGTGACCCATTACCCTAAAATTGCTGATATTAAAGTCGAATTTCCTGGGTCTGTGGAGGCATACCATGTCTCGTATCTGACCTCAAATAATGATGAGGGCACTATGGATTCAAAATCTGATCATGAAATAACCTACCTGTATAAGCTTGTCCCTGGTGTTTCTGCAAGGAGTTTTGGTTTCAAAGTTGCTCTGCTCGCACAGGTAACTCTCCCTCCCTCCCTCTTGGTTAAAGATCATTTCAGAACACGGTCTCCAAAATGGAACAAGACTGGCCCGATTCTTACATGTTCATGGATGATGTTCATTGTTCCCACTTAATTTCTGTGAAAATGGATGAACTTTTTATTCAAACATATGTTCTCATGTTAATTGTTTGAATGCTTTACCATGCAGCTGCCTTCATCGTGTATCAATAAAGCAATGATAATGGCTACAAGACTGGAAACGATTGAAAGCAGCAGAGCGAGGAAAAAATCAGGAGAAAAGCAGTTGCAGGAAACACCATCAAATGATCAAGAACTAGAAACACAAGCAATTGTATTAAAATCTACTGCTAGCTTCCATGGTGAAAGGACAGAGGATTCAGAAGAATTTGTTAGCGCTGTCAGGGACTTGCTTTCGAAATTGAAGTCTGCAACAACGGATGATGACTATGCAAAAAGTTTGAAGTTATTGAAAGAAGCTCAAGGCATTGCAAATGAATTAATAAACAGGTAAATATTAATTTGATAACAACATTTTTATATTTTTAATTATAATCTCTTACTTTTATAAGGATATATAATATATATTTGATTGAATTTTGATAAATTAATATATTATAAAACATCGAGTCGGGGTGGGCCGGGATTGGGTAAGCTATTTTGGAGTCAAGGATGAAAATATTATATAAAGTTCGGGGCAGGGCGGGGTGGATTGTTCATTCATTTTTTATCTCATTTTGCCCATCACATGTCTCATTTATTTGACTCAATACATTCAAATAATTTTGGTGGTCCAGATAAGAGGCAGTTAGTTCCTCAAGGTGAGACAATGGATATAGTATGAAGGAGAAAAGCAAGATGAGATTTGAGGGACGATTTTGTGAATAGAATAGAATACTATTGTATATGAGCAAGTTTTGTAATTTTTATAACCAGCCATAGTTTCATGTTGATTTTCTGGTGAAAAATGAGGTTGGCATTTCATATATAAAATTATGTTATATGTTATGCTTTTCGTACTTATATCCTAATATCTTGAACTTCAAAGTAAGCACATAAAAGGCAACAAATCCCCTTATACTAAACCTGTAGTTTCAATTTATTCAATGTGGTAGAAAAAAAACGAGAGACTTACAAACAGTTGCATTTAATTACCAAACGAAGCAGTCACTTAATAACTCAATTAAGGGGCCTAAAACGTGTCCCGTTCCTTTTCTTTTCATCTAACTACCAAATAATTATTTTCATTTAGCTATTTAACCCTGAAAACTGAGTGTTTTTTCTCTCTCCTATGTAACCCTAGCCGCCGCTACCACTACGGCATCGTCTCCCACTCGGGCACCTCCAAATGACAACCTAAAGCCTCCTCTTTGCTTTTGTCTGTCTGGATTCACCGGAAATCTAGTCCAAATGCTCAAATTGAATCTTAAAATTCAGTTTCTCATCCGATCCCAATTCTCCATAGTTGGATCGATTTTGGTTTGCCTCTCCTCATTTGCCTCTTAACCGATTGGCCACTGAACCACCGAAACTCCTCCTCTTCAAGGTTTTTGATTTTGCGTTCTATTGATCTCTAAGTTAAACATGTTGGACTGACTTTGATTTGCCCGGTTGATTGTTGACTGGCGATGGCCAGAGTAGCGTGAAGATTGGGTCAAAAGAAGTTTAAAAGTTTCAAGTGTTTTTTGGTTTGGTTTTGGAAGATCTGAACCAGAAGAAGCGAAGGGGAGAAGGATAGCAACCTTTCGGTGGCCTCCGATCACCGTAAAAGGTGGCGGCGGCGGTGCCAGAGACAGGAGGGGACATCTCTTAATGTATTTTATTTGGAAGAGAAAATTATTTTAATTAAAAGTTAAAATATAAAATTAATTAATTAATTTTTTTATTTTCTTAATGCATGTTAATTATGCAAATTAAAAAATAAAAGGGACTAAATTAGAAGGAAACATGTTTTATTACAAATATATATTTATTTTATATGATTTATTTAATAAATTTGAGCTTAAAAAATAAAAGGGAAAATTTAATTCAAGTCCCTATTTCTTTTCCGTTCAGCTTTTGTCTCTGGCTGATATTGTCATGTGGTACTCTTAAGTGGTCCAAATGTCAATTTGCGTCAGGTATTGAATTGATAGACGAAATAAAAGTGTAGGTATTACATAGGACAAATTGAAACTACATGTATCACATTGATATTTTTATTAAAGTACAGGAGATTTTTTGTCATTATCCCTTTTAAGAAAATCAAGTGTGATTTTTTGTTAAAATCATTGTTGTATGGTCTTATTTGCTGGCACAAATTGAAAGCTTTCGTTCTCTTTCTCCTTTATAGTTTAGTTTTTTTTTTATGAAACATTTTTGAATGTCTTAAATTTACGAATCAAAATCGAAATAGTTTTCGTTTTCGATCTCAGACATTGATCATTAAATCGATTTGGATTTAAGGTATGTTATACTTAGTTGATGAATATTTTCACTCCATTGATTGTCAAATCATTGCTTAAAACTTACTAGCCGGACTTTAAAAAAAAAAAAAACATTCTAATAGTTCAATGACTTAATTGAAAACTGAATAGTTTAGTGACTGTTTCATAAACTTTTAAATTTGAATGACTAAAATGGAAACTTACTAATAGTTTAGTAATATTGAGTGAAGTTTTATCTTTAAAAATCCATTAAAAAATTTATTTTACAAAATTTGTGCGAAAATTTTATATAATTGATCTTTTGAGCCCGCTTCAAGCTAGATTGACTAATCAATTTGTCTTGGGGTAAAGATTTTTTCTGCTTCCGTTTTTTTCTACTTAACTCTTGTACATAGAAATGAGATTCTGTTTTTCTTTTTTAATTTACTATGAAATTATAAATTATTTTCTTTTATTCATATATAACTATCTAATTTAATTTATCAACCCAAACTAAAGGATAATAAAAAAAGAAAATATCTTAATCTTTATTTACTTATTAGAAATCAATTTAATTTTGATATTTGAATTGATATATCGATTAAATTTTTATTTACTTACTAGAAGTCAATTTAATTTTAATATTTGAATCTATTTTTGGTTTGAATTGATTGGTTGAATCATGTGGCTAAAATAACACATGAAAAAGCTGGTATTTCATTTTCCAAACATTAAGGTAGTCCAAAATGGTGGCAAAAGAATTCAATATTCTAATTTTACCAAACATAATATATATATATATATATATATATTCTTTGAATTTCAACCTAGGTGTTTTCAGTTTTGAAACATTGACTGTTATGTCTCATTTGGACTTTTTAATTTTAAAAGTGGACTTGATTAGTATATGATATTTCTATTAAAATATAAAAATATAAAAATAAAATAATAAAATGCACAAAAAAATATGTTTATGATTCCAAAAAAAAAAAATTGTAACCCCAACAAAACCTTGACATTTTACTTTGAAATAAATTATATATACATTTTCAATTATAGCATATCAATATTTTTATTTTTTTATTAAAAATTTTAGTCGTGGCATAATATTTTTTAATTATAAATACAAAATAAAATTTTTAACATTTCTTAGTTTTAGCATTTTTCAAGCCTGTCTGCTGTGGTGTGGAATGTGACTACCAACAACCAAAATAAATAAATAATAGCAGCCATTTTATTCCTTTAATCTTATTTTTAATTATAATTTATTTTATTAATAAAACATATATAAACATTTTTGTATTAAAAAATTAAATGTGGAAATGCACAATATTTCATATAAATAATTAAATCCAAATTTAATAATTATTTAAAAATAGCATAAGTCCATATACTCATACCAAAGTTTATTTACATAAAATCGATTTAATTATTAAATTAAATGTAATTAAAAAGAGGAATTAATTAGTATTTTGCGGGAGAAATGGAGTCCATAAATTACAGACAAAAAACTCAAATAGCAAAGCGTCAAAGCCATTTTCTATTCTTTCAATTTTAAGACCAAATCACGAGCGACTCACTCTCAGACTCAGCTGAGTTAAAATCGCTAAAGCGATATGGCTTTACAGCTATGGGAAACGTTGAAGGAGGCGATAACGGCGTATACGGGTCTATCTCCGGCCACTTTTTTTACGGTTCTAGCTCTGTTATGGGCTGTTTACTATGTAGCAACGAGTCTATTCGGGTCATCCGATGATCATATCCATCAACGGTCTACGGCTTTCGAGGAGCAGATGGAGCCGCTACCGCCACCGGTTCAGCTCGGCGAGATTACCGAGGAGGAACTTAAGCAGTATGATGGGTCGGATTCAAAGAAACCACTCCTTATGGCCATCAAGGGCCAGATCTATGATGTTTCTCAAAGCAGGTTTAAATAAAGCTTTAATTCTTTTTTCTTTGGGATTTTTCTTTTTGGGTTCTTTTAATTTTTTCCATTCTTTGTTGGGGTCAACGGGGTGTGTTGGGAAATCAGCTATGCTTTAGTAGCTTTTTTGGGGGTTGGCTGCTATTGAGGTTTTTGCTAGAAATTAATTTACTTTACATATTACCTTTTTACTTGCCTTTTAAGTTCATGGTTGAACTGGAAAGCTTTCTTGACTGCAGCTTTTTGCTATTTTGCTGGTTTCTTTGAACTTTTCAGTTGATTGATGGTAGACTATTTTTTTTTTAAATAATTAAGCATCCTATGATTTTGCTACCATATGATACAAACTTAAAAAAGAAAAATTATGTTGTTCCATGTAAATACTGTGATGAATATGATAAATCATGTATGAGATTTAACCAAAGTAGTCATTGCAAGTAATATTCTGTTTATTTTATTTTGCTTGTCTAATAAAAATTTCTAGATTTTGATCCTGAATCATATATTTTTTATGATTGTGTACATACATACATATATATATTGGTGCTTTTCCCTTTCATCTGGATATTTAACCTGTTTCTGTGATCAGAGGCTGTTACCATGTTTTTGCATCTTAGTTGATACAAGTTTATTTCAATTCTCGAGTACTACTAATATGTACTCAATCCAATTAAGCAAAGAGATGAGATAGCTATGGCTTCTTTTCTTGAATTTTGTTTCTGTCTAACACAATAGTTGGTACACTATTTTTCAGTAGTTATAGGAACACACTTTTGTCCTGTGTCTTCCCTTTCTGTCTCTAATACTGTAACATGCATGACTGTAATGAACACGGTTGAGGTAAAGAATTCGAGGTAAGCCTTGAACTTTGCTGAGCTTAATCTGTTGTTCTTATGCCACCCAACTTTTTTCCTATGCAATTTGTTTTATTTTTTAACAGAATCATTTATGTTTTTAAAGCTAAAATAATTATGCACCTTAGTTTTTCTCTTTAAGCTTCTTTGTGTTTTTTGAGTTTGATAGTTTATTAAAATTTGGTGTATAATGTCAAAAGGCAATCAACTAGCATAGGTTTAGAGTAAATTGCATTGTTTGTTAAAATTGTTCATATTCTTTAAGCTTCTTTGTGCTTCTTAGTTTGGTAGTTTATTAAAACTTGCTTTATAATGTCAGAACGGTAATCAACCAGCGTAGTTCTAGAGTAATTTGCATTGTAAGTGGCTAAGTGAAGTGCAACTGATGATACTGAACTGGTCTGATACTATTTTGTCATGTTCGAACTATACGTAATGCCTCGGGAATGGTTGAGTATCACCTTCTCCAGTGATCTTTACATTTTAAAGAATTATGAATTGAATGAATCAGAAAGTTCTCGGCTTTTCCCTGAATATAATCTTTCTTGCAGAATGTTTTATGGACCTGGTGGACCTTACGCGTTGTTCGCCGGAAAAGATGCTAGCAGAGCTCTTGCAAAGATGTCTTTCGAAGAAAAAGATCTGACAGGTGACATTTCAGGTCTCGGTCCATTCGAATTGGACGCATTGCAGGATTGGGAGTACAAGTTCATGAGCAAGTACGTGAAGGTTGGAACCATCAAGAAGACAACAGTTCCAGTAACCGAAGGGGATGCCAGTGGTGAAGCCTCAGGAGCTGCAGAAACTGATACTAAGCCAACTGAAGATGGTCCATCACAAACTCCAGTCACTGAGTCAGAGGAAAAATCTTCTCCTGTAGATACTAAGGAGGAGTAACATGTTCGAGCTTTAGCTGTTTCTGTTTCGAACAGGTGATCACTCTTTCTACTGGACATGCCGGAAGAGACAGCATTGTGTTGTTCGAATGAATGTGAATCGTCTTCTATATATAAACTCAAGTTAGTGCAGATACTGTTTCTAGCAAAACTTGCCTCAATATTTAGTTCCATCAAAAAAATAAATGTTAAAAAACCTTGGGATTCAGACAAATACTTATTATGATGAACTGATATGTGTGGGCAGGAATTAATTACTTTGTTCAAGAAAATAACTAGTTGTTGTTGCTACTGCTGCTGCATTATAAGGTATTAATAGAGGTACTGTGAGTCCTTTTTCTCTCATTGCATGATGGATTTGTTGAATTACAATGTTTCCCTTGAATTGCTTATGCTATGCATTTCTTTTGGTACCAAGAGTTGCGAGAGATAACAGGGGAACTCAAAAAAACCAATGATTTTATTGGTATTTTTATTTTTCACAATGAGCTGAAGAACATGGCTATAATTTTCAACACACTGTTTTCAGAATTCCCGGTCTGGAATAAGGAGTCAGATTGGTTGATTTGTGAACTAGTTAAATTGGTCGAATTGACGGTCGGCCGGTTGAACCAGAGATCGAATTGGTTTTTCTTTTATTTTAAATATTTTTTAATTTTTTTAATAATTTATTCAATTGAACTAGACAAATTGATCGGATAGATCAAATCAATTGAACTAGGAATAAGTAGTCTGGTCTGTTAAATCATCAGTTTGGTTCCAAAAACCTTTGTTTAACATGTAAAAACAACTATAAACCTTATTTTGAGTCCAAAATCTCAAATCTTTGTATTATGCGTGAGTTATGAATTTAATCCTATTACAACAAAAGTTATTGGAGAGTGTTTGACAAAGCAGTTCACATTGTGGGAGTGTGGAGAGACACTAAGATGAGCCGCAATACATGTGGCCAAAGGATATTGAGTTGTTTGAGCAGGGTTTTTGCACGTGCTATTTTTCCATTTTCTTTTCTTGAAAAAATGGACAAGGGCCTTCATAATGACCTTTACATAGAGTTCAATAATAGGTTCAGTTTATAATGTGGGTTGGATTTGATCACTTAATATGAGAAATGGAACAAATGAGACTACCTTGAAAGGACTGATGCATCACTAAATGAGATTAAATTTAATTTCGGCGTTAACCATTAAATTATTTGTATTAACACGATATGAACTCATATAGAATAACATTTTAGAGATGTTATGATATATAGGAGATCTAAGAAATCCCTATATTTTTATTTAATTATTTTAAAATTTTAATCTTAACTAAATAATAATCATTAAATTCTAATATTATTAAAATATTATATTGCAAAGATAAAAATGAAAAACTGAAACTAAATCCAGCATCAACTAATAATAAAATTTCGCCACCTCAAATATATAAAGAAAGAGAGAGTCAATATACGGACAACATATGAAGAAAGGAGAACACAAGATTGGAACACTAACAAAATAAATAGAAAAATTTATAATTTTCAAAATAGTGAAATCCAAAGATTATCTACAAACTATGCAGGGAGTTTGCTGAATCCAATGGCGGAATGCCATAAAAGTCAATTGCTTTTTCTCCTATAAATTAAAATCCAATTTAATTAATAAGCAATTGCAAGTGGTCAAATCTCAAAATTGACAACAAAATTAGGCACCATTATTTCCTATTAGCTGATGCCATTGCCATGTTTAGGCTGCTGACAGCTCCTCACATTTTTTTTTTGGCTATGAACTTATTTTAAAGCCATGTATTGACACAATAACTCTTTTTATTTCATAAATAGGAGGATCATGTGCTTTAATACACTCAAACTCACGTCCTCTTGTATTGACAATAATATCCATGCCAATCGAATTAAGACTCAATCAACTATTAAATAAGAATTAAATAACTTAAATATTGTATAAGAATATTTTTTAAAGGTAAATAAGAGTAATTTTAAGTTAATAACAAATGGTTTATGAAGTCTTAATTATCACAAAGACGTTTTGTTTTATTTTCTTAAAAAACACCAAAAATTCAAATACAAGTATAGAAATGAGTTGGAACTTTTGAATTAACCTTATATATATTATAATATTTAAAAAAATCACAAACTATACAAGGGTAGAGTAATTAAGGTCCTTTATTGGTATCAAAAATAATATTAACAAAATTACATCTTAAGTTGATAAAGTTTTTGTTCGATTGGAATAGATATTGTTGTTAATGTAAGAGAACGTGGATTCGAGTGTGTTAAAGCGTTATTTATGGGTTGGGGAGAAACTATGGGTAATTCTAAACATTATGTCAAAAAGAATATATATGAGTAGAAAAAAATACATGTTAATTGTAACACCCCGTTTTTCTTTAATTTTGGCTTTTGTAATTTTGACATGTAGGAGTGTCTGCTTTAGTGGTTATGTGTTCTGGGTGAGTGTGAGAACTTCCAAGTTCAAGTCTCAACTTGGGTAAATTTTGGTATTTTTATGAGTAAATCCCAAACTCTGGTTGGTAGCCTTATAAGTTAAAGTGTGTAGGTAATTAACAGAATGGGCATGTTGGTCTGGTGATTAGGTGGAGTGTTGGTTAGGTTTGAGGTCTTGAGTTTGAATCCTTGTGCGAACAAGGGATTTATTTTTGCTACCTGTGCAATGCGGAGAGGTTGAGCTTAACTGAAATTCTGATAGTGGAGAGGTTGATGGAGATAATTAAGGAGATTTGAATAGGGGAATCCCTGTTCTTTTTGACGTTTTCTGCCAAATTCCCTGCCGAAATTCTACTGTTTTTTCCCCTCTTTTATTTCAGTTCTCCTTTCTTTCAACCGTGTCTGTTATCTATAGTCGAAACGCGCGATCGGTAAGTGATTTTTCTATAGTCTTAGTGTTATTTTTGATTAAGTGATTAACAGAGGAATCGTTTTACTCACGTTTAGGTACTGCTCGAAAGCTTTAATTGAGTTCTCGTGTTGCAAGACACTACTTCTTGCTCGTTAAAAGTAAGGTTGTCGGTAAGTTTCGGGAAATTTCCTGTCATAACAACTTGGATTAAGTGACTAAAATTGGGCTTTCAATTGTCGAATATAGGTTTTGGAGTGCTCGGGAGTGGTTACGCATCGAAATCGAACCAGGTGTGTACCCTGAAACACAGAAAATGAGGTTTCGATAAAAGCCGAAAACTTTACTATCGACGCCACACGAGCGTGTGGTTGCCCGTGTGGTAGGCCGTGTGCAAGACTATAAGTCACCACACGGCCGTGTGATCGACGAGCCCACGCACGATCGTGTGAGGGCCAAGCGAGGCCGTGTGTGAGACACAAGCCTGAGCAATTGGGCCATGTGGGCCGCACAGGTATGTGGGCCCACACGGGCGTGTGGGATTCTGGGCTAGGCTGTGTGATCCAAATGACCAAGGCCAATTTGGCCCTTGTGGGCCCACACGGGTAGGCCACATGGGCGTGTAAGCCCATAGTTCTGGAATGTTCTGTAAGGTTACACAGGTCGCCCAAGTCGACTATGAACCTACTGTAGGGTCGGTAAGCAATACTTAGACCCCTAACTGAGTGATCTGACTATCTGATTTCTGTACTAAGCATGTATACTGAACTGAATATATATGAGTTTAATTGCATAATAGATTGTCATACTTGTATGTTACATTGCATCGGGGTAGGTTGATTATGATTGGAGGAAGTATCTGAAAGGCTCTTAAGCCTGTTATCTGGCAGCTTAGCTGTAAATTTCTGATTATGTGCCGCATTCGGTACAACCTGGTGTGTAGGGTTAAGTGGGTTGATTCTATCTCCACATGGTGTGTAGGGTTGGACGGAGTTGGTGTGTAGAGGCTGGTGGGTAGGACTCTGCTTTCTACATATTCTGTCTGAAATGGGCTAAGGCCCTGAAATATGTCTGATTCTGTATCTGAGTGGGCTGGGGTCCACACCGTTTCTGTAATGGGCTCAGACTCGAACTATGAAATTATGTCTGTTATTTGATATTACTGTGTGTATGTTTTCTGTGGGGAGTACACACTGAGTTTGCGAAAACTCACTCTTTTCTATTTAATCTGTTCAGGTAATCCCCAGCAGTAGGCGGGTCAGTACAGCGGATGACTCAGAGGTGACCACGGTTCTGGACACTTATTTACGGTTTATTTTTAATTATGATTTGGTTATATTTGGGTAAATTTTTATGTAACAAGGCCTTTCGGATTTTTGTTTAAAATTTGGAATTTTTATTTTATAAACTGCTAGCAGTAGGATAAGACGCAAGTTTTCAAATAAACAAATGTTTTATTAAAATACATACGAATTCGCAAATTACTTTAAAAGCTTCCGCAAAGTATAATGTTTTGAAAATAGAAAATGAATGAACAAACGACACGTTTTTTACGGTAGCCTAAGATATCGAAAAATGGTTTTATATTCGGCCATAACGTTTAGGCCGGGTTTGGGGTGTTACATTAATATCTATATCTATATTTAAAATATACTTTATTTTATTAACACAAAAATAAAGAAAAATGATAAAATTGTACTTTGATCCTTAAAAAAAAATTCTATTTAATCCCTTGAAAAATTATAAAATTATAAAATCATAAAATAATATATCAAATTATATTTTAATTTCTCAAAAATTTATAATTAAAAAATTAACTGGTTTCAATATAATAAACCAATTAGAAAATGACATATACCATTATATATTGAGTGGGAAATTGGGAAGCTCAAATGCCACATCAAACCGTTGACATTTACAACATAAACAGAAGATGTGAGTCCAGCAAATGTATTCTTTGGAAACAAATTCTAAATATTTTATTTATCTATTTCACCAGAAGTCAGCTGAAATCCTTCGTATATATAAGCATTTTCCAACACAAAAAACAAACCTTCTTCTTCTTCCACCATTTTCATTCTTTCAAGCTTTTTCTTTTTACCATCACCATGAGAACTAAAAAATACACTTTAGTTATGTTCGTTGTTTTTCTGATCATCCTAGGATTAATTGGAGTTACAAGTTGTCGACATATCAAGCAAGAAACAAGCAGCAACAGAGAGTTAATTGATGAAAGATTAAGGGACAGGTATTCTCCCATGTTCTTAAGAAGCTTCACTGTTATCCATGGTAGGGGCCCTCTAGGGAAGCCTAAAACCAGTTCATCAGTCCATGTAGTTTCACATAGACTTGTCCCTGGGGGTCCAAACCCACTTCATAATTGATTTGTACCCTTCGGCTGTGTAATAAAAGTTCCATTTATGAAGATGAAGAAGAAGGCGCTCTTTATTGAATTGTTTTTAGTAGTTATGGATGTTTGAGACAGTAAAAGATGAATATATTGGATTTCTTCTTTCTTCTTAGGGTTATGTTCTTGTATTAATACGATGCGTATCGTATTTTGGACTCTTTTAAATTACGGGTTATTGATTAAAGTTTTTAACTCATAATTCGGGTTAATTGAATAATTTGAGTCCATTTTGATTATTTTAATTTTTTGAATAAATTATATTTAAGATTATTGAATTATTAATATACTTTTAAAATGTTACAAAATGATTATTAAACTATTTGAAAGTTTTCATTTAGGTTGTTGGACTGTTAATTGTCACTGCATACCTTCCCTATTCCCATCTTCGACCACTCTTATTCTATAATTTAGTTTTTTTTTTCTTATGAAACAATTTTAAACATCACAGTTCAAAATTCAAACAACTTTATTCTCTGTTCTGATGGGTATTGTTCTATTATACTAATTATCGAATTGTCGTGCACCAGCTAGACTTTTAAAAAAAAAAAAACTTAATAGTGAAATAGCTTAAACCAAAATATTCGAATAATTTAATAACTATTTTTTAACTTTTTAAAATTAAATAACTAAAATATAAATTCACTTGGGTGAAAAAACTTTCCTTTAAATTATAAACTATAAAGATATTTATTTTCCCAACTCTTATGTCCATATCTCTTTTAACTAATAATACTTTTCTTTTATATATATATAACTAATTAGACAATTCTTGACCAATGAGACGACCTTTCACATAAAATCTACTTTTCATCCAACCTTTATATTTTATATATCTATATATATAATAAGTTAAAAAAAAAACGAATTGAATAAGTAAAAGGGTTAAATTTCTGTAAATAAAAAGAATTGAAGGGCTAAACTTGAAAGAGTACAGGGACCAGATAAAATTAAACCATTTCATAAATGGTAAACCAGTAATTTCGGATTTCACAAGGTAGGCCCTATGTAATCGTTTTTGAAACCACAGGAGTTTATTGGGCCAAAGAGGTCCATTCTAAAGACAAAAGCAATAATGAAATTGCGAAACATATAATATAATCACTTGAACAAATAACCACCACACACTTTAAATAAAGTTTTATACTCATTTTTTTAAATGAAAAAAGAACCCCTTAAATTTAAATCAAATTCGAATTTAATCCAAAATTCAATATAAATTATACAGTTTATAAAAAAAATTATAAAATCACAAATTAATATATTGGTAAAGTTACACTTTAGATCCAAAAATTTATTATTCATTCACGATCAGCATTTTTCTACGAGGAAAACACCCTTTGGTCCAAATATTACATCAAGGCACTGTTTAGTCCAAAAATTACAACGCACCGAAACCGAAGCCAAGCTGAGCCAAGCACATGTCACGTAAATTTTACCTTCACCTCTTCACTGTTTCTTTTCTTTTTTAAATTTTTTGCAATCAAAGCTAAAGCATTTAATACTAATAAACAACAAAAAGGGAAGTGGCGAAGCAGAATATGCTGTTTATTATTTACTTTCTTATACGAAAACCCAAACCCAAAGTGTGGTGCTGTGAAGAACGGGACTCGTCGTTTTTAGTGTATAATAATAATTATTATTATCTTGAGTTGAAGCACTGTAAGTTTTATGGCTACACGTGGTTTCTGAAGAAAACCCTCTGTTTGAATTTACACTTTCCCTTCTTTTTTGGGGTTCAACTTGTTAGTGTTACTTCTAGGCTTTGAAACAACAATACCCTTTTTTCCTGTCGCCGGAAAGTTCTTTTTTTTTTTTTTACCGTCAAGGAGGGTTGAGAAAAAAAATAATGGAGGACCAAACAAGTGATGATTGGTTACCACCTGGTTGGAAAGTAGAGGTGAGGCAAAGAAGGAATGGTAAAAAAGATAAGGTATGTGAATTTTTTTCTGTTAATAAAGAACACCTTTTTTTTTTTTTTAATTTGTAGCTATTTTGTTTGATTTTTCAAGGTTTTAGGTTTAGAAAATGTAAGGTTTGCTTTTACCTAATTTTACTTGTTGGGAGTTCAATTTTTTGAGTTTTGACCTAATGTTCTAAGTTTGTAGCATGTTAAACATAAGATCTTTGAACTTCAACTATTATAACTTTTGTATTTAGCTCTTTTATATTTACTATTTTATAATATTTATTTATTTTTTCCTCTTTTAGTTGAGTGCTTGTAGGATGTAAGAACTACTGTATCCATTTAGTTTTATAGTTGTTGGAAGGTTGATGATGATGTAGTGATTGAATTGTTTAATGGATAGGTTTTAGTGCATGGTAACTTGTTTAATGTTTGAAGGGAACAAATGGTACTTATGTAAAGCTGTAGTTGAACTGCGAAATTCTCGAAATTATTTGATATAAAATTTGTGAGAAATAAGGTTGTGTGTGTTCTCGTAGGGAAGGAAATCATTAGAAAAATTTTCATTTCATGCAACTTACATAATATGCATGCCTGAGGGTACGTCTCCATTAATAATTCTAGCAGTGTCCTTTCTACTTTTCGGGTTTGTTCCTTTTTTCTTTGACTTACTTTGGAGTGGATGCGATGCTGCTTAAGAAGAGGATGCTTTTTTAACTTGTACCCTCACTTTTTCTTTTAAACCGGAGATCTGATAATATTGTCTTTGAATGAGGGAAACACTTGTAGTGGTTGTCTTTGTTTTGGTGACCTTTACTTATGTATGATCTAATAATATAGGTGGTTTGTTATGTATGATGCGTTGGACCACTAGCATCGGATCAAACAAATAAAAATGGTCTTGTTTGCAACGACCAATGAATGCTAGATGATTTGTTTTTGAAGCTTACATGACGTTTTGGACTTATATTGCAGTGTTACTATGCTCCATGTGGTGAACTTAGATTCATTTCCAGGGCAGAAGTGGTTCGTTATCTCGAAAAATGTGGTTCTAAAACAGAAGAGAAGGAAAAAGTTCCGAGCAAACAATCTTCGAAAAATGTCTGTTGATGAAATCTGTTCTTTCCTTTTTTATTTATAACTTTAAATATATGCCGATTTTTACCGTAATTTGTTTGACTAAACAAAAACCTTTTTTTGATTGTTCAAGCAATATAGGTTACAGTCGAGAAGGCCGAGGCAGAAGGGTTACCTCCGGGATGGACTAAGGAAGTTAAGATAACAAAGAAGGGAAATAAAGTCAGAAGAGATCCGGTATTGCAAGTATCCTTGTTTTTGTTGCAGTTATGGATGTTGGCTATTTCTACTTTAATTGATATATATATTTCTGCAGTTTTACACTGATCCTGTGAGTGGATATGTGTTTCGTTCCATGAAGGATGCTCTTCGTTATGTTGAAACCGGGAAGCTTGGAAAGCTTGCTTTCAAGCCTAAGGAGAATGAAAGCAATGAAGAGGATTTGGAAGAAGATGATATCTGTGTATGTATAATTATGTTCGGTTTCTCCAAGCTTCTGTATTTGTATTTCTCGGTTGCTTAGTGTTAGGTTCTCTCATCTCATTTAGTTTCCCTGGTTATAATTATCAGTCATTGGTACCGACATGCTCACTTTGGGTTTAGAAGTCTATCTATCCGATCCCTAAGTGCTTGAAGCATCATTATCTTGATACGAATTACCCTAAGCTTTAACTCGGTTCTTGATTTTTGTTTGCTGTCCCTTAGGAGCCTGTAATTGTCGAGAGCCAGAAGGTAGCTGTGAACGGAACAACTGATGAAGTAGAGAAACAGACTGCTGAACATGTTTCAAATTCAAGTGGGATAACAAAGGAAGAAGAGATGCTTAATTCTGCCAGTACTGGAGAACAGATGTCCCTTTCTGAACATACTCCCAATCAGCATAAAGGTTTAAAGTTGCAATCCCCCGAAACTCCGGTTAATGTTGTTGTTCTATGGTATTATTAATTATTCTAATGAGATATTATAATGTTTAATCTTTGGTAATGGACTGTTTGATGCTGAAAGTTGGGGTGTTGGATTCCGATGTGATTTTCATTGATGGCACGAGATAGGGTAATGGATTTGATTCAATTTATCTTCTGTGCCTCAGCTGGAGTAGATGCTGAATCGAGCAGCTTGAACCAGTCAGAAGCTAAGGACTCGGAACAGATGGGACAAAAAGAAGAAAGTGCACATGCTTCGGGTGATGCAGTTGGGATCGGCTTGGATGAACATTGTAGAGACGATGGGATGACGAATGATGAAACTGAAAAAACCCAACAAGGAAGGAGCAAGACCAAGCTTAAGAAAGATGTTTGTGCTCCTCGACGAGCTTCAAAGCGACTTGCTGGAGTTGCACTTGATCCAACACCGGAAATAAAAACTAGAGCTCGCCGATCTTCAATTAAGCAATTAAGTGAAGTACTTGATGGAGAGGAGAATTCTTCCCCTGGTAACCGTATCAATAGGGCTTCCAAGCAGCTGGATTTACCTGAGTCTTCTTTGGAAACAAGCTGTGCCCTTGATGCTTCTAAGAGTAAAGAACCGATACTGGCTATGAGTAACACAGTTTCTTCCGTGGACATGCTAGTCGTGAATGGTCATGTTGGAAATTTAGAAACAAAAACTAATGCAGGCGAAGATAGAAGTGTTTTGCCTCTCGGTTCCAGGACGCTTGAAAGTGATGATAAAGCTAGTGGCGTGCCAGAGTCTCTCATTGATATGCCTATTGCAGATTTATGGACAGATCCATGCATTGCATTTGCCATTCAAACTCTTACCGGAATTCCCTGCGATACTCCAACGATATCAGAGTCAAATAGTGGAAAAAATCCAGTGATTCAAGCTACTCCGGAAGCTCGTGCTGAGAGGGAAGGATGCGGTCTCGATATGCCTCTGACAGACCCAGCTATTTGGAAAGAACATACTGGAAAGGTCGAAAAAGGCCACGATATGCCTGAATCATCCCTCGAAATGCCTTTGGCAGATATCTGGGCAGACCCTTGCATTGAATTCGCAATAAAAACTCTTACAGGGGCAATTCCGGTCGAATACGGTCTGGACAATCAACATTGCTTTCAGCAGCAACCGAGCTCTGCCCCGAACCAATCTGTTAACCACTCGACATTGCCAGACGTCGGTCTTGATAAATTCTCGCAAACTGAATTCATACGCCAGCAATACGATGTTACAGGTAAGTCAATGTCTAAAGAACACGGTATTAGAAATCCTATATATAATTACAGTCACCATCATCATCGGAGTGGAGAGAGGCCGTGATTGCCGAAGGCTATATTGTCTTTCTAAATTGTATAGAGCAGGAAACTAGCCAGAATTTAGAAAAAAAAAAAAAAAGAAAAAGAAAAAGAAAAGAAGACTAGTAACCATGTTGTAACATTTCTCTCTTTTAATGTTTTTTATTTGTTTGACATTTTAAGTATGATTATTGTTTCCCAGTTGGGTACACATAATGTTAGGATGTGGTTTGCATCATTAAATCCCAGCAGTTGTGTTTGGCACTGTTGACACTTTTGTGGAATTTGTAGTCAAATCCTTTCTAACTTTATTGTTGGTAGAAATATTATAAAAGATATGATTATATTTTATTGTTGGTAGTATAGGATTACATATTTTTTACATTTTCGAAAATTGATATCAGCATTTAAACTGAATTTTTTAGTAGCATTATTATCAATTACTTGTTTAAATGGTATCACGAATGTACAGAATAATTCTTTTTACAGGAACTATTGTTTATCACTCGTTAAATACATTAACCTTATGAAAGCAATCTAGATTGCTACTTGCCGCAAATTCCACCTCAAATGTTGTCCATTTTTATCGTGCGGAGGAATTCAAGCAATTTATTACTTTATAATTCTCATTAAAACAGAATGCAGATCCAGTGGAGCAGTGAAATGCCTGAATGGGCCATTATCGAGTTACAATGCATTGAAAGTTTAGAATTATATTTTATCTTTTTTTACTCAAAAAATAGATTAATTTTTATATATTAAATCCAACTGTTAAAAAATTATCCATCAATATGAAACACATTTATCTAATTGTTTAATCAGTCAGACACTAGTTTTTTTTTTTTTATAATAGTGTTTGAAGTCTAAATTTGATGTCTTCCAAGGAAATGCTAATCCCAAAAGTGCTCCAAATCTGTGTATTCTTCAGACTTTCAAAAATAGTCTCTTTTTTTTTTTAATCCCTCAATGGAACTTTAATTTATATATTAAACAATCGAGGGATTAAATTCTTGAAATTTAGAAGGGACATGTTCAAAAATCCTAAGAGTACAAGGACTGGGGCATAATTAAATCAACTTGAACAATAAAACCATTTTAATTGAACAAATACCAAGTACGAACCTTGGACTGTATAATTTTATAAGAACTATCAAATTTGAATTCTTTCTCATATAAAAGAGCATCTTTTACAATTATTAGTTTGAATGGAAATTGAGAAACCATTTCGAAGGGTGATAACTTGCAAGACATTAGTATCATCTAAATTTCACACATGATCAAAACAAGAAAAGAACAAAACTTGATCAACTGTTAATCAATATGAAAATCTAATGTGAAAACCCTGAATTTATTTACAGGAGAGCTATAAAAGCAGGGTACAAGCAACTTTAACAAGGTATCTTTCCTCCCTCTAGGGTCTAAGTAGGACCGGTCATACCTGCACGATTTCTCAACATTTCGGTTCTCTTGCTTCTCTCCATTACCTCCACTAACCACTCCGCGCCTTCTTTAATCCCCGTTCTGCGGTAAAAGTAGACTTTTAATGTTTATATCTTCTCTAAATTTAAGTCAAGGAGACGAGATTTTTATGAATAAACAGAACTTACCCATCAAAAGCAGAAACAGCCTCAAACATGTAAACCCTTTCATCCAATTTTTTAAGGTCTAGATATCGGGCGAGTTCCTCAGCTGTTACAGCTTCAGAAAGGTCCTGCATCAAAGCCACAAATAGTGACCTCACTGTTTATCATAAAGAACAAAAGGAAAACATTTAACAGTTACTAAGCTCAAGGAAAATGAAAATCATATTAATTTACCATTACATCCTTTGTAAATTAAGACGATTTTAAAAATGCTGGATAATCTTTGTAAATATGCGTGCCTAAGTTGCATCTATCATTTTCTCTTCTTTTATTGTCCCATTTTAGAATGATTTGTTTTTGTATATATGAGTTAAAATGGTCATTTTTCTATTTTCTTTCCTCTCACTACCATCTCTTACTAAGCATACTAAATATTTTCTTTTCACTTCTCCAGCCTCTTTTATCCATTCTATTGTTTTTTTCACTCAACTTAACACATCCTAAGGTTCATATGAAACCAAATGCTTCCAAGTCCAAACTGCCAAAAATACAGCATTAGGTGCAGACAAATTAGAGCAGTACTAAGAGAGATATGATATAGAACAAGGATCTCTCATAGAAGCTTTAAAGAAGAAATGATAGAATTTTCATTGTCCACTTTTAATACAAATAGTTAGGATTTTGGTAAGGACTAAGGATACCTGTTTGTTTGCTAATATCAAGAGAGGGGCTCCCTGAAGATCCTCATGTCTAAGAACTTTCTCTGGACAAAAAGTAAAAGATATTAGTAAACTATAGTAAAGTTATACAACTGTATACAATACCCTAGTACTGTACCAGTAGAAACCCATTTCATTAAACAATTGGAAATTACTTACCAAGTGCAGATTTTGAATCTTCAAAACGTGAAGGGCAAGCAGCATCAATTACGAATACCACAGCATGTGCCTCTTCATAGTATTTCTCCCAAATTGAGCGAAGACCAGGCTGATAAATGTAACAAAGGGGATAAATTAGTGTCACACACTGAACTTGCTTTGGACATTACACCATGCACGACAGAAAATACATTATAAAAAAATGCCAAGCTTTTGCCATCAAACACTGCAACTACATTTTTCCAGTCTATCTCCCTTATATACATTTCAATAAAAACCGAGCAGAGTGCTCTGAGAAGTTATATCAAACACATTGCAGCAAAACGAGTGAATAGACCCAAGGCTTTTGATTCAGCATCCACTTACCTGGCCTCCCAAGTCCCAGAACACAAGTTTTGTATTTAGAACTTCGACGCGACCAATATTAAGCCCAACAGTTGGAACAATTCGATCAGGTGGTAGACCTTCCAAGTTTGAGTATACGGATTTCAATTTCTCCAACAAAGTCTAGTCCAGAAAAAACAAAAATGATCAGCACTGAAATTAATATTTCAATATAAATGAAATCTATGAGAGAAATGAGTTTATTGTAATCACTGTTTTCCCAGCCTTGTCGATTCCAAGAATGAGTACATGAAACTCTGTCTTGCTAAATAGGTACTTATAAAGTCCATAAAAGAGTGAGAACATCTCTGTCTTGTTTACTCTCTAATAAATTACACGTTCCTTCCGGTCTTCACCAATACAATTGAATGTCAACTGTTCTCATAATTTACAGTCCCGACTCCAGATTCCTAAAATCAGAAGTGAGTCAAATTAAATAAAAGATCAAACAGAGCGAGTCAAATACAAATAACTCAGCCCAGTCAACTGTTCAAAGTCCTAGTGTTCATCGCTCAAGTTATTTCAGTAAAATCATTTCAGAAGCCTGTTATTCAGCAAATTAACTGTAATAAAACAGCTCTTGCTTCTATTTTAGCTCTTCCTACGATTCAATCTAACATCTCAAGATGCAAACATTCGACATTCATTATTTCCTACCAAAAAATTAACGAGCCAAATTTACTCAAATTAACAAATAAAATGGAACATAAACCACGAATGAATCGCTTCAAATCCAAACTTTCAATCAATAAGGAAATCAAATCAAATTTGACAACAACGATGAAAAAAACAATAGATCCAATCAAGCGGTGGAAAGATACGGTTGAGATCTCATCTCACAGAACTAAAAAAATAAATATGAATCCAGATAAGAAGAAGCGATAAAAATAGAAAAACACTAACAGCTTCGCAAGATCAAAAAGAAAATTAAAAAAAAAAAGAATCCATGACAAGAACTGCCAGATCGAGAGTGAGAAAAGCTATCACAAATTTAAGGAAGAAAATAAAAAATAACGAAAACTTAGATCCAACGAAAAAACATTATCAAACAAGTAAAATTTGAAAAGAAATACTTACTATGGATGGAATTTGATTGCAGGATTCTGCTTACTCCTGCCGTTGAGCCTTGTAAAAGAAAAATAATAATAATTAAGACTGCTTTTAATTTCCAAAGAAATCTTCTTTTCTGTATTCTTTTGCCATTTTTTTTTCTAGGTTCCCTCGGTGCGCGTAACTATTTATATTCCAGTGCTGCCCTTGGGCCACGTCAGTGGACACCAAGTCGCTTACGTGGCAAGATCCTAGAGGTTCGTTAAAATTTAAGATTCTGGGTCGACGTAAAAGTCAAACAAATCGAAGGTGACGGCAACCATTGCGTCCGGATTCAACCGGTAATTGGAAACGTTAAATATTATAAGTTTATTTTAGAAATTTTTATATTATAAAATGAAAGAAAATTAATACATTCAAGTTTATTAAATATAAATAATTGATAAAAGACTTATTCGTGGCTCTCAATTTCGATATTAATTAAATTAGTCTATTTAAAGAAAATTAAAACAATTTAATTTTTGTCAATTTTGAAAGTGAACAATTAAGTATAATTAAACATGGTGTTAATAATTTTCGTTAATTGTACACAATTTTAATTAGTATAATAATAAATTTAATCATCGATGTTTATATATTTTCTTTAAATGCTGTAAACTATATTTGATAAATAATGAACAATTTAATAGAATATATAACTTTTAGTTAATTTTTTGTTAAATTCACTAGTGTGACATTTTGAAAAAAAAAATACTCATTTAATAATCATATGACAAATAAATAGTGTTGTAATGAACCTTCATTAATATATATATATATATATATAATACTAATAATTGAGCTTCTATTTTTAATTCTAAAACAAAAAAAAATTAATTTCTAAACTGTTATACTATTCGTCGATAATGGCAATTGTAATGATCGCAAATCAGTAAAAAAAAGAATATACATATTTTACATGGAAAATTTTTATCCAAAAAATCACTTATAGGAAAGGAGAAATTTACTCATATTAAAAAATAATTATTCAAGAGTTAAATAGATCCTGTTATAATTAATATCTAACAAAAAAAAATATAATCGTATTTAACTTGTGCAGAGATTTGGATAAAACAGGATTGGGTTTACATAACACAAACAATGAAAGTAAAAAGATTATACATTATGTTATATTCTTATCATCGTAATTAATGTTATTATTCTAACGAGAACATGGCAGAGACATCAACCAACAAGGAAAGCAGCCGAAATTAAAATCATACAAGTATAAACAAAAATAGAATAAAAAAGAATTTATGTTCATATCTGATGAAAAAAAAAATTAGTTACAGCTAGCCCGGCAAGCCAAGCTGGGATTCTAACATACATGATGGGATGATCCAAAAAGGTGGTGGTTGAATCTTGTCTGAAGAAAACTCATAAATTGGCTTGAAACTTTCATCTTTAATGTTATATATGCCCATATCATGACCACCATAATTATAATCTTCTTCCATTTTCTCCCAACAATCATCGGTGAAGTAAATAGAATTTGTTTCGCAGTTTGGAAAAGATTGAACGGAGACCGAAACAGATTGATTCCCACCCAAGAACAAAGCTCGATCGTTTAAAGATTCGACTTCCACCCATTTTAGTTCATCGAAATCCAGTTTATAAACATGGAAGAAACATGTTCTGTAAGGACAAATTTTGGGTTGGGTACAGGTTTCAGTTAAAAGATCCCACTCAGTAAGTAGTGTTCCATCAAGATCCACATAATCCCCAATGAATCTCACAATAAGGAGAAGATCATCACATGATTCGACCAAATAGAACTTGCTGGTACCAAAACCTCTTAAAGAATTTCCTTTGGTATGAGACTTATCGGGAAAGGGAAGAACGATATCGGACTTTTTGACGATCCGGCCAACGTAGTCCCTGCCGCCTAAATCCCATACTTCGATACTGTTGTTATCACTCAATGCGTAGAGATGGTTTTTATGGCAGATTATGTCTTGGTAAGGTGGATGGCTAACATCAATGACGGTCCAAGAATTGTATCCACGTTGATGATAAGCAATCTCTTCACGATTGTTGCATAACAAAACCACACCGAAGTTTCCATTACAATCTGGTTTTCCAGACAGGATTGCCTTCTGAATAAAACATTCTCGTACTTCTTGTTTCCCGCAGACCTTGAAAAAAAACCTTTGATTCTTTTTAAGATAATCAAGTTCATACTCACCATCTTCGTTTCTTTCCATCTTTTTTAACCCTAAAAGATAATCAACAGGAGGGAGGTGTATTTTGATTTGCTTGAAAGGGTTGAATAAAAAGGGGACTGCCTTGTGTTCCAAGAAAACTAACCATCCATTCGATGACCCAATACAACAGCTTTCCCTGAATTCCATTGGCGTGGTTTTCAAGTTATAAACCCTATTTTCACACAGATTGAAAAACCCATTGTAGCCATTGTTGTTAACAAAAGCACCGTCTCCTTCTTCAACTTCTTTCTTCGAAGGAAGCATTAGCCATGGCATCTTTGTAACGAACTCTTCTGCAGCTAAATTCCAAGAAGAACAAACAGCTTTGGCTTGAATCAGATCTATGAAACTTAACTTGTTGAAGATAGACCAAAAGATTTCAGTTGGAACTTGGTCAGCAAGGCTTTTTCTTCTTTTGGCCATTACGAGAGTAGTAATTGTGTACGGATTATGGACGCTTATATAGGCAAAAAAGAATACTTTTTTTATCTATGTCGGCTATTAATTCAGCTATTTTTCTTATTTTTGGCCTTTTTATGGTGAGAATCGTAAAACTGGCCAAAACTGTTAAATAGTCTCTTTGACCAAACAATGCTATTAAAATTTTAAAAATTTAAATTATTAAAAAAACATAAAATTTAATTGAATTGATTTTTTAATCTATTTCAACTTTTTTTTTTCCGAGAAACAATGTATGTAGTATGAATTTAATAAGATTAGATTGAATTTAAATGAACAAGATTTTGAAACTATTTTTTATAATAATGTAGATTTTTAATTAAATTTAAATATTATAATAATTAAATGATTTATTGTAATATTGTCTCTACTTTTAAATTTTTATTTCAGTTTCAGTAGTATATTTAATTGTAAAAATAGCAATAAACTTAAAAAATGTTTTTTGAACAATTTTAAAATTTACAGTTTACATATAAGTTGGAAATTATTGGATATAAATACATTAAAAAAAGTAAAAATGCAAAATAAAATATCAAATTAAAAGCTGTAAGTAAAAAAATAATTATTTTATAATTTTTATAATTGGATAATTATCAATGTAGTTATCTAATTTTTTAAAAAGGTTAATGAGTAAAATTATTATTGTATTAATTTGTAATTTCACACATTTTGGCAACTTCACCCCTTATCCAAATCCTCCACCGATAAAATAAACCGCTCGAGGACCCGTCAGCAAATATATATGCCAGAGATAGTCTTCTCAACTCGGCTGACTCCAGTTCAATAGCCTGAAACTCGGTTACCATGGACGCTGGTAACGCTTCAATGGCAAGCTTAGCCTCACAAATATGCAACCATATAGCCTCCATCTTCTCCAAATCCAGTATCCACCCACCAGCTTTGGACCTAATGGTAGCAGAATTGGCCTCCATAGCGTCCCAAAAAGGTCGCGTTTTTCTCTATGGTGTAGGCCGAGAGGGTTTAATGTTGAAGGCCCTCTGTATGCGCCTTGCACATTTGGGTCTCTCTGCTCACTTCGTCTTCGACATGACTACTCCACCAATTACTTCCAAAGACCTTCTCGTAGCATCAGCTGGCCCTGGAGGGTTCTCCACTGTCGATGCTATTTGCTCGGTGGCACGGTCCCATGGTGGTAGAGTTTTGTTGCTGACTGCCCAGCCTGAAACGGGATCCAGTGTGAAGCATGCAAATGTGGTAGCGTATGTTGCAGCCCAGACTATGGCTGATGATGGCGGTGGGGAGAAATCAAGGACATTGCTGCCTATGGGGAGTGTCTATGAGGGGGCCATGTTTGTGTTGTTTGAGATGGTGGTTTACAAATTGGGTGAGGTTTTGGGAGAGAGTCCTGAGGCCATCCGAGCTCGACATACCAATCTTGAGTGACAAAATCCCTGGTAGGTTCTGTATCTCTAATTTGAGTGACAAATTCCTTTTGAAGATCTGGTAGCTTTAGTTCTTGCTGTTGTTGGTTTTGTTGTAATGGTCCTAGGTTGTTCTGCATTTTTCTGCAAAACTTAAATCAATTGAAGGTATATATATATATATATATATATTTAGTATACATTAATCATATAAGATAGTACTTTAATTTAGTATACATTGCCTGGTATGAAACTTGAAACAATTAAGATTATTGCTACTTGCTTTCATGAGTTATGGGTATCTATTGTGATGGAACCTTGTATTTTGGATAATAAATGATATATCAGCTTTTTGAAGACCCTCAAAAATACATTAGAAGTCTTCTCTTAGTCACCAGTTACTGTTTCATTTACAAATATTCAGTGAACAGGTTTCGATGCTCTAAATCCTATGTTACTTGGACTTGAGTGTGAATATCGGATATATGCATATGTTCAATATTTTTTTTCATATATTAGGAATGTACTTGGAGGGTCATATCCGGATATGTATTGTGCAGCATGGGTACTTTAGGGAGCACCATAGTTCAAGTCAATTATCCTGATCTTAATCATGTTTAATAAAAAAAGAAACCTAACACCTGCCATCTAGCCTAAGATCTAGGTCATCTTGGGAGTTTTTGTAGTAGGTAGCAGAGTAAGATCTAGCCTAAGATCAAACTTGACTGTTCATCAGCCATCTCAAATTCCTAACACCTGCCAATATTATATTTCTTCCTAAGAGAGAAAACTTTTAATCATAGTTGATTACCAATGTTCTTGAGGTTACTGAAATTCACACTTTCATCAGCAATTGAAGTCTAATAAAAAGCTTTGTAGATACATTGATTACTTTAATGCTGTCCTAATTGACTTCTTACTAATTCAGACATTAATAGCTGTCTCACCCCCAAGAAACTCCAGGAGGCTTCTGTTAGGCCATTAGATAGGGATCTTAAGAGTGCTTGTGTTGAGCTTTGGATGTTGAAGGTTTATAATTTGACATGAATTTTACATGTAGGCATAATGGACCTATCATGTGGCATAAATGTTGCATCGTAACCATAAAAAAACCTATCACAAATAGATGAACAAATAGGACAGCTTGCTTTGATACCGTGTTTGAAGATTAAGAGAATAAGAACAATGAATCCTCAATATATTACAAGCTCGTGATATGTATAGCCACAACCGATTCTTCAGTAATGAAAGAGTCAAATGCAAGTTAAATAATAAAACTATCCCTTTTTTATTTTTTTTGTGCTAGCATCTATTAATTGCTTTTGAGTTGGGATATACGGAAAAGATTTACACCCTTCTTCTAGCTTTTCTTAGATGAAGTGCCGGTGTACTTCAATGTGCTTTGTCCTGTCATGTTGAACCAGGTTATGAGCTATACTGATAGCAGCTTTGTTGTCGCAGTGAAGTCTTATAGGTGGAGAGTTAAAAGCCTTTAGGTCTGAGCAATTTCTCAAACCATAGCAATCTTCTACCAGGTATTCCCTTCAAGTACTTAAGGATCCCATGAGTGACTGACCCTTGAGCACATGAGTTGACTGAAACTATGATAGTTCAACATGATAACTCATAATTAATTTTTAGAGTTTAGACTTCAATTTTGCTTCTTTGGTATTGAACTATATTTGTCATCAATTAGTCAAATATTGGATTAGATTAAAAGGAAAAAGGAAACAATGGTTGAAACTATGAGAGTTTAGCTTTAACATAGTCGATCATTCATCAATAGAAAACTTGCCAAAAAAAATCTATATTTGATCTTACAAGTTTCATTATGATTAAGGTTGCTCTAGTTTGCTCCCTTCTTTAACAATCACAAAAGAGGAGGGATGCTCTGTTCGTGCCTGAAGAAGTTTTGGGACCAACTTTTGTCGTTATATGCACCAACCTGTTGAAGTTGTTCTTAAAATATTTAAGACCCCAAATCCTAGCTTGTGCATAGCTTCCTTTGTGGTTGTTAAATTTATTAACCCCAATATCAAACTCTCTGTAATTAATATATATTTCTCGTGGAGATTTTGTGATGAATGGAGTCATGTAATTGTAAACTCTCCTCATCCAACTCATGAACTTTTCAGAGTTTACATTTTCTTTTTCTTCCTAATCCACCATGTATAAAATGATGAAGACGTTACCAGCTCTGTGAGGATGAGGAGTTTCAGTCTCAGGAATTTCATTCATTTTCCCTCCGTAGGCTACAAATACCATAGCCGTGGATTTGCTTCTTCCTCATAAAACTTGGGCCACAGCCATTTCTGGAATAGGCTGTTTTACAAAGTCAGATTTTGCTTTGAAGAAAGATTTCGAAAGAGCAGACTTGTGATTCCTACCAAGTAAAGTTTCCAATGGTGCACCGATTGGAAATTGTTCAAAGTAGAGATCAGATTCAGCCCAACTGATTTCCAAGCAATCTTCTTTCACTAGTTTCTCTTCCATCAATTGAAGAAGCTTGTCAGTGCCTCCAAGAAACATGGAACTAAAAAGTGCTTGAATTGTCATCTTATCATCATCTTTACTTGATTTCACCCTTTCTCATGTGGATGCTCATGTGTATTTCTTTAGGAAACTTGTGTGCAACATACTGCCACTGATGAATTAGTTGCGTTTTGATCCAACATTCTGTGAACTCTGAAAACGGTGACATTAGCTGGAACTGGCACCGAGTTTGTTTTCCAAGTTAAGACTACCCCAAAGCTAACTCCACCACCTCCTCGAATGGCCCAAAACATATCTTCTCCCATGGATTTTATCAAGAATTCTCCCATTAACATCAATTGAGCTGTATGAAACCAAAAATAATATACTTCACAGGTTTCAGTTCACTAATCACTAATGTGCACTTTTCCTGCAGGTTTCGGGTTTGAGTGGATTTACGCGCGCAGGTATATTTAGTCAAACAGCATGGTAGTTGTTTGAAGAGATTCGATATTGTTGTTGAAACTTGAAAATTAGAATAGAGTTAGCCAGGGAATGTTGCAAGCTTGCTGTATTAAATATCACCTTTGATCCAATTGGAGAATAGCTAGCAAATGTCACAATCTGTACTAATGAACTCAAAGAACAAATCATAGGCCATGTGACCTGTTGTTTAACTTATCTTATTTGAAGCAACGGGCAGCGATTAAAATTTTAAATTGCAAATTACATTATTTTAATTTTCGAATCATTTTGAAAGTTAAATAATTTAATTTATGATTTTTATATTTTCAAAATGTTACTGCATATATGACAATAGCTGTTTTCTTTTTTTTTTTTTTTTTTTTTTTTTTTTTTTTTTTTTAGTATTGTAATATGATATCAACAAGGATTTAAGCAATACAAGTATAATTCATCAACAAAAAACTTGGCCAAGAAACAATATGATCTGATCTTACAAGCTTCCCAAGCTGTTCGAGTTTGTTCCCTTCTTCAACAAACATGGAAGAGGAGGGACACTTTGTTCATGCCTAAAGAAATTTTCAGGATCAATCATTGTTTTTACATGCACTAACCTGTCAAAATTGTTTTTAAAGTATTTAATACCCCAAATCTTGGCTTGTTCGTGGCTATTTTCTTTGTCATTAATTTCATTAGTCCCAATTTCAAGGTCTCTGAAATTAACATACACTTCTCGCGGAGATTTTGAAACATATGGCGTCATGTAATTGTGAATTCTCCTTATCCAACTCATGAACTTCTCAGAGTTTTTATTTTCCTCTTCTTCCCAATCCACCACGTATGATATGCTGTAGAGGTTGCCAGCTCTGTGAGGAAATGGAGTTTCAGTCTCGAGAATCTCATCCATCTTCCCTCCATAAGCCACAAATAACATAATTGCTGATTTTGCTTCTTCCTTGTAAAACTTGGTCCACAATCCTTCAAATGTTGTTTCAGGAATAGGCTGTTTTACATAATCAGATTTTGCTTTAAAGAACAATTTTGAAAGAATTGACTTACGGCTCCTATCGAGTAAAGTTTCCAATGGTACTCCGATTGGAAATTGGGTAGAGTAAAGATTAGATTCAGCCCAACCCATTTCAAAGCAATCTTCTTTCACTATTCCAAGTTGAGGGAATTTCTCTTCCATCAATGGAAGAAGCTCATCAATGCTTCCGAGAAATACAGCTCTAAAACTTGCTTGAATTGTCATCTTCTCATTTTCATTTGATTTCACCCTTGATATACCGATGCTCATGTGGATTTCTTTGGGAAGCTTGTGTTGGGAGGGTCCCACTATGTGGGAATCCCTCAAAAAATTGCCATGTTTTATGGCACTTTGTTTTGTTTTTTGCATCATTTTATTTTGTCTTTTTAAAGGATGATAGGCAGCCAATTTTTAACGTGAGTGGGAGCCCAAATGATCAGATTTTTAAGAGAGAAAAACGTGAGAGAAAATCTGAGGGAGAAACAGAGAGCTTTGAAGCTGAAATTTAATTTTTTTAAATTTGGAGCAGCTGTGATCAACTCTTCGATCGGAGGTCCATCCGTGGTTCGATTGACCCGATTTTTGGACAGCAGCTAGACGACAAGGTGTTCCTGACTTTGTACGGTCGGATTTTTCATCCGAGTCCTGTAGCGTCAGAAATACCCATTTTACAACAGCTATGTTTTTTGGTGATGTTCTCCAATTTTTCTCTCTTTTGCTAAAGATTACATATTTTTAGCCTTGTTGGAGTTGAATGCTTGTTGTAGGCTTGATATTGTAATCTTGTAGCTGAACATTTGATTATAGTGGAGCTTTTGATCTGACTCTAAAGTCCCGTGGTTTTTACCCTTGATTTAGAGGGGTTTTCCACGTAAAAATATCGGTGTCTCTAATTATTATTTTTGTTGTGGCTGCATTGGTTAATTTGTGGTTGATAGGTTGCTAGAGAACAAATATTTTTGTGCTATTGTGCTTGCTATAATATTTGACTGGAGTTATAGGGAGAGAAAGAACACCGGTTTTGCTTCCGTTTTGTTTCGGTTGTTCGGTTTCTTCCCAACAAACTGGTATCAAGAGCTCGGTTATTCTGTCCAATAATTATGGAAATCAATACGAGCAAGATGATTATATTGAATGGCACAAATTATCAACTTTGGCGGAATAAAATGAAGGACTTGTTGTTTGTGAAGGCTCTACATCTTCCGATATTTGCTACTCAAAAACCCGATTCGAAAAGTGATGAAGAATGGGAATTTGAACATCAACAAGTGTGTGGCTTTATTCGGCAATTTGTTGAAGAAAATGTTTACAACCACATTGATCAGGAGACACATGCTCGAACATTGTGGGAGAAGCTTGAAAGCTTGTATGCTTCGAGGTCGGGCAATAACAAGTTATTTTTGCTGAAGAAAATGATGGCGTTGAAATATAAAGAAGGAACGTCTATAGCTGACCATGTGAGTGAATTTCAAAGTGTGATGAATCAGTTGCTTGGTATGAGTGTCAAATTTGATGACGAGATTTTAGGGCTTTGGTTGCTTGCTACTCTACCAGACTCTTGGGAGACTTTCCGGGTTTCGCTCATTAATTCTGCCCCAAAGGGTACTATCACTTTGGATTTGGCTAAAAGTGGTGTGTTGAATGAAGAGGTCAGAAGACGATCTCAGGGTTCTACATCACAGTCCGAGGTGTTGGTTACCGAGAACAGAGGGAGGAACAGAGACAAAGATGGAAAGAGTAGAGATAAAGGCCGAAGCAAGTCAAGATCGAGATACAAGAATCTTGAGTGTCATCATTGTGGTAAGAAAGGCCATATCAAGAAATACTGCTTCAAGTGGAAGAAAGAGAATAGAGGTGGTGATAAACACGATCGGAACGATGATGAAAAATCTGAGCGTGTTGCTACTGCTACTCGTGAAGATCTGTTGGTCATTTGTGATGAGAATTTGGTCAACCTAGCATGTGACGAGACCAGTTGGGTGATTGATACTGGTGCATCAATTCATGTCACATCGAGGAAGGATTTCTTCACATCTTATACTCATGGTGATTTTGGGGTATTGAAGATGGGTAATGACAGTTTGGTTCCGGTTGTTGGTATGGGAGATGTTAACTTGGTGAGTAACAATGGAACAAAGTTAACTCTCAAGGATGTCAGACACGCACCGGATATCCGTTTGAATTTGATCTCTGCAGGAAAGCTTGATGATGAGGGATTCTGTAACACTTTCAGTGATGGGCAATGGAAGCTGACTAAAGGCTCCTTGGTTGTGGCTCGAGGAAAGAAGAGTTCAAATTTATATTTGATGCAAGCTTCAGCTTCTCGAGAGACGGTGAATGTGACAGTGAATGACAGCTCAACTGAGTTGTGGCATAAACGACTTAGTCACATGAGTGAGAAGGGGCTTAACTGTTTAGCGAAGAAGAATCAACTTTCGGGGTTGAAGAATGCTACACTGAAGAATTGTGCTCATTGTCTAGCAGGAAAGCAGAGAAGAGTTTCTTTTAGAAGCCGTCCTCCTCATAGAAGATCAGAGTTGCTAGAGTTGGTCCATTCGGATGTCTGTGGTCTGATAAAAGTAAGGTCACTCGGCGGTGCACTTTATTTTGTGACTTTCATTGATGACTGTTCAAGAAAGCTATGGGTTTACACTTTGAAGTCTAAAAATCAAGTCTTTGAGGTGTTTAAACAGTTTCATGCATCAGTTGAAAGAGAAACAGGGAAGAAGTTAAAGTGCATTCGTACTGATAATGGTGGCGAGTACACAGGGCCGTTCCATGAGTATTGTCTGCGACAGGGAATCAGACATCAGAGAACACCACCAAAGACTCCACAGTTAAATGAGTTAGCTGAAAGAATGAACCGAACACTAATTGAGAGAGTCAGATGTTTGTTGTCAGATTCAAAGCTGCCAAGATCATTTTGGGCTGAAGCTTTGAATACAGTGACACATGTGATAAATCTGTCTCCTAGTGTTCCTTTGCGAGGTGATGTGCCAGATAGAGTTTGGTTTGGCAAAGACGTGTCATATGATCACCTACGTGTGTTCGGTTGTAAAGTATTTGTTCATGTTCCAAAGGATGAAAGATCCAAGTTGGACGCCAAAACTCGACAATGCATCTTCATTGGTTATGGTCTAGATGGTGAGTTTGGTTATAGACTCTATGATCCCGTTCAGAAGAAACTCGTGAGAAGCAGAGATGTTGTCTTCATTGAGGATCAGACCATTGATGACATTGATAAGACGGAGAAAGCGAATTCACAAGACAATGGTGATTTGGTCGATGTGAATCCAGTTCCCCTAAACTCTTCACCAGGTCCTATCCAGGATGATGTGCATGGTGATGTTACTGATGACCATCAGGATATAGGTGACTTTGATGCTCCCATGGATGATGTTGTGAATGATCAACAACAAGCACCTATAGCTCCACCAGCGGTTCCACTTCGAAGGTCTTCCAGAGATCAACGATCTTCTGTTAGGTATTCTTCTGATGAATATGTTCTTTTGACCGACGGGGGAGAACCTGAATGTTATGAAGAGGCTATGGAGAGTGAATGCAAAAATCAGTGGGTTGAAGCGATGAAAGATGAACTTCAATCCTTGCATGAGAACCATACCTTTGAGTTGGTGAAACTGCCCAAAGGCAAAAGAGCCTTGAAGAATCGGTGGGTTTACAGGTTGAAGCAAGAAGAGAAGTCTTCATCTCCACGATACAAGGCTAGATTGGTCGTCAAGGGTTGTACTCAGAAAAAGGGGGTTGATTTTGAAGAAATATTTTCTCCGGTTGTGAAGATGTCCTCTATTAGAACTATACTGAGTTTGGCAGCCTGTTATTACTTAGAGGTTGAACAAATGGATGTGAAAACTGCTTTTCTTCATGGTGACTTAGAAGAAGAGCTTTACATGGAGCAGCCAGAGGGGTTTGTTGCACAAGGGAAAGAAGACTATGTGTGCAGATTGAAGAAGAGCTTGTATGGTTTGAAACAAGCTCCAAGGCAATGGTACAAGAAGTTTGAGTCTGTCATGGGGGAGCAAGGCTACAAGAAGACTACTTCTGATCATTGTGTGTTTGTTAAGAGATTCTCTGGTGATGATTTTATAATCCTTTTGCTCTATGTTGATGACATGCTTATTGTTGGTCAGGATGCTTCTAGAATTGAGAAGTTGAAGCAAGAGTTGAGTAAATCCTTTGCAATGAAGGATTTGGGGCCAGCAACGCAAATTCTTGGCATAAAGTTGACACGTGATAGAAAGGCCAAGAAATTATGGTTATCACAAGAGAGGTACATTGAAAAAGTACTTCAAAGGTTTAGCATGGACAAAGTTAAAGCGGTGAGCACTCCCTTTGCTACGCATTTCAGATTAAGTATTAAGCATAGTCCTTCCACAGAAAAGGAGAAGGAAGAGATGCAGAAAATTCCTTACTCTTCAGCCGTGGGGAGTCTGATGTATGCAATGGTTTGCACGAGACCAGACTTGGCTTATGCCGTTGGTACAGTCAGTCGTTTTCTTTCTAATCCAGGCAAAGAGCATTGGAATGCAGTGAAATGGATTATGAGATATCTTCGTGGCACTTCCAACATGAAACTTTGTTTCGGCAATGAAAAACCTGTTCTTGTTGGTTATACAGATTCAGACATGGCCGGAGATGTTGACTCGAGGAGATCTACTTCAGGTTACTTGATCACTTATGCAGGGGGAGCTGTGGCATGGCAATCGAGATTACAAAAGTGTGTTGCATTGTCCACCACCGAATCAGAGTTCATTGCAGCAACTGAAGCGTGCAAGGAGATGCTTTGGATGAAGAAGTTTATGCATGAGCTCGGTTTTACTCAGGAGAAGTATGTCCTGTATTGTGATAGCCAGAGTGCTATTCATCTTGGTAAGAATCCAACTTTTCATGCTAGATCTAAGCATATTGATGTAAGGTACCACTGGATACGAGATGTTCTTGAAGCTAAGCTGTTAGAGCTTGAGAAGATACATACTGATGATAATGGTGCTGATATGTTGACGAAGGCTTTACCAAGAGGAAAGTTTGAAGCATGTTGTTTGATCTCCGGTATGGAGGTATTCCCCACATAGTAGGAGGGGGAGATTTGTTGGGAGGGTCCCACTATGTGGGAATCCCTCAAAAAATTGCCATGATTTATGGCACTTTGTTTTGTTTTTTGCATCATTTTATTTTGTCTTTTTAAAGGATGATAGGCAGCCAATTTTTAACGTGAGTGGGAGCCCAAATGATCAGATTTTTAAGAGAGAAAAACGTGAGAGAAAATCTGAGGGAGAAACAGAGAGCTTTGAAGCTGAAATTTAATTTTTTTAAATTTGGAGCAGCTGTGAGAAACTCTTCGATCGGAGGTCCATCCGTGGTTCGATTGACCTGATTTTTGGACAGCAGCTAGACGACAAGGTGTTCCTGACTTTGTACGGTCGGATTTTTCATCCGAGTCCTGTAGCGTCAGAAATACCCATTTTACAGCAGCTACGTTTTTTGGTGATGTTCTCCAATTTTTCTCTCTTTTGCTAAAGATTACATATTGTTAGCCTTGTTGGAGTTGAATGCTTGTTGTAGGCTTGATATTGTAATCTTGTAGCTGAACATTTGATTATAGTGGAGCTTTTGATCGGACTCTAAAGTCCCGTGGTTTTTACCCTTGATTTAGAGGGGTTTTTCACGTAAAAATATCGGTGTCTCTAATTATTATTTTTGTTGTGGCTGCATTAGTTAATTTGTGGTTGATAGGTTGCTAGAGAACAAATATTTTTGTGCTATTTTGCTTGCTATAATATTTGACTGGAGTTATAGGGAGAGAAAGAACACCGGTTTTGCTTCCGCTTTGTTTCGGTTGTTCGGTTTCTTCCCAACAGCTTGTGCGCAATATACTGCCATCGATGAACAAGTTTGGTTGCATTTTGCTCTAACGTTTTGCTCACTGTAAAAACAGTAACAATAGCTGGAACTGCGACTAATTTCAATTTCCAAGCAAGGACTATCCCAAAGCTACCCCCACCACCACCTCGAATGGCCCAAAACAAATCTTCTCCCATTGATTTTCTATCAAGAATTCTCTCTTTAACATCAATTAAATGAGCATCGATTACATTATCAGCAGCAAGACCATATTTTCGAAATAATAAGCCAAAGCCACCTCCACTCAAATGCCCACCAACACCCACGGTGTGTCCAATACCAGCAGGAAAGGCAAGCGTTCTACTTCTCTTAGCAATTTCATAGTACAATTCACCAACTGTTGCACCGGATTCAACCCATGCTGTACCTTTTTCAACATTAATCCGAACGGATCGAAGATTCAACAAATCGATCACCACAAACGGAACTACATAAGTTGTAGTATAAGAAAGACCCTCAAAATCATGACCCCCACTTCGAATTCTGAGTTGCAGTCCATGTTTTTTGCAACAATAAACTGTTGCTTGGATGTGGGATGCGTGGAGTGGTGTTATAATGACCAAAGGTGTAGGCGTAGATGGTGTTGATAACCTGAAATTTTGAGCTGATGACTTCAAAACAGAGGAGTATGATGAATTATGTTGTGTGTAAACGAGTTCTGATATGGAAGAAGAGTTGTGAAAACGAAGGGAAAGGCAATGAAGAAATTCCTCATCTGGCTGAGTTGAATCACTAATTTTCCATGACAAGGAAAATAAAACAACAATAAGAAATGGGAACATGTTCTAGTAACCAAGATAAACTAAAGTTGGTTTCTGGGTCTAGTTATGTTTAGAGTGCAATGAAATGTGTAATTTTATAATGCCATAATACATACTTTTTTAAAATTATAAAACTAAGAATCACCATAAAGACAATTCCAATACAAACAACAAACTTAAATTAAATTAGGAGATTAAACTACATATAAATACATGCAATATGATAGCATCAAACCCTAGATTTTCACAATTTTCAAGTAATTAAATAACATGTTAACAACGTTTATATAAAATAATAAAGGATTGGCCGTGCGAGCCAACTGTACTTCGGGCTGCCCCTCCTTTAGCTGTAGGGGTCACCGAGGGTCTTTTGCTATCTTTATTTTAAGTTCTTTTGTTTAATCTAAACCTAATCATAGGTTTGGTCAATTTGTCTAGACTCAAGGATCTATCTGAAAAATAAGAGAATTTTGGATAAAAATATAAGTCTAAAAAATGAAATTAGATAAAAACTAAAATTCATTTTCTAAACGAGTCGGACCTCAAATAAGATTTTTTTGTTCAGGCTTGAATTGGTCTGAATTTGTCTAATTTTTTTTCATTGCTGCTATTTTATTATTATCTTAGTATTTTGTTGTTGTTATTTGAATATTGTATAACTCTTATTTTATTATTAATTTTGCTACTACCTTAGAGTCATTTGCTTGCTAACTTATAACTATATTAGTGTTCTTTAAGTATAAATATTTTTATTGTATTTTTTAATTTGTTGAGAAATATTTATTTTAATGTTTTTAATGTATTTGATGTATTATATTTTTTAAAATTGTTTTTATAAAAATATAATATAAAAAATTTAAAACAGGTAGATTAGGCTCGAGTTTAACCTTTTTTATCTGGATTAAGTTTGGACAAAATTTGAATGGACTGGGCCGAGCCTAGAAAATATAGATTTGTAATGACTTACATTACTGTTGGATGTTTAGACTTACAACATTACTAGGGTAGAAAAATATTTCTTTGGATAATGACGGACATTACTGTTGGATGTTTTGATAGATGAAAGTCCACCTTTGACTTTTTTTTTTAAAGGAATCATATCATGGACAAGTGTTAAATAATATGTTTATTACATTATTTCTAATGAAAGTAGAGTTTATGACATGTTTTGATGTCATAATTCATACATAATGGATGTAGAAATTTATTTCATGACTTGAAATATTTTTTTCTAAAAAACAAAAATATTCCAAAGCTACAAAGCTATTTTTCCATGAAGGAGAAAGCTCAGGAGCAAAAAGTGTTTAGAAAGCATATTTAGATTACGACAAAATTTAATTAAAGGGGTATATAAATCGAATTATGATAGTGTAACACTTTACGCTTAATTAATGTATTTTTAATATTAAATTAACATATTTTTGTTTATTATGATTGTACATGCACATACAAATTTTAAATTTATTTACTATAAGAAGATCTTTATAAGATACTATACGTATGTTACTTAAAAATCTATTATATTGAGTTATAATGTTATTGTAGTATATGAAGGAGAGTATAGGACTTAAACAATATACAACCGCCATAACTTATATTTGCAATTCACTGTAGTATGGTAATCATGATGAATATTATATTTTGTTACGTAAACCCAATGTTTATTTTATCAAATTAAGTTAAGTGGGAAAGTGTAAGATTTTGGCGTGGTTAAATTATAACTAAAAAGTGATCTAGTGATTAATTGCCTAATTTAAAGTAATTAAATCATTTACTTTTGTAGAAATTAAGTCATATCAATTCATTTAGTTGTTTGATGAACGTACCAAATTGCAAGTTGATGATATACATAAAATGCACTATAAACAAATTGTCATATAGTGATGGCTAAAATTTCGTCCCTAAAAAAACTATTCATAAATTTAGATATGAGATAGCAGTCAAAAAAAGCAATTCCGATGGAAAATAATCGACAGCACATGTAACGCTAGTGACGAAAAATGTAGCTGTCGGAATAGGTTTAAAAACAATGGAAAGGAAAAAGATATTAATTATAATTAAATTTTAAAACTTGGATCTATGAAATTAAATTTTTTTAAAGAAAGAGAGGGTGAAAAAAAATTTTATGACTTAGTTAAAAATTTTTTTCCTTACTTCCTCTTGCCTTAGTTAAAAATTCAACACAAATAAAAGGAAAGGATTAGGGATGATAATGGAGTGGGACATGGGCAGATAACTCTTCATCTCTTGTTTTGCTCTATAGTTTTGAAAACTATTATCACTTCTATGGATGTTAGATGCATCCATCCTCGCTCCATACCACCCCTCTTCGCTTCAATTTAAATTTTCTATTATCTTTAATATTTTTAATCTTTTTAAAGTCAAGTAAATACGTATGTAATCATAATTCTTTAAAAAATATTTTTAAAATTATGTTAATATATTTCTATTTTTTAATCGTTTATATACAAGAATAAAAACATAATTTCATATATTGAAGCAAATCGGGACATGATAAGTAATTATCATAATCGTTTCATACTTATTATTTAAAAGAAAAAAATCCACTTAACCTGTCTCACATCCACTTTTCAAAAAAAAAAAAAAAACTCTATTAAAAACAAATTGAACGAGTCGGATTTCACCTTAGAAAAATAATCTTTTCCTTTCCTTTCCCCTTCCGTAGTCCAATCTAAACGTAGAGTAAGATTTTTAGTTGCCGACTTGCTTGTCCACTTAGAATTTTGGTGGAGGCAGGCATGGTCCATTTTACAAGAAATTATAATCTATCTTGCCTAGCTTTACATAATTACTTCGACTTAGTTTCTAGTCAACCATTTTCAAGTGTAAAGGAAGAAATGATTTCAATCAATCAGAAATGTTAGTGGCTAAGTGCTAGTGGAGTCTCTCATTTGTGCCAGATGACTTTGTTGACCAAATTAGCATTATAAATAATGTAACACATTTGACAAATATCCACAAACGAAATTAGTCAAATTTCTCACTTCATCACTAACAATATGTTCCCTTCTCTTTTTGTTTTTCTCCTCTCTGTGTCATGGGAAAGTAGTAGTACTTTAGCTTATCCTTCTCAGGGGTTTCTTCATTGCCTTTCCCTTCATTTCGCTAACTCCACTTCCATTTCAAAGCTCGTTTACACGCAGCCTAATTCTTCTTTGTCCTCTGTTTTGAAGTCATCTGCTCAAAATTTCAGGTTTACAACACCATCTACTCCGACACCTTTGTTCATTATAACACCACTGCAGCCATCCCACATCCAAGCAGCAATTTATTGCTCCAGGATACATGGACTGCATGTCAGAACTCGAAGTGGGGGTCATGACTTTGAGGGTCTTTCTTATACTACAGCAAATTATATAGCTCCATTTGTTGTGGTCGATTTGGTGAATCTTCGATCGGTTCAGGTTGACGTTGAAAAAGCTACAGCCTGGGTTGAATCTGGTGCAACTATTGGTGAATTGTACTATGGAATTGCTCAGAAAAGTAGGACTCTTGCCTTTCCGGCTGGTCTTTTCTACACTGTGGGTGTTGGTGGACAATTCAGTGGGGGTGGGTATGGGCCCTTGTTTCGAAAATATGGTCTTGCAGCAAATAATGTAATTGATGCTCGTTTAATTGATGCCAAAGGGAGAATTCTTGATAGAAAATCCATGGGAGACGATTTGTTTTGGGCCATTCGAGGAGGTGGTGGGGGTAGCTTTGGGATAGTCCTTGCTTGGAAATTGAAATTGGTCGCAGTTCCAGCTATTGTTACTGTTTTTACAGTGAGCAAAACGTTAGAGCAAAATGCGACCAAACTTGTTCATCGGTGGCAGTCTATTGCGCACAAGTTTCCTAAAGTACTCATGTCCATTTTCATATCGAGTGTGAAATCAAGTGAAGCTGATAAGAAGATGACAATTCAGGCTTATTTTAGTTCCATGTTTCTTGGAAGCATTGATGAGCTTGTTCCATTGATGGAAGAAAGATTCTCTGAATTTGGACTAGTGAGAGACGATTGCTTGGAAATGAGTTGGGTTGAAGCCATCCTTTCAACCCAAGGAGGAGTACAGTTGGAAACTTTACTTGAACGACATCAAAAAACGGGTGTTTCTCAGACATTCTTTAAGGCAAAATTTGATTATGTGAAACAGCCTATTCCTGAAATGGGGTTGGAAGGATTGTGGCCTATGTTTTATGAGGAAGAAGCAAAGAAGGCAAATATATTCCTTGTGGCTTATGGAGGGAAGATGGATGAGATTCCCGAGACTGAAATTCCATTTCCTCATAGGGCTGGCACCATCTACAGCATCATATACGTGGTGGATTGGGATGAAAAGGAAAATAAAAATTCCAAAAGGTTCTTGAATTGGATAAGGAGAGTTTATGATTATATGACACCCTACGTGTCAAATTCTCCGAGAGAAGCATATGTTAATTACAAAGATCTCCAAATTGGATCAAATAATATGTTCAGTTGTAAAGGGAGCTATGCACAAGCCAAGATTTGGGGTCGTAAATATTTCAAAAACAACTTCGATAGGTTGGTATATATAAAGACGAAGGTTGATCCAGAAAACTTCTTTAGGCATGAACAAAGCATTCCCCCTCTTTCATGTTTCTGATACAATTTCTTTGTCAAGCTTTCTAGTGATGAATAATGAGTTAGCGATAAAACAATTATAAACATGTACAACACCTCATATATAAATTTAGAATGATGAATAAGCTCATAGTCAAACTTTAACCTAAAATTTTAGATATAAATACTAAAATTTATGCATGAACTTTGATCCAATGTGCATTGCCATATATGAACTTTGATTTTAGGTAATTTTACATATGAAAATCACTAACAATATTATTGAATTAGCATAATTTTACGTTAATATATTACATCACAAATAACTATATTAATCTAATATGAAAATAAATTTATATGCATTTCTTTAAATGTATATAATTAGATCAAAATCAAAATTTCATTTATACTTATGGACCACGATATAAGTTTCATGAATATAATTACATCAAATAAAATTTTTTTTATGAATATAATTGCACCAAATCAAAGTTTTGGTATCAAACTGCACAAATTAGACCAAAATTTATGTATAAATTTTATATTTATTTCAAAATTTTAAAGTATTCATTAAAAAAAATTATTATCAAGTCTTGGTCTTCTAATAAATTAGGAGATTAAATAACATGCCTATCATCATTACCAACAGTAAATATTAAAATTGTTATACCCCACTTGAGCTAGACACGTGGCACTCCCAAAAGGCACCATGTGGGCGCCTGAAGACGGTTCTCCTCCCATCAATCGAGTTGTCCTCGATTGCCCATCGACCTTTAAAAATGTGACCTTCAACCTTTAAAAAGTAGAGTTGAATTAGACCGTCAACCATTCATAAACAATTGATTGTTATTTTCTTAACAAAAATATTGACAAAAATGTTAAATTATTAAACATGACAGCGGTAAAAACCCATTTTCGCCCGGGCCCAATACCAATATAAAAAGCCAAAAACAAAATAAAATAAACCAAAAAATATAAATTAAAAGACCATTAATAAAGTCCAATGTCCATTTACAATCTTTCCCAGCAAAAACCAATTGGCCCAAATAAAATATAAACCCGAATTAAATTAAACAGCACGACCAGCTACAAAACCCAATTTTATAACCCAACAAACACTGGCCCAAAACCCAAATCTCAGAATTGGCCCAAGCAGGATGGGATTTCAGGAACCCTAAAAGCTTCTGGGGTTCTTTGCCGCTGCCGCCGCGTCCCTCATATGCACCTCGCGTCGTTTCAGCTACTCCCCACGCGCGCCTCTTGAGCTTCCCGCGTGCACCCACGCGCGCTTCTAGAACTTCCAGAATATTCCAGCAACCCCTCGAACGCCGCTCCTTATCCTCGTGCAGCCTCCACGTGCGCCTCGCAGCACCCATGTCGCTCGGGCTTCCACGCAAGCAGAGCACTCGGGCCACCCCGCCTCCACGACTCCTTCACCTGCAAACAGAAACAAAAAGAAAGCCAGCAAAGCAGTAACAGAAGAAAAATAGACTGTAATTTTGTTGTTATATTTATATTTTTATTATTCGGTTATAAAGGAGAGGCCGAAAGGAATGTAAAGGGGGATCCCCATTTTTTTCATTGTACACAGATTCATAAAAAAAATACAAAATCAAAGAGCAGAAAAATTTTGAAAAGGTGAATCTCAGATCTTCTAAACATTTTGAGTTGCATTTTTTGTTGCTTTCGTATGCATAAATAAAAATCTAGAGAGAAACAGTGGATTTACCTTCGAAATATAGATCACCGGATTCCTACGTGCTTCATCGAAATCGAAGCCGGAGTGGGGATTCAGGATCGAGATCTTGTGTGTGTTAACACAGAGAAGGGGCTATCCTTTGTTTCCGTCCAACGTCGTCGCTGACTTCTGAAGATTGGGGGTAATCGGATGGTTATTTGGGGCGTCGGATCAAAGAGAAATCCGAAGTAGAATTAGGTTTTTTTTTTTTTTACTTTCTGTTTTAGGGGACTAATTGCTTAGCATCAGGTTTTAATTTTAGGTTTTACTAAAGCGCAAGAGTCGACACCGTTTAGGCCTGATTCAGTGGCTCTAAAACGGTGTCGTATTAGACGACCCGACTTGATCCGACCCGACGCCCTTGAGGATCCACGCGTTTTGTATTGAGTGGATAATTTGCGCATGTAGTCCTTCCCTTTTTTATGTTGTTATTTAATTAGATCTGTTATGCATTTTCTTTAGTTTTTTAATTAATCTCTATAATTTGTGCATCGTTTCAATTTAGTCGGTTCCATGCACTGCGTTTTGAACTATGGGGATATTTTCCAATTTAATCCCTCGCTATTTGTGTGCATTTTAGCTTGATCCTGCCCTTCATTAAAATCATTTTATTTATAAAATAACCTTTTAATTTCATTTGTATTCCAGTTAAATATTTTCCTATCCTTTTATTTACAATTTCAATAAATCTTTTTCTTAAAAAAAAAAACTTATTTTAAAATACTCTTTTAAGCACATTTCTTTGATTTACAGATTTATATAATATTTTTTTATACTTTTATACATTATTATTTTTATGTATTATTTAAATCAAATTATTTCTTAATCTATGTATATTATTCACATTACTTTACTTTATGAATATTATTTATTTTGATTGATATTTTATCTTATATATTATGCATTTTGATTTTTTTTCTTCTTGTAAAATTTATTTTAGAACTCATTTGTACATTATACTGTTGTTTTTATTATTATATCGAGATTAAGATTTCCAAATTATTTGTGAATGATCGTTCATCTTTTTTTATCCAAACAAACTAAATAAACACATTTTAAGTCAATTGTAAATCGCTTATTTTTAAAGTTTTTAAAAGAAGGCAATGTTTGTATGTTTGGGAGTGTGGAAAATTATGCCCTAACGTACTGGGTGTTAATTTTCTGATCAACCAAATAGTCAAATATCCTTTTTAATTAAATATCTTGAGAATCAAAGATGATCTCGATGTCGAGGTATAAAGGTGTCATGTCCTAACGTACTGGATGTGATATTTTTATTCTTTCGAAACGAGCTAATCTTGAAGTTCAAGATTCAATATAAACTAACTTTCTTTAAGAAAACTTGCATTTTATAGCATGTTGTTAATACGATCTTTAATTTGTGTATATTTCATGATTAATGTTTATGCATTCTATTACTGTTACGCCTCAAATTCTAATATGTTCTAGTTTTTATTAAATATTTTTATTTTATTTAAATGCATTTTAAGCCTAATGAAAAATTTTGTTTTTTTTCCAAAATAAGGCAATGTTTGTGCGTTTGGAAAGTCAAAAAATTATGCCCTAACGTACTGGGTGTCAATTTTCTGTCCAACTAGATAATCAAATACCCTTCTTTAATTGCATGTCTTGAAGATCAAAGATGATCTCGGAGTCGGGGTATAAAGGTGTTATGTCCTAACGTACTGAATGTGACATTTTTATTTCCTTTAAAACGAGTTAATCTTGAGATTCAAATTCAATATTGATTAATTTTCCTTAGAAAATTTATAACTTTTCCAAATTTTCAACATAAGGACACTAATTAACCAATTTGGTACCCGTTCAGGGGCGCATGGGGGTGCTAACCCTTCCTCGTGCGTAACCGACTCCCAAACCCGTTTTCTTGAATCTCGCAGACCAAAACATTTTTATAGGTGACCCGATCACACCTAAACAAAAAGGATTGGTGGCGACTCCTATTTTTAAAGTCGATCCCCATTTTTTTAAACCTAAAATAAAAATGATTTCGACAACAACCTGCATGATAATCCACATTTATTTGACGTGGCATATAAGACAAATAATACTATGTCAACATGAAGTACACGTGAACTGTCACGCGGGTTGCCACACTAATATTGTTAAAAATTAATGTTTTAGTCATCATTTTCATTAAAAAAAAGTAATCTGGCTCTTTTTGAAAGGTTAATAGTTAAATTTAACTAAAAAAAAGAATAATGATCAAATTAACAAAAGATGTAAACCAGGGGCAAAGCTAGAGGGTTGACAGGGCCCCGCCCCCCTCAAATGGAAAATTATCTTTTAGCCTCTTTGTAATTTATAAAATTTTAAATAGTACTGGTAAAATTATATTTTAGTCCCCAAAAATGATAAAAAAATGATTTAGTCCTCTAGAAATTATAAAGATATAGGTTAAAATGGTGAAATTGCATTTTTACTATCATAAAAATATATAACTTAATTCTGCAAAAAAAAAAAATTCTGATTTGGCTCATGATGTAAACATTGAAAGACTAAATTTATCATTATTCCTTAAAAATTATAATTTGATTAAATTAAATATTTATAATTTATATGAAACTTACTCTAAGTTGGATAATCTTAGAATGTAAATTGCCCTAATTTTTACCTAATCAGCATTTCACTAATTGATATGAAATCTAATCTTTCAATCAAAGAACTAAAATTTGATAAACACAAAGTCAACACCTAAATGGAATCATTCATGTCATCATGGAAACTAGCAAAGCTCTTTTACCTAACACCATCCTCAACAAAGAAAATCCCAAATACCAAAATTCAATTTCAGCTTTCATACACCCATTCCAGTTTATATTTACAACCAAAGCATCCAAAGCCTCAACTTCCCCAAACAAAAATAAATTTAATTTATTAAAACTGTGTTGTTTCTATCAATAAATTTATTAAACAACTCACCATGTTATAACCTCATACTTAGAATAAAATCTAGATACTCTCCACTAAATCCGTTGAAATTTTTTCCATAGAATCAACTTACTCACTTGAGTTTTTCTTACACAAAATGTAGTTTTAAATCTCTAGAAAACCAACACTTTGGAGAAAGATTGTATTTGTAGGGATTGAAAAACATAATATCATCTTGTAATTTAGTATTATTTTCAGTCTCACACGTTAATCATACTGCTTTTCTTATTTTATTTTGGATAAAATTAAGGTTTAGCTTAAGAAGTTTAGGATAACTCTGGTTTCATATCTAGCAGACTGTCCACCAATCTTAGCATTATTAATAATGGGATTGCTAGCAACATGTTGCAATTCTCACATAACATAGATAGATCCAGAAACGAAATTAATTATCTCAATTCGTTGTCAATAATATGTTTCCATTTCTCTTTGTTGTTCTCCTCTCCTTGTCATCGAGAATTAATGCTTCAGCTCTGCCTGTTCAGGAATTTCTTCATTGCCTTTCCCTTCGTTCTCCAAACTCTTCTATTGCAAAACTCGTTTACACACAAAATAATTCATCATACTCCTCTGTTTTGAAGTCAGCTGCTCAAAATTTCAGGTTCACAACACCATCTACGCCTAAACCTTTGGCCATTGTAACACCACTGCATGCATCCCACATCCAAGCCGCAGTTTATTGTTGCAGAAAGCATGGACTCCAAGTCAGGACTCGGAGTGGGGGTCATGACTTTGAGGGTCTTTCTTATACTTCAGCTTATAAAGTTCCGTTTGTTGTGATCGATTTGGTGAATCTTCGATCGGTTCGGGTTAACGTTGAAAAAGCTACAGCATGGGTTGAATCTGGTGCAACTGTTGGTGAACTGTACGATGAAATTTCTCGGAAAAGTAAACTCTTTGCCTTTCCAGCTGGTATTTGCCCCACCCTGGGTGTCGGTGGACATTTGAGTGGAGGAGGCTATGGCTTATTGTTTCGAAAATATGGTCTTGGTGCAGATAATGTAATCGATGCTCGTTTAATTGATGTTAAAGGGAGAATTCTTGATAAGAAATCCATGGGAGAAGATTTGTTTTGGGCCATTCGTGGAGGTGGTGGAGGTACCTTTGGGATAGTCTTTGCTTGGAAATTGAAATTGGTCGCAGTTCCAGCTAATGTTACTGTTTTTACAGTGAGGAAAACGTTAGAGCAAAATGCGACCAAACTTGTTCATCGGTGGCAGTCTATTGCGCACAAGTTTCCCAAAGAAATATACGCGGGCATTGCCATAGCAAGGGTGAATTCAAGTGAAGATGAGGGGAAGATGACAATTCAAGCAAGTTTTACTTCCACGTTTCTTGGAAGCATTGATGAGCTTATTCCATTGATGGAAGAGAAATTCCCTGAACTTGGACTAGTGAAAGAAGATTGCTTGGAGATGAGCTGGGCTGAATCTAATGTCTACTCTTTCCTATTTTTACTCAGATCACCATCGGAAACTTTACTTAATAGGAATCAAAAGTCATCTATTTCAAAAACATTCTTCAAAGCAAAATCTGACTTCGTAAAACAGCCCATTCCTGAATCGGCATTTGAAGGATTGTGGTCCAAGTTTTACGAGGATGAAGCAAAATCTGCAATTATGCTATTAGTGGCTTTTGGAGGCAAAATGGATGAGATTCTTGAGACCGAATATCCATATCCTCACAGAGCTGGTAACCTCTACATCATCTTATACACAGTAGATTGGGAAGAAAAGGAAAATATAAACTCTGAAAACTTCAAGAGTTGGATGCGGAGAGTTTACAATTACATGACTCCATACGTTTCAAATTCTCCACGAGAAGCATATGTTAATTACAGAGATCTTGACATTGGGACGAACAAAATTAACAACCGCAAGAGAAGCTATGCAAAAGCTAGAGTTTGGGGTGTTAAATATTTTAAGAACAACTTCAATAGGTTAGTGAATGTAAAGACAATAGTTGATCCACAAAACTTCTTCAGACATGAACAAAGCATCCCTCCTCTTTCGTTATTGTGGAAACGGAGCGACCTTAAAAAGCACTTAAGCTCATAGAATTATTAAAAGATTCATACTTCTCATGTTATTATAGATAAAATAAGATTTATCTGTGAAGTACTTTTATAGTGCTGAATTATGTCATTCATAAACTATTATAAGTTCAATGTACACTACATCAAATACAAATTTATAATAAACTATTATAGTTTCTCCTCCTTTTTTATTATCTAATCCCCAGTTTACTAATTGGTAACTATAATATTGAATTTATATTTGTTATGTTATATACATCGATAGTATTATCTTTCTGTAAGTCCTTGATAGGGACGTGCTTAGAGTTCCAAATTTTTCTGGGATTGCAATTAAGTAGTATTTATTTCTTTGCTTTTCTTTTCTCAATTCACGTATATAACTTATCCAACATCATTAATTAATGGGAGTCGAAATTAAATTGTAATTTTTACGATAGTAAAAATGAGATTTCACCATTTGAATAGCCTATATTTTTATAATTTTTAAAAGATTAAATCAAATTTTTATCATTTTTAGGGGGCAAAGTATAATTTTACCTTTATTAATTTAAAACTTTAAACATTGTAAAGAACTTAAATAAAAAAATTTTCATTTTGAAGGGATCAGACCCTTACCAAACCCCCTAAATACACCCCTGATGATCATCTTTCTCAATAATCTATATAAATTTCAATTCTCAACATTAGTTAACAAGTGATGGCATTTGTGTAAAAACTGTTGGGTGAGGGTCTCACTATGTGGGAATCCCTTAAAACATGCCATGTTTTATGGCATTTTTTTTTCTTTGTCTTTCATCATTTTTCTTTTGTCCTTTATGTGGCTTGTGGGCAGCCAATATTGGTTAAAAAGAACGTCAGAGAGCCAAATATCAAATTTTAAAAGGAGAGAAACAGACGAGAAACAGAGAGAGTTTTGAAGCTTGAAAATCAGTTTTTCAAGTTTGGAGCAGCTGTGATCAACTCTTCGATCGGAGGTCCATCCGTGGTTCGATTGAGCTGATTTTTGGATGGCAGCTAGACGACAAGGTGTTCTTGACTTTGTACGGTCGAATTTTTCATCCGAGTCCTGTAGCGTCAGAAATACCTGTTTTACAGCAGCTACGATTTTTGGTGATGTTCTCCAATTTTTCTCTCTTTTGCTAAAGATTACATACTGTTAGCTTTGTTGGAGTTGAATGCTTGTTGTAGGCTTGATATTGTAATCTTGTAGCTGAACATTTGATAATAGTGGAGCTTTTAATCGGACTCTAAAGTCCCGTGGTTTTTACCCTTGATTTAGAGGGGTTTTCCACGTAAAAATACCGGTGTCTCTATTTATTATTTTTGTTGTGATTGCATTGGTTGATTTGTGGTTGATAGGTTGCTAGAGAACAAATATTTTTGTGCTATTGTGCTTGCCATAATATTTGACAAGAGTTATAGGGAGAGAAAGAACACCGGTTGTGCTTCGCTTCCGTTTGGTTGTTCGATTTCTTCCCAACAAAAACTACCATTGAAAGTTTCAACATGAGGGGTTTCAACAAGAAAACATAATTGAAAGCCTATTCTCTCTGCATATGCAGGAAACGTGGCAACATGGTTCACAATTCACTATGCTTATCTAAAAACATCGCTAAATTTATAAAATATATATCATATTATTCTCAGTTTTAGTGGTTTTTTTTTCAAAAATTTCATTATAGGTTTTGCTTGTATTTGTTCTTTTTGATATAATATCAAAAATTATTCATAGCCCCTCCTCAACCCATAAATAGGATGATAATGTGCTTTAGTGTACTTAAACTCACGTCTTTCTACATTTATAACAATGCTCATATTAATCAAATTAAGACTCAACCGACAGTTTTAATGACTTTTATAAAGTACTTCCAAATGTACTATTTGCAGCACTTCTATAAATGCCGCAAACTGGTTTATAAAATGTGCAAATGTTGCTAACATCTTTTTGTGATGCTTTTGGTGGTGCTTTTGTAAGCGCAGCTAAGTTTGCTTTTTAGGTGATGTTTTGAAACGTCACTATAAGTAAAAAAGTTGTCACTATATTCATTTTACTATAACGTCACTACACTCCACCATTATTGGTCTTGAATATTCTTTTTAATATAAGATACTTTTTCCTTTAGTTTTATTAGAATTTATTTACGAATTATATTTAATTTTAGTATTTCATATTTTATACTTTATAGTTAGTTAATATGAAGCAGCAATCACTTTGTGTTGTATTATGCTAGTTATTTATTACATGTATAAGTATTTAGGATACCCAAAATTTAAATGTGTAAAATTGAATAAAAATTAAATATGTATATATATAATTGAATCAAAATTAAAATTTTTTTGAGTTCAATTATATTTCATATTATAATTCGTTTATAAGATTAATGGACTTTTAAATATAGTTGTTAAATGAATAAATTATTATCGATTATATTTTACGAGAAATAGATACATGTTAATACAAGTATATGATACAACTTATTCAATGATAATTTTCATTGTCAATCGGGATTAGGTTTTTTTTCTCTTTAATCCGGTGCTTGGAGCTACCGTGATGGCAGGCATGTCGATGTATTATGCAAATAGAGGGTTAAATATTTTCATATATATGTAGACAACCCTCTTTATAAACAATCACCTTTCATAACAATATTTCATTATTAGAATCAATAAACTTGATTTTCTATAACTGTCTCTTGTCTCAAATTTTAGTAAAATTAGTTCTATTCATTATTGGAACTCTTGCCTTTCCGGCTGGTAATGGCCATACCGTGGGTCTTGGTGGACATTTGAGTGGAAGAGGCTTCGGTGTGTTGTTTCGAAAGTATGGTCTTGCTGCGGATAATGTAATCGATGCTCGTTTAATTGACGTTAAAGGGAGAGTTCTTGATAGAAAATCCATGGGAGAAAATTTGTTTTGGGCCATTCGAGGAGGTGTTGTGGGGGGGGGGGGTAGCTTTGGGATTGTCCTTGCCTGGAAATCGAAATTGGTCCCAGTCCCAGCTAATGTTACTGACTTGCTGTTTATACAGTGAGGAAAACGTTAGAGCAAAATGCGACCAAACTTGTTCATCGGTGGCAGTCTATTGCGCATAAGCTTACCAAAGAAATACACTCGAGCATTGCCATATTAAGGGTGGATTCAAGTGAAGAGAATGAGAAGATGACGATACAAGGAAGTTATGGTATTTGTGGCTTATGGAGGGAAAATGGACGAGATTCTTGAGATAGAATATCCATATCCTCACAGCGCTCATAACCTTTACAGCATTTTATACGTAATGAATTGAGATGAAGAGGAGAATAAAAACTCTCAAAAGTTAATGATTTTACAATTACATGACTCCCTATGTTTCAAAATATACAGAGATATTGACATTAGGACTAAAAAAGTTAACGACAACAATGTAAACTACGCATTAATCAAGATTTCGGGTCTTAAATATTTTAAGAACAACTTCAATGGATTGATGCATATAAATACAAAGGTTGGTCCCCAAAACTTGCATCCCTCCTCTTTCGTTATTGAGGAAACATAAGAGCAACATTAAAAATCATCGAAGCTTGTACAATTTCTAAAAAATTCGTACTTCTCATGTTATTATAAATTATATAGTATTTTTCTGTCAAATATTTTTATAATGTTGAATTCTGAGTCATTCATAAACTTCTTCAAACATAAACAAAGCAAACCTCCTCTTTCGTAATTGTAGAAACAAGTGTTGGGAAGAAACCGAACAATCGAACGGAAGCGAAGCACAACCTGTGTTATTTCTCTCCCTATAACTCCAGTCAAATATTATGGCAAGCACAATAGCACAAAAATATTTGTTCTCTAGCAACCTATCAACCACAAATCAACCAATACAACAGCAACAAAAATAATAATAAATAGAGACACCGATATTTTTACGTGGAAAACCCCTCTAAATCAAGGGTAAAAACCACGGGACTTTAGAGTCCGATCAAAAAACTCCACTATAATCAAATGTTCAGCTACAAGATCACAATATCAAGCCTACAACAAGCATTCAACTCCAACAAGGCTAACAATATATAATCTTTAGCAAAAGAGAGAAAAATAGGAGAACATCACCAAAATAGTAATTGCTGTAAAACGGGTATTTCTAACGCTACAGGACTCGGATGAAAAATCCGACCGCACAAAGTCAAGAACACCTTGTCGCCTAGCTGCTGTCAAAAAACCAGCTCAATCGAACCATGGATGGACCTCCGATCGAAGAGTTGATCACAGCTGCAAATTTTCCTTCCAAGAGAAAAATTCTGCTTCAAAGCTCTCTGTTTCTCTTTTTTTCCTCTCCTAAAAATCTGATATTTGGCTCTCTGACACGCTAAAATATGCTGCCAACTCCCCATGTACAAGACAAAAGAGAATGATAAAAGCTAAAAAGAAATTGGCTGCCAACAAGTCACATGAAAAGAACCAAAGAAAAAAAAAATGCCATAAAGCATGGCAGATTTTGAGGGATTCCCACATAGTGGGACGCTCCCAACAAATCTCCCCCTCCGACTATGTGGGGAATGCCTTCATACCGGAGATCAAACAACATGCTTCAAACTTTCCTCTTGGTAAAGCCTTCGTCAACATATCAGCACCATTATCATTAGTATGTATCTTTTCAAGCTCTAACAGCTTAGCTTCAAGAACATCTCGTATCCAATGGTACCTCACATCAATATGCTTAGATCTAGCATGAAAAGTTGGGTTCTTACCAAGATGAATAATACTCTGGCTATCACAATACAGCACATACTTCTCCTGAGTAAAACCAAGCTCATGCATAAACTTCTTCATCCAAAGCATCTCCTTGCATGCTTCGGTTGCTGTAATGAACTCTAATTTAGTGGTGGACAATGCAACACACTTTTGCAATCTCGATTGTCATGCCACAGCTCCCCCTGCATAAGTGATCAAGTAACCTGAAGTAGATCTTCTTGAGTCAATGTCTCCGGCCATGTCTGAATCTGTATACCCAACAAGAACAGGTTTCTCATTGCCGAAACAAAGTTTCATGTTGGAAGTGCCACGAAGATATCTCATAATCCACTTCACAGCATTCCAATGCTCACTGCCCGGGTTAGAAAGAAAACGACTGACTGTACCAACGGCATAAGCCAAGTCTGGTCTCGTGCAAACCATTGCATACATCAGACTCCCCACGGCTGAAGAGTAAGGAATTTTCTGCATCTCTTCCTTCTCCTTTTCTGTGGAAGGACTATGCTTAATACTCAATCTGAAGTGCGTAGCAAAGGGAGTGCTCACCGCTTTAGCTTTGTCCATGCTAAAACTTTGAAGTACTTTCTCAATGTACCTCTCTTGTGATAACCATAATTTCTTGGCCTTTCTATCACGTGTCAATTTTATGCCAAGAATTTGCTTTGCTGGCCCCAAATCCTTCATTGCAAAGGATTTACTCAACTCTTGCTTCAACTTCTCAATTCTAGAAGCATTCTGACCAACAATAAGCATGTCATCAACATAAAGCAAAAGAATTATAAAATCATCACCAGAGAATCTCTTAACAAATACACAATGATCAGAAGTAGTCTTCTTGTAGCCTTGCTCCCCCATAATAGACTCAAACTTCTTGTACCATTGCCTTGGAGCTTGCTTCAAACCATACAAGCTCTTCCTCAATCTGCACACATAGTCCTTTTTCCCTTGTGCAACAAACCCCTCTGGCTGCTCCATGTAAAGCTCTTCTTTCAAGTCACCATGAAGAAAAGTAGTTTTCACGTCCATTTGTTCAACCTCTAAGTCATAACAGGCTGCCAAACTCACTATAGTTCTGATAGAGGACATCTTCACAACCGGAGAAAATATTTCTTCAAAATCAACCCCCTTTTTCTAAGTATAACCCTTGTCGACCAATCTAGCCTTGTATCGTGGAGATGAAGACTTCTCTTCTTGCTTCAACCTGTAAACCCACCGATTTTTCAAGGCTCTTTTGCCCTTAGGCAATTTCACCAACTCAAAGGTATGGTTCTCATGCAAGGATTGAAGTTCATCTTTCATCGCTTCAACCCACTGATCTTTGCATTCACTCTTCATAGCCTCTTCATAACATTCAGGTTCTCCCCCGTCAGTCAAAAGAACATATTCATCAGAAGAATACCTGACAGAAGATCATCGATCTCTGGAAGACATTCGAAGTGGAACTGTTGGTGGAGCTATAGGTGCTTGTTGTTGATCATTCACAACATCATCCATGGGAGCATCAAAGTCACCTATATCCTGATGGTCATCAGTAATATCACCATGCACATCATCCTGTATAGAAGCTGGTGAAGAGTTTAGGGGAACCGGATTCACATTGATCAAATCACCACTGTCTTGTGAATTCGCTTTCTCCGTCTTATCAGTGTCATTAATGGTCTGATCCTCAACGAAGACAACATCTCTGCTTCTCACGAGTTTCTTCTGAACTGGATCATAGAGTCTATAACCAAACTCAGCATCTAGACTATAACCAATAAAAATGCATTGTTGAGTCTTGGCATCCAACTTGAATCTTTCATCCTTTGGAACATGAACAAATGCTTTACAACCGAACACACGTAGGTGATCATATAACACATCTTTGCCAAACCAAACTCTATCTGGCACATCACCTTGCAAAGGAACACTAGGAGACAGATTTATCACATGTGTCACTGTATTCAAAGCTTCAGCCCAAAATGATCTTGGCAGCTTTGAATCTGACAACAAACATCTGACTCTCTCGATCAATGTTTGATTCATTCTTTCAGCTAACCCATTTAACTGTGGAGTCTTTGGTGGTGTTCTCTGATGTCTGATTCCTTGTCGTAGACAATACTCATGAAATGGCCCTGTGTACTCACCACCATTATAAGTACGAATGCACTTCAACTTTTTCCCTGTTTCCCTTTCAACTGATGCATGAAACTGTTTAAACACCTCAAAGACTTGATTTTTAGACTTCAAAGTGTAAACCCATAGCTTTCTCGAACAGTCATCAATGAAAGTCACAAAATAAAGTGCACCGCCATGTGACCTTACTTTTATCAGACCACAAACATCTGAATGGACCAACTCTAACAACTCTGATCTTCTATGAGGAGGACGGCTTCTAAAACACTTCTCTACTTTCCTGCTAGACAATGAGCACAATTCTTCAGTGTAGCATTCTTCAACCCCGAAAGTTGATTCTTCTTCACTAAACAATTAAGCCCATTTTCACTCATGTGACTGAGTCTTTTATGCCACAACTCTGTTGAGCTGTCATTCACTGTCACATTTATCATCTCTCGAGAAGCTGAAGCTTGCATCAAATATAAATTTGAGCACTTCTTTCCTCGAGCCACAACCAAGGATCCTTTAGTCAGCTTCCACTGCCATCACTGAAGGTGTTACAGAATCCCTCATCATCAAGCTTTCCTGCAGAAATCAAATTCAAACGGATATCCGTGCATGTCTGACATCCTTGAGAGTTAACTTTGTTCCATTGTTACCCACCAACTTAACATCACCCATACCGATAATCGAAACCAAACCGTTATTACCCATCTTCAATACCCCAAAATCACCAGAAGTATAAGATGTGAAGAAATCCTTCCTCGACGTGACATGAATTGATGCACCAGTATCAATCACCCAACTGGTCTCGTAACATACTAGGTTGACCAAATTCTCATCACAAATGACCAACAGATCTTCACGAGTAACAGTAGTAACACTTTTGGATTTTTCATCGTCATTCCGATCGTGTTTATCACCACCACCTTTGTTCTCTTTCTTCTACTTGAAGCAGTATTTCTTGATATGGCCTTTCTTACCACAATGATGACACTCAAGATTCTTGTACCTCGATCTTGGCTTGCTTCTATTTTTATCTCTACCCTTTCCATCTTTGTCTCTGTTCCTCCCCCTATTCTCGGTAACCAACACCTCAGACTGTGATGTAGAACCCTAAGATCTTCTTCTAACCTCTTCATTTAACACACCACTCTTAGCCAAATCCAAAGTGATAATACTCTTTGGGGCAGAATTAATGAGCAAAACCCGAAAAATCTCCCAAGAGTCTGGTAGAGTAGCAAGCAACCAAAGCCCTAAAATCTCGTCATCAAATTTGACACCCATACCAAGCAACTGATTCATCACGCTCTGAAATTCACTCACATGGTCAGCTATAGACATTCCTTCTTTGTATTTCAATGCCATCATTTTCTTTAGCAAAAACAACTTATTATTGCCCGATCTTGAAGCATACAAGCTTTCAAGCTTCTCCCACAATGTTCGAGCATGTGTCTCCTGATCAATGTGGTTGTAAACATTTTCTTCAACAAATTGCCGAATAAAGCCACACACTTGTTGATGCTCAAATTCCCATTCTTCATCACTTTTCGAATCAGATTTTTGAGTAGCAAAGACCGGAAGATGCAGAGCCTTCATAAACAACAAGTCCTTCATTTTATTCCGCCAAAGTTGATAATTTGTGCCATTCAACATAATCATCTTGCTCGTATTGATTTCCATAATTATTTGGCAAAATAACTGAGCTCTGATACCAGTTTGTTGGGAAGAAACCGAACAATCGAACGGAAGCGAAGCACAACCTGTGTTATTTCTCTCCCTATAACTCTAGTCAAATATTATGGCAAGCACAATAGCACAAAAATATTTGTTCTCTAACAACCTATCAACCACAAATCAACCAATACAACTGCAACAAAAATAATAATAAATAGAGACACCGATATTTTTACGTGGAAAACCCCTCTAAATCAAGGGTAAAAACCACGGGACTTTAGAGTCCGATCAAAAAACTCCACTATAATCAAATGTTCAGCTACAAGATCACAATATCAAGCCTACAACAAGCATTCAACTCCAACAAGGCTAACAATATGTAATCTTTAGCAAAAGAGAGAAAAATAGGAGAACATCACCAAAACAGTAGTTGCTGTAAAATGGGTATTTCTGACGGTACAGAACTCGGATGAAAAATTTGACCATACAAAGTCAAGAACACCTTGTCGCCTAGCTGCTGTCAAAAAATCAGCTCAATCGAACCACGGATGGACCTCCGATTGAAGAGTTGATCACAGCTGCAAATTTTCCTTCCAAGAGAAAAATTCTGCTTCAAAGCTCTCTGTTTCTCTCGTTTTTTTCCTCTCCTAAAAATCTAATATTTGGCTCTCTGACACGTTAAAATATGCTGCCTACTCCCCATGTACAAGACAAAAGAGAATGATAAAAGCTAAAAAGAAATTGGTTGCCAACAAGTCACGTGAAAAGAACCAAAGAAAAAACAAAAAAAAAATGCCATAAAGCATGGCAGATTTTGAGGGATTCCCACATAGTGGGACCCTCCCAACAACAAGAACAATCTTAAAAATCACTAAAACTCAATAGAATTTCTCCATCAAATGCTTTTATAACGTTGGGCGAGTCATTTATAAGCTATCATATGTACATCAAATTAGGGGTGAGCGTTCGATCGAATCGAATCGAAACGAATGAAAAAATTTCGAGTTAATCGAGTTGACGAATCATATTTTATCATCCTAATTTGATTTGAAATTTTCTCTAATCGAGTCGAGTGAGATGGAATTTGAATCGAATCGAATCGAATATATTTTTTTGAGTTAAATTTAAAAAAATATTTTGGGTCCTTGTAACCACTGTCACCCATCGTAAAAAAATTTGTCCACCTTAATCAAAATTTTTATTAACTTTCATCGCCTCATAATTTATTTATTAATCTTTTATATACGGGTTAGCTTCTTTGCTTGCTTAGTTGTTTCAGTTATCTTCAGATTCTTGTCAGTATGTATTTTGGAATTAAAATATATATTAAATGTAAAAATGTGATTTTTTAATAAAAGTTATTTTAAAGATAAAATGTGAAATTGATACCAATATAAAATTTTAATAGGAATATTTTATGGCATAATTAATAATTTAATTTTAATATAAATATTCAATATGACTAAACAATTCAATAATATAAATAATAAAAATGTGAAATTTAATTTAATAATATAAATAGTAGATATAAATAAAATTATTACTATTTACGTTTAGTGATTTTTTTGGATAATTTTGATTTTTATTTGAGAGTAAATGGTGAGAAGTAAAAATTTAGGGGGAAAATAAAAAATTTTGGGGAATAAAAGTTTGAGGGAAAGTAAATAGGGGAGTAAAATTTTGGAGGGAAAATATAAAAAAAAATTGGGAGGGGGGATGGGTTTGGGTAGATGGGAGGTGGGATGGGAAGGGAGTAAAAGTTTTAAGGGAAAAGTGGAAGGGAGTAAAAATTTAGGGGGAAAATAAAAAGTTTTAAGGGTTTTTGGGAGTAAAATTTTGAGAAAAAGTAAATGGGAGAGTAAAATTTTGGTGGGAAATGGATTTTGGGTAGATTGGAGGGTTGGGATGGGAGGGGAATAAAAGTTTTGGGGGAAAAGTGGGAAGGAGTAAAAGTTTTGAAGGAAAAGTAAAAAGGTTTGGGAGTTGGGGGTAAAAATGTAAAATATTATATTTTGATATTCGAATTATTTCAATTATTCGAGTTATTCGGATTCGAAAATTCAACTCGATTCAAACTCAAAATTCGAAAAAAAAATCGAGTTGACTCGAATAACTCGAATAATTCGATTCGTTTAACTCGAAATTCGAATTTTTTTTCGAGTCGAATCGAGTTTTGCTCACCCCTACATCAAATACAATTTTATAATAAACTAAATTAGTTTTAGGTCAATTTTTTTATCTAATCCCTTATTTGGCTAATTGGCAACTGTAGTATTCTCTTAGAAAAAAGAGTGTACTATATTGTAGATTTTTTCTTTATTTTCTATAACTACCCATAGTCCTTTTTTAATCCATAAATAGGAAGATAATGTGTTTCAGCGCGCTCAAACCAATGTTCTCCTACATTAACAACAATACACATACCAATCGAGTTAAGACTCAATCAACTATATTATAGAAATTTTTATTGAAATATTGATAAGACGATATATATATATATATATATATATATATTTGTTGTCAATTGGTACATATTCTTATTCGAATTCAATACTTGGAGCTTCAAGCTGGGAAAAACAAAAGATTAGAGTTCTACAAGGAAATCTAATGCAAGAAATTGAAAGACTATAACAATCCAAGAGCCCACACATTAAGCATGGAGAAAATCTTGATTCATCTAAGTTTTAATATATGGGGATAAATCTCAAAATGGGCGGCTATGAAGTTGACCTTGCCTTGTGGTTGCTTCTTCAACATTCTAGCGTGTATAAAAATATTTATTTTAAATCTCTAGAAAACCCAAGACTTTAGAGAAAGATAATACTTGTAACGATTAAAAACATAATATGATCATGTAATTTAGTATTATTATAGGACTCGCATGATAATGATATTGTATTCTTTGTTTTATTTTGAATAAATTAAGATTTAGTTTAACAAGAGAATAGTTTAGTAAAACTTTGGTTTCATATCTAGCAGACTGTCCACCAATCTTAGCATTATTAATAATGTGATTGCTTGCAATGTTGGGAAGAAACCGAACAACCGAACGGAAGCGAAGCACAACCGGTGTTCTTTCTCTCCCTATAACTCTTGTCAAATATTATGGCAAGCACAATTGCACAAAAATATTTGTTCTGTAGCAACCTATCAACCACAAATCAACCAATACAACCGCAACTGTAACACCCCTTACCCGAGACCGTTGCCGGAGTCGAGCACGAGGCATTACTAGACTTAACTTACTAGTTCTGGGCATAAAAATTGAAACTGTCCGTCTGCGTCATGTTCACTAAATTAATTATAACTCGAGTTACGAAACTCGAAATCTAGATCCGTAAATTTTTCCTGAAACCAGACTCATATATCTTCTTACTATAATTTTTCCAGAATTTTTGGTGTGACCAATTAGTACAGTTTATTAGTTAAAGTCTCCCCTGTTACACAGTTTGACAGTTTTGACCTCTCTTCACTAAAAATTAATTTTCTCATAATATACAACTCTTTTTCCTACACCGTTTTCTTTATATGAAAATAGACTCAATAAGCTTTAATTTTATATCTCATGCGCAACCTAATTCAATTTCTACTATTTTTGGTAATTTTTCAAAATCACATCACTGCTGCTGTCCAACTATTCCCCTGCATATAATTACATAATTTCTTTAAAATAACTATCAACTAGGCATTTCATAACATCCAAAACATGTTCTTAATTAACCATTTTAATGGCTAATCATTACCAAGCATTTACAAGTCCATGCTAAGCCATATCATAAGGTCACACACATAAAATGGCTAAGTCCCTATACATGCCATTACTTAAAACGTTCGAGTCACAAAATACCAATATAATCCTTTGATAGTGTGTAACGATCTCCGACGTCCTTTCGATCCCCGAGTTGGCTTGCAATACTATAAAAAAAATAAAGAATGGGAGTAAGCATAAAGTTTAGTAAGTTTACATGTAAATAGATAACAACATTCTTAATGAATTATCTTATTCTTTTCTTATCAAGATCACTTAAGCTTTTAACTCAATATACTCAAACTTGTATTCTTACCTTGCCTTTTAGCATGAATTTATCTTACCTTACCTTTTTAGCTTGAACTTGTCTTACCTTTACTTTTTAGCTTGAACTTGTCTTATCTTACCTTTTTAGCTTGAACTTGTCTTACCTTTACTTTGGTTTACTCTTGGAATATTCCCGTTGAACCACTTTGGAATACTAAGGATACGCGGGTACCTTTCCTTATGAAACTTAACCATTGCCATGTCTTGACATGGTCTTACGTGGTATCCTTGCCTTGTGAACTCACCAATGCCATGCCTTGGCATGGTCTTACATGGGACCTTTGCCTTATAAATTCACCAATGCCATGCCTTGGCATGGTCTTACATGGGACCTTTGCCTTATAAATTCACCAATGCCATGCCTTGGCATGGTCTTACATGGGACCTTTGCCTTATAGTAACTTATCAATGCCATGTCTTGACATGGTCTTACATGATTTCCTTAAACCCTAATGTCATGACATTTGTATCCTACACATTCCTAAGGTTCAACCGGAACTTTCTGAGATAGCTTTTCCTTCAATTCATACTTGAATCTTTAAATAATAAATTTACAGAATAAATATGTAAATGCTGGAATTTAAAAATATTAAATGTAAAATAATAGAATATTGCATTTATTTACTGCAAACTTACCTCGAAACAAAATACGATCAACTATATTGATTTAGTCCACTATCTTTTTCTTTCCCCGATCTAACTCTGGATTTCTTTCTTCTTGATCTATAATAGCAAATTTAGCTTATTTAATACTCACATTTATTAAAACAGTCCTTAACTCTAACTTTGGAAAAATTACAATTTTGCCCCTAAACTTTTACATAATTACAATTTTGCCCCTAGGCTCGAAAATTAAACTTCAACCCTTATTCTTATGTTTTCTAACATGCTGAACATTTTTCCCTTCTATAGCAACTTCAAATTCTTACTATAACACATACTTATAAACAATAACAACTTTTACTAATTAGTTCGTTTTACTCGTTTTCACCGAAAATCACTTAGTAAAAATTATTTCTCTACTCACAAACATGCATAATCTACCATCAATCATCAAAAATCACAAGTTTTCAACAATGGCATAATTCAAAATATTCACCAAAATCAAAAATTCAACATGGGTTTTGTAGATCTCATAGCAACGATCTCAAAAACGTAAAATTATCAAAAACCGAACAAAGGACATACCCGAATTAAGCCTCCTAGATGCTGAAACTTAAAACTTCAAAAATGGTGTTTTTCTTTCTCACATTCGACCAAGAACAAATGAGAAAAGATGAACACTTTCATCTTTTATCAATTACTTTATTATAACATATATTAAACTAATATATTTTAACATAAATATAATAAAAATTTCACTCACTATTACAACCAAATCATGACCGGCCACTATGTACATTCCTCTTTCATTTTGTTTATTTAATGCTAAATTACTTTTCATCTTTCTTCTAATATAATATATTATCATATATTATAATATACCATAATGTCATATAATAAATAAACAATTACCAATTCACTAATACATGCTTCTTAGCCGTCCACTATGTTCAATTATGGCTAAATTACCCTATCAACCCTTAAATTAAAGAAATCATCATCAATTCAACCACTTAATCAAGCTATAAGGCTACTTTTACCACTTATGCGATTTAGTCCTTCTTTAAATTAAGCACACTAACAATAAAATTAATTCACGAAACTTTCACACATGTAAATTCACATATTATAAGCACTGAAAATAATATTAAAATATTTTACTGACTCGGATTTGTGGTTTCGCAACCACTATTCCGTTTAGGCCCTATTTCGGGATGTTACATTTCTCCCCCCTTTAGGGATTTTCGTCCCCAAAAATTTTACCTGTAAAGAGATTTGGGTACTGTTTTCGCACAGTCTCTTCGGGCTCCCATGTAGCCTCTTCTATTCCATGCCTATTCCATAATACTTTCACAAGTGCAATACTTTTATTCCTTAATTGCTTAACCTCTCGAGCTAGAATTTTTATTGGTTCCTCCCCGTAAGTCATATCTGGTTGAGTCTCAACCTCTGTTTGCGAAATCACATGCGATGGATCTGAACGATAACGACGTAGCATAGACACATGAAACACATTATGAATCTTCTCTAACTCAGTTGGGAAAACCAATCGATATGCCAATGGCCCAACTCTCTCGATCACCTCAAACGGTCCAATAAAACGGGGACTTAATTTGCCTTTCTTGCCAAATCTGAGAACTTTCTTCCACTGGGATACTTTCAAGAATACCCTATCACCAACTTGAAATTCAATGTCTTTTCTTTTCAAATCTGCATAGGATTTCTGTCTATCTAAAGCTGCTTTCAAGCAATCTCTGATGACTTTTACTTTTTCTTCTGTTTCTTTGACTAGATCAACCCCGTAAATCTGATTTTCCTTAAGCTCTGTCCAATACAAAGGTGTGCGACATTTACGTCCATACAAAGCTTCATAAGGTGCCATCTTCAAACTCGATTGATAACTATTATTATAAGCAAACTCTATTAATGGTAAATATTTCTCCCAACTACCTTGAAATTCTAATACACAACATCTAAGCATATCTTCAAGTACCTGAATAACTCTCTCTGTTTGACCATCAGTCTGAGGATGGAAAGTTGTACTAAAACTCAACTTTGTACCTAAAGCTTCCTGCAATTTCTTCCAAAACCGTGAGGTAAATCTCGGATCTCTATCTGAGATAATCGATAACGGTACTCCATGTAGTCTCACAATCTCTGTAATATATAACTCGGCCAACTTGTCAAGTGAATAATCCATACGAACTGGGATAAAATGAGCCGACTTTGTTAACTTATCAATCACAACCCATACTGCATCTTTCTTTCTCGGTGTCGAAGGCAATCCTGTCACAAAATCCACAGTAACTCGATCCCATTTCCACTCGGGAACTAATACAGGTTGCAATAAACCTGAAGGTACCTGATGTTCGGTCTTTACCTGCTGACAGATCAAGCATCTAGAAATAAACTCTGATATATCTCTTTTCATTCCTGTCCACCAATACATTTTCTTCAAATCATTATACATCTTTGTACTACCTGGGTGAATAGACAAAGAACTGCTATGTGCTTCCTGTAAGATTTTCCTAATAAGCTCATCATTCTTTGGTACACATACTCTGTCTCTGAACAATAAACAACCGTCAGAACCGATCTGAAAGTCAGACTCTACACCTGACTCGCACTGAACTCTTTTGGTTTGCAACTCACTGTCATCCTTCTGAGCTTCACAAATTTCTTCAAGAAACGTCGATTTAGCTCTCAACTCAGCTAAGATAGAACCATCATCTGATAACGCCAAACTAGTGTACAAAGCTCTCAATGCAAATAACAATTTTCTACTCAAAGCATCAGCAACAACATTTGCCTTACCCAGGTGATAATCGATCACTAGCTCATAATCTTTAATCAACTCTAGCCATCTTCTTTGCCTCAAGTTCAGATCTTTCTGAGTCATCAAGTACTTCAAACTTTTGTGATCAGTGAATATTCGACATTTCTCACTATATAAGTGATGTCTCCAGATTTTCAATGCAAATACAATAGCAGATAGCTCTAAATCATGTGTCGGATAGTTTTTCTCATGTAGCTTTAACTGTCTAGAGGCATAAGCAATTACCCTTCCTTCCTGCATAAGTACACAGCCTAGTCCATTCAAGGATGCATCACTGTAAATCACAAACTCTTTACCCGGTTCTGGTTGTACTAAAACAGGAGCTTTAGTCAACAATACTTTTAACTTGTCGAAACTCTGTTGACACTTCTCAGTCCATTCAAACTTGACAGTTTTCTATAACAATCTTGTCAATGGAGTAGCTATCTTGGAAAATCCCTTTACAAATCGTCTATAATAACCGGCAAGACCAAGAAAACTTCTGACCTCTGATACATTTCTAGGAGGCTTCCAATCAACAATTTCTGAAATCTTACTCGGATCAACTCTAATACCTTCACCTGAGACAATATGTCCAAGAAAGCAAACTTCCTGTAACCAGAACTCACTTTTGCTAAACTTGGCATAAAGCTGATTATCTCTCAAAATCTGTAAAACTGTTCTCAAATGCTCTGCATGCTCAGTCTCATCATGAGAATAAATCAAAATGTCATCAATGAACACGACTACAAACTTGTACAAATAAGGTCTAAAAATTCAGTTCATTAAATCCATGAAAATAGCAGGAGCATTAGTTAAGCCAAATGGCATCACAAGAAACTCATAGTGACCATACCTAGTTCGAAAAGCAGTCTTTGGAACATCTGACTCTTTAACTCGCAACTGATAGTATTCGGATCACAAATCTATCTTAGAGAACAGAGTGGCTCTCTTCAATTGATCAAACAAATCATCTATTCTAGGTAATGGATATTTATTCTTGATGGTTACCTTGTTAAGCTGTTGATAATCTATGCACAATCTCATGGAACCGTCCTTCTTTTTCACAAATAACACTGGCGCGCCCCATGGTGAATAACTAGGTCTTACAAAGCCTTTATCAGTTAATTCCTATAACTGAGCATTCAATTCTTTCAATTCTATTGAAGCCATTCTACAAGGAGCAATAGAAATAGGTGTGGTACCTGGAATCAATTTAATACCAAACTTAACTTCTCTGATAGGAGGCAAACCTGGTAGTTCTTCCGGAAACACATCAGGGAACTCATTTACCACAGGCACTGATTCAATTTTCAACCCTGGGTCTTTAGTATTCAACACAAAAGCAAGATAAGCTTCACATCATTTCCTTAAACATTTCTGAGCAGACATAACAGAAATCATGGAAATTGAACTATCTGACTCATCTGAATTAACCCGAAGGAACTCACCATTTTCACATTTCAACTCAATGAATCTCTTTCTACAATTCACTATCACATCATGTGCAGTTAGCCAATCCATACCAAGAATCACATCAAACTCATCAAATGGCAATAGCATGAGATCAGCTGGAAAACAGTAACCTCTAATCATCAAAGGGAATTTTTTTACATACTTTGTTTACTAACACATGCTGACCTAATGGGTTCGATACTTTAATCACAAATTCCGTAAACTCTATGGGCATGTTCATACTAGGCATTAATTTCATGCAAACATAGGAATGGGTTGAACTCGGATCAATCAAAGCAATAACATTAACATCATGAAGAGAAAATATACTCGTAATTACGTCGGGGGAAGATGCCTCTTCACGAGCACGGGTAGCATAAGTCCTTGTAGGTGCTCTAACATCTGATCTTGTTGTTGTATCTCTAAATGTACCTCTACCTGCCCCTACTCCCGAATTTCTTTGAGATCTGCCTCTAACGGGAGCATTACTTGATCTTGCACTCGGTATTACTTCTTTTTTAACCATCTTGGGACACTCCCGAATGAAATGATCCGGTGCACCACATCGGAAACAACCAATCTCAGTGGCTCGATATTGACCTAGATGACGTCGACCACATTGAGGACACTCGGGTCTATTAGGCTGAATACTGCCAACACTCGCAATCGAAGTGGTTTGAGCTTTTGAATCTATAAATCTTCCACCTCTGTTTCGGCTAGAATACCCGGTTGAAAAATTAGGTCTCGTAGAAAACTCTCTAGGCCTCTTGGATGTAGACTGAAATGACTTGCTCATCTGTCTTTTCTTCGTGTCTTGCATCTCAATTTTAGCTTTACCCTTTCTTTTTAACAACTCTTCTGCCTTACAGGCTCGTTCAACTAAAACAACAAACTCCTTTATCTCTAAAACACCAACTGACAGTCGGATATCATCATTGAGCCCATCCTCAAATCTTTTGCATATGATAGCCTCTGTAGATACACACTTTCGAGCATAATTGCTGAGTCGGATAAATTCACGTTCATAGTCGATCACAGTCATCTTACCCTATTTTAACTCAAGGAACTCTTTTCTTTTCTGGTCAATAAACCTCTGACTAATGTACTTCTTACGGAACTCCTCTTGGAAGAAATCCCAAGTAACTCTTTCTTTCGGTACTACTGACACAAGTGTCTTCCACCACTGGTAAGCCGAATCTCTAAGAAGTGACACCATGCATTTAATACATTCTTCCGGTATGCAGGATAACTCATCAAAGACTCTGATAGTGTTCTCAAGCCAAAGTTCAGCTTTCTCTGCATCATCATCTTTGGTAGCCCGAAACTCTTCAGCCCCTTGTTTTCTGATCTTGTCAACGGGTGGTTTCTCTCTTCTAACTGTATTTATAACTGGGGGAGCTATGTGGGTGGTCTGTGGCTCATGAGGGGGTGGAGGTCTAACGGCCGGGTTCGTACGAACGAACTCAGCAAACCATTCATTCATAGCTTGGAAGAAGGCTTCTCGAGCCCCTCCTCCCTGACTAACTGTAACGGGCCTTTCACGACTATCTGGTGGCACCGTCCCTTCAGTGGGAGTGGGCGCATTCCTCTCTACATCATCTGCACCATCTCGTTCGGGATCCATAACTATAAAAGAAAAACATTTTTAAAATTGTCAGGAGTCGTCACACTATCAAAATATAAGTATGGCATGTATAGTTAGACTCTTACTCATACTGAATATTCCGAGAACCGACTAAACTCTGGCTCTGATACCAATAAATGTAACACCCCTTACCCGAGACCGTTGCCGGAGTCGAGCACGAGGCATTACTAGACTTAACTTACTAGTTCTGGGCATAAAAATTGAAACTGTCCGTCTATGTCATGTTCACTAAATTAATTATAACTCGAGTTACGAATAGATCCGTAAATTTTCCCTGAAACTAGACTCATATATCTTATTACTATAATTTTTCCAGAATTTTTGGTGTGACCAATTAGTACAGTTTATTAGTTAAAGTCTCCCATGTTACACAGTTTGACAGTTCTGACCTCTCTTCACTAAAAATTAATTTTCTCATAATATACAACTTTTTTTCCTACACTGTTTTCTTTATATGAAAATAGGCTCAATAAGCTTTAATTCTATATCTCATGCACAACCTAATTCAATTTCTACTATTTTTGGTGATTTTTCAAAATCACGTCACTGCTGCTGTCCAACTATTCCCCTGCATATAATTACATAATTTCTTTAAAATAACTCTCAACTAGGCATTTCATAACATCCAAAACATGTTCTTAATTAACCATTTTAATGGCTAATCATTACCAAGCATTTACAAGTCCATGCTAAGCCATATCATAAGGTCACACACATAAAATGGCTAAGTCCCTATACATGCCATTACTTAAAATGTTCGAGTCACAAAATACCAATATAATCCTTTGATAGTGTGTAACGATCTCCGACGTCCTTTCGATCCCCGAGTTGGCTTGCAATACTATAAAAAAAATAAAGAATGGGAGTAAGCATAAAGCTTAGTAAGTTTACATGTAAATAGATAACAACATTCTTAATGAATTATCTTATTCTTTTCTTATCAAGATCACTTAAGCTTTTAACTCAATATACTCAAACTTGTATTCTTACCTTGCCTTTTAGCATGAATTTATCTTACCTTACCTTTTTAGCTTGAACTTGTCTTACCTTTACTTTTTAGCTTGAACTTGTCTTACCTTACCTTTTTAGCTTGAACTTGTCTTACCTTTACTTTGGTTTACTCTTGGAATATTCCCGTTGAACCACTTTGGAATACTAAGGATACGCGGGTACCTTTCCTTATGAAACTTAACCATTGCCATGTCTTGACATGGTCTTACGTGGTATCCTTGCCTTGTGAACTCACCAATGCCATGCCTTGGCATGGTCTTACATGGGACCTTTGCCTTATAGTAACTTATCAATGCCATGTCTTGACATGGTCTTACATGATTTCCTTAAACCCTAATGTCATGACATTTGTATCCTACACATTCCTAAGGTTCAACCGGAACTTTCTGAGATAGCTTTTCCGTCAATTCATACTTGAATCTTTAAATAATAAATTTACAGAATAAATATGTAAATGCTGGAATTTAATAATATTAAATGTAAAATAATAGAATATTGCATTTATTTACTGCAAACTTACCTCGAAACAAAATACGATCAACTATATCGATTTAGTCCACTATCTTTTTCTTTCCCCGATCTAACTCTGGATTTCTTTCTTCTTGATCTATAATAGCAAATTTAGCTTATTTAATACTCACATTTACTAAAACAGTCCTTAACTCTAACTTTGGGAAAATTACAATTTTGCCCCTAAACTTTTACATAATTACAATTTTGCCCCTAGGCTCGAAAATTAAACTTCAACCCTTATTCTTATGTTTTCTAACATGCTGAACATTTTTCCCTTCTATAGCAACTTCAAATTCTTACTATAACACATACTTATGAACAATAACAACTTTTACTAATTAGTTCGTTTTACTCGTTTTCACCGAAAATCACTTAGTAAAAATTATTTCTCTACTCATAAACATGCATAATCTACCATCAATCATCAAAAATCACAAGTTTTCAACAATGGCATAATTCAAAATATTCACCAAAATCAAAAATTCAACATGGGTTTTGTAGATCTCATAGCAACGATCTCAAAAACGTAAAAATTATCAAAAACCGAACAAAGGACATACCCGAATTAAGCCTCCTAGATGCTGAAACTTAAAACTTCAAAAATGGTGTTTTTCTTTCTCACATTCGACCAAGAACAAATGAGAAAAGATGAACACTTTCATCTTTTATCAATTACTTTATTATAACATATATTAAACTAATATATTTTAACATAAAATATAATAAAAATTTCACTCACTATTACAACCAAATCATGACCGGCCACTATGTACATTCCTCTTTCATTTTGTTTATTTAATGCTAAATTACTTTTCATCTTTCTTCTAATATAATATATTATCATATATTATAATATACCATAATGTCATATAATAAATAAACAATTACCAATTCACTAATACATGCTTCTTAGCCGTCCACTATGTTCAATTATGGCTAAATTACCCTATCAACCCTTAAATTAAAGAAATCATCAACAATTCAACCACTTAATCAAGCTATAAGGCTACTTTTACCACTGATGCGATTTAGTCCTTTTCTTTAAATTAAGCACATTAACAATAAAATTAATTCACGAAACTTTCACACATGTAAATTCACATATTATAAGCACTGAAAATAATATTAAAATATTTTACTGATTCGGATTTGTGGTTTCGCAACCACTATTCCGTTTAGGCCCTATTTCGGGATGTTACAGCAACAAAAATAACAAATAGAGACCGATATTTTTACGTGGAAAACCCCTCTAAATCAAGGGTAAAAACCACGGGACTTTAGAGTCGGATCAAAAGCTCCACTATAATCAAATGTTCAGCTACAAGATCACAATATCAAGCCTACAACAAGCATTCAACTCCAACAAGGCTAACAATATGTAATCTTTAGCAAAAGAGAGAAAAATAGGAGAACATCACCAAAACAGTATCTGCTGTAAAATAGGTGTTTCTGACTTTACAGGACTCAGATGAAAAATCTGACCGTACAAAGTCAAGAACACCTTGTCACCTAGCTGCTTTCAAAAAATCAGCTCAATCGAACCACGGATGAACCTCCGATCGAAGAGTTGATCACAACTGCTCTAAACTTGAAAAACTGATTTTGCTTCAATTTTTCTCTCTGTTTCTCGCCCTGTTTCTCTCTTGTTTTTCTCTAAATTTGATTTTAGCTCTCTACCATACTTAACAAAAATTTTGGCTACTCACAAGCCACAAAAAATGACAAAAGAAAATGATGAAAAAGCTAAAAGAAAAAAAAAGAAAAAAAGGCCATGAAACATGGCTGATTTTATGGGTTCCCCACTTAGTGGGATCCGCCCAATAAATCTCCCCCTCCAACTATGTGGGGAATGCCTCCATACCGGAGATCAAACAACATGCTTCAAACTTTCCTCTTGGTAAAGCCTTCGTCAACATGTCAGCACCATTATCATCAGTATGTATCTTCTCAAGCTCTAAAAGCTTAGCTTCAAGAACATCTCGTATCCAATGGTACCTTACATCAATATGCTTAGATCTAGCATGAAAAGTTGAGTTCTTACCATGATGAATAGCACTCTGGCTATCACAATACAGGGCATACTTCTCTTGAGTAAAACCAAGCTCATGCATAAACTTTTTCATCCAAAGCATCTCCTTGCATGCTTCGGTTGCTGCAATGAACTCTGATTCGGTGGTGGACAATGCAACACACTTTTGTAATCTCGATTGCCATGCCACAGCTCCCCCTGCATAAGTGATCAAGTAACCTGAAGTAGATCTCCTCGAGTCAATATCTCCGGCCATTTCTGAATCTGTATAACCAACAAGAACAGGTTTCTCATTACTGAAACAAAGTTTCATGTTGGAAGTGCCATGAAGATATCTCATAATCCACTTCACTGCATTCCAATGCTCTCTGCCTGGATTAGAAAGAAAACGACTGACTGTGCCAACAGCATAAGCCAAGTCTGGTCTCGTGCAAACCATTGCATACATCAGACTACCCACAGCTAAAGAGTAAGGAATTTTCTGCATCTCTTCCTTCTCCTTTTCTGTGGAAGGACTATGCTTAATACTCAATCTGAAGTGCGTAGCAAAGGGAGTGCTCACCGCTTTAGCTTTGTCCATGCTGAACCTTTGAAGTACTTTCTCGATGTACCTCTCTTGTGATAACCATAATTTCTTGGCCTTTCTATCACGTGTTAACTTTATGCCAAGAATTTGCTTTGCTGGCCCCAAATCCTTCATTGCAAAGGATTTACTCAACTCTTGCTTCAACTTCTCAATTCTAGAAGCATTCTGACCAACAATAAGCATGTCATCAACATAGAGCAAAAGGATTATAAAATCATAACCAGAGAATCTCTTAACAAACACACAATGATCAGAAGTAGTCTTCTTGTAGCCTTGCTCCCCCATGACAGACTCAAACTTCTTGTACCATTGCCTTGGAGCTTGTTTCAAACCATACAAGCTCTTCTTCAATCTGCACACATAGTCCTCTTTCCCTTAAGCAATAAACCCCTCTGGCTGCTCCATGTAAAGCTCTTCTTCCAAGTCACCATGAAGAAAAATAGTTTTCACGTCCATTTCTTCAACCTCTAAGTCATAACAGGCTGCCAAACTCAGTATAGTTCTGATAGAGGACATCTTCACAACCGGAGAAAATATTTCTTCAAAATCAACCCCCTTTTTCTGAGTATAATCCTTGACGACCAATCTAGCCTTGTATCGTGGAGATGAAGACTTCTCTTATTACTTCAACCTGTAAGCCCACCGATTCTTCAAGGTTCTTTTGCCCTTGGGCAATTTCACCAACTCAAAGGTATGGTTCTCATGCAAGGATTGAATTTCATCTTTCATCACTTCAACCCATTTATCTTTGCATTCACTCTCCATAGCCTCTTCATAACATTCAGGTTCTCCCCCGTCAGTCAAAAGAACATATTCATCAGAAGAATACCTGACAGAAGATCGTCGATCTCTGGAAGACCTTCGAAGTGGAACTGTTAGTGGAGTTATTGGTGCTTGTTGTTGATCATTCACAACATCATCCATGGGAGCATCAAAGTCACCTATATCCTGATGGTCATCAGTAACATCACCATGCACATCATCCTGAATAGGACCTGGTGAAGAGTTTAGGGGAACTGGATTCACATCGATCAAATCACCATTGTTTTGTGAATTCGCTTTCTCAGTCTTATCAATGTCATCAATAGTCTGATCCTCAATAAAGATAACATCTCTGCTTCTCACTAGTTTCTTCTGAACTGGATCATAGAGTCTATAACCAAACTCACCATCTAGACCATAACCAATGAAAATGCATTGTCGAGTCTTGGCATCCAACTTGGATCTTTCATCCTTTGGAATATGAACAAATGCTTTACAACCGAACACACGTAGGTGATCATATGACACGTCTTTGCCAAACCAAACTCTATCTGGCACATCACCTCGCAAAGGAACACTAGAAGACAAATTTATCACATGTGTCACTGTATTCAAAGCTTCAGCCCAAAATGATCTTGGCAGCTTTGAATCTGATAACAAACATCTGACTCTCTCAATCAGTGTTCGATTTATTCTTTCAGCTAACCCATTTAACCGTGGAGTCTTTGGTGGTGTTCTCTGATGTCTGATTCCCTATCGCAGACAATACTCATGGAATGGCCCTGTGTATTCGCCACCATTATCAGTACGAATGCACTTTAACTTCTTTCCTGTTTCTCTTTCAACTGATGCATGAAACTGTTTAAACACCTCAAAGACTTGATTTTAGACTTCAAAGTGTAAACCCATAGCTTTCTCGAACAGTCATCAATGAAAGTCACAAAATAAAGTGCACCGCCAAGTGACCTTACTTTTATCGGACCACAAACATCTGAATGGACCAACTCTAGCAACTCTGATCTTCTATGAGAAGGACGGCTTCTAAAACAAACTCTTCTCTGCTTTCCTGCTAGACAATGAGCACAATTCTTCAGTGTAGCATTCTTCAACCCCGAAAGTTGATTCTTCTTGGCTAAACAGTTAAGCCCCTTCTCACTCATGTGACTAAGTCGTTTATGCCACAACTCAGTTGAGCTGTCGTTCACTGTCACATTCACCGTCTCTCGAGAAGCTGAAGCTTGCATCAAATATAAATTTGAGTTCTTCTTTCCTCGAGCTACAACCAAGGAGCCTTTAGTCAGCTTCCACTGCCCCTCACTGAAGGTGTTACAGAATCCCTTATCATCAAGCTTTCCTGCAGAAATTAAATTCAGACGGATATCCGGTGCATGTCTGACATCCTTGAGAGTTAACTTTGTTCCATTGTTACTAACCAAGCTAACATCTCCCATACCAACAACCGGAACCAAACCGTCATTACCCATCTTCAATACCCTAAAATCACCAGGAGTATAAGATGTGAAGAAATCCTTCCTCGATGTGACATGAATTGATGCACCAATATCAATCACCCAACTAGTCTCGTAACATGCTAGGTTGACCAAATTCTCATCACAAATGACCAACAGATCTTCACGAGTAACAATAGTAACACTTTCGGATTTTTCATCATCATTCCGATCGTGTTTATCACCACCACCTTTGTTCTCTTTCTTCCACTTGAAGCAGTATTTCTTGATATGGCATTTCTTACCACAATGATGACACTCAAGATTCTTGTATCTCGATCTTGACTTGCTTCGGCCTTTATCTCTAATCTTTCCATCTTTGTCTCTGTTCCTCCCCCTGTTCTCGGTAACTAACACCTCGGACTGTGATGTAGAACCCTGAGATCGTCTTCTGACCTCTTCATTCAACACACCACTCTTATCCAAATCCAAGGTAATAATACTCTTTGGGGCAGAATTAATGAGTGAAACCCGGAAAGTCTCCCAAGAGTCTGGTAGAGTAGCAAGCAACCAAAGTCCTAAAATCTCGTCATCAAATTTGACACCCATACCAAGCAATTGATTCATCACACTCTGAAATTCACTCACATGGTCAGCTATAGACGTTCCTTCTTTATATTTCAACGCCATCATTTTCTTCAGCAAAAACAACTTGTTATTGCCCGACCTCGAAGCATACAAGCTTTCAAGCTTTTCCCACAATGTTTGAGCATGTGTCTCCTGATCAATGTGGTTGTAAACATTTTCTTCAACAAATTGCTGAATAAAGCCACACACTTGTTGATACTCAAATTCTCATTTTTATCACTTTTTGAATCGGGTTTTTGAGTAGCAAAGCCCGGAAGATGCAAAGCCTTCACAAACAACAAGTCATTCATTTTATTCCGCCAAAGTTGATAATTTGTGACATTCAACATAATCATCTTGCTCGTATTGATTTCCATAATTATTTGACAAAATAACTGAGCTCTGATACCAGTTTGTTGGGAAGAAACTGAACAACTGAACGGAAGCGAAGCACAACCGGTGTTCTTTCTCTCCCTATAACTCTTGTCAAATATTATGGCAAGCACAATTGCACAAAAATATTTGTTCTCTAGCAACCTATCAACCACAAATCAACCAATGCAACCGCAACAAAAATAACAAATAGAGACCGATATTTTTACGTGGAAAACCCCTCTAAATCAAGGGTAAAAACCACGGGACTTTAGAGTCCGATCAAAAGCTCCACTATAATCAAATGTTCAGCTACAAGATCACAATATCAAGCCTACAACAAGCATTCAACTCCAACAAGGCTAACAATATGTAATCTTTAGCAAAAGAGAGAAAAATAGGAGAACATCACCAAAACAGTATCTGCTGTAAAACGGGTGTTTTTGACGCTACAGGACTCGGATGAAAAATCTGACCGTACAAAGTCAAGAACACCTTGTCACCTAGTTGCTATCAAAAAATCAGCTCAATCAAACCACAGATGGACCTCCGACGAAGAGTTGATCACAACTGCTCTAAACTTGAAAAACTGATTTTGCTTCAATTTTTCTCTCTGTTTCTTGCCCTGTTTCTCTCTTGTTTTTCTCTAAATTTGATTTTAGCTCTCTACCGTACTTAACAAAAATTGTGGCTACTCACAAGCCACAAAAAATGACAAAAGAAAATGATGAAAAAACTAAAAGAAAAAAAAAGAAAAAAAACCCATAAAACATGGCTGATTTTATGGGTTCCCCACTTAGTGGGACCCGCCCAATATGCAGCACATTGCAATGCCCACATAACATAGATAGATTCAAAGAAGAAATCAGTTATCCCTATTTATTGCCAATAATATGTTTCCATTTCTTCTTATTGTTCTCCTCTCCTTGTCATGAAGAATTAGTGCTTCAGCTCAGCCTGCTCAGGAATTTCTTCATTGCCTTTCCCTTCGTTTTCACAACTCTTCTTCCTTTGCCAAACTGTTTACACCCAACATAATTCATCATACTCCTCTGTTTTGACGTCATCTGCTCAAAATTTGAGGTTCACGACACCATCTACGCCTACACCTTTGGCCATTGTAACACCACTGCATGCATCCCACATCCAAGCCGCAGTTTATTGTTGCAGAAAACATGGACTGCAAGTCAGGACTAGGAGTGGGGGTCATGACTTTGAGGTTCTTTCTTATACTACCGCTTGTAAAGTTCCTTTTGTGGTGATCGATTTGGTGAATCTTCGATCGGTTCAGGTTAACGTTGAAAAAGCTACGGTATGGGTTGAATCTGGTGCAATTATTGGAGAATTGTACTATGAAATTTCTTGGAAAAGTAGAACTCTTGCCTTTCCGGCTGGTATCGGTCACACCGCGGGTCTCGGTGGACATTTGAGTGGAGGAGGCTATGGCGTATTGTTTCGAAAATATGGGCTTGGTGCAGATATTGTTTCGACGCTCGTTTAAAGTAGAATTCTTGCAAGAAATTTCCAGACTATAACAATCCAAAAGACCACATTAAGCATGGAGAAAATTTAGGGAGACCAAAATTGGTTTACATACATGACCTATTACAAGCATTTCCAAAGAAAAGTCAAAGATACTCTGTATATGCTGCAAGTGGAGGGCTAAATATTTCGGTCAGCTGACAACCTCTAAGCAATGGAGTTAATGACATAGTAAAGGAAGCTATGTAGAAGTCAGCATTTTGTTTGAACAGATTAATTATATAAAATCAAATTTTATTTATCACATTTCACACTAAATCAAAATCAATATATAAATTTGAGATTTATCATTTATATATTTGAAGCAATTAAAATTTCCTGTTGTAGTTGTTAAATGAATAAATTATTATTGTGGAGCAATGGATAGATGTTCACATAAATAGATGATGCTACTATCCAAGAAATCTTCATTGTCAATTGGGATCAGATTCGTACTCTTGGAGCAAAGCTAACGGCAATTATGTCAAATACGACAGCTGAAACAATGGCGGCCATGACGTTAACCTTGCCTGTTGTTGATTCTTCAACGTAATTTTGGTTTCATATCTAGCAGATGACCCTGCCCGCCAACCTTAGCATTATTAATAACGTGATTGCTTGCAACACATTTCAATGCTCACATAACATAGACCAAGAAATTAAATTAAATATGTTTCCTTTTCTTCTTCTTTTTATCCTTTCCTTGTCATGGAGAATTAGTGCTTCAGCTCAACCTGCTGACGAATTTCTTCGTTGCCTTTCCCTTCGTTTTCGCAACTCTTCTTCTATTGCAAAGCTCGTTTACACACACCATAATTCTTCTTACTCCTCTGTTTTGAAATCATCTGCTCAAAATTTCAGGTTCACAACACCTTCTACGCCTACACCTTTGGCCATTGTAACACCATTCCACGCATCCCACATCCAAGCAACAGTTTATTGTTGTAGAAAACATGGACTGCAAGTCAGAACTCGGAGTGGGGGTCATGACTTTGAGGGTCTTTCTTATACTGCTTATAAAGTTCCGTTTGTGGTCATCGATTTGGTGAATCTCCGATCCGTTCAGGTTAACGTTGAAAAAGCTACGGCATGGGTTGAATCTGGTGCAACAGTTGGTGAATTATTCTATGAAATTGCTCGGAAAACTAGAACTCTTGCCTTTCCGGCTGGTATCGGTCACACCGTGGGTCTCGGTGGACATTTGAGTGGAGGAGGCTATGGCGTATTGTTTCGAAAATATGGTCTTGCCTCAGATAATGTAATCGACGCTCGTTTAATTGATGCTTATGGGAGAATTCTTGATAAAAAATCGATGGGAGAAGATTTGTTTTGGGCCATTCGAGGAGGTGGTGGGGGTAGCTTTGGGATAGTCCTTGCTTGGAAGCTGAAATTAGTGCCAGTTCCGGCTAATGTTACTGTTTTTACAGTGAGCAAAACGTTAGAACAAAATGCGACCAAGCTTGTTCACCACTGGCAGTATATTGCACACAAGCTTCCCAAAGAAATACATACGAGCATCATCATTTCAAGGGTGAATTCAAGTGAAAATGAAAAGATGACGGTTCAAGCAAGTTTTACGGGCATATTTCTGGGAAGCACCGATGAGCTTGTTCCACTGATGGAAGAGAAATTCCCTGAACTTGGAATAGTGAAAGAAGATTGCTTTGAAATGAGTTGGGCTGAATCTAATCTTTGCGCTACCCAATGTCCTATTGGAGTATCATTAGAAACTTTACTCGAGAGAAGTCAAAGGTCAGTTCTTTCGAAAACGTTCTTCAAAGCAAAATCAGATTTTGTAAAACAACTTATTCCAGAATCAGCATTCCAAGGACTGTGGCCCAAGTTTTATGAGGACGAAGCAAAACTCGCAAGTATGGTATTTGTGGCTTTTGGAGGCAAAATGGAAGAGATTTCTGAGACTGAATCTCCATATCCTCATAGAGCTGGCAATCTCTACAGTATCTTATACGTGGTGGACTGGAAAGAAGAGGAAAATAAAAACTCTATAAAGTTCATGAGTTGGATGAGGAGAGTTTACAATTACATGACTCCTTACGTTTCAAAATCTCCAAGAGAAGCATATATCAATTACAGAGATCTTGACATCGGGGCTAATAAAATTAACGACGACAAAGAAAGCTATGCAGAAGCCAGGGTTTGGGGCCTTAAATATTTTAAGAATAACTTCGACAGGTTGGTGCGTATAAAGACAAAAGTTGATTCTCAAAACATTTTCAGGCACGAACAAAGCATCCCTCCTCTTTCGTAATTGTGGAAACGGGAGCAACCTTAGAGATCACTAAAGCTTATAGAATTTCAAAAAATTCATACTTCTCCTGTTATTATAGATGAAATAAAATTTTTATTCAAAAAATAAAATGAAATTTTGTCTGTTAAATGCTATTATAATGCTGAATTACGTGTCATTCACAAATATTTATGACTGCATCAAATACAAATTTATAAAGTTTATAATAGTTTTAGCTCAATTTTTAACTAATCCCCTATTTGACTAATTGACAATTGTAATATTATCTTATAAAAAACAGTGTACTTTATTATAGAATTCTTATTTGAAGCATTAATAACACTGATATATGTTTTAAGTGAAGTCTAAAACCATGAAACTACGCCAAACGTGCAGCTGTTTTACCATCTTTAGTGAGAGTATCAACAAAGCTATTTGACTCCCTAATTCCTAATTACAAGCACATTTCATTCCGCAATTTGTAGCACCTTCTCGATAACAGTGTTTAGTGTTGGATGCGAAAATGATTAAATAGATCAGTTCAGCTGATTAACTGATTATTCTTATACTATAATTTAATAGATACATAAAACCTATCATAATTGGAATTTAATAAATTTACTTGAAAAGTTAATATAATCAAAATTAAATTAATTGAGTGAATTGATTAAATGATTATTGATTATATTTGTCAAGCGATAAATTGGATGATATCTTTAGAGAACACATTATTATTCAAATTTGGTGCTTGGGGCTAAAACTAATAACAAATATGAAACCCCACACCTTGAAAGAGACGAAAAAAAAATGAATTGTTACAATTTTATTTGAGGAAATCTAATGCAAGAAATTTCCAGACTATAACAATCCAAAAGACCACATTAAGCATGGAGAAAATTTAGGGAGACCAAAAATTGTTTTACATACATGTACCTATTACAAGCATTTCCAAAGAAAAGTCAAAGATACTCTGTATATGTTGCAAGTGGAGGGCTAAAATTTTCGGTCAGCTGACAACCTCTAAGCAATGGAGTTAATGACTGTAATAATAGTAAAGGAAGCTATGTAGAAGTCAGCATTTTGTTTGAACAGATTAATTATATAAAATCAAATTTTATTTATCACATTTCACACTAAATCAAAATCAATATATAAATTTGAGATTTATCATTTATATATTTGAAGCAATTAAAATTTCCTGTTTTAGTTGTTAAATGAATAAATTATTATTGTGGAGCAATGGATAGATGTTCACATAGATAGATGATGCTACTATCCAAGAAATCTTCATTGTCAATTGGGATCATATTCGTATTTGAATTCGGCTCTTGGAGAAAAGCTAATGGCAATTATGTCAAAAACGACAGCTGAAACAATGGTCGGCCATGACGTTGACCTTGCCTGTTGTTGATTCTTCAACGTAATTTTGGTTTCATATCTAGCAGATGACCCTGCCCACCAACCTTAGCATTATTAATAACGTGATTGCTTGCAACACATTTCAATGCTCACATAACATAGACCCAGAAATTAAATTAAATATGTTTCTTTTTCTTCTTCTTTTTCTCCTCTCCATGTCATGGAGAATTAGTGCTTCAGCTCAACCTGCTGAGGAATTTCTTCGTTGCCTTTCCCTTCGTTTTCACAACTCTTCTTCTATTGCAAAGCTCGTTTACACACACCGTAATTCTTCTTACTCCTCTATTTTGAAATCATCTGCTCAAAATTTCAGGTTCACAACACCTTCTACGCCTACACCTTTGGCCATTATAACACCATTCCACGCATCCCACATCCAAGCAACAGTTTATTGTTGTAGAAAACATGGACTGCAAGTCAGAACTCGGAGTGGGGGTCATGACTTTGAGGGTCTTTCTTATACTGCTTATAAAGTTCCGTTTGTGGTCATCGATTTGGTGAATCTCCGATCAGTTCAGGTTAACGTTGAAAAAGCTACGGCATGGGTTGAATCTGGTGCAACAATTGGTGAATTATACTATGAAATTGCTCGGAAAACTAGAACTCTTGCCTTTCCGGCTGGTATCGGCCACACCGTGGGTATTGGTGGACAATTGAGTGGAGGCGGCTTGGGCTCATTGTTTCGAAAATATGGTCTTGCCTCAGATAATGTAATCGACGCTCGTTTAATTGATGCTTATGGGAGAATTCTTGATAAAAATTCGATGGGAGAAGATCTTTTTTGGGCCATTCGGGGAGGTGGTGGGGGTAGCTTTGGGATAGTTCTTGCTTGGAAATTGAAATTGGTTCCAGTTCCAGCTAATGTTACTGCTTGTACAGTGAGCAAAACGCTAGAGCAGAATGCAACCAAACTTGTTCATCAGTGGCAGTCTATTGCGCACAAATTTCCCAAAGAAATACAATCGAGTATTGCCATAGCAAGGGTGAATTCCAGTGAAGATGGGAAGATGACGATACAAGCAAGTTACGGTTCCGTGTTTCTTGGAAGCATTGATGAGCTTATTCCATTGATGGAAGAGAAATTCCCTGAACTTGGACTAGTGAAAGAAGATTGCTTGGAGATGAGTTGGGCTGAATCTATTCTCTACGGTGCCCTATCTATAATCGGATTACCATTGGAAACTTTACTTAATAGGACTCAAAAGTCAGCTCTTTCGCAAACGTTCTTCAAAGCAAAATCTGACTTCGTAAAACAACCTATTTCTGAATCGGGGTTCGAAGGATTATGGCCCAAGTTTTACGAGGATGAAGCAAAATCCGCAGTTATGGTATTGGTGGCTTATGGAGGCAAAATGGATGAGATTCCTGAGACTGAATATCCATATCCTCACAGAGCTGGCAACCTCTATAGCATCTTATACGTGGTGAATTGGGAAGAAGAGGAAAACAAAATCTCTAAAAAGTTCATGAATTGGATGAGGAGAGTTTACAGTTACATGACTCCCTACGTTTCAAAATCACCACGGGAAGCATATGTAAATTACAGAGATCTTGACATTGGGACTAACAAATTTAACGACGACAAAGGAAGCTATACAGAAGCTAAGGTTTGGGGTCTTAAATATTTTAAGAACAACTTCGACAAGTTGGTGTATGTAAAGACAAAGGTTGATCCCCAAAACTTCTTCAGTCACGAACAAAGCATCCCTCCTTTTTCTTAATTTCGATGTCTAGAAATTTTAAAAGAAATTTAGGTATCAAATATGTCATTACCAATTTAAATAACAGACAAGATTATTTATAATATGATATTATATTTAATTTTAGTATTTCATATTTTATACTTTAATGTGAAGCAGCAATCACTCTGTGTTGTATTATACTAGTTATTTACTACATGTACAAATTGTCGAAACCATTTTTTTGTTTAGAAAACGGGCCGACTTTAAAAAGGAAAACGGAGTCGCCACCAATCCTTTTTCGAAGTGTGATTGGGTCATTTTAGAAAATATTTTGGTCTACGAATTTTAAAAAAAGGGCTAGGGAGTCGGTTACATACGAGGAAGGACTAGCACCCTCGCAGCGCCCAAAATTGGTACCGTATTGATTTATTAATGTCCTTAATGTCGAAAAATTAGAAAATATTTTAAAGTATGAATCTTCGAAAAATATTTGGATAACTCGAATTTAATATCGAAACTCTCTTGTTCCAAAAGGATGAAATATCACATCCAGCACGTTAGGATACGATGTTTTAGACCTTTGACACCAAGATCATTTCATGGTTCTCAAAATTCATGTGTCATCATTTTAAAAAGGGTATTTCATTATTTGGCCAAACGAACGAACCGAAACCCAGCACGTTAGGGCACGATCCCTCAAATTTCCAAACATGAAACATTGTCTTATTTTTAAAGTTGAGACAACACGATCAAAATTTTAAAAGGATATTCAGTCTTTTGGACAAGCGAAAAATTGAAACCCAGCACGTTAGGGCACATTTTCTCAAAACCTCAAGCACAAAATATTGCCTTGTAAAAAACAGACATAGTAAGGATATTTAATGATTCGGTCAAACGAAAAACCGAAACCCAGCACGTTAGGGCACGATTCCTCGAATTTCCAACCACCAAATATTGCCTTTATCTTTAAGAAAATATTTTTAAGAGTTTGGAAAGATGGGGTAAAAGAAAATAAGATAAACGATAGTATTAATAATCAAGAAAATTAGAAATAATAATGAAAGTAATAGGAACGATAACAAAATAGCCATAATAATACAAGAAACAATGATAATAATAATACTAGTAATAGTAGTAAAACATATAAAAATAATAATAATAGAATAATAATATTAATAATAATAATAAATGATAAGAAAATAATAAAATAATAGTATCAATAAAACAGTAGTAATAAAAGAAAATAAAAGCATTTGATAATAATGAAAATAATGGATATAATCATAATATTTATATATATATATATATAATTAAAGTAAACAAGGATATATATATATATATATATATATAACAATAGGAAATATAATAGAAATATAATAAGAATATACATATAAAACAGTGGTAATAAAAATAATAAAAAATTAATTATAGTAATAATATGTATAGAAAAGAATAACAGGGGTAGTAATGAAAATAACAATACAAAGTAATAATAATCATACATATACTAATAATAATAATAATAAATATAAATATAGTAACAATAATATACATATATAATATAGTCGTAATAATAAAAAATAATAATATTAAAAATGAATAATCGAAGATAATAAAAGAAAATAAGAAAAAGGACTAAATTGAGCTAAAAATAAAAAATCGGGGCGTATTTTAAAGAAAATGGCAGAATTAGGGCCCTCTAGCAAAACAAGTAAAAGAGAGAGGGCCAAATGGGAAATATTCCCAAACTCGTAAACGACGCCAAGTGTCAGGGACCCAATTGAAATAGGCAGTAAACCATAGATCCAAATTTGAAAATTAAAAAGACTTAATTTAAATTTATGAAAAAGAGGAGGGGCTAAATGCGAAATTAGCCCCTCCCTAATAAAACACGCGGATCCTCTTGCTGGTGCGGGTCGGGTTGCGGGTCAGAGGCCCAAAACGACGTCTTTTTGGCCCCTGACCTCAATGCTCAAAACGGCGCCATATTGTACCTCTATATAAACTAAAAATTTTCTTTAAAATTTCATTTTTTTCTCTTTTCCCCTCCAAAAACAAAAAAACTTTCATTATTATCTCTGCAGGCCTCCTAATCCGGCCAAGCCTCAACTCCGGCGCATTCGTCACCGGCCACCGCTGGAAAAAGGTAAGCTTTTCTCTTTTTTTTTAAAAAAAAAATCTACTCTATGTATATTATTTAATTTCTTTAAAAACGGAATATAATAAACAAAAAAACGACGATATTCCAAAATGGCAAAATAGGAAAAAAATAAACCTTCTGATTCGGTATTTGCTTAGGATTAACTTGTATTTTCTACAAAACGTGCTTTGTTTTCCTTCCGTATTCTCTCTGTAACTCGTAAAAAAAAAAAGGTTCCCCCCAAAACATTCGATTCTTTCCCTCTTTATAGCCTAAAAATCCCCCTAAAAATAGAATAAAATCAAACCCGAATCCCCACTACAATCCCCTTTTCGTGTTGTATTGCTTCCTGCTTTGTAGGTTCGACTATCGGAGGCGTGGAGGCGCACGATTCGGAGGGCGTGGTGACGTGGCTCGATGGACTGTTGGCGGCGCGAGGCTACTGTTGCTAGGGTTTCCAAAACCCTGGTTTCCGTTTAAGTTGTACTGGGCTGTTAACTTGAGCCTAGCCATTTGGGTTTTTACTTGGGTCATGGATTACTTGTATTGGACTGATGGGACTTTTATTTTATTTGGTTTGGTTTAATGGGCTCCGGGCTGCTAAATTGGGCCTTACACAAATATTTAGGATATCCAAATTTTTTTTTTTTAAAGAGTAATACCGAGAGTTTTATTTCAAAGTTGAAAAAGTAATTGCAAAATGAGGGCAAAGCAGAATAGTCATTGCCCACACCAGCTGGAACACACAAAATAAAGCATAAAAATATGCAAAAACTCTCAGCGGCTTTTGGGTAAATGAGAGGACATAGCGCACACCCACAATCAAGCCAAAACACAAAAACACTAGTAGTGGAAAGAAAATATCTTGCTCTAAGATAGAGCCAAAGATCCAAAAAACGCAGCATCCAGGCCCTTAGATCTGAGAAGTCAGACTGGAGAGGTCTCTAGCCAAAAATGCCTCTGCCACCGCTGGTAATTTCTCCACCCAAAACCTGTCTTCTGGTAACGAAATCCTCTCTTTTGCTATCATGTGGGCTACCATATTTGCTCGCCTATCAACATGGTGGAAGGAGATGTGCTGAAAAGAACTCGCCTTGATCTTTATCTCTTCAATGTAAGTTCCCATGTCTGAAAAATCTGGTAACACTTGATTTAAAATTTTATATATACAATTGAATTAAAATTAAAATTTTTTGAGTACAATTATATTTCATATTATAATTCATTTATAAAATTTATAGAATTTTAAATATAGTTTTTAAATGAGTGATTTTTTACGAGAAATAGATACAAGTTAATACAAGTATATGATACAAGTTATTCAATGATAATTTTCATTGTCAATCGGGATTAGGTTTTTTTTTTTCTTCAATCCGATGCTTGAAGCTACGCTGATGGCAGGCATGTCGACGTATTATGCAAATGGAGGGTTATATATAGACAATCCTCTTTATAAACAATCATCCTTTATAACAATATTTCATTGAATCAATAAACTTGATTCTCTATAATTGTTTCTTGTTTCAAATTTTAGTAAAATTAGTTCTATTCATTATTGGAACTCTTGTCTTTCCGGCTGGTAACGGCCACACCGTGGGTCTTGGTGGACATTTGAGTGGAGGAGGCTTCGGTGTATTGTTTCGAAAGTATGGTCTTGCTGCGGATAATGTAATCGATGCTCCTTTAATTGATGTTAAAGGGAGTGTTCTTGATAGAAAATCCATGGGAGAAGATTTGTTTTGGGCCATTCGAGGAGGTGGTGAGGGTAGCTTTGAGATTGTCCTTGCCTGGAAAATCGAAATTGGTCACAGTCCCAGCTAATGTTGCTGACTTACTGTTTATACAGTGAGGAAAACGTTAGAGCAAAATGCGACTAAACTTGTTCATCGGTGGCAGTCTATTGCGCACAAGTTTCCCAAAGAAATACACTCGAGCATTGCCATATCAAGGGTGAATTCAAGTGAAGAGAATGAGAAGATGACGATACAAGCAAGTTATGGTATTTGTGGCTTATGGAGGGAAATGGACGAGATTCTTGAGATTGAATATCCATGTCCTCACAGGGCTGATAACCTTTACAGCATTTTATACGTGGTGAATTGAGAAGAAGAGGAGAATAAAAACTCTCAAAAGTTAATGATTTTACAATTACATGACCCTATGTTTCAAAATCTCCACAGGAAGCGTATATTAATTACAGAGATCTTGACATCAGGACCAACAAAATTAACAACGACAAAGTACACTACGCATAAATCAAAATTTCGGGTCTTAAATATTTTAAGAACAACTTCAATGGATTGATGCATATACAGACAAAGGTTAGTCTCCAAAACTTGCATCCCTCCTCTTTCGTGATTGAGGAAACATGAGAGCAACATTAAAAATCATCGAAGCTTGTACAATTTCTAAAAAATTCAAACTTCTCATGTTATTATAATTCATATAGGATTTTTCTGTCAAATACTTTTATAATGTTGAATTTTGAGTCAATCATAAACTTTTTCAAGCACGAACAAAGCAAACCTCCTCTTTCGTAATGGTAGCAATGAGAACAATCACAATCTTAAAAATCACTAAAACTCAATAGAATTTCTCCATCAAATGCATTTATAACGTTGAACTAATTATTTATAAACTATCATATGATGTACATCAAATACAATTTTATAATAAACTAAATTAGTTTCAGGTCAATTTTTTATTCTAATCCCTTATTTGACTAATTGGCAACTATAGTATTCTCTAAGAAAAAAGAGTGTAGTGTATTGTAGAATTTTTATTTTTTATTTCTTAAAACTATCTACACTCCCTTTTCTAACCCATAAATAGGAGTATAATGCGTTTTAACGCGCTCAAACTCATGTTCTCCTACATTAGCAACAATACTCATACCAATCGAATTAAATCAATCAGCTATATTATAAAATTTTTAATTGAAACATTGATAAGACATTGATATATATTTTAAGTGAAGTCTAAACTCAAATCATGAATAAGCCAAACGTCCACCTGTTTTAAAAGCAAACTTATTATTAATATCATAATTGATTGAGTGTCACCTTTGAAAAAATAATTTAATTCCAATATGTTGTAAAAAGAAAAATTATAAACCCATTTCATTGTGTAATTTGTAACACGTGCTCGATAAAAACATTTAATGTAGGATAAATAAACGATTAAATTGATTGTTTCAATCAATTTTTTATACTCAGATGATTTAATTCATCACCCTTTTACTATAATTGAATAGATCAACAAAACCATTATAATTATGATCTTAATCGGCTTAGTCAAAAAAATTAAACTAATTGAACTGAACTTAATTAAATGGCTAAAGATTGAATGATATCTTTATTGTCAATTGGTACATATTTTTATTCGAATTCGATACTTGGAGCTTCAAGCTAAGAAAAACATAAGATTAGAGTTGCTACAAGGAAATCTAATGCAAGAAATTGAAAGACTATAACAATCCAAGAGCCCACACATATGGAGAGTAGGGTTAATTGCACCTTTAGCCCTTCTACTTTTTAAGTGTTTTACAATTAAGTTTCTTTTATTTTTAATTTTGGCCCTATAATTATTTTCCATTTTGGTCCTTCCTTGTTATTCGCGCGTTCAATTTGGTCATTTTTCGTTATATTTATTTCTAATTCGCCCTAAATGTCTGTTTTAAAGTTCAATTTATTAAATTAATTAATTTAATATTATTTTTACTATTATTATTTTCCTTTTTATTTATTTATTTGTTATTGTTATCATATTATTAAATCTATGAGTTTGGCATTATTTTTTCTTTTACACTAAAAATAGATTATAAATAGATTATTCATATTTTTATTTGTGTATTTTATTTTATTTTGTTTACTTTTTCTTTTTTCATTTTTTATTTTGTTGTCATATTATTTCTTTTAATTATTATATCTTCATATATTTACTTTTACTTATTGTTATGCATTTTCTGTTATTTTATGTTACTTTATTTATTTTGTTATTGCAATTTGATTATCAATATTGTCATCATCATTATTATAGCATTCTATTATTATTATTATTATTGATCATTTTAATACTTTACCTGTATTATCATTTTTACATTATTTCATTACCATATTTTTAATTCGTATCACAATTTTTATCCGATACATAAAAAAGGATTTTTTTTTTCAAATAAACAACATTTCGTTTTAAAAATTCAAAAGGTCGTTCCCTTACTTACGGGGTTTCAACTTTCTCGATAAATCAGAACAAACGAACGTTTTAAAATTTTGAAATAATCTCTGGAATTACGAAAAGATCGTGTTCTAACTTACGGAACATGATTTCTTTCTAAAACCGAGATAATCAAATGTCTTTCAAAATAAATAATTTTTGGTGTTTATTCTCGTTTCGAGGACTTAAGATATTGTGTCCTAAATTACGGGACATAATTCTCTTTCTCATTAACATGAAATACGTCCTTTTCTCAAAAATTTTCAATTAAGCTATACTTTAACGAAGGATCGTATTTTAAATTTCTTCGAATTTTCAATCTTCGACACAAAAGACATCAGGTAATCAACTAGGTACCAATTTTTGGGCGTATCGAGGGTGTTAATCCTTCCTCGTGCGTAACCGACTCCCGAACTCGTTTTCTGGATTTTGTAGACCAAAAATCATCTTTATAGTCGAGGGCAAATGTGGGGTTGATAAAAATGAGAAATGGTTAGGCCTATTTATAGTTGAGGTTTAGGGATCAACTTGCAAAGTCACTATACAAATAGGGACCAAAAAATTACAAATATCTCATGCCAAATCTCAATCTCACTTTTGGTGCCTTAAATAATTAACTAAAATTGATTTAATTAATTGGATTGATTAGAAAATTAAATAATTATTTGATTATACTTGTGTAACGATGGATATATGTTCATATAAATAGATGATGCAACTTATTGAATGATGTCTTCATTGTCAATGAGATACATATTCGAATTTGGTGCTTGGAGCTAAAGTTAATGGCAGATATGGAACCCACCGCCTTAAAGAGACGAAAACATAAGAAAATGAATTGTTAAATTTTATTTGAGGAAATCTAATGCAAGAAATTGACAGACTATAGCAGTCCAAGATCCCCACATTAAGCATGGAGGAAAGGAGATATTGGAGGGCCAAGCAGACAAATTGACTTTCACTTATCATCTCAAAATTCTTCTTAATTTAAAATTTTCCGCATCTTCAATTTTACTTTACCCATATCAAAATAAATAAATCATGAACATACTCCCTTTTTACAATTAGATATAAACTCATTGTTACTACTGCTAATCATACTTCAAATGCATTTTTTGTCATGTTTGATAAAAAGCAAATCGAATATAAAATCATACTGCCAAATAATAGTTGTTTCAACTTCAATCCGAAGTATGTAATTTACTCTACAGTCAATGAACTTTTTTTCTTTATATTAATATCATTAATTAATATGTGTGAAAAGTAACATATTTTAGCCTAATTCTTAATTCATTTTTGGGTGATTGTGTGGTGTTATTTGTGAATTAGATACTCCTAATCCTGTACATTCATGTTTTGATGCCTAATAGAGCACTTGAGAGCAATAGGAGTGAAAAACAGGTGAAAATTAGAACATTGGAGCATTCCGGAAGTTGCACAAGATAAGCCATAAAAGTAACATGTTTTTAATCCCATTTTTGATTCTTTTTTGGATGATTTATTTATTGAATTAGTGAATTTGATGCTCCTAATCCTTTAAATTCATATTTCTACACTTAGGTGAGCATAAGGGAGCGAAAGGAGCGAAAAATGAGCCAAATTCGGGCAAAAAGAGCTGTTTCTAGGATCCACACGGCCTGGGCAATTCCACACTGGCTGGCCACACGCCCATGTGCCAGCCCATGTCAATTTCGCACCCCACTTCCCTGTTACGCTAAAAAACCCAATTTTTAGGTTTTTTGAGCATTCTAAAGTTTATAAATACATATTAGAAAAGACCTAAGGGAGGATGCAGAGCTGAACGAAGAAAAGACTCGAAGAACGCCAACGGATTCAACTCAGAAGCAGGATCTCCTTCAAGACTGAAGATCTCCATTCAATTTCTCTCGAAGTTTTTGGGTTTCTTTATGTTTTGTTGTTTTCCTAATTTTGAGATGTTTTCCCCCAAAATTATGAACTAAATTCCCTAGATACCTGGGAAGGATAAAACCTAAGACGGATCTTATTATTTGATTTTTCTGAATTACATGATAAATGTAACAGCCCATTTACGACCCTAATCGGAATGGTGGTTTTGGGACCACGAATCCGACCCGAAAAAATTTCCTAATTTTTTTTTATTTTCGTGTGCAATAATTATGAATGGGTATGTGTTGAAAATTGTGAATTTAATTGCTTTGGTGTGCTTAAATTAGGAGGATGGACTAAATTGTTAAAGTAGTAAAAAATAGCCTTTACTAAGCTAGAAGGGTTGAATTGTAATGTTCCTTACAAGAATGGATTTGCATGTCAATTTTCCCTAAAAACAAGGTAGTGGACGGCTAGCATGCTAAGAAATGATTATTGTATATGTTATAATAATAATAATATGTAATAATAATTTAATAAGGTGATATTTCTTTAATAAAATAAAGAAATAAGAAAGGAAAGAGAGTATCATCATCTTCCTTGCTTCCATCACCTAAATTTGAAGAAAAGAGAGGAGAGTTGAGCTCTCAAATATTCGGTTCTTGCATGGTTCAATAAGGTTAGCATTTTAACTTGATTTTTGAAGATTTTTGCATTTTTGAATCTATTTCCTTGAGTTCTATTGAACCCAAGTTGAAATTATTGAAATGGAAGCATGATGAGTATTCGGCCATTGATGGGTATTCCTAGGTTGAAATGTTAAATGGTAGAATATTAAGGATAGGTTATAAATCAACATGCTTTGAATGAGAAATTTTAATTAAATTGAGTAATAGGAATTTAATTGCAAAGATTAAATAATTGAAGAGTTAAAATGCTTAATAAGTAGTTTGTATGAACTTAAATAAGCTAGAGGGATATTCGGCCATTGTGAAATGAGCTCAAAAATCATGTAAATTGTGTTTTATGCTTGGAGGACTAAATTGTAAAAATCTTTAAATACTAGGGGTAAAATGGTAAATGTTGTAATTATGATTTTTTGGATTAAATTGAATGAATATGAGTTTAAATGTGTTCAAATTGAATTGTTTAGATCAAGTACAAAAGGAAAAGGTTTTGGATCGGGGAAAAACAAAATTAAACGAGTAGCCGGGAAGCTTAATTTGACAACTATCGAGGTAAGTTTTAAGCAATTGGACTAATTTGAATTATTTCTACATTATTATGTATTCGTTTGAGTGACATTTATAATTTTAATTTTTGATTTGCCAAATAAGGCATAAGAACTACAATATGTGTTAATCGAATGTGGGTTGGTAAATACATATACATATGTATAACCATTAAGTAAATGAATTAGTCAAATATGTAAAGTTATGGTAAGGGATAGATATGTATTTAGTTGTATAAGGAGATAGGGTATTCGGATATGTATGAATGTTTGTATACTCTTGATGGTGCCTATGATGTTATGGTAATTATAAATGTGGTTGCCGAATTTTGCTAGCACCATGATCATGTATATGTATATATATATATGGTCATACATTAGATGGTTGAGATGTGTATAAAGATAGGTGAATTTTACTAATGTGACATAGTTAAGATTTAATAAATGCATGGGCTGAATGTATGTTTGACTAATATGAAATCGATGATGGAGGTGATTGAATATGAAATTATGGGTTTAATTGAGTGTGACCGAATATAATGGTAGATTATAGGAAAAAGAATTTGGTTTGAAATATACATACTTAGGTTCAGTCCTAATTGTAATGTGTGGATATTTATATATGAAGTATAAGAGGAGAAAATTTTATAATTAGCACTATGTGTGCGGATAAATTAGTAACGGCTCTATGTGAGCGATACGTTACGAGAAATATTGTGTAACGGCTCTATGTGAGCGATACGTTACGAGAGTATTGAGTAACGGCTCTATGTGAGCGATACGTTACGATGAATATTGAGTAATGGCTCTATGTGAGCGATATGTTACGGAAAATGTTAAGTAACGGCTCTATGTGAGCGATACGTTACTAAATTTTAAAAACAATTATGTAAGTATAAGATTCGTTAAATGATTTATATGAGTAATGTTATTAAGCATGCGGAAATATAAGAAATGCATTATTAGGCTATGTACGAACGATTTAGTTTGAAAGGATAAGTAAATTAAAGGTATGTAATATAACTGTTAATTTGAGATTTTTAGTAGTTTGAAATGCAAATAGAAAATTTAGTAAGTATATGATATAAATATTAGTTATTTATCAAGTGGTGTTGGTATATGGAAATTGTTAGAAATATATGATCTGATTATAAATTCAATTTTTATTATGGTTTGGGATGATTTGTATGGATGCTACCAAGAGTTTAGGTTTCGAAATTTTGAATGAAATTTTGTCTATATTATTCAATGAATTTAAATTGCTTAAACTTACTAAGCTATAATAGCTTACTTGGTGTATTTTATGTATTGTTCATTAGATTTTGAAGTTGAAGCTCAAGCTTGAGGGCCGTCGTCGAAGTCATTCACATTATCATCTCTTTTGGTACCTTTTTGTTTTTGAACCCAAGGTCCATGGCATGTATAAGCTAATTTACTTCTTGGAGTTTTGTATAAAAACAAACTTATAATGTATGGAAGCCATGCGAAAATGGCTATACTTATATGCATAAATATGGCTTGATCATTGCTTGAGTTGGTGATATTATATGCAGGGGAATAGTTGGACAGCAGTAGTGACGTGATTTTGAAAAATCACCAAAAATATTAGAAATGGAATTAAGTTGTGCATGAGATATAGAATTAAAGCTTATTGAGTCTATTTTTATATAAAAAGAACGGTGTCGGTAAAAGAGTTGTATATTATGAGATAATTGATTTTTAGTGAAGAGAGGTCAGAACTGTCAAACTGTGTAATAGGGGATACTTCAACTAATAAACTGTACTAATTGGCTACACCAATGTAATAGCCCAAATTTCAGTGATATTAGAAATAGTGGTTTGAGACCACCAAATCTGACAAATAAACTCGTAGATTATATTATTTAATATTTACGAGCTGAATGTAGCTTTTAAAAAATTTTTGAAATAGTAAATTGTGTTTTATAAAGATTTATTTGGTTAAGAAATCGAGAAAAAAGTTATCGAGATCTCGGTGTTATAAACTGAGTCATAAATATTTTTGTGAATATCTACGGAATGTCAATAAGGTAGTATAAAAATTTCGTTAGAAAATTTTAACGTTTGGATGGTTAATTAAAAAAAAGACTAAATTGAAAAAGGTATAAAAGTTGCTAGAAGGATTAAATAGCTTAATTGTCAAATGAGGAAGGACCTAAACTGCAAATAATCCCAAAGGAGATATTTTGGGCGGCAATAGCTGAGAAAAATCAGGAAATGAGTGAAATAAGGGCAAAATTGGAAAATTGCCAAAATTGGTTAAATAAAAATGGGACCAAATTGGGATATCTAGATTTCTCTTCATTTCTCTTCATTTTCTTCAGCTGAAAAATAGCCATGGGAGAGAGTTTCAAGCTGGTTTTCATACTCAAGCTTCATGTAAGTTTAATTCTTGCTTTCTCCTTGAAATTTCTATGTTTTTGTTCTTTTACAATTGGGTCCAACTTATTAATTCATTAGCTTTTGATTCTATAGCTAACTTTTAAAGTTGATGTGGATTAGTGCTGGAAAAATATGATGAATGAATATTGAATTGAAGCTTTAATTTTGTATATGATGATTTTATTAAGTAAAATTAATGGAAATTGGTTTTAGGACCCAATTGTGAAAGAGTTGAAATTAAGGCCTAGTGTTAAAATTCTGATTTTCAAAGCTTATGAAGTAATTTAAAATGATAGATAAAAGTATTAAATGAGAAAATTAGCTCAATTGAGGGGTTAATTGTGCAAGGACTGAATTGTATGAAATGTGGAATTTGTGACTGTAACGACCCGAAATCCGTGGGCACTAGAAAAAAAAATGTGTTATCGGGCCTCCGTCTTAGTAAATCGAGTTAGTAAATAATCATTAGGAGTAATTATAAGTCTAGTAGTGTGTTTAATTAGATTTTTATATAGTGAATTTAGCTTAATTTAAAGTAATTAGGAAAAAGGATCAAATTGAATAAGGAGTAAAAGTTTAATTATAGATTAAAAGAAATTATAAAGGACCAAAATGGCAATTATGCCATTTAGCATAAGTTGAGGCGGCATAAGCTTAAAAAAATCTGAGATTTTATGTGTTAAAATATATTATTAATATTATTAAATAATTATATTAATATAATATTATATTATATAATAAAGTAAATAGTATAAAAGAAATAGGAAAAGAAACAGGGAGAGAACAGAGAAACATTCGAAACAAGCAGGAAAGAAGAAGAAAAAGAAGGAAAAAGGAAAAACTAAAAATTTAAGGTTTGAAGTTTTAAAAGGTAAGTCAATTTAGTCATTTTCTCTTAATTTTGATGTTTTAGAAGCTTTAAAGCAAGATTTGGATGAAACTAAGTTGGTATTTTGAGAGTTTTTAGGTTTTTAAATATAGTTTATGTTGAAGAAAAAGATGAATTATGGATTAAATTAGATGAAATCTAAGTTAGAATTAGTAAAAGGATTAAATTGCAAGGTAAGCTATAAGTTTTCTACTATAGGGATTAATTTGGAAGAAATTATGAATTAGGGTTTTATTATGAAAATTATATAATCAAGTTGAATATGGAAGGAATTTAAGTAGAATCAAAGCATGAATTAAGTTAAGAAATAAGTAAACTTAATTAGGATTTAATTGCAAAATAAGTTATAAGAAAACAGTTTTGGGATAGCAGCAGTAGAGTAACTTTGAAAATTCACAAAAAAATCGTAGAAGTGGAATTATAAGTTGAGTGAGATATGAAATTAAAGCTTATTGAGTCTATTTTCATATGAAAGAAACAGAGAAAGCAAATAAGTTCTGTATTATGAGATATTTAAATTTTAGTGAAACTGGTTCAGGGTGATTTCGAGATCCCCTGTTCTGAATCAGAAAAATCATTAAAAATTGTAAAAAAATAATTTTGGGACATAATTTATATGGTTAGATTCCTTAATGAGTCTATTTTTATAATAAACAAACTAGAACATCATTTGAATTCTGTATAAAAAGATAATTAAGTTTTAGCAAAGAGTGGTCGGAGCTGTCAGACAACAGAATAGGGGTGATTTCAAAGAATAAACTGTACTTATTGGATAAATCAAAAATTCTGAAAATTTTATGGCAAGAAGATATGTGAGTCTAGTTTCATAGAAAATTTACGGATCTTAATTTGGAATTCTGTAATTCAAGATATAGATAATTTAGTGACAATGATTCAGGTAGACAACTTTGAAAGAACTTATAAGTAAATAATAGAATTGTGTATAAAGGATGTGGAATGAAGAGGAAGAGTAGAAATTGAATAAAATTCAATTATTTATTGTAATTTAATGTTTTAATTAATAATGTAAATTATTATTATTTTCGTAGCTAACAAGGAACTCGAGACATCAACCCACAAAGGAAAGGAGAAGGTTACCGAGGAATAACCAAGCAAATTCGGGTTTGTATTACTATAATTCAAACTATTTATTTATTCATTAAATGTTAGATTAATTTATGAATATGGTAAGTAAATTATAAGGTAAGTGTTTTTATTGAATTGAATGGAAATTGAGTTGAATGATGAATATGTATTGAAATTGAATTGTATCTGGATTGAAATGGAAAAGTGTAATTGATATTGAAATTGAATTTGTTATGGAAATGAAAATGAAATTGAGAACTGAAATACCCTATTAACTAGTCGGGCTGAGTCGGATATAATTGGCATGCCATAGGATTTGGAAGAGTACGGGATTTATCGGCTTTGCCGATCAGGCACTTTATGTGTCGTAAATCAGGCACTTTATGTGTCGTATTTTAGGCACCTCGTGTGTCGTATCAGGCACCTCGTGTGTCGTTTCAGGCACTTATGTGTCGTATACTGATCAGGTACTATGTACCGTTTTAGGCACAATATGCCGTACTGGTGTGTTTGGGTTGGAATCCGTGTATCCGTTAAAGTCCGAGTCTGTTAATAGGGGGAAAATAAAGAAAAGGTGAAATTGAATAAAATGAAATGGTTGAGCCATTGGAAGAAATGCGAAAATAGAACATGAACTGAAAAATGTGATTGGAATATGAGTATGAGAATAGAAAATATGAACCATTGGTTCATGAGATGGATAATGGCTCAACATGATTGTGTATTATTTCAATTGTTGAATAGCTAAAATTGAATTGTATGAATATATTGAGAAGGACAAACTTATATGAAAGTTATGTTTGAATTGGTTTAGTTAAATTAAAGTTATATGAATTAATGATATGATTATTATGTTTATAATTTGAATTATGGTAATACCACTGAGTATATGTATACTCAGCGTACGGTTGTTTCCGTGCGCAGGTTGTAGAAGTCAAATACTGAACCAGCATCCGAAGCCAGACCCGACTTCAGCAAACTTTGGTGATGTAAATTTCCTTTTCATAATGTGGCATGTACGTAGGTTGTGTATAAAGGTTATTATGTTTTGAATGTAAATGGTTAAAATGTTAGTATTACAAGTTTAAGGATTATAATGAATGAAGTATATTTATTTTAATCTAACTAATATTTTGATAAATTTAAGTTGATATTATATTAATTGAGTTTGATTAGAAGGTATTTAGAATAGAAAATAAATATATGGAATGAATTGGTTGAATTGGTTATGATTGAAATGAATGTGGTTTAATTTACAGGGGGTTTTATATAATAATAAGCAGAAATGCTGCCGAAATTTATATTAAACAAAATTTATATTTGTAAATTATCTGATATGTCCGGTAATGCCTCGTAACCCTGTTCCGACGATGGTTCAGGGTTAGGGGTGTTACAGGGACAAAATAGAAATCAACATATTACACTAAAGTAGTTTTGGATAGCAGCAATTGTCTAAATTTGAAAAATCACCAAAAATGGTATAAATTGAATTAGAAACTGATTAAAATATAGAATTAAAGCTTGTTGAGTCTATTTTCATATAAAAGAAACAAAGCAAGTAAAGGAAGTCTACATATTGAGATATTTAAATTTTTGTAAGACTGGTTTAAAACAACTTCTTGATCCCCTGTTCTTACTTTAGAAATGCACTAAAAATTGTAAAAAAAAAGAATTATGAGTTGTAATTTATATGTTTGTATTCCTTAGTGAGTCTATTTTCATTAGAAATAATCAGAAACACTATATGAAAACCGTACTATGAGATAATTGATTTTTAGTGAAGAGAGGTCAGAGCAGTAGGACTGTGTAACAGGGGAGAACTTAACTAATAAACTGTACTAATTGGCCACATCAAAAATTCTGGAAAACTTATGGTAAGAAGATATGTGAGTCTAGTTTCAAATAAAATTAACGGATCTTAATTTGGAGTTCTGTAGCTCAAGATAAAAATAATTTAGTGACTATGACACGGATGGACAGCTTGAATATTCACATAAGTAAATAGTGAAAATTATAGATAATGTTACTTACAAGTGTGTTGTTTATACTAAGGATGTGGATGGAGAGGAGGAGGAGGAAAAAATAATATATGAACGACTTGTGTATAAATTGATTACATGCTCGATTATAATTGATAAATGTTGAATTAGAAATGATATAATGTTTTATTTGGAATATTTATTATGAAATTATGATTATCGTTATAATACAAAAATTGAACTTGTAAGTTTATATGGCTAAATTTTAGTGATCATTTGTTAATTTTATGAACTTCATGATGTGTTATTTCATATGTATTGATGATAAAATAGTGCATAATGTAAAAGCATGGAAATTGAATAAATGATTGAATTAAGCACTTCAGTTCAGTGACAAGACGAATTGACAGAAAAGACCATGGTTGAACCATGACAACAAGTGATAAGTGATATCTTCGGCTACACTTATCTGATCAAGGACAAGTGAAAGTGAAAAGTGGTAGCTTCGGCTACCTGATCAGTGAAAAGTGGTAGCTTTGGCTACCTGATCAGTGAAAAGTGGTAGCTTTGGCTACCTGATCAGTGAAAAGTGGTAGCTTCGGCTACCTGATCAGTGAAAAGTGGTAGCTTCGGCTACCTGATCAGTGAAAAGTGGTAGCTCCAGCTACCTGATCAGTGAAAAGTGGTAGCTCTAGCTACCTGATCAGTGGAAAGTGGTAGCTTCGCCTACCTGATCAGTGAAAAGTGGTAGCTTCAGCTACCTGATCAGTGAAAAGTGGTAGCTCCAGCTACCTGATCAGTGAAAAGTTGTAGCTCTAGCTACCTGATCAGTGAATAGTGGTAGCTTCGGCTACAAGTGACAAGTGATTTCCGTGTAAGACTATATCTGGGATATGGCATCGGTGTGATACGTGTTTAAGATGTAAGACCATAGTTGGGCTATGGCATTCTAGTGAAAAGTGATGAATTGACGGATAAGTTCATGGTTTCACCATGACATAATGATAGTGAAGATGTAAGACCATGGCTGAGCTATGGCATTCTAGTAAAAAGATCATAGCTATGTTATGGCATCAGTGATTATCAGTGAAATTCAATGCATACCGGTGCAGAACAATTTCGTAAGACGTTCACTAATTTGACGAAGTTGGTAAGTGTTATATAGAATTATGTGATATAAGGAAATATGAGTTGATGATACATGAACATAGATCTTGGTTGATGAATGAGTTCATTTGTGATTATATATTTGTACACCCTTGAGTGTATTATCCGTATGAAATGGTCTTCTGAATGAGTTAATGGGAAGAGTTCTAATATGACATAATCTGAATTCGAAATGAAATATTATGAGAACGTACTTGGAATGCATTGGTATGTCTTGTGTATGTTATTTGAGTTCATAATATGGAAAGTAAATGTATGTGAAAATATGAGGTGATGATATCTGTACATGGAATTTATTGGTGAATACGTACATCCTAATGGATTTTAGAGAACATTGAAATTGGGCTCAATAAGTGATTTGTCAATTTAAATTGTGACTGGCAGGAAGAGTTAGTGAATTGCATGATTATGAATTGTTACATGTATTTGTCAAAAATACGAGGAAATGATGGTAATTGATACACGGAAATATGAGACTATAATATATAAAAACATAGAATGTGTTTGATAAATGTGTTCATTCATAATTATAGAATTTTTGCATCTCAAGTGCACTATATGTGTAAAGATGATGTTTCAAATGATTTGATAAGTAAAACTCAAATATGAAGTAGTTTGAAACCAAGACAAATTATTATAAAAATGTATATGAAATACAGAGGTGCGATTGTTATGTGTTATATGAATACATAGTATGAAAAAGTATAAGTACAAGAGAAATTTAATGAGAATTGAGCCCATATACGTTTCTTGTTATTTATATGAACTGTACGACTAACAAATCGTATTAAGTATAAGGCTCAGTTGAATATCTTAAATTGGTTTTTGTATGTATTAAACGTGGGTAAAGAATAAGGATCAAATGAGTGAGAAATATGGCTTGGAAAATAGCCTAATTTGTGAAAATTAAATTTGTGTGTACTAAGGCTGTGTGACCCAAGTTCCTTCAAAGATGCAAGTCAGAGAGTTATACGCCCTAGAGGCACGGCCATGTGAGCCACACGGGCGTGGGACCCTTGTAAATGAGATAAACTTAATGATTTTATAAAAAAAATACGATTCTAATTTAGTCCCGACCCAATCCCAATGCATGATTTGGACTTCAAGGGTCCGTTAAAGGAACTTTTATAATCAATTTTGATATTTGAGCGATAAATGGTTTAAATAATCTGTAAGTGTTCTGTACTATTCGGTAATGCCTCGTACCCTGTTCCGGCATCGAACACGGGTAAGGGGTGTTACAACCAAAAATTCTGGAAAAATTACAGTAAGAAGATATATGAGTCTAGTTTCAAGGAAAATTTACGGATCTTTCGTAACTCAAGTTATAATTGATTTAGTGAACATGACGCAGATGGACAGTTTTGATTATTAAGTCCCGAACTAGTAAGTTAAGCCTAGTAATGCCTAGTGCTCGACTCCGGCAACGGTCTCGGGTAAGGGGTGTTACAATAAATATTTGTTCTTGATCTCAATTATGTGTTCTTGTTTCATGTTTTAATGTTTTCAGGATATTAATTCATGATTGATGTGCTTATTCAGTGGAGCAAAAGTCCCTGTTTAAGAGTAGATCTGGCATAATTGAGTAGAGTTGCATGCAATCCTAGAAATAGGATGACATAAATCTTCCAGATTAGAGTCAAATCTAATAGGGGAATCCATAGATCGAGTTAATGCGACGATAGGGGTTTTAATTAGAAAGAGATTTCAATTAATCAACCTAAAGTCAGTTGTTTTTATTCTCGAAATAGATATTAACATAAGTTAGGGATTTCTACGGATCAAGATAAGTGAATAAATCATTTAATTCAAATTTAGAATAATAAGTGAAGTCTAGGTGGATTCTTTCTTGGGTATTGTCTCTCTCATCGGTTTTCTTCAAATATTTTCCTACTTTATTCTCTGTTTCGTCTTAGTAATTAGGTTAGTTAAGATTAGGTTAAAATATATCCCTTCAATTTATTCGGCTAGATAATAAAAAGACAGTAACTACTAGTACTTTTAGTCCTCGTGGATACGATATTCTCGACTCAGCATAGCAATACTACCATTCGATAGGTTCGACTCACTATAGCTATACTACCATTCGATAGGTGCGCTTGCCTTTGTCGTATTTTAGTTAGTTCGTGACATCATCAGTACACATGCAACAGAGTTTCACACGGACATACCACATGGCCATGTGAGCCATACGGGCGTGTGGATTTTGGGAATCATGTGTGCTAACAGCTGAAAATTGCGATATTTAGACTTTTTGGCACTTTAATTAAGAAGGAATAAATAAGAAAATAAAAGAGTAGGGAAGCAATTGTAATAGGATAGCACGAAAATTAATTGAAGGGCACAATTGAAGCCGATTTCCAAACAATTTTCAATCAAGATTCAAGAGTCCAAGTTGATTTTGAAGGAAGTTATCATGGGTTTCTTTTATTTTAATGGTTATATTGTATTTTCAATGTTTATTCTTGCAAGTATGAACTAATTCTCTTAATACCTAGGGAAGATGAGTCCTAGGATGGATTCTATTATTTGATTTCTATTTTTTTTACAGTAAAACTTTAGTCTTTTTTGTTTTCAATTATGAATGCTTAATTGGTCTTGGGTTGATAATTCTAGAGTGTTGATCCATATTTGATGTGCATAAGTTTGAGATTGAATAGAACCTTCTTGTGATTAGATATTGCATAATTGAATGGAGTTGCATGCAATCTTAAAAATAAGACGATATAAATCTACCGAATTGGAGTCAAATCTAATAGTAGATCTATAGAGTGAATTAATTAGAAAGAAATTTCAATTAATCAACCTAGAATTAATTATTAAGTTAAAGAATAGAAATGTGATAATTATTAATAATTGTCGTTCTCGAGGGAACAAAACCTGTGCTCATCATAATTCTACTATTAATTGATAGGTGCACTTGTCTTAGTCAATTCTTAATTAGTTTAGTGGACATCAATCATACATAAATTCACATATATTTTTCATCTTTACTAACAAGATGTTTTCTTTTTATTTATAATTTATGGCTGTCACTTACAAAATTCAAAACCTGTGTTGTTTACAATAGCTTCGTTCCATCAATTCAGTATATATGGAATTTCATTCAATTGGATTTAAGATATAGCTGAGTAGTTATTTCCAATAAGATAGATTAAACAATGGGCGGCCATGACTCATGAGGTTGACCTTGCCATGTGGTTGCTTGTTCAGCGTAATATCTCAAAGACAGCGATTCTAGCCTTCTCTGGATATTTTAGATCTCTAGAAACAAAATCTTTGGAGAAAGATTACAGGGATTAAAAAAAAAAAATCATACAATTTGCAAGATAAGTAATTTACTATTATTATAAGACTCACGAGTTAATATTTTATTTTTGATTAAAGATTTTGTTTAAGAAGAGAATAGCTGGGTTTGGTTTCATATCCAACAGATGACCTAGTCCTTGATCTTAGCGTTATTAATAATTTAATTGTAACACATTTCATTGCACTCAAAGCATATATAGATCCAGAAACCAAATTAATTTTCTCATCACTTCATTGCCAATAATATGTTTCCTTTTCTTCTTCTTATTCTCCTCTCCTTGTCATGGAGAATTAGTGCTTCAGCTCAACCTGCTGAGGAATTTCTTCGTTGCCTTTCCCTTCGTTTTCACAACTCTTCTTCTATTGCAAAGCTCGTTTACACACACCATAATTCTTCTTACTCCTCTGTTTTGAAATCATCTGCTCAAAATTTCAGGTTCGCAACACCTTCTACGCCTACACCTTTGGCCATTGTAACACCTTTCCACGCATCCCACATCCAAGCAACAGTTTATTGTTGTAGAAAACATGGACTGCAAGTCAGAACTCGGAGTGGGGGTCATGACTTTGAGGGTCTTTCTTATACTACCACTTATAAAGTTCCGTTTGTGGTCATCGATTTGGTGAATCTCCGATCAGTTCAGGTTAACGTTGAAAAAGCTACGGCATGGGTTGAATCTGGTGCAACTGTCGGTGAATTATAATATGAAATTGCTCGGAAAACTAGAACTCTTGCCTTTCCGGCTGGTATCGGCCACACTGTCGGTATTGGTGGACAATTGAGTGGAGGTGGCTATGGCGTATTGTTTCGAAAATATGGTCTTGCCTCAGATAATGTAATCGACGCTCGTTTAATTGATGCTTATGGGAGAATTCTTGATAAAAAATCGATGGGAGAAGATCTGTTTTGGGCCATTCGGGGAGGTGGTGGGGGTAGCTTTGGGATAGTTCTTGCTTGGAAATTGAAATTGTTTCCAGTTCCAGCTAATGTTACTGCTTGTACAGTGAGCAAAACGCTAGAGCAAAATGCAACCAAACTTGTTCATCAGTGGCAGTCTATTGCGCACAAATTTCCCAAAGAAATACAATCGAGTGTTGCCATAGCAAGGGTGAATTCCGGTGAAGATGGGAAGATGACGATACAAGCAAGTTATAGTTCCGTGTTCCTTGGAAGCATTGATGAACTTATTTCATTGATAGAAGAGAAATTCCCTGAACTTGGACTAGTGAAAGAAGACTGCTTGGAGATGAGTTGGGCTGAATCTATTCTCTACCGTACCCTATCTATAATCGGATTACCATTGGAAACTTTACTTAATAGGACTCAAAATTCAGCTCTTTCGCAAACGTTCTTCAAAGCAAAATCTGACTACGTAAAACAACCTATTTCTGAATCGGGATTCGAAGGATTATGGCCCAAGTTTTATGAGGATGAAGCAAAATCCGCAGTTATGGTATTGGTGGCTTATGGAGGCAAAATGGATGAGATACCTGAGAATGAATATCCATATCCTCACAGAGCTGGCAACCTCTATAGCATCTTATACGTGGTGAATTGGGAAGAAGAGGAAAACAAAAACTCTGAAAAGTTCATGAATTGGATGAGGAGAGTTTACAGTTACATGACTCCCTACGTCTCAAAATCACCACGGGAAGCATATGTGAATTACAGAGATCTTGACATCGGGACTAACAAATTTAACGACGACAAAGGAAGCTATGCAGAAGCCAAGGTTTGGGGTCGTAAATATTTTAAGAACAACTTTGACAAGTTGGTGTATGTAAAGACAAAGGTTGATCCCCAAAACTTCTTCAGACACGAACAAAGCATTCCTCCTCTTACTTTCGAAGTGTAGAACTTGTTGGGACTAAGAACAAACATGAATGAGACAAGTAGTTTCTTGAGCTTGAATGCTCGATACTTGCTGAGCAAACAAACAGAATCGGGCAAGAATTTGAGAAAAAGAAATGCTTAACAACCAGAAAATGAAGAAGAGGTGTATATTTCATTAATTTGAATTAAGGCATAATGCCAATACTTATGCCAGTCAATAAGCTGGTCAAAATGAGACAAACATCACCTAAACATTACCTAACTCCACTGAGAGCCAGCACTTTCAAAAGCATTTTTGAGAAAAAAGATTTGCATAATAAATTATTTTTGGCTGGAATTTTTAACTTTTCAGAAGTTAAAATTTTTAGCTTTTTCTATCCTAAAAGCACTTTTAGTGCTTAATTACTTTTTCACCTCTCCAATAACATAGTACTTTCTTTCTTTTTTTCTTGGTGATTAATTACAAATGTATTAAAATCATTAATTAAAAATAAAAATATTTTTTAAATACTAATTACAAATATTCAATGGTATATTTAAATATTTAAAATGTAGTTTATATATTCTAATTAAATTTTGTAAGTAATTAATATTTATTACTTAAAAATATTTAAAATTTATATTTCATATATTAAAATATTAACAAGTTATAGTAATTTTTTTATATTTTTACTAAAATATAATAATATTAACTAATTTAAATTTTATTTAAATGTATATTTATTACTTGATAATAACATGTCTAAAATGGACATTTTATTTCTCAAAAGCACTTTTTGGCAGCAATGCTAAACACCAAATTTTAAAGTAAACTTTTCAAAAGCATATCTCAAAAGCACTTTTCCACAGCTTTGCCAAACTAACCCCAAGTAACCTTGAAACTTATAAAACATGACTTGCAGTAAAGCTAATTTGTTAGCTCAAACATTGACAAATTACATCAAGTACAATAACAACTTGGTTTGAATCTAATTAAGTTACAAAATGTTAATTGAAGTAGCAAAACTAAACATAACAACAGCACCATCTTCAGCTGCAACATGCATGGCTCGGGCTGGTTCTCTGCTTTTTGGCTGCATGCAGGCCAACTTCAACAGAACTTTTAAAAGAATTTATGTATGATGTTTTTATATATCATATAGAATTTCTTTATAAAAATACTTTTATAATTCTAAATTACATGCCATTCATAAACTACTATACATATGATGTAGACTACATCAAATATAAATTTATAATAAACTATTATAGTTTCATCACAATTTTTATCTAATCCTCTATTTGACTAATTGGCAACCATAGAATTGACTCTTCAAAGAACTAAAATTTGAACTCAAATCGTGAAAAAGTCACAATTTTGATATAATTATTTTTAGATACATTGACCTTGACTACTTAATTCTTTTTTCTAAAAAATAATGGCACGTAATAGCAACCAATCAGTCCACATGTTAAGCCAGGTCAAATTTTAGCATCATTCAAGGAAGGTACCACACTGATAAGTGGAGTTAAAAGTTAATGTATCAAAATTATTTTTTTGAAAGTTCAGGTATCACATTAAAAGACTTGTCAAAGCTTAGGTACCAAATATGTCATTACCCATTTCAATAATAACAGACAAGATTATCTATAATAAGCTTCTTCTTTTTTTATAAATAATGTCACTCGACGTAATAAGAATCATCAACGTGTCAAAAAATGTAAAATTTTAATATTGTCGAAACCCTAAATATCACACCAATTAACTTTAAATACACACAACTTACCACTAAATGAGTGACCTGATTGGTTGTCCACCTTCAATCTTCATCTCATTAAACTACCTTAATAATAAATCATATGTTTATTTAACTTTTCATTTTGAAAACAATTAAAATATTTATACAACATTATATGTATTAAAATAATAGTTAAATGTTGTGGATAGATTCCTGAGTTCAAGCTAGACAGGTTTTGATTAAAAGTGTTTATAGATCGAATTAAGTTAAGTTCGGGCTGAGTTTAAACATAATATTAACATTCTTGCTCAAGCTTGATCCGATCTAAAATATGGGCTTAAAATTTTATCCAAACTCACTTATATTTATAATTAACTAACCTAAACCCATTTTAAACCTGTTGATATTATTTTTAACTTAATATTTAATAATTTTATATTTTTTTTATTGTTAAAGTTTTCTTTGAGTATTTTTTCTCTCAATAAAATTAATTGAAATCCATTGATATCTTTTTGTTTGTGATTTGAGGTTGTAATGAGGGGATTAAAATTAACGATAAGAGGATGAAATCTGAAAAGCTTGTTGAATGAGGATGAAAAACCAAACACTAAATTTTCACATAATCATAAGTGGACAGCTTACGTCTCCACTTGTTTGTGTTGGTCCAATTAAGGAAGCATGTCTTTTCTTTTCTACCAGTCTTGTTTACTTTTTACCTATTTACATGTAGTAATTATAAATAATATATTTAAATATTTATAATTAAAATGAACCCTTAAAATAAAATTTAGACATAAATTTAAGTATTGCCATTAAAAAAATTACGTATTATGAGACTTTGACCCTAATATTTGTTGAATAGTTATCGATTTTCAATAATGATTAAAATTAACAATTAATTTAATCAATCTTTTAACTTTTTACTATTCTCAAAATATACCAATCAATTTTTCTATCTAATCAATCTGAAAGATAAATCCAATCCAATTTCATCCACACTCAAATAAAGAAAAGGACAAGAAACGTTGCAATTTTCATTTTGACAAAATTACATTAGCTGCCCTTTTCCAACCAAAAATCAAAATCCACGAAACGAATGACAGTCGGTCAGCATCTCATGGAAACTCCGCCCTTTGTTGATCCCTCCCCCCAAAATATCTTCCTTTTTAAATCCAAATTTTATTTCTTTTTAATTTAGTCCTCCAGATATTTTCACCTTACTCTACTCGCTCGTCTATTCCTTTACTACTCGCCTCTATTAATCCCCATTTTCACTTGCTTAAAAAATTAAAAATATTTTCATACATAGGGTTAATAATTAATGTTAAAAAAACCCATATTTTGGATGATTAATTATGTTTATAAATATTATTTTAAAATTTTTAAAAGGATGCAAAATTATATCCAAGCTAAAATGATTTTAGCATAATTCTATTTTGTATTGTGGCAACATGTAAATTTTAGCCAACAACCTCTATTTATTCACTTATATATCATAAAAACTAAAATAATTTAATACATCTTTCTAAAAAAATAATAATAATTAGACAAGTAAGACAGATGGCAGTTAAGTGCAGCGAGTATAGAATTTTGGTACTCTCACCAAAGCTCTGGTCTATTTATTTATTACTTTTGGTACTCTTGCCAACCTTGTCAAAAAGATAACCCAATCCTTTTTGGCTGCACTCCATTATATAAAACCCTTGAAACCCATTCATAAAGATCGCTTAAATCAAAAGGAAAAAAAAAAAATTGAAGAAGGGAATTGCCAATTAAAAGAAGAAAAAACAAACCCAACTGTTTGTTTCTCGGGAATCTGAACGGGAAAAAAAAAGGGTTTCTTTTTTGTATTTGGCTTTGCTTTGGAAGCCATGAACTCTCACGTGCTGCCCAGCAACAACCAAAACGAGTCATGGACGGACGAGAAGCATGTGCGTTTCTTAAACTCCATGGAAGCATGGTTCGTCCGTACAATGCTAGAGAACAACGATCTTTATCATCTTCGTCTCGACCGTCACCTTCCCGACAGCTCCGAGTCTACTCTCGACTGCAAACAACACAATGTCCAGTCCAGAAGAAAACATGCTTCTTCAGGTAATGTTATTATCAGTTTACCCTTTACATATTTCATCGTCTTAAAGCAACTTCTGACTCTATGAGAAAAAGTTTTCGAGACAATTGATCGAAACTCAAATAATGGTCGGTATTGTTCAAGGAGGAGAACACTTGGATTGATAAAGATACGACCTCCTGCTGCAAGGTTGACGCGATAAGTGTCAATGTGTAGTATTGTTGAGAGTTGGATCAAATATGTATAAGTTTTCGAAAACTTCTCCCTTTGTTCCCATGTTGCAAAAGGGTGCATTAACACAATATCTCTCCCACCGCCATTAAAACTCTGTCTTGTTATCGAGTACCAAAAGCTGGAAGATTTTTTTCAGTCCGCCGTAAAAAAAGCTATGAAACATTGACTCTTGAATTCATTTTCTTTTTCTGAAAAGACATTTAAAATGCGTTTTTTTGAAAAAAAACATATAAAAATGTGAAATATGCCTGGAGATATTTATAGCTAGGGGTCACTTTATCCTTCTTTTTTAATCATCTTTAATTATTCTTTGTCTTGGTCCATTTTTATGATCCTCAACAATAGATTCCATTATCACAACAAGAAGCAAAATGAAAGTCAAGATTGATAAAAGATCAAAGAGACCATCATCATCATCATCACAATCTCAGCGGTATGATTCATCAGAAGATCAGGTTGGTCACTTGATCTTAATTGTATGGACCTAGAAAGCTGGCAAAGTTCCAATCTTTGCTACACAATGTCTTAACTGTCTCGGACATTGATGAATATTTTTTAGTCTTAGCAAAGCAAAGCAAATAAACTTCTGTTTTTGTTGTTGCTGTTGTTTCTTCTCTCTCTTATAATGTGTGGGGTTCCATTAATTTGATCTTTTCTTTTTTTTTTTTTTTTTGCAGGTGGTCCCAGAGATCATAAACAGAACAGATGATGAAGATGGTGAGAAAAGATCTTTTCCCAACAAACTAATATAAAAAAAAAAGATCAACTGTTCTTTGATTTGGGACCCTTTTTTCTATTAATTATTTAGTTCTTTTTTTCTTTCGTTGTGTTGTCAATGTAGTGGGTTTTTTAGTGAATAGTAGCAGAGAGTTTAATTTGTGTGTGTATGTACACTCTTTTGAATAATATTTGGATTTTCTTTTGTAAGCTTTTTTTAAGATAATTAATCATCAAATATAACATTATGTTAGATAAATTTTTTTAATATAATGATTAAATATCGTCAAGAAATTCCTAATTTTCACCAAAAATAAATAAATAAATTCCTAACGACTTATGATTAGTGTTGTCAAATAACAATTAGTACATTCTTCCCCACATCACTTTACATAAGATATTGATATTTTAAATCAATTTTTAACTCTTTTAGTTTTTTAATTATCGCAATAAAAATAAAATATAATTACTAAACTTAGTTTAGAATTTTATAATTTATATTTGTGTATAAATTTAGTAATTGAGTTATATTTAAAAGTGTTACTTATATATTTCTTCACATAATTTAAAGAAACCCGCCTTACTTAAGATTAACTGAGTACTCATACCTCATCAAATTAAGAGACCTCAATTAAGATAGCCCCTATTAACTTTCAGCACACTCTATACATGGATCCTCGTTTCTTTGACTTTGTCGAGTCAAATGGTCATGTCTCCTCTTGTATGAGTGATACGTGAAACTTCAAATTTATTCCGGCTCAGCAAATACCTAGTTAGTAGACTTATTAAATTTAATAGCCATCTAGCTAAAACACTACTTTACTCCTTAAGTTGTCTACCCAAAATTTGTCCTAGTTTGGTTTATTTAGATCTATTTATGGGTTGGACTATTCAAATTAGAAAGTCTTGCGTAAAATTTGGGAGGGTTTAGGTAAAAATAGTAAGCCCGAAAATTGGTCTTAGACAAAAAAACTATGCACATTTAAAATATGGGTTGAGTTTGGACTTGAATATTCAAAGTTTGATCAACTCGTTTTAAGTTTGTAATGTTTTATATTATGTAATTTTTATAACATAAAAATTAAACCTATAGTAATATACAATACTACTATAATGTAAATATTAAAAAATATTAAGATGACTATATAAAAATTTTAATAAATAAAAATATAGTAAATATTAAATTAAAATAATATGAGTGAGCTTAAAATGTGTTTGAGCAAGCTATTTATAGACCATCAATCCAAGTAGGGTTGGCTTAAACAAACATAAAATATTATAATATCGTGTTTAGACTTAACTCCAACTCAGCCCAATTCATAAACATTTCTATAGTTGCACGGTTTTCTTCCACCATGTGAACTATCGTCTCCTCCTTCGTAAGTACACATATTTTATTAAAATAATAATAATTAAACGATAAAAGTAAAACAGTAAGTCAAATTATTCTGATATATTACTATATGGTAGCAGCAAAATAAAAAACAAGATTCCCACAACCAATACGGTTGTTTATGTGACTTATGATCATGCATTTCGGCTATACATGTATGTAGGTGATTGATGTAAGATATTTTTTTGGATATCTTCATCTAAGATATTTTGGATCTGGAAAACGTAGTCCTCACTTTGATAAATATTCTTACAATATATATATAAGAATAATATAGTTAAAAAAGGTGACAGGATATGAATAAAGGAGATGTCGACAGGGACATAGAAGAAAAAGAGGGAGATTTTGAATGTGGGCCACGCTGGCCTTATCCTCATAGTGTTAGTTGCTTAATCATTTTCAGTATACATAATACCTAAGCAATGGTATACACACAGGAAACTATAAAACATCTCATTTGGAGCTACAAAATAGCATTTATATGTTTTGACATGTTACCAAATATGATGCTTGCAATTTTCTTTTTACATTTGTTTTTGTTTTAGTTAAGGGCGAAAAAATATTTTGGGTTAAAATTAAATTATATATTTTTATGATAATAAAAATATAATTTCATTATTTTAATAGTCTATATTTTTATAATTTTTAAAAATTAAATCGAATTTTTTATTATTTTTAAGAAGTTAAAGTGCAATTTAAATATTATTAATTTGCGATTGTTTTTAATGTGTTTGGTTGGTTTAGTATTTTTCTATTACTTAATTGCTGGTGGCTTTATTTCTAACCATAATTTATTATTTCCTTGGATTTTGTTTTTGAAGTCCAGTGCTTGATAGGGAGAACAGTATCTTAGCGTGTAAAGGGGAAAGAATAAAGTCAGGTAAGATATTTTAGTTTTGATGTATGCGTTGGGTGCAATCTATATTTCGGATATGATTTAGTTTAGTGGAGTTTTTTTAAAATCATTTATCATAATTTGATTTGATTCTCGATTTTTTTTTCATATTAATTTTTTTATTTTTTTAAAATTTTAGACTTATATTTTAATAAAATCAGTTTTGTTTTATGATTTATTTGAATATTTTTAAAAAATAATAACTTTTAAAGTAAATAAAAAATAATCAATAATTTTTATAATGTAATTTTAAAAAGTATTTTTATGTAGAACTTTTAAGCTATTTTCACTATTTTAAAAATAACACATTTATTCTATATTATTAAAAATTAAAAATAATTATAAATTAAATAAAAATAGAACCCAGTTCGATTTCAAATAACTGTAAACTTTTTAACTTATATTTTATAAACCGTCCGACCTCAAATCTAATCAATTTTTTTGTTGAGAAACAAGAGATTTTCTTACTAGGTTGACAAGATTAAGATATTGAGTATTCAAGTTCAAATATTAATTATGAAAATTATATGTGGACTTATTAATTAAATTGAATTTAGTTAAGTAATTAGGTTGAGACTTAGTTACAAATATTTTAAAATTAACTTAAGCATAGGAAAACAGTATCAAAATTAAAACTCTAAGCCTCCCTAATTCACATATGCTTGCTGCCCAAAATTTAAAGTTCGAATTCACTAATCAAAGAATTCTTCCATCGATAGTCGATTGAATTTTAGCTCGATTGATATAGGCATTGTTGTCAATGCAGGAGGATGTGGGTTTGAGTGCGTTGAAGTACATTATCCTCTTATTTGAGTTAAGAATGGACTATGAGTAGTTCTAAACATTATATCAAAAAGCACAAATATATTCAAAATTTATAATAAGATTATTAAAAAAAAAAACCATTCACCAGCAGCCGAGATGATATATTCAAATAATAAACTCATGTAATTAATTACATTTTAAATATTCAATTAAAAAAAAAACACTTACTCGATTCTTTTGCCATATATATCAGACTCATAGTATATATATTGAACAAAATCAGTATTGATGTTTAAAATATTAAATAAAATTTAATTTGGCTGGTGCTTTTATATTTTGTTATTTGTAATTCTTAATTATCAAATTTTTTTAAAAAAGAAAATAAGGGGAATCCAATAGGTAATAAGTATGTCATTGTCCATTCCACGAAGATATCCGTGTAACGAGGAGAGTACATATGGGGTGATTAATATGTAAGACACAACAAAGCACATGGGAAGAGGGTGACATAGTCCTTTTCACATTGTACCAAACTATACACATTTATATATTTCTAAATACAATTTATCAGGAAAAATGATAATATCAATATTTGAATTTTAATTGTGAGGGCTGACATGGAGTCAGAAAATTTTGTTAAGGATCAAAATTAAATTATATATTTTTTCGATAATAAAAAAATTTAACTATTTTAATACTCTATATTTTATAATTTTTAAAGAATTAAATTAAATTTTTGTCATTTTGGAGGGTCAAAATACAATTTTATCATTACTAATTTTAAAATTTTACAAATTATAAAAGGATTTAAATGAAATTTTTCTATTTTAAAGAGAACCAAAACCCTTGCCAACCTCCTAACTCCGTCCCTCTGTTAGGGTATTAACTAAAGAACCTCAATCGACAATTTTTTTTTTCAACCCAAATTTTAGAGGTGCGAAACATTGTATATCTTAACCAAGGGTGATATTATCATAATAAGTAAGATTTCAACTTTTAATATAAATATCTTTAAATTTATAAAAGTATTGATATTATTTTACAATATTTAATATAAATTCATTAACAATATATATATATATATATATATATTTTATTAATTTATAACAATTATATTTTTTTACACGGGAAGAAATTACGGGGTGTTTAGTAATCCAACCCATAATTTTATGTCCATCAGAATTTCATTTTAATGCAAGGTGTTCAAGTGATGTTAATTGAACCACCATTAATCAAACAAACAGAAATTTAAAAATCCTTAAACATATTAAAAATTAAAAAAAAATTGTAATGACTAAATTGAAATAGTAAAATTAGCGATACTCATGATCAAATCAAGCTTATCTAAAGTATATAGATCACTTTTTTAATCTTGGGATGAGGTTTAATTTTCTTAAATCAGCTCGAGCCCAGCCCAGGCCACCCATATTTAATTTTTTTAGATTAATTTTTATTTAAGATTAAATCTTTTAAAAAATATAATAGATTCAATGTACTAAAAAAAGGTTAAAATAAAAGTTTTCTAACACATACAAAATACATTAAAAAGTATTTATATTAAAAAAATATTACGTATATATAATAAATACTTTTATATTAAAAACACAAATAATATACAAATATCTTATTGTATTAAATATAAATTTTATATTTATATTTTGGGTTGGATTTGGGTAAAGTTTTTTTTAGATATGAGTAATGGATTAATTGTTATTGATTTAGTGATTTAATATAAATATATATATTATTTAACATATATTAATATAATATTATTTTATAACATAATATTCAGGTTGGGTTGGCTCAGGTAAAAAAACTTACCCAAAACTCGACCCGTATATAAAACGGGTCTTAAATTTTACTTTAACTTATTTTTTGAGTCTCGTATTTTGTCCAAACCCTCTCATCTTTTAAACGGATTTTCAAACTTAGACAGGTGGTCCAGTCTATGAGTAGCATAACAAACATTTATTGTTTTTTGCTGTTTTTATTTTCCTTTGGATCAACCGTATAACCCAAAACCCAATTTGTTTGGAAATTTGGAATTCCTATTGGGTCTTTAATGGGCATTTGGGCAATATTGATGAGTAACTAGATTATTCGGGTAAACTATAGAATTAGTCACTCAACTATTAGCATGTTTCTGGTTTAGTTACCTAATTATGAAAATTTTTAATTTAGTCATAACGCTTTAGGTAATTTCTATTTTGATCACTCATATTTTAGATTATTTTTATTTTGACCACTCTCTATTAAATAGTTAATGTGACCTTTTCCTACCTGGTATATAGCACATTTTAGTCTTCAATACTTACACATTCTATCAATTTGATCCTTAAACACATATAATTAAATATAATTATAATTATATTTAAACACATATAATTAAATCTTAACAAACTTGCCGATTGATTTTTAATTTGGTTGGCATTAGCATTATTGTAAATGCAGGAGCTCGTGGGTTCGAGCGCACCAAAATGCATTTATCCTCTTATGTAAGAGTTGGAGAGAGGTTATGGGTAGGTTTTTAGGCAATTGTATGAAAAAAAGGGATAAATCTCAAAATTATACATGAACTATGGTTTAATATGCAATTGTATATATGAACTTTGATTTTATGCAATTTTATACATGAAAATTTGATTTGATCCATTTAGTGTAAATTATTAACACAATTATTAATATAACAATATTTTATGTTTATATATTGCATACATAAATAATTATATTTATTCAATATAAAAAATAAAATGATGTATTTATTTCTTTAAATATATATGATTAAATTAAAATTAAAGTTTTAAGTATAAATTTGAACCACAATTAGAGTTTTACGTGTTTAATTGCTCCAAATTAAAATTTACATATACAATTGCACATTAAATTAAATTCACGTATAATATTTTAAGATTTATCCCTTAAAAAATCTTGATAGACTTATAATTAACTATAGAAATAAATAAATTTTTTAATGGAAAAGACTAATTTTTTTCTTTAATATAATATATAAAAACTAATTTATTATTATTTTTAACTCGAAGAAAAAAAATACAATCCAACTGGAAGCTTTTGTACATTTATACATTTATGAGCGAAGACCGAAAGACACAGATTTTTAATGGTTGGAACTTCAGACTTCAAACTGTTGGATGTGATTTCAGACTTTAGGATGATTCACTGATCTTTCAAGTTTTAGGCCCTCCATTGAAAGTCAAGTCCGACAACACACAAAGAAACAGGACGCGACCCAAAGTCACAAACTTTGCTTTCCCTTAACACAAACATCGATCTCTGTTCTCTGATCTCAACTTAACAACACACCCCAAAATCCTTTGGAACAAACCCAACAATGTTACCCTTCTTTCAACTTTACTCCAATCTCATACTCCAAACCTTATTCTCTTTATCCCTCACTTTAGTCCTCACATTCCTCAAAATCCCTGTTTTCTTTCTTCAAGGTCTCCACACTTACATCCACCCTGATAACGTTGCCGGCCGCCACGGCGGCCCTGCTTCTTCTTCTTCCGGTGTTAGAGCCGCTATCCGTAGACCTTCAGATTCAGGTTCTGGACTTGATGGTTACCAATCTTTATCTTCAAGAACCAATGCTGAGCTCAAAAAGAAGAACAAATCTAAAGACAAATTCGAATTCGATGAAAACAATGCACAGATCTTTAGGCTAAAACTCGATGAGGGTCATCTTCAAACAAGGCTTTTTTACAATGATTATCACAATTCTTTCGTTTTTTCCTTTGTGGGTATTTCTTGTTTGTTGCTTTACAAGTATTTAGGTTACAAACAAGATTCTGGGGTTTTAGCAAATGGTGATTTGATACCAATTATCTTTGGGTTTATTGGTTTAATCAAAGCTTTTTCATCACTTGCAAAGATATCGTTTGAGAAATCTGGTTCCAAGAGATCTGAAAAGCAATTCAGTGCAATTTTTGGTGTTTTAGGGTTTATTTTAGGGATTATAATTTGTTCTGGGATTGGACCATTGGTTTTTGATTTCCATTTCGGTTCAATTGAAGGGTCTTGGAGGATTTTTATTTCTATATTGATGGGATTCATTGCTGGTTTTTTATATATGCCTGCTGGGAAAAATGCAAGATCCTTTTGGCTCGGTACTGATCAACTTAGATGTAATTTATCCATAATTTCTTGTGGATGGTTCTCTAGATTGATTCTATATGCCAATTATATATTGACTGTGTTTACTGCTTTACTTTGGATCAATCCATTTGTTGAAATCCTTAGTTTTGTGAGGTTTTCGAAATCCGAATTTACCAGATTTAGGCTTCTCTGCTTATTGCTTTCCGGAGTTTTACAAATCGTCGCCTTACGTTCGAACCTGCAGATGTTTTTGAATGAAGCAGTTTTGTCTTGGTATCAAAGATTGCATGCCAGTAAGGTCCCAGATTTGGATTTTAGCCGTGCTAAGGTTTTCCTGCATAATCACTACTTATGCCTTGCAGTTGTGCAATTCTTTGCTCCATCGGTATCGCTACTTCTCTTTCTCGGCTTATCTCAGATTGATACTAATTCGTTTGATAAGTACAACCTGGTTAAAGAAGTTGCTGTGTTTATGGCTTGGTGGATCGTCTTTGTCTGGGCGGTTATTACTTCGGCAAGTCTGGTGTTTTACAGACGCGGTATTCTGTATGTTTTCTGATAACTCGGTTTCCTGTAGTTGTTGGCCTTTGGCTTAGATTTTTTGCTTGTAACAGATGATTACATACGTTTTTTTTTTTTTGTATGAGTCGTGATTGAATACATGCTGCAAGAAAATTCTTTGAGAATGTTATTTCATTTATAGATTTAGTTAAGAGATTTTCAGATGTATGCCATCGTAGCATGATTGGATAATAGCTGAACATTTTCAGTTTCTCATCTGTTTACTCTTTGGAGAGCCATAAACTGCTATTTTCCGAACAAATGGTTTGCTAGCATTGCTCCGTGTAAACCATTTTAGTTTAAAGGATCTCTCATCGGTTCACGATATATCGACCTGCATTTTTTCTATCATATGAGGTAATATAATCCTTTCACATCTCATGGTAGCTTGTCTTGTAAGGGAGAAACTATAACTATGTTATGTTGCTTGCACAATGGGCAATGAAATGTTGCTTTACATTTATGATTTTTGAACATGTTTAATCATGATGTCTTGAGAACTTTAATGGGTTTATATATGATTCCATAATACTACTTTTTATAAGATTTAACACTAAATAAATTTCAACTTGTAATAATTACATAATACAACCCAAAAACCCCATTGTGATATAAATGGAACCCAAGACCTTTTTTTGTAGAACATAAAGATCAAACAATGGAAGAAAAACCAAATCAAGCATTTATTTCTGAATTGCATTGATGCTCTCTACTACAGCTCCTTCTGCCCCAAAACATGCTTGAACAGGTTGTTCTCTCTAGTCTCGGTCCTTCAATTTTATCCTGTTCTATAGATGTTGCTTGTGAACGTCTGGGGGATTCTTCTTGTGTTTCTGCTGTTGTCTCTCGATGTTCGAAAGAGGGGCAAGGACTGTCGTTGCAGGTGCACAAAGGGATGGCGACAGAAGGAAATGGGCTACAGGTAACTGGACAGAAAATGTCTGAAGAGACCGATGAAACACGGTTCTTTCTGATCTCTGAAGTTGGTGATGGGCAATCTGCATCACGGGGATGAAGCATGCATGGTGTACATAGGCCAAAGGAGAGCTGTAGCTTGATTTCTTTTATTGGCGAACTCGGCAACTTGACAAAGGAGAGGATGCCGTGTCTACAGAGAGGGCATGGAATAGAACCTGTTGGGGCAACCATGTTGGACGGAATGTGGCTTGTTGAGCATAGATAGAGTGCACACCTTATGCATAACTCATGCCCGCATCCTGAATTCGATGTGTAAAAAACAAATAAGTACAGCAGTTTAGTCGTATGATAGAAAATGTATTAGTGATGTTAATAACAAAAAGAATTCCCGGCTACTTTTAGATGCTATCTTTGCTACTTGCATTTTCCCACTAGAACACAAACGCAACAAATAAAAGGGGTATTCCCTGGTGCACAAGGCTCCCAGATCTGCAAGGGTTGAGTGAGGGTCGTTTATAGTATGCAGCCCTGCCCTTGCTTTTTCAAAAGAGGCTTTTTCCATGACTCGAAGGGCAAAACCTTACAGTTGCTAACTGGAATACAAAACCCAAATCACGAAAACAGTAAGTTGAAGACATACCTTCAGCAGCAACACTACATGCTCTCTCAAGGCAGACGGCACAAGTGTCGACATCATCCGAGGAGGTTGTTGAGGACTGCAACCCACATTCTCTGCAAACAATAGTCAAAATGAACGCTATGCACACCAATTGATAAACCATAAGCATCCAACTATTTACGTACTAAACTGAAAGTCAACTAAGATTTTTAGCACTAAGGTTACGGATTTGCTGGATTAAGACTCATATTGCCTTTGAACATAATTGCCTGCAATATTATAGCAAATAAGACATGAAATACTATAGCTTTAGCTAGTAAGTACTCGAGCCATTTTAAATTTAGAAAACTGCAAACAAATTTCAAGTCTTATTTTCTAAACTTTTCCATGGTCCATCTTCCGTAGGTAAGTCATTAACGCCAACAATGCATCATGGGAAAAATAGTAAAAGAACGAATGATAGCAAAAACTTGCGAAACTTCAAGCATACCGATTGTAGTTTAATGTAATTTAGGCCGTGTCAATTGTGACCGTGGTAGTTATATTATTACCTTGCTATGTTGAGTACACTCAAAAGAGGCAAGGACAAGTAGTTGGAAGAAGGAAATCTTGGTACAGTTGAGTCGGAATTAGGTGCCAACAAGGGCTCAAGCCAATGACGACCCCACATCCTGGCAACATCAAGCGGCAGCCACCTGAGAAAATACAGATAACGCTCTGTTAGCCATGATATGTTCAGAACCGAAATCAAAACCCTACTAGAAGACCAAAACAAACAAGAGCAAAAAACAAGATCAGTAGGGCAGTTTACCCATTGCAATTCAGAGTCATTCTACTGGCTCCTCTTGCTAGAAGGATCTGCAGACAAAAGGAGGACGTTATTACACTATTCGAGATATATTACGTATGGATCCAAAAGTGTTGTTTATAAGCCTTGCCTGGCAGCATTTCAAGTTTCCCCCACAAGCAGCATAATGCAAAGGAGTGCTTCCAGCTCCTGTGCATAAAAACAAAAACCATATCACCCGGAAGAAAAAATCAAAAGGCAATCATCCACGAAGATAATAAGAAAATGAAAATGATACCTATCAAATCCACTGATGTTCCAAAATGAAATGTGACTGCAGAGACATTGGCTTGAAGGTCTAATAAAAGTTGTACACAATCAAAATACCCATTTAATGCAGCCATATGAAGAGCAGTAATCCCACCATCGGCTGCCTTATCCACAAACCTTGACAATGCACTGCATCGTGAAATGTAACATGATTAGCACAAAAGCAACAACATCCATCACTTTTGGCTTTAAATGATGAGAATGAAAATATCCTTTTTGATTAACCTTTTTCACAATACAACATGCAATGAATCCAGGACCAAATTCTCATTTAAATCGAAGATGCACATGCCGATTAAGTGAAGTTAACGGAACACACACCTCTGATCATTTTTGTTCTTCACACCAGAATCCCCTCTTTCACATTCTATTTGGGTGTTTATAGCTTCAAAAGAAGCACTAGGAACAAAATCAGCAACAACTAGTCTTATGCATCTTACATGTCCATTTACGGCAGCAAAATGTAGAGCCGTTCTCCCACTTAGATAATCTGCTCTCGTAACCTAAAACAGAAGTAATAATATAACAATTGCCATTAACTAAATTAACAAACATTTGAAAAAGTTTCCTTTTTAAGTCTTTAACAAAATTAGGAAAAGGAAATTCCATTAAAAACCAAATGATGCTCTCACATTGCATCTGAAAAGCAGAAGGGTTTGTACAACTTCCCAGCGCCCGTATCTACATGCTTGCATCAATGCCGTCTTTCGATTCAAACATAAAGAAAGACATAAAAGTTAGTTATAAGGCAGATATAGGATCCATTTGTTCTTTAACTAGTAGAATTTCAAGTAATAGATACTTTGAAGCCAGCTTTGGGTTTCTACAGAATCAGATTTGGAATCTAAAATCATGTTTCAATGAACTCTCAAAAACCCAAATAGTCTATTCTTTTAGAAATATTAGCCGACCAGAGGGATTTCTTTCAAAATATGTCATCAAATAACTCCAAAATCCCAAATCCATGTAATCAAATACCAAAATTTTCCCAACACAGCGTGAAATTTAAGAATAAAATAAGAAACCCAGATAAGAAAAATGTAAAATCAGTTACCTGTCCACAGTAATTCCTGGAGTTAACATCAGCTCCATTCTCGAGCAATAAAGCAACAATCTAAGAAAAAAGAAACCCAGAAAATAAATAAAACAGGAAATCAAAATATTATTAAAAAAAGCAAACACTGACTGAACATGGTATGATCCAAAGGGGAAAAGCAAAGAAACCTCATTGTGGCCTTTCGCAGCAGCGAAATGAAGAGGAGAATTAAGGCCACCGAAAGTGGAATATTTAGCGAGACATGGATTGCAATTCAAAAGCATCTTAGCTTCTTCTAAATCCCCATCTCTCGCCGCCGACACTAATCTCTCCCCTGAAGCTGAGCACCCAAATGAATTCCCCATTTTGATTCACCCCTTTGCCTCTCCCTCTTCTCTAAAGTATCTGTTTTTACGATTTACTGAAGTTTTTTTTTTTTTTTTGGTGTTCTTTCTTCTTCTTCTTCTACTTCTTCTTCAGTATGGGGATTCAAATTAGGTCAACTGTCGTAGAACATAATTCAAATAAAAAAATTAAAAATGTAAATAAAAATGGTTGCAGAGGGGATTTTCTTTTATTTTTGTTTGTTTATTTCTTATAGTTTTTTTTTGGGGAGCAAAATGGAGAAGAAACAGGAAAATTATTGTTTGCAACCTACGGTCTAACTTTTTTTTTTAACCTTTCTTTTATTTATTGGGTTGATTGCACCAAACCTCTACAACTATTGTATATATTTTAAATTGATCCTTACACTTTAAAACGTGCGTAACTTTTTTTTTAGTTGAAATCAGGGCATCCAACACTCGCAATAGTGACTCCCCTCGTTATAGGAAGTAAACGAATTACCATGAAATGTGTTTCATTCTCATAAACGAGGATCGAACCTTGACCATATGGTTAAGTAACGAGGTGAGCTACCATCATGCTACTCATTGTGATTTATAGATAAGTGTATCGGTTAGTTTCTTTTATCATCTTAGTCGTGAATTTAAATATTAAATGCTAGCTTGGATCTGACTTGAGGAGTATTTAGAACATGGATGTATCTATTACATGAACAACTAGAATCAATCTGTTCAAAAAAAATCCAGATAGCATTAATAAAATTTTAAGAGCATTGTTTTCTCTCTTTTAATTTGTCATATCAAAGTGTCCATGTAATATATACATACGTATTTGTAATTTAATCTATGTATTTTAAATATATTTGAGTTAGTACTTTACTCCCAACTTAAAATGGTTAGGCCGTAGAAAGTGTTGATTGATATAAGACTATTAATTTGAGGATTTAATTAGAAAATTTTAAAGTTCAAAAGCAATTTAAAATAGAGGTTATAGTTCAAGGATATGAAGTGAAATTAATCCCCAAATTCTCTTTCTAGTTCGGTCTAACCAACGGTTTGTTTTGGTTTGGTTTATTCGTCTCGTTCGGTTGTCAATTTTGTTTTGTTTTTTTTTTCTTTTAACAATAATTGAATGACAGATGGCAGTTTCACACTTCACGCCAGAATTGTTATCCTAATCCAACATCACACTTCAAATGTAATAAAATTAAATATGTTTTCAAAACAAATATATATAATGATGGTAACTATACAACTTTTAAAATGAAAATCATAATTTTAGTCATTTTGATCAAAATATATAGTTATCAATTTTAGATTTTATATTTATTTTACCGTATTAAAATAAAATTAGCATCACTCAATCTTTCCTTTATTTTTTTTCACCGAGTAATTAAAATTTCAGGATGAAAATAATTTATATAATCTTTCCTTTCAAATTTAAATTTTTTATTGAAAAAAATTAGAATGAAAAGTAAAATATTAATATTATTAAGATCAACCAATTGGTGTATTAGGTATTTATTTTTCTCGATTGAAAAAAGAAATTAAATACTATCACTTTAATACTTTAAATTACAGAGTGAAAAAAAGAAAAAGAAAAACTGAGTTTTGTTGATTTCATTTTAATAATTAATTTCTATATTTTAATTTTTTTATTTAAGTCTAAGTGGATAATTTTTGTGAATTTTTAAAATAAAAGCGTGTCTTGTAAAAATATTAAAAATTTTAGTGACATCAATTTCGGTTAGAAGATTTTAGTTATTCAATTATAAATTTGCTGGTTAGTGTGTAGTATGATTGTTGGCAAATTTTCAACTCCATAAAAAATAATCATATCTTATTATTAAAATTAATTATAATATAATATTAGTATATTAGTAGACAAATTTCTCTACGCAATAATGATAATAATTAATATACGTGACCGACTACTTTGACTAATGCAGAAATTAAATTTATTAGTAGTTCTTCAACAGTACTACTCTTTTTCTTTACTTGCTTTTAGGAGGAACTATAAAATACATTATTAATTAATGTCAATATTACAATTTACTTAAAAAGTTTCAATTTTATAGGAATTTTAGAGACGACATTATTAGAAGTGGTAGTTATAAACCTCGAGCATAAATTGTAAAACGGATATAGATAATACCAAATATGTATATATGCATTCCTTTTGCTATTATTTTTTTCTACAGTTAAATTACTTTTTGGAACCTGAACTTGGTAATTATTCGTATGTTGGGGTTTGAATTTTTTTTTGTCTAAATTAGTCCCAAATATTAAGTTTAGACCTCAATATAAAAATAATTATCAAGTTCAGGAACCAATTTAGACAAAAAAATTCAAGCCCAATGTAAAAATAAATACCTAGTTTAGACCCCGACATGAGAATAATTACCAAATTTAAAGACTAATTTGGATAAAAAGAATTAGACTTCAATATAAAAATTGTTACCAATTTGAAGTCCAAATAGTTATTTAACTTTTTTTTATCAAAATTCTTAACTATAGGTTAATATATTTTTTTAATATTTATGTTATAAATAAACATATATAATTTTTATGTAATATAAATTACATAATAAATATTACGATTTAAAATCAAACTGAGTTCGATCTTTGAAGCTTGAAACTCCAGCTCATACCGTTAGATGATGATCAGACGAGCAAGTGGAAATGGATGAATGGTTTCACTTGACGAACTGTGAGCAGACCAGTAAGATTAGTCTCATACAATTTTATCTAACGGATTAGGTGTGTTTGGTGGGCAACGTGGGCCCTTGACATGTTCTTATAATTCTTAACTATTTTGGAATTTAAAAATAATAATTCATTTGTTATTATCGTTAAAATTTTTATATTAAATTTAAATTTATTTTAATATTACATATTTATTGAATGATTTTTTTATTATTTTAAAATATTATATCAACATATTTAATTAAATAAACTTTAGGCATATTTTAATCATTATTTAATATATAAAAGACAAAACACCAAATACTAAAGAGGGACAAAATGAGTAGTTGGTAGGGTTGTAAATTAAAATAACTTAATTAATTTATGAAGAAAGATTAAGTTTTAAGATGAATCATGCAATTTATTCAAGCAATGTCCCTACATGTTAAAATCAAAACTTAGTGGGAATTATTAATATTGTTTCACTCCTAAAATAATATTAAATCATGGCAACATGTGCTTCATCAATGATTTTTTATCAAACTACAAGCATCCAATAACTTTTAACTCCATTATTAAAGATAATAGAAAAACAGTATTTTAACCCAATAATTTAAAGGTTCAAGATCATTATAATAACATTGCCAAATTAATATTAATCTCTTTTTTACAGATTTTAAGGATAAAAGAATGTGTTGGGTATATTAAAATAAGATTTTCTTTTTTTAATGTCATTACATAACATTTTTTTTTTGTTTTCTGTGTGTAGCTAAGTCAAAAAATTGTTTTTAAGAGCTAAAAATAAATTATAAATTTTATGGGTCAAAGTGTAATTTTATAATTATACCAATTTATAATTTTACAAATTTTGAATGAACTAAATTACCATTTTTCGAGGGAAGGGCCATGACCCTTACCTGTCCTCAGTCACTCTCTTCCCGAATCTCATTGTAATTCTTTTTTCTATCTTTTTTTGGCTCCTTATTTCCTTGAAATAATAAGCAATGTCGTTGGTTGAATAATTCAAGTTATTGGTTTGTTTTGTCAATTCAACTAGTTTGGTTAAGAAATCATTTAAAATTTTTTTATTAAAAAAACTCAATTTAATAACCGATTTGATCAGTCTATACCGATTCTCGATTTAATCGACTCAAAATAATTCTTTGAATTGGTTCAATCGGCCGATTCAATCCAATTCAAACATCATTGATAGCAAGGTTGCTTCCTCTCATTTCAAGCTTTGGACAGACTAATCCAATTGATCTTCACCGAGCCTTGTCCGATTGCAATAGTATTGATTTTGTTATCAATTCGAACCTCTTTTAATTTTTGAACGAATATATATTTTTTATTAAATATAAAATTGATTGATAGAATTAGTTTAGAATCATTTTCATATGGAAAAATATATAAAGGCAAAGGTTTGGTAACCAAAAATTAATGACCTTGAGCAGTGGAATGTATGGAGTATGGAGATATATACCTTGCGTGACACAATTGCAAAGCAAAAAGCTTTGGCCGTCCAAATGTTTCTTTTAACCAAAAATCACAAGCTGCCAAGAAACATTTGCTGTACTTACAAAATTAATAAAAGAAAAACAGACCCTATAAAGCTTCTTCTATTTCCTGGATTTCTGGCTTAGAGTCTGTGGGATTCAACTGTTGGCCCCAAAGATTTATCAATTTAATATTTCTGATTTCCTTAGGATAAACCAACATTTTGTTACATTGGTTTCTAAAATCTTTTGTCCATATTAGTCGAGAATTGATAAATTTTTTAAATTCGTCCTTAAATTTGAATTCGGTTAAAGATATAAGATGATGTGATATTTTAATATTGAAAAAATTTGGATATCAAGTCATTACACTTTAATGAAATCTAAGGATTAAATTGAAAAATTGTATCAATTTTTGAAACTAATATAAATAACAAATTAGGAAATTAATTGAGAAAATTTATAAAATTCAAAGACTAAATGCTAGTTTATCGTTTATTCTAAACCAAATCAAAAGTTGAATTAAGATTAAGGAGGTATATTGAAATTCAGTTATGAATCCAGGGGTGTGGGGCGGTCGCTTCTCTTGAAATTTTCAGAATTTTGAATTTTATATATAAATTATAGTGTATCTTAGATTTGGTGTCCACGTTATATAACATTCGTCCCCCTTAGCCAAATTATATTTCATATAACTTGCCCCATTAAGTCATAAAGTTATACTTTATATTGACAAAGTATTTGTCACTTTTTTATATATTGGAATTATAATGATATTTATGAAAATTTTAGTATAGTATTAGTTATTCTTTTTTGTATATTGAAAATTTTAATTTTAAATAGTGTGCTTTTTAATTTTTTTTTTACAGCTAGATCATTCATTTTTTTTAAAACACTAAATTGATTTGTTTGATAACAAAAAAAAATCTTTTTTACATTAAAAAAATTGTCCGAATTAAAAAGTTTCGTCCCTTACAATAAAATTCCAAATCCAACCCTATTGAAATTAGTATTTGTTGTTTGCAGTGGTCACAAGTGGGGAAATGATACATTTGGGAGCAACCCTTGTTAGACTCATGTAAGAGTACCATGTTTGTTCTTGTAATATATATTGAATTGCATTTTGAATTTTTTTTTTTTTTGAAAAAATTAGTGATCTAATGGCTGAATAGGCTTGACCCGCTTAGAATCAGACCTGTGTTTATATTTTTCAATCTTGATTTCATTTAACTTGACTCATTTTACTATTTATAAATCATAAAACATATAGAAACAATGATATATTAATATTGATATATTTTCATGATTAAGTTTAAATAAAAAGTATTTTTTAAACAACAATACGAGCTTTAGGGCAGGCTAGGTGGGTTGAGCTCAGGGCTGAAATTTTTTTAATATTAAACCTTGAATCAACTCATAAACACCTCTAAGTAGTACAAATCTAATTAAATAACTATCTAAATATTAAAAATTAAATTTGTTATTATATATACATGTACAAAGGCCAAAAGCAATTTAAAGGAGGAATTATTTTACACCATCGCATGCAAAAATTAGTTTATTTTATTTTTCAATAGAAAAATCAAAATACAATATGGGATTGCTATGATTCACACTATGCTATGCAAAAGCATCCCACCATAAATGTAAGCCATATGTTTGTATTAAAATTGTTCCTTTAGCATAAATTATTCGTACTACTTTTAATTTATGATTTTTCTTTTCATATAAAATCATTAAATTTAATGGACTACAGTGAATAATAGCTTATAAACTGATATTTATCGTGATATTTGACGTCAAAATCAATTATAAAGTACAAAGTACGAAGGATGTGCCACCAAGAATAGTGAGACTTCATCTATATTCCACGTAGGTTTGCACTAAACATAATAGTGAAATACAAGTGTTCTGTAGACAGAAGTGTAAGAACTTGTGACCCCAAAACAGACAATATGCTAGGGAGTTTTGTGTATATATATACCTTGAAGAGCACCAGAACCTGATGCATGTCTTGATATGCGCAGCCTTTTATCTCTTCAGACAATGACATTTAGAATGTTTGATTTCTTTTTGGCATTGATTTTCAAATTAAAACTATCCAACCAACCAATTTCTGGTATATATATGGCCTTTGTAGACAAGTCTCAACTAGTGTTGTTAGAACATGCCTTTGAGCACACTCTAAGTACCTGTCTCTCCCATAACACAACAAAAAAAAATGTCTCCTACATTATAAGGCAATGTCACATTTGATCAGGCACACTTGATTCTCCCTAACTTTTTAACTTTTTTCTTTAATAAGTTGGTGGGTTGGATAATATTTAACTCGGTTTAAATACTGTTATTGCAAGTTTAGCATAATCTTTTAAAAAATTTAAGTTTTTCCCTTTAAATTATTATTGGGATTGGTTTTTCCAAAGCATTAAAAAATTACGATAAATTACATTCAAGATCACGGAATTATTAGTAAATTTACGTTTTCGTTCCTCAACTTTAAAAAGTTACAAATAGTCATTGTACTATTTGAAAGTTTTCATTTAAGTTATTAGATTGTTAAAATTTTTATTATATGGCCTTCTCTGTTCACACCACCTATACGAATTGAAAGTTCTCTTTATCCTTCTCTTCTATAGTTCAGATTTTTTTGTAAAACAACTTTGAACGTCATAAATCTACAAACCAAAATCTAAATAACTTTCTTCTTCGATCTTCGACACTAACTGTCAGATCGACTTAGATCTAAGATATGTTCTACTTGGAGCTTAGTAGCCAAACTTTTTTTATTAAAAAAAACTTAACAACCTAGTGACTTAAATAAAAACTTTCAAATAGTTTAGCAACTTAAATGAAAACTTTCAAATAGTTTAATGACTATTTTATAAGTTTTTGAAGTTAAGTGATCAGAACATAAATTTACTAATAGTTTAGTAACCTTGAATGTAGTTTAGCCAAAAATATATTAGAAAAACACTTAAGCAAATATACATTATCTACACAGTACAGACCAGCCTAGAAATAACTCTAAATTCAACAAAACAGTTGATTTAACATTCAAGACAGATGCATACACTGGTAAGATATAGCTGGTCCATCATATATATATGTAACTTGACTATGACGGTACCTTACTAGTGAGTTGCTACAGCTATGTTATAAGGGCAGCTTTGTTTTTCTGAATGGTGCAGGGGTTAACAGTTTCAAATGATTCCCACTGTTAGAAAGAGTGACACGTATGGTGAATCACCGCCGTTGATCAGTAGACTCATTGATGATGATATGTTGACGGTTGCGTACACGAGCAATGCACAGCATCATGTTCTTCGTTTTGCGTTGATGGCCTGCAAAGGTAGCATGAAAAGAAACGATGCACCACCTCGAAAGACATGGATGCAATAGCAAAATTACTGTAATATGAGGAAGTGAAAGATATAAGAAGCCTAGTTGAACACTTACATTTTCTCTTTATATTTTTCTTTAAAATGTTGGGATCTGCTGCAGAGTCAAAGGTCAGAAGCTATATATATTGATTGAGTGTTCATTTCTGTGAAAGGATTAATTTTTATGATATAATGAATTCCTACCAAATATGTATATTAAATTTAAGCGCCTGAATATTTTTTAATTGGGGTTTCGTTTTCAATGTATGCTTTGCGTATACTGTTGGGAATAGAAGTGGCAGTAAAGTAGGCTCTCAGTTTCTCTCCTCCATTCGAGATTTAGACTATGGTTCTAACATGTAGGCCATGCTGGTTCTTTCTTGATATTTTCTTCTCAACTACTTCCATGTCGATGGCTACTGTCGCAAGCAATAGTTAGGAAACTATGTATAACGGAAAGTTGTACTTATAGATGCCGATCATAAGTTGGTTGAAGAAACTCATACAGTTGAGCTGGTGAACTTTCTTGATCGATTTTTGTTTCTTCATCAATGATGTGTAAAAATTGGGTTGAAATTATATAAGTCGGAGAAATATCTAATGCCAAACAACTAAGAGCATCAAATTCTTCAAAAATGATATCATAATAGATATAAATAAATTACAGTGTAGGGTTACGAGGGTTTGAAGGTTTGAAATGAAATGAAAAATTATTCCTTTCTTTTTTTTATTTTTTAATAGAATATATTCTGTGAATTTACCATTTTCTTGATTTCCAAAAAAAAAATTTACTTTATAGATGAATGGGATATTGGATAGTTATGTTGCAGTGATTGGATTATATATAAAATAAATTTTATTTTCAATTTAATTAGGATGATTAACAAACAAAAGATGAATGGGATATTAGATAGTTATGTTGCAGTAGTTGGTACAAAACATTAATTAGACATAATGTTTAAGTAGGTGCTTACTTACCTTTCATGGAAAATACAAACATAACTCACCTTTTAAATTTCAATACTCAAATACTTATACTAATTGAATCCTTAGTTGTTAAAGACGTAAATTTAAGTGTGTTAAAATATATTATTTTTTCGTAAAAAAATCGAGATTTCCGACAGTTAGAAGAACCTGAAAAACAAAGCAAAGACCCAAAAAAGAAAAAAACAAAAACCAGTGTCCCACTCCCTTCACTATCTTCCTCCATAACTCTCTAATTAAACCCCCTCCCACCAACTCCATCATTTAAAAACTAATCTTTTCAAAAGAAAAAACAAATAACCAAGTTAAAGTTTCAGGCTTTCAGGATACATAGAAGAAGCCAAATCCAAAAAAAGGGACTCTTTTTTGGTTTGAGGAAACAGAGTAAAAATGGCAGGGGGTGATATAGAAAACAGAGGAGGAGGGGCAAAGAGAAACAGCAATAGCATTAATGATAGCAGCGGCGGCAGTTACATATCATCATCTACTTACATGATAGACGATACAGAACCTCAATGGACATCATGGTTGGTGCCTGTCTTCGTGGTGGCTAACGTTGCTGTCTTTGTAGTTGTTATGTATGCCAATAATTGTCCTAAGCACAAGCTTGTAGGCAAGTGCGTTGCCAGGTTTCTTGGTCGTTTTTCTTTCGAGCCTTTGAGAGAGAATCCCCTGTTCGGTCCCTCTTCTTCCACGTAAATTCACTTATTCCCTTTCTTTTTGCTTTGATTTTTGTAGGATTTAATTGTTGGAAAATGTTTTCTAGCTGTGTTTGAACTCTGGGTTATGTTGATTTTGCTGGTTTATTTTAACTTTTAATTGTTTGAATGATAATTTAATTAGTTGAAATTTGAAATTAATGTTCATGGAATTTGTTAATTTGATCATGTTCTTTCCTGATATTGATGGCTATCCTAGCAATTTCATTAGCCTGAATATTGGTAAAATTATAATGGAGGTGATAATTTTAGGAGCCATATTGTATTTTCCTCTCTCTAATAAAATATGAGTAAATTGGTTAATATAAGAGGTTATTTTTGTTAAAATTTTTATCCATTTCTATTATTTAAAATTAGTATGGTTGACAGAATAATCAGACAATTACACCTGACACATGTTTACCTCATTCTAACATCCAGGACTAGTTTTTAACCATAGAAATTGATGAAATTCTTAATAGAATGATCAATTTGCTCTTTCATCTAATATATTAATTTATCCATTTTTTGAATAAATGAGGTAAAATGCAATCCGACTTTTAATACAAGGGCTTCCGTGTTACTTTTATATGCCTGAATATTTATTTTCATTATTTTTATAGATTGAAAAAATTAGGAGCTCTTGAATGGACCAAAGTTGTAATTAACCATCAAGGATGGAGGCTTATAACATGTATTTGGTTACATGCCGGTGTTATTCATCTTCTAGCCAACATGCTAAGCCTCATCTTCATCGGAATACGCCTTGAACAACAGTTCGGTTTCGGTACGTATCATATTCTAACACATTGAACTAAGTTTCGATGGCAGATCATGTGATATTTTGTTGTTACAACTTCACAGTACGGATTGGAATCCTCTATCTTGTATCGGGATTCGGCGGAAGCGTGTTATCGTCTCTATTTATCCGTAACAACATCTCCATCGGTGCCTCCGGTGCTCTTTTCGGGCTTCTAGGCGCAATGCTTTCCGAACTTATAACAAACTGGACCATATACACAAACAAGGTCTAACATTATTTAACTGTTCTGCTTTCATTGATAATTGAATCTCATGCTAGACTGCTAGTGTTATTAATGGTCTTATTATATCCCACAGGCTTCAGCTTTGCTAACACTTGTGGTCATCATTGTGATTAACCTAGCAATAGGGATTTTGCCACACGTCGATAATTTCACGCATATCGGCGGGTTTTTAACCGGATTTTTACTCGGGTTTATTCTACTACCTCGGCCTCAATTAGGGTGGTTGGAACACGGGAACATCCCGGTCAGGACTGGTTTGAAATCGAAGTACAAGCCTCACCAATATGTGTTGTGGATAGCTTCCATTGTGCTGTTGGTTGTAGGGTAAGTAACCCACCATTCATAAATAGGGACGAGTTGAATTGGTTTGGGTTGTTGACATAGTTGCTAAATTTGCAGACTCGCCGTAGCAGTGGTAGTGTTGTTTCGGGAAGAAGACGGAAACGAATATTGCACATGGTGTCACTACCTCAGCTGTGTCCCAACCTCTAGATGGGATTGCAATCAAAACAACTAGCATCGGCTGTTTTCTGTTTTTGATCTCTTTTGTGTAAATGCAATTTTATCATTTCATTGTTAAGGAGCTTATAGGGAATGTGAGTTGAGTGATTTTGAGTGCTGTGTTATTTTTTGTCTTTGGGTTACTTTAAAAATCAAAACACTACATTTATGATTTGTGTATAAATATAATCCCAACCAATTTTGATTCGGTAATTTAGTCTCTCTCAAAAAAAATCAGAGCAATTAAATTTTTGTTAATTTTGAAGGTGAGCAACTAAGAACAATTAATTACGACGTTTATGTTTTTCGTCAATTTTACATAATTTGATTGATATAATAACAAATTTAGCTCTAATAATTTACAAATTCTATCATTTTTCTCATGATTTAACAAATTTAGCTTACAATATTTTTGTAAATGTATCAATGCTGAGGCTAAATTTGTTAAATTTTTTAGAATCAAGATCAAATTAATAAAATATGTAAACAGCAAGGGCTAAATTTGTTATTATACCAATCAAAATTATGTTTAATTGATGAAAGATATTAACTTAATTGCTCACTTCCAAAATTGACATAATTTAAATTAATTCAATTTTTTTAAAAGGAACTAATTTACTTATTTCCGAAATGGAAAAGGAAGAGAAAAGTTTTTTTACCAATATATATATGTGCGCAAAATATCTCATTCCCACCATATTATTTTTATGCCAAAAAAAAGTTCGGTAGCAAAGAGACAATGGCAATCTAAATGGAGCGATCAATCTATATATTTAAATACATCTTTTGTAACAAATCTACTTAATGGTTTGACACATACTGGTTGGAGTTGGTAATGTTGATGAAAGCAAGAATACATACATACAATCCCTATTCTCATCCCATAGTTTCTAACCGTAGTTTAATTTTGAACTTTTATTGTATCAATTGAAGTGGACTTAACTCGAATATATCTTTTATGACTTAAAAAAAAAAAAGTAAGATACCCATTCAACCTTCATGTAACCTCACACGTTTGTCATTGCACACCAACCCAAATTTAAATCAAGGATATATACTCACTCACCTGGAAAGACTGGCAGGGAACAGGTCCAAAAACAGATATGAATGGGGGCTCATAGAACAATGATACGAGTACTGATGTTGCTTTCATGGGCTACCTCAATAGGTGGTTCAGCAGTCGAGTGCACCACCGTGACAGAACTAATCTCGTTCTGTGCCACCTTTATCAGCAACGGTTCACCAGATCCTTACCCTGGTACACCATGTTGCGAGGCTGTTACGAACCTCTACACGATGACTCATTCCACTGACAATAGGAGATCACTTTGTGGGTGTTTAATGGGGCTTGTTACCGCTAACAATTCTAATTCCACCGCTATCGCTACATTGCCTGGCTTTTGTGGTGTCCCGCTCGGTTTCACCATCGACCCTGATACCGACTGCGACTTGTATGTATTTCTTTTATGTCTTGAATAGTCGCTGTTGGTTACCACTTTTTGACAATGACCGGTTGTAATGTATGCAGCGTTCCGTGACGATGAGTACACAAAGTGGTGGCAATGTGGCGTTGAAAGGAGAAGGTAATGAAATTTATGATTGCTTGATTATATTCAAACACGTTACTTGCGTTTATGTCCGAATTTCGGTTTATTTCATGCATCTGTTGCTGGCTAGACATAGCATCATTGTTTCATAGTATGTTCTTGATCAATGTCTGGTTTTTTTTTATCCAGGTTTGCTCTAACCATTCAACAGCAACTTCATATGAATTTTTTGTTCAAGATTTGAACATGGAAACCGTCCGGAAACACCAGTCCCGGCTGTCGAACAGCCTTTCCTTCTTTCATCACTGTCCACCTAAATCACTTGTAACTTTTACTATATTATTACATGTTGAACCATTAATTATAGAATTTTATGTTTTAAGTTACTCGTATTACCTGTAATTTGTGAAAAAATGGTGAAGGAAAATACAGATATGCAGCTTCACAAATTCGGCACCAGCACAAAGTCTCACACCACTACCAAACCCCATAAAGAATTTAGAACCTGCATTCAATTCTCTCCCCTGCTTGTTTGTTTTCATGCTAATTAGTTTCTAAATCCAATAATATTAGAACCAAATTGTGTTCAAATTAGCTTTGGAATAATCAACTAAATCACCTTCCATCGCCATGGATTGAATGTAAGTGGATCCTCGTATTTCGTGGGGTTCAAATGAACTGCTGGTGTACAAGCCAAAATGATCCAACCTGCAGGGATATTATAATCTGTACCACCCACAATTCATACAAAATGAGCATATATACATTAAACATAGATGAATTTGGTTTATTGGACTTAAACCTGCCCTTTATTTCTATATCTTTGACCACTTTCCTGAAAATTGCAGGGACAATATTTCCAAGCCTGATGGTTTCATTGATAACCTGATGAAAAGCCATTGATTTATATATTAAACCTCTGTGTGAAGAAACAGTAGTGGAATCTATATATATAGTGTTAAACAAACTCACATATGTGTGAAAGTCATTGATTTATATTCTTTCCAAGTGATCCCGGAATCCTTTGTTTCTCTTTCCCTTAAAATTGTTTCATGTTCTTGCTGGTGGGAGAGACATGCATGTCAATTATTCAAAGCAAGTCAACAAGTATAAGAATAGCAATCAAGACTTACTGTCAGTTCAGCTAGGGCCAGAGGGTTGCTTTGAAGATACTGAAGAGCTAATACAACAGCAGAAGATGCAGATTCAAAAGCAGCAAAAGGAAGTGCAAACAACAAATCTAATGCTGTCTGTTCTGATAGGATGGTTCCAGCTTTGTTCATCTCTTCCAATACCACATCCAGAAAATCTTTGTCTTGTTTCTTTGTTAACGTCCCACGCCTCTCCTCCAACATGATTTTGATTACCCTCATTGCTTTGTTACGACCCTGTAAACATTTCCAGTAAGCGGTTCCCGGAATGTTTAGAGGAAAAGAAATTAAACCATCCAAGAAAGCTGAATAGCATCCTCTTAGGTTCTCATTATCACAACCAAATAGCTTCCTCACAGTAAAATCATATATCATCTGTAAGAAAAGAGAAAACCTGTCATGAATTATGATTTTTAGCTAAATTTAATCAAATAAAGTGTGTTGGAACTAGGAACCAAAGTTATAATAGAGTTGATATAACCCGTTTCAACTCCACTGTGTTATAGTATAAGTCACGTGTTTAGTATGGTAAATAGAGGTTAGCATTCTGTTGTGAGCTAGCATTCTGTTATGAGCTAACAATTTATCAGTTAGGCATTGTTGCCTATATAATGTGTGTATCAAGATTCATTAAAGGCAAGATTGATCGCTATAAAATCAGAGTTTTAAATATTTATAAAAGAATGATCAAACCTGGAGACTTAACTCTGACAACGATATTTAGGCAAGTGTACCTATCGAACAGTAGTATAGTTAGGCAAGACCGGTTATCGAACCCAAAGGAACTAAAAGTATTAATACTCACTTTCTTTTTATTATTTAGTCTTAAAGTTAGAGTGAAGATTGCTTTTAAACTAAATTGATGACAACTAGACTAATGACACAAAGACGAGAAGACGAATTGGAAAATAACTTTTGAGGAAAAACTCAATTGATTTTAACGATACCCTCGGGAAGAATCCACCTAGACTTCACTTATTATCTAACTTTCAATTATACGATCTCTTTTACTTAGCTTGATCCGTGAGACTCCCTAACCTATATTAAATTAGCTTGATCCGTGAGACTCCCTAACCTATATTAAACCCTCTCTCGAAGCGAATAACGTCTAACCCTAGGTTAATTAGTGGAGCTCTCGTTCGCTTATAATAACCCCTCGTTCGCTTATAATAACCCCCTAGGATAGCAGTAAATCGATCAATGGACTCCCATATTAGGTTTCACCCTAATCCGGCAAAATCTTGTAACCCTATCTCTAGGCGTTCGATCAACTCCGCTTAATTATGTTAGATCTTCTCTTAGACAGGGTCTATTCCTCCTCCACCTAAGCACATTAGATTTGGATTTAGCAACATAATTAAGAACAAACTAAGTAATTTATCATATATCTTTAAAAATCAAATAATAAAATCCATCTAGGTTTCATCCCCTTCAGGTATCTGAGGGGTTTAGTTCATAGCAAAATAAAAAACTATCGCAAGAGAAAAGATAAAATAAAACATAAGAAAAATCCTAAAACCCCCTGAAGGAATCGAAGGAGAATTCCGCCGTCTTGAGTATAATTCCGGCTTCTTGGGATGGATCAACTGGCTATCCTTCGTGTTATTCCCTAACTCTGACCTTCTCGGCTTGGCTCCTTGGCCTCGCTTTCGCTCCCTTCAACTGGTGATATTTGGGTCTTATTTATAGGCTCTTGGGACGCGATTCTTTTTCCCTAAGTATCCTTTTCCGACTAAAATTGCTCTTTCTAGCGTCAGAGGCACGGCCATGTCACACACCCGTGTGAATCGAGACCTGACCGTGTTTGGATTTCTCTTGAGGCACGACCGTGTGTGACGGGGTTGAGGCCGTGCTCTAGGTGTTCGTCGAGGCACGGCCGTGTATACTTTGGGTCAGGCCGTGTCGATTTTGTGCTAAGGCCCATTTACTTCGTTTTAGGCCAGTTTTGTGTTCTTTTCATCCTCGGGTGCTTTCCTGGGTATAAGACATGAAAAGAAAGGATTACAAGCACCTTTTTATTTAAAACAATGGATAAATCATCCAAAAGCATATTAAATGTGGGATAAAAATATGTTGCTTTTATGGTTTATCAAAGACCCCCACACTTAAGCTTTTGCTTGTCCTCAAGCAAAATTCTCAACTTACAATTAAAACAAACTTTCCTTGATCTGCAATTCTTATCAACAATGTCTTATCCTAATTCATAGAGAATTCATACATGGGTGATTTGATTCAAAGCGTCCTAAAGATTCAAACGAGATAAGTCATAATTTTGTACCTTGAAAACATAGGTGTCTTCCCTCTTTTAAACAACTACCTATCTAATTCAAAATTGACAAGGATTGATATCCTCACTTAGGATTCACTCAAATCACTCTAAAGTGTTTAAGGTTCAGAAAAAGATCGCTCATAAGTCGAACCTGAAAAGTTAATCCCATAGGCTTGCCTGAAAATCAAATCTCCACCATTGTAATATGAGATGATACACAGATCAAAAGGTCTTTGTTAGGGTTGTAACGGGGCTAGGGTTAAAGGTGTGGATAAAGGCTGAATTAGAAGGTTAGAATCGAGATTGACTTGATAAGTTACCTAACTAGAAAAATGCACTTAATCTTACATTAAAGACTAATAATACGAGCTTTCTCCTTGAGGGTTGAAACTTGAACATGCAAGCTCTCTTAATCATAGGACTAATAATGAATATACTTTTTTTTAAGAACAAACTAATGTAATTGTAATAAAGAATTGGTACAACTGAAATATAAAACATAGTTAGGAAACTTGTTTAACATCAAATCTCGACAAAAAGGTAGTTAGAAGAATTGGTGATAATAAATACAAAGGGTTTTTGGTTAAAATTAGTAGGTGAGTCAATAAAAAGGGTTGTTAGGCTCAACGGGGTTCACTAGGGGTTAATTACAAAGGTAGGCTTTTTAGTGGGATTAGTGGGTTAAAACCTAAGTGCCTTTATCATCTCGGCATATCAAATCATAACTGTGGTCTTGACATGTATAATCAAGGCAAGTTCTAGAATAACAGTTCATAGTTGACACACTCATAATCAAAAAATGAGCATAAAAAAGAATATATGCTCTATAGGGTTCAAATACTCACGAAAATTATGGGTGTTTTGATATCATCCTTATAAATTTTAAATTTCAAGGTAGTATTTAAATTTAGGTCAACAACCTAGCAAAAATTTTAATTTCTGAAAAATAGACTTATCATGCTTGATTCTCTAGTATTCTTTAAATTGAACATCAATGTATAATTAACTATGACTTATTCTAAAACATGTCAATAATTATCACAAATCATTAGAAATTTCATCTTAATTAGTAATATGACAATTTTGCATAAAAACAAGACTAAATCAGGGATTTGAGAATAATGAAAAAAAGTCTGGCAATTTTACCCCATTTTTAACCTAAGGGATTTGAGAATAATGCAGAAAGTTAGGTTCTTTTTACCCCCCACACTTAAGATGTACATTGTCCTGAATGTACAAAGATAGATAATGCATTTATATTTAAAATCAAAAGGGAGGGGATAGAATGCTCCATTTAGGTGTGGACTGTTTCCTTGGAGGAGGGCCGGGGTCGTGGAGGGGGTGGCAATTACGGCGAAGGCGTCCGTATGGTGGTGGTGTTGGTTCCTGAGCTCTGTGCTAGATGAAGAAATTAGGGAACTCATGAAGGATTAGCCAGGGGTTATTGAAACCTAATATAAATAAACTAAAAATGAAATTTAAGAAAAGCAAGCTAAAGTGGAGAAGACTAAGAAGAAAACTGAAATGAAAAGAAAATACTAATGGACTATGAAGTCCTTATTAAGGGATGGTTCGCAAGGTGGGAATCAATGCTAAGATTGGGGATGTAGTGGCGGTGGTGAGAGTGGTGAGGTTGTCGTGGTGGTCGGTGTGATTCCCTAGCAGCCTGGCGAACCTGACATTAAGAAAGTAAAAGAAAATTAAACGAAAATAGCAGTAGAGAAACTTAGATGGGAAAAATAAAGGAGAAGAGCAGGAAATTGAAGTAAGAGAGAACGAAAAGATAAAAACTAATTGGTCTCAAAGACCCTTAGCTTGTTGTTGAGACAAAGCTGCCGGCATGAACTCATGTTGATCGTTCTTTGTTGAGAAGTCTATGCATTGCTTCTTCCGCTTCTTCGGCATGGTGTTGTTTTGGTCAATGATATAGTGTTTTGAAGGGTTTGAGACTGAGGAGAGTGAAAAGGAGAGGAGAATTTAGATTGAGGGAAGGAGAAGAGGTGAGGGGGTTAAATAGATTTCAGATTTTGTGCTCCCCCACGGCCGTGGTCATAGGGGGTGTCGAATTACACGGCCACCTCATACGGCCGTGTTATAAGTGGTGTTGTCTCTCTTATGGCCGTGCTTGGTTCTCCCATGCCCGTTCTTGTGCCTTCTTTCTCTTGGCACGGGCATTCTGCACGGGCGTGTCTCCCTCATGTTTAATAAGTCAGTAGCTTCACATAGTTGCGAGCACGGGCGTGTTCTGGACGTGGTGTGCAAGTCAGTAACTTCACACGGTCTTGGGCACGAGCGTGCCCTTTCTGTCGGTGCCCGTGGGAAGGGTTTGTTGGATCCGTGACGTTGGGGAGGGTGGTTGGGCTGACTGCATGGCCTGTGCCTTGTCAGTGTAGTGGTTTAGGTGGTCCACACAGCTGTGTGTAAGGTCGTGTGGCCTGGAAATCCTGCATTGTTGGTTAGTTTAAAAGGCAAATGAGAAGAAAAAGGTAAAGGTAAAAAATAAAAAAAATGGGGTTAGTGCTCGGGTTGCCTCCCGAGAAGCGCTCGTTTATAGTCTTAAGCTAGACTTTCTCGTGTTTGAAAATTTTAGGGAGGTTTAAAGGTTTGAATATCTTCCCTCGTACTTACGACTTTATTTTCTTGATAGAGTAGGAGTCGAGTAGCGTTCACATTAAAAGTGCCGAATATTGGATTGTTTACCTCGATTGTGCTGTTTGGGAAGATATCATGTACCTTGAGAAGGATTTCTGCCCTTGCCTTCAGGTCTGTGGTAGTGATTTGGGGATCGGTTTTGTTCAACAGTATTTGGTGATTTGTTGTCTGCATGAGCTCTTCTTGTGGTTCTTCGGGTTTTGCTTCGTGTGATTCTGGCTTCCTTTGATCTCTGTCTTCTGCTTCTCGAAATTTTCGACCCTCATGCTTTGTTCATCATGTAACTCCACTTTGTCGATATAAGTCAGCTCAGGGTTTTGGCCTTCATTGACTGTTGTCCTGGCTGAGTCGAGAGCTTGAAGATTAATTGATTCATCGCCTACACAAAGTATGAGCTCACCTGTTGCAACATCAATTTTAGTTCTGGCAGTTGCTAGAAAAGGTCTTCCTAGAATTAAAAGGATTGAATTATCCTCATCCATGTCTAAAACAACAAAGTCTACTGGGAAAACAAATTTGTCGATTTTTACTAGAACATCTTCGATAATGCCCCTAGGAATTCTAACAGTTTTATCAGCTAATTGAATACTCATCCTAGTTTGTTTGGGCTTCCCTAGACCTAGTCGTTTAAACAGCGAGTAAGGCATGACGTTTATGCTTGCCCCTAGATCAGCTAACGCATTATCAATATGTAGGCTACGAATTAAACATGGAATTGTAAAACTCCCTGGGTCTTTTAATTTCTGTGGTAGTCTGTTTTGTAGCATCGCTGAGCATGTTACGTTTAGTTCCACATGGTGCTCTTCGTCTATTTTGCGTTTGTTGGTCAAGAGCTGTCTTAAAAATTTTCTTGAATCTGGCATCTGAAAAAGAGCTTCAAGAAGAGATAAGTTAATATGTAATTTCTTTAGAAGTTTAAGAAACTTACCGAACTGTTCCTCTGAATCGTCTCTTTTTAAGGCTTCAGGATAAGGTATGCGAGGTTGATATTCTTTAATTACCGGTTTTGGCTTTTCTTGTAGTACCTTTGCTTTACCTTCGTCTTCCTTCTTTTCTGGTGTTGAATTTGGCTCAGCCAATTCGTTACTGTCCTGAGCTGTGATTGCTTGAATTTGCTCCTTAGGATTGACCTCAGTGTTACTTGGTAGACGTCATTGCTGTCATTCTGACATTAGTTTTGTGAGTTGTTCGACTGCATTAGTCACTTCCTTGACTGATTTGGCATCGAGTCGTCTCTCGTTGTTTTTGACTGCTCTATCCGTTTCTTGAAGATGGTCCTCGAAGTTTGGTTTCTTTTCTTGTGGATATGACTGATTTCGGAAGTTTTAAGGAGGTTGTTGCCTTTGATTTCCTTGGTTTCCTTGCCCCCCCACAAAAAATTTGGGTGGTTCCTCCAACCTGGATTGTAAGTATTACTATAAGAATTATTATTAGGTCAAAAATTATTACCTATATAGTTCGTCTGTTCATCTTCTGCTCCTGGTTGGTAGGGTGGGTACTCAGGATTCCCCACAGTTCCATTTGCATCGCATTGCATGACTGGATGTTCCTGTGATGAACACAAATTATCAAGTTTTTTGTTCATCATCTCTAGCTGTGTTGATAACATGGTCATGACATCGATGTTGAAAACTCCTGCCGATTTTGTCGGTTTGGTCCTTGAAGCTTGCCACTGGTAATTGTTTAATGACATCTCCTCAATGAACTCGTAGGCTGCTTCTGGAGTTTTGTTGTTCAATGTTCCATCGGCGGCTGAATCTATAAGTTGTCTCATTGAGGGGTTCACACCGTTGTAAAAGGTTTGGACTTGTAGCCACAAGGGTAGACCATGGTGTGGGCACCGTCTCAAGAGATCTTTGAATCTCTCCCATGCGTCGTAGAGCGTCTCTACATCCATCTGCATAAAAGAAGAGATATCATTTCGTAATTTGGCCGATGGGAAATATTTCATCAAAAATTTTTCGGTCATCTGATCCCATGGAGTGATTAACCCTCGTTGTAACGAGTTTAACCATTGTTTAGCTTTGTTTCTTAATGAAAAAGGGAATAACCGAAGACGTATGGCATCATCAGAAACGCCGTTTATTTTGAAGGTATCACAGAACTCTAAAAAATTAGCTATATGCGTGTTCGGATCTTCGTCCTGCAAACCATCAAATTGAACAAACTGTTGAATCATCTATATTGTGTTAGGCTTTAATTCAAAATTGTTAGCAAATATAGCAGGCCTGACAATACTAGATTCTGCTCCTGTTAAATGCGGTTTCGCATAATCGAACATTGTGCGTGGAGCATTGTTGTCACCCATATCGCGTGGTGGTGGGTTGTTTTCGTCCATCCCTTCAGTAGGATTCGATCTATCTTCTTCCTCTCTCTCCGTGTAATCTAGGGCTCGCCTGGTTTCCCGACGATTCCTATGAGCGGTAGCTTCGATTTCGTTGTCGAATACCAAAGGTCCTCTCGGCTTCCTTCTAGTCATAAACTAGAGGTACCTGTTGGAAAAGAAAGAAAGAAAATTTCAGCAAACAAAAAATAAAAACAAAAAGAAAAATAAATTGCGAAAAAATAAAAATTAGGACTAAAGTAATAAAAATAGAGTTTTCTTAATATTTTAGTTCCTCGGCAACGGCGCCAAAAACTTAATAGCTGTAAAATCAGAGTTTTGATCAAACCTGGAGACTAACTCTGACAACGATATTTAGGCAAGTGTACCTATCGAACAGTAGTATAGCTAGGCAAGACCGGTTATTGAACCCAAAGGAACTAAAAGTATTAATACTCACTTTCTTTTTATTATTTAGTCTTAAAGTTAGAGTGAAGATTGCTTTTAAACTAAATTGACGACAACTAGACTAAGGACACAAAGACGAGAAGACGAATTGGAAAATAACTTTTGAGGAAAAACTGAGTTGATTTTAACGATACCCTCGGGAAGAATCCACCTAGACTTCACTTATTATCTAACTTTCAATTATACGATCTCTTTTACTTAGCTTAATCAGTGAGACTCCCTAACCTATATTAAACCCTCTCTCGAAGCGAATAACGTCTAACCCTAGGTTAATTAGTGGAACTCTCGTTCGCTTATAATAACCCCTTAGGATAGCAGTAAATCGATCAATGGACTCCCATATTAGGTTTCACCCTAATCCGGCAAAATCTCGTAACCCTATCTCTAGGCATTTGATCAACTCCGCTTAATTATGTTAGATCTTCTCTTAGGCAGGGTCTATTCCTCCTCCACCTAAGCACATTAGATTTGGATTAAGCAACACAATTAAGAACAAACTAAGTAATTTGTAACGACCCAAATTCTGTGGGCACCGAAAAAAAAAGTGTTATCGGGCCTCCGTCTTAGTAAATCGAGTTAGTAAATAATTATTAGGAGTAATTATGAGTCTAATAGTGTGTTTAATTAGATTTTTATTTAGTGAATTTAGCTCAATTTAAAGCAATTAGGAAAAAGGATCAAATTGAATAAAGAGTGAAAGTTTAATTATAGATTAAAAGAAAGTAAAAAGGATCAAAATGGCAAATATGCCATTTAGCATAAGTTGAGGCGGCATATGAAATAAAAATCTAAGATTTTTACTTAGATTTTAATTATAATATATATATATATATATATATATATATATATATATAAAGTAAATAGAAAAGAAACAAAACAAAGAAACAGAAAAAGAAACAGAGAGCATACGAAACAGGGGAAAGGAAGGAAAGAAAAGAAAAAGGAAAAACTAGGGATTTAAAGCTTGAAGTTTAAATTGGTAAGTCAATCAAGTCCTATTCTCTTAATTTTGATGTTTTAGAAGCTTTAAAGCAAGATTTTGATTAAACTAAGTTGATATTTTGAGAGTTTTTAGGTTCTTAAGTATAGTTGATGTTGAAGAAAAAGATGAATTAAAGATTAAATTGAATGAAATCTAAGTTAGAATTAGTAAAAGGATTAAATTGTAAGGTAAGCTATAAGTTTTCTACTATAGGGATTAATTTGGAAGAAATTAAAAATTAGGGCTTTATTATGAAAATTATATAATCAAGTTGAATATGGAAGGAATATAAGTAGAACCAAAGCATGAATTAAGTTAATAAAATAAGTAAACTTAACTAGGATTTAATTGCAAAATAAGCCATAAGAAAACAGTTTTAGGACAGTAGCAGAAGAGTAAATTTGAAAAATCACCAAAAATGGTAGAAATGGAAGTAGAAGTTGAACAAGATATGAAATTAAAGCTTATTGAGTCTATTTTCATATGAAAGAAACAGAGAAAGCAAATAAGTTCTGTATTTTGAGATATTCAGATTTTTGTGAGACTGGTTTAGAGTGATTTCGAGATCCCCTGTTCTGACTTGGAAAAATCATTAAAAATTGTAAAAAAATAATTGGGGGACATAATTTACATGGTTAGATTCCTTAATGAGTCTATTTATATAAGAAACAAACTAGAACATCATTTAAATTCTGTACAAAAGGATAATTAAATTTTAGCAAAGAGTGGTCGGAACTGTCAGACAACAGAACAGGGGTGATTTTAAAGAATAAACTGTACTTATTGGCTAAATAAAAAATGCTAAAAATTTTATGACAAGAAGATATGTGAGTCTAGTTTCATAGAAAATTTACGGATCTTAATTTGGAATTCTGTAACTCAAGATATAGATAATTTAGTGACAATGACTCATGTAGACAGCCTTGAAAGAACTTATAAGTAAATATTAGAATTGTGTATATAGAATGTGCAATGAAGAGGAAGAGTAGGAATTGAATTAAATTTAATTATTTATTGTAATTTAATGTTGTAATTAATAATGTAAATTATTATTATTTCCGTAGCTAACAAGGAACTCGAGACATCAACCCACAAAGGAAAGGAGAAGATCGGCTAGGAATAAATCCAAAGAGAATTCTGGTTTGTATTACTATAATTCAAGTTATTTATTATTAAATACTAATTTTATATTTATTTATTTTATGGTAAGTAAATATTGAGGAAAGTAACTTTATTGAATTAAATTTAGAAAAGTGAATTGAGTGAGAAATATATGTTAGTATTGAATTGTATTTTGATTAGTGAATGGAAAAGTGAAGTTGATATTGAAAATGAATTTTGAAATGAAAGTGAACTTAAATTGAGAATTGGAAACCCTATTAACTAGTCGGGCTAAGTCGGATATAATTTACATGCCATAGGATATGGAAGAGTACGGGTTTTTGCCGGCTTACTGATCAGGCATTTATGTGCCGACTACTGTTACTGTTACTGTTACTGATTCGACACTTTGTGTGTCGTATACTGTTACTGTTACCGTTACAGGTTCAGCACTTTGTGTGTTGAATACTGATATTGTTACTGTTACCGATTCGACACTTTGTGTGTCGTATACTGTGTACCGTTAAGGCACAATGTGCCGTACTGGTGTGTGGGTTGGAATCCGTGTATCCGTCGAGTCCGAGTCAAGTTAATAGGGACAATGAAATAAATTTATTGATAAAACTAAATTTGAAAGATATGGCATATGAAAAAGGTGAGAATTGAAATATAGAAATCAAAATTGTATGTATATATAAATATACATATAAGATTGAATTATTTATTAAGTGATGATAATTGTAATGTAAAAGTATGTGTGCGATTTAATGTAACTAGTTATAAATTGAATTATAGTAATACCACTGAGTATATGCATACTCAGTGTAGGTTGTTTCCGTGCGCAGGTTGTAGAAGTCAAGTACGGAACCAGCATCCGAAGCCAGACCCGACTTCAGCAGACTTTTGGTGATGTATACTTTCTTTTGGTAATGTGGCATGTACATAGGTTGTATATAAAGGTTATTATATTTTGAATGTAAAGGTTAAAAATGTTAGTATTACAAGTTTAAGAATTATAATGAAAGAAGTTTATCTATTTTAATCTAACTAATACTTTGATAAATTTAAGTTGATATTATGTTGATTGAGTTTGATTAGAAGGTATTTAGAATAGAAAATGAATATATGAAATGAATTGGTTATGATTGAAATGAATACGGTTTAAATTGCAGGGGGTATTATATGATAATAAGCAGAAATGCTGCTGAAATTTATATTAAACAAAATATATTCTGAAATACGTAAACGAGTCCTATTTCACTTTTAATTCAGACTTTAGACTTTGAAAGTTCATTATAGGGATTAGTTATTAAAGTTATACTATGAATGTTTTTTTTTAGAATTTTTTTGTAAATTGTCTGATATATCCGGTAATGCCTCGTAACCCTGTTTCGGTGATGGTTCGGGGTTGGGGGTGTTACATAATTTATCATATATCTTTAAAAATCAAATAATAAAATCCATCTAGGTTTCATCCCCTTCAGGTATCTGAGGGGTTTAGTTCATAACAAAATAACAAACCATCGCAAGAGAAAAGATAAAACAAAACATAAGAAAAATCCTAAAACCCCCTGAAGGAACCGAAGGAGAATTCCGCCGTCTTGAGTATAATTCCGGCTTCTTGGGATGGATCAACTGACTATCCTTCGTGTTATTCCCTAACTCTGAACTTCTCGGCTTGGCTCCTTGGCCTCGCTTTCGCTCCCTTTAACTGGTGATACTTGGGTCTTATTTATAGTCTCTTGGAACACAATTCTTTCTCCCTAAGTATCCTTTTCCGACTAAAATTGTTCTTTCCAGCGTCAGAGGCACGGCCATGTCACACGCCCGTGTGAATCAAGACCTGACCGTATTCAGATTTCTCTTGAGGCACGGCCGTGTGTGACGGGGTTGAGGCCGTGCTCTAGGTGTTCATCGAGGCACGGCCGTGTATACTTTGGGTCAGGCCGTGCCGATTTTGTGCTAAGGCCCACTTACTTCGTTTTAGGCCCGTTTTGTGTTCTTTTCATCCTCGGGTGCTTTCTTGGGTATAAGACATGAAAAGAAAGGATTACAAGCACCTTTTTATATAAAACAAGGGATAAATCGTCCAAAAGCATATTAAATGTGGGATAAAAATATGTTGCTTTTATGGTTTATCAAAGATTCATTGACACAATTTATTCATCATCTTCACTAATAAGTTTAGTAGTCATACCCTTTCATGGTATCAGTCGCTCGGTAACTGCTCCTAGTGTGCATGTCATGTCCACGCATACCACTGATCTTGTTATGCATACCGCTGATCATGTTCTCGTTGATACTTCTGATTCTTCCTTCTCCGGTGATCGGTTAGTTAGTTCGTTTCCTCGACATGAGATTGTTAAATTGGACGACAGTACGTTTCTTCAATGGCAAAAGCAAGTTCGTCTCATTCTTACTGGTTATGGTTTAGAAGGTTTTCTTGATGGATCGGTGACTGCTCCTGCCAAATATGCTCAAACAAACGATGGATCTCGACTTATCAATCCAGCAGTTTAAGCCTTTAATCAACAAAACAGTTTGCTTACCTCGTGGTTGCTATCCACTATTAGCTCCTCGCGTCTTCCTTCATTCAACCATGTTGAGACGGCCTCGGATGTATGGACGATGGCCACGAAGCTCTTCGCTGCAGATACTCACGCCAAACAATCCCGGTTACGTCTTGAACTTCATTCGCTTCAAAAAGGTAATCTCTCGATCTCTGATCTTGTTGCTAAGATGCAGGGATTATGTGCTCTCTTGGAGGCATCGGGATCCTTCGTTTCCGAGGATGACCGAACCGACATACTTCTGGCAAGTCTTCCCCCTGAGTTTGTGCCATAGTCTCGTCGGTTTCTCTCTCTCCGATCTCCTTGCCCCTTGAACGTGTGGTGGACACCTTGCTCGAGTTCGAACAGCGTCAAGCACGTGCTGTTCAGGATGTTCTTCTCGCGGCGAATCTGGTCGAACGCCCCTCCTCTGACACGGCGGAAGCTCCTGGTTGTGGCGGTTGCTCCTTTTCCCGTGGACGGGGTCGAGGTTTTCGCCCTCGTGTTCAGTGTCAGATCTGTAGTCACTATGGCCATTTTGTACAACACTACTTCTACCGGTACCGTCGTGATGATCAGTCTCCTGATGATCCAAAAACTTGGTCTGGCGTTGATGCGAATTCTGGAAGAGAGAATATTCAAGATGTCAATTGGAATGGTCAAAATTGGGGCACATACAGTCAACCGAAAGTTTTAAATCCAAGAGAGGGGTTCGGTTCTCAAGGAAATTGGCCGGTGGTGGATCAAGTAGCTACACGTGGGCCGATCGGTGCAAGACCAATTTCAAGTGGATTTCCACCTTTTCAACACGCAAGGCGTGGTTATGGTGGGCCCGATAGTGATGCACGGCGTGAGTATGATGGGGACCCTAAGGTTTAATTTCATGTTCAATTTCATGGACAATCTGGTGGGCCCTCTAATGCGCATGTTAATGCTTACTTTAATAGGCAATCTGGGCCGTATGGTCCTGGCTCTCATAGACCGCATGAAATTGGAAATCATCCTGTGCCTCGTGGATCGGTTCAAACACGGACTTCGGATGAACAAAATTATTCTACACCTAATGCCTATTATGTTACTATTCATCCATCTCGAGAAGTTGGTGATCCTGATATTCCATAGCGCACAAAACCGAGAGCTCGAGTCTTTCCTGTTGATTCCTCTCTGTACGACTCCTCTCAGTTTGTTGGGCTACCTCCACGGGTTTCTAACTTACATGCATCTGATTATTCTGATGCCACAGCTTATGATTCAAATTTTAACAATACAAGTTCGTATGATCCGCTGTCAGTAAGAAATGCGACCTGGTGCAGACTCGGGTGCCACTCACCGCTTGTGTCAGAATACATCTGCTCTCAATTCCTCTAACCCGTATACAGGTACCTCTTCACTTAAAATGGGTAATGACGCCTCTACTAAAATTGCTTCTATTGGGAATTCGATGTTTGCTACAGAGAAGAAAGTCTTACACTTATCAAATGTTTTGTGTGTACCTAGCATTCGCAAGAACTTGCTTTCTGTGTCTAAATTTGCTGCTGATAACAAAGTCTTTTTTGAGTTTCACCCTTCCTATTGTGTGGTTAAGGATATTCAAACGCAGGAAATATTGATGCGGGGCTGAGTTCGTGATGGATTTTATTATTTTTCGGCCAACTTGACGGATGAATTTCTAGTGGTGCATAATGCCTCCGTTCGAGACACTACCTTGAGTAATAATGTGTTTACATTGTGGCATAGGAGACTAGGCCATCATTCTCCTACTATAGTGAAAAATGTTCTTAGTAAATGTCACATTACGTTCAATAAAAATTGTTTTGATGAAGTATGTGTAGCATGTCAGCAAGGGAAATCACACAAATTACCGTTCACACAATCCCTCACAAAGTATGATGATTTTTTTGACTTGTAGTTTCTGATCTCTGGGGACCAGCTTCTGTTTCATCTGACGGAAATCTTTACTATATATCCTTCATTGATATGTGTAGTCGTTTCACGTGGATTTATTTGATTAAACGTAAATCTCAAGCTCTTGATTGTTTTATACAGTTTTGACAGATGGTTCAGACTCAATTTGGGAAATGTATTAAGAAATTTCAGAGCGATTGGGGTGGTGAATTTCAGACGTTTGCATCTGTCCTAGCCAGTCATGGTATTCTTCACCGATTATCTTGCCCTTATACGTCGGAACAGAATGGGGTAGCTGAACGTAAACATCGTCATATTGTGGAAACTGGTCTTACCTTGTTAGCTCAGGCTAATGTACCTATGAACTACTGGGGTTATGCTTTTCGCAGTGCTGTGCATCTAATTAATCGACTATCCATATCGATATTAGGTGATCAATCTCCGTATCAGCGTTTGTATGGTCATCCACCAGAGTATGAGCATCTTTGAGTTTTTGGGTGCTGTTGCTTTCCCTGTTTACGACCGTTTGTTCGACATAAGCTTGACTATCGTGCTCAACCTTCTATGTTTCTTGGGTACAGCTCTCAGCATAAAGGTTATTTCTGTTTACTATCAAATGGGAAGGTCATTATTTCTCGTCATGTGATTTTCGATGAACAAAAGTTCTTGTTCTCGTCTCTTGGTTCTCTTTATGGTCAATAGTCTCCACCCATGAGTCTTCCTACATATGTTCCCGTTGTCAGACCGCTGATTCCTCAAAGTAGTGCAGCATGTTCTAGAGATCGTGGAAATCCATCGGTTGACTCTATAAATGCCCAACCACATACCAGTGCAACCAGTGCTTCATCATCTACCTCCAACTCATCTACCTCCAGGTCTTTCGAAAACACCAATGTTTTGTGAACTGCATTAAGCCCTTCAGCAAATGGCTCACTGGAAGAATTGCCGACTATTGAAGTTGTTCCTACTGTGAGAGAACGTAAGCCTATTAACACCCATTCAATAGTTACTAGGGCTAAAGTGGGAATATTTAAGCCAAAAGTGTTATCTGTTGATATAGCTGATTTTGAGCCAAACTCGGTTGAAGAGGCTCTTGCTCATCCTGAATGGCGCCAGGTAGTTCAAGCTGAGTTTGATGCTTTGTTAGCCAACTCCACCTGGGCTCTTGTTCCTCTTCCGTCTGGTCGCAAAGCAATTGATTGCAAATGGTTGTTTAAAGTAAAAAAAGAATCCTGACGGATCCATTGATTGGCGGAAGGCTCGGTTAGTTGCCAAAAGATGCTCTCAAGTACCGGGATGTGATTTCACAGAAACATTCAGTCCAGTGGTCAAACCAGCAACTATATGTGTTATTATTTCTGTTGCTGTGTCTCGTGGGTGGCAACTCAGGCAAGTTGATATGAATAATGCATTTTTAAACGGAGATTTAACTGATGAAGTTTTCATGCAGCAACCCCCGGGGTTTGTTCAATATGGTTCGCATGGTGAACAGCTAGTGTGTCGTCTGACTAAAGCCCTCTATGGTTTACGACAAGCACCCCGTGCCTGGTTTGACAAGTTGAGAACATATCTTGTTGATAATGGATTTAGGGTTTCTAAGTCTGATGCTTCATTATTTGTGAAGGTTCTTAACAAGCTTACGTTGTATGTTCTTGTTTATGTGGATGACATTATTGTAACTGGAGATTCGTCTGCTAAAATTGCTAGCTTTATTCAGCAACTTAACGACAAATTTGCTCTTAAAGATTTGGGTGAGCTTCATTATTTTCTGGGGGTTGAGGTGAGCAAATCTACTTCTGGTAGTCTTCATTTGTGTCAACAGAAATATATTAAGGAGCTTCTTACTCGCTGTTCTATGGATAATGCGAAACCTATTCATACACCAATGGTTAGTTCGCCTGTGATGTCTAAAGATGAAGGTGAACAACTTGCTGATCCAACTGAGTATCGGAGTTTAGCTGGAGCTCTTCAATATATTGTCTTAACTCGACCGAATATTTCATATGCAGTAAATCGGGTCTGTTAGTTCATGCATGCTCCCACTACAGTACATATGATAGCTCTAAAACGTATTCTGCGGTATCTACGTGGTACACTATCTCATGGTCTGGTTTTTCGTCCATCTGATAGACTTTCTTTGGTCAGCTATGCGGATGCAAATTGGGGGCTTGATTTTGATGATCGTCGATCCACAACAGGATATTGTGTATATTTTGGGAATGTTCCTATCTCATGGTGTTCCAAGAAACAGCAAGTCGTGTCTCAATCCACGGCTGAGGCTGAGTATCGGAGTTTAGCCACAGCCACTAGTGATATTGCGTGGCTCGTTTCTCTTTTGTCCGAGTTAAAACTCACTTCTGCTGATGTTCCTACTGTATGGTGTGATAACACCAGTGCTATTGCTGTTGCAGCTAATCCGGTTCTACACTTCAAGTTCAAGCATGTTGAACTTGATCTGTTTTTTGTTCGTGAAAAGGTGGCTAAAGGCGAATTAATTGTTGGTGAAGTTCCGGCCTGTGATCAAGTTGCGGATATTGTAATAGCCCAATTTTGACCCTAATCAGAATAGTGGTTTTGAGACCACAAATCCGAGTCTAAAAAATATTTAAATATTATTTTCCATGTTAATTATGTGTGAATTATTATGTGTGATATTTTCGTGATTTAATTTTATTGTTTGGGTGCCGAATTATTAAAATGGGCTTAATCGCATAAATTGAAAATTTGATAGTTTAATGTGTAAGGGCTAAACTGTTGATGTCTTTTTAAATGGAAGCATTAAAGTTGTAATTTGCCCAATTTTAACTATAGTGGACGGCAATGGGCTAATATGGCCATTAAATTTATGTTTGTAAATAATATTAAATAAGGTTATATATGTTAATTAATAATAATGTATTATAAAACATAATATAATAATAAAACATTTAGTAAGTGGCCATGCATTGCTATCATCTTCTTCTTTGCCGAAAAACACAAAGAAATAAGAAGATAAAAACAAGTTTAGGGTTTGGCACTTTGATCATTTGATTTTGATCAAGAACCAAATAAATCAGATCTGGATCAGGAAAAAAACGAAAGTAGTCGATTAGTCGATTCTACCGACCGTTGACGTCCGAGGTAAGTCCTTAAGTAATAAAACATTGTAAATTATGTACGTAACTTAGTATATGCTGATTTGGTAATTTTGTAACTATAATGTTGAGTAGCCGAATGTGATTATACCTAGAATTTGATATGATCAAGTTTAGTTCAGCTGAGATATGATGTTTGAAAGTTCATACAAGAATTATGAAATGCATATAAGTTTGTGAGACAATTTATAGTACCGTTATTCAGGCCGTGGGCCTAGCAAGCCTTGTGCTGGTGAACTTAATCGGGCTTCGTGCCTAGCAGGCTTATTGCCGGTGAATAAATATCAGACCGTGGGTCTAGCAGGCTTTGTGCCGGTGGATAATATCAGGCTTTATGCCTAGCAGGCTTTATGCCGGTGATTTATTATAAGTGTATGCTTCAATAGATTTTTAACGATGTGGAGTTTAAATATGGCAAATAAGCTCAATGTTCAGGTATGTGAAAATCTAATGGTTGTGAGAGATAAGGTAAATTATTAAATTGTTATTTGATACTAGTTATATGTGATACAATTGAGGAATATATGTAAATTTTAGTAAGTTTATTCGGCCTTATAAATGAATAGTATGACATTATGGAATTGATTTTAGATATGAGCATAGATGTGTCTTATATATTCGGCCAAATTGGTAAGTGCATATGTGATGTTTATTGAGCAAGTAAGTTGACAAAATGCTCTTGTATATGTTAAAATAAGGTAAGTCAGTTGTTGAATTGATTATATAAATGTTAAAGTTACAAATGAAAAAAAATGTGAATGTATATGTGATTGTGTATATTTCTGCCAAATGGGGTATATGTGATTTTAATAGTGAGATTTATATAAGTTCATGTGTATTTGTACAATTAGCCATATGATATGTGTATGAAAGATTTAAATGATAACCTTGTATTTGAGAACATGTATATTCGGTTTTGTTAACTTAGTGTTAATATATATAATAGTTGGTATATATATAATTGCTTATGACTTACTAAGCTTAAATAGCTTACTCTGTGTGTATTCTTGTTTACTTTTGTTTATAGATTTGGATATACGTTACGAGCTCGAGGATCGTCAGCAAGACTACTCACACTATCGACAGTTTCCTTTGATATTTTTACTAAGTTGAAAATTTTAATATATGGCATGTATAGCATGGTAAAAGGTGGAATAGGAATTAGGTACTTTGTATGTAATTAATGGCCATGCGAAGATGGCTTATCTTGTTTTGATTGATTTGGGTTCTGTGTTTATGGTTGATAATGGTCGTTGAAAAATGAGTTTCTATTTATGCATATTCCATTATGGTATATGTTCATGATAGGTAAGTATGTGATATGTTTTTAAGTTAGATATGTTGAACTTGGTTATGTAATTAATATAAGTATATTTGATATGTTTTGTACGATGGAATGACTTATTAAGAAGTGGACTAAACTGAATGTATACATATAGACATTTTGGTTGTGGATAAGTGTAATTTATGTGTAATAAGTTTTAGTAAGTGTATGAACTTATATGATGTAATTTGGTTTTTCATGATATAAAGATTTGGATTGGATAAATAGGTATAAGGTTGGGTTTAGTCAATAAGTTATGAATAAATTTGTTTGTATTGATGGTGTTAATTAGATACATTCGGTTATGGAATGAATTTGTGATAGATGTTTGAATGTGATGATAATGGATTTAGTTTTGTAATTAGATTTTGAAAAAAATTATATTGGTAAATGGTAAGTTTTCGTTTTAATTTTGGTTATGTGAGAAATAATGGATATGTTCCATAATCAATTTGAATATATATAATGTGACATAAATTCGAATACAAAAATCAAGTAGGTAGGTGTATATACATTCGACCTAAGAATTTGACTAGGAAATTATGCATGTATTTATATAGGTATTCGACTATACTTGTTTGAAATATTTGATGGTTGTTAATTAATTGTTCTTTATGGGATATTTGTGAGATTATGGAAAAGTGATTAATATGTTATATAAGAACATGGGTGTATTAATTTTGAAAGGTAATATAATTAGGTATATCATTTACCTGTTTAAATGGTTGATATGCATAATAAATTAATCAAGTTGTTTAGCATAATATTCGAATAGTACATGGAATGAGTGACTAAACATGTGGTTTATTTGATTAATGATACGTATTAAAATAATTAAGTATAAATGCTTTTGATATTTGTTAATAAATGAAATTGAAATAATGAATGTCCTATTGTTTGGTAAGTATAAGATGATAGATATGTTTGAATTTATAAAGATTAGTATGGTTTGATTTAAATAGAAAATGAACAACCTCATTCTGTTTGGATGATTCAATACATAAACGCTAGCTTTAATCTGAATGTTAAGTATGTGAATATAATATGTTAGGTATTGATTGTTTTTACTCTTGAATGTGCATGATATGTTTATAAAAAAAATTTGTCTGTTCTGAGTGATGTCTTATTTGGTAATACCTCGTAACCCTAATCCGGTGATGGATACGGGCTAGAGGTGTTACAGATATTCTTACTAAGCCGTTGTCTGTATCTCTGTTTACTCGATTTCGTCATCTTCTTCAGATTGTGTCTCTAGAAGAAGCTAGGTGAATGTTATAGTATAAGTCATGTGTTTAATATGGTAAATAGAGGTTAGCATTCTGTTGTGAGCTAGCATTCTGTTATGAGCTAACAATTTATCAGTTAGGCATTGATGCCTATATAATGTGTGTATCAAGATTCATTAAAGGCAAGATTCATTGACACAATTTATTCATCATCTTCACTAATAAGTTTAGTAGTCATACTCTTTCACACTGAAGGTTGTTGACAAGACCATAACCGCAGATGTTTGCTTGTTAATTCCTCCATTTCAGAAACATGTTTTTCTTTCAAGGATTTGGAGCCAAACAGGTTCAAAATCAAGTTTCTAAGGCACTTGTGAAGAAAACCATGACTGGATAAAACATTTTCCTTGCCGACAATATCATCAAAGCTGTCCATGTACCAACTTTGAACCAGTTTCCCTTCTTGTTGGAAAATGAAACGGTTAACATCAGTATCAGTGGAAACAACAATCTGTCGACCAACCAAACTAGTTTTAAACAACGAACCGTACCTGAAAATATAGAATTTAAAACGATTAAGACAATGATAAACGAACCTCACGTGTCATTACATAATTTACATTACCAATTCATGCATTATATACACAACCTGTTGGTTCTCTTTTTGATGAATGGTGAAACATCGGAGATACTGAAGAGTAAAGAGCTGAAATGACTCACCCACAACCGGTAAACCCATGGAACCTGGTGGGAGCTTGCCATTGCACCTTGGGTTCTTCTAGTGGTATATCCATAGCACAATGCTTAAAAACAAGACTATCAAGCAAAGCAGGGGATACAACATTTTTGGTTTCAATGGAGGTAAAGAAGAGGTACAGCTGTATAAATAGCATTGCATTGTGACCAAGTTTTAATACAATTGTTATAACATAATCTTAATCTGAAATGGGGGCTGACGGCATTCATTATTGTCTCATTGGATGGTTTTGAAAGTAGATTTCATATTTACAGTCTTTTGAATCTCGATTGTCACCCGCGGCTATAGTTCATTCTTCTGCAAATTTAGGCTCCTTTGAATTGGATTTTACCCATGGTGAGATGGAATATTGGGTGAATATTCCTTTTCACTGGACTGGTTTCTCCATGACTATCCAAGCTAGCTTATCACAATCACGTTTACTAATTCTAGATCTTTGAACCATCCTAAACTACCAAAGAGCTGTATTATTCTGCACTGTTGACTCAAAGATACATACCATTCTATAAACGTTAAAAAAAAGGAAATAAAGAAATAAAAATAAAAAAGGAAAAATAAAAAAAATGATTAAAAAGTATAGGGAATAGTTTGACTTAAATTTTTCATTTAAAGAATGATTAAAATGCTACAAATCAATAACATTAGTAATCTTTTTCATGACAAATTAAAGTTCTATGACCAAAACTTATTTCATACCATACATAAGTGATTGTTTTTATAGTTTATCTTAATACTAATTAAGAAAATGATTAAATTAGATAAACTCATGGTAATATTGGCCAACAAAAACTTAGTTTGTTGGTTAAAACTAGAGGTGCTCATGGGCAACGCCAAGTCCGGATTGAACCTATATCAGATATCTAAACCTATTTTTCAATCCCATATCGGGCTTACTCTTTTTCCCAAGCTCAGCCTAATTTAAGAAATGTAAACTTGTGTTCGACCCGACCTACCATATTTAAATTTTTTTAGATTAGATTTTATTTAAAATATTTTTTTAAATATAATACACTAAATGCACTAAAAAATGTTAAAATAAAAGTTTTTTAACACATTAAAAATACATTAAAAATATTTATATTAAAAAACACTACCATAAATATAATAAATGTTTTATTATATTAAAAAACACAAATAAATATAATAAATATTTTATTATATTAAATATGTTTTTTAAACTTTTATATTTTGGGTTGAGTTATCTAGTTGGGTAAGTTTTTTTTTAAGTTTTGAATAATAAATTTAATTGTTAATGGGTTAGCGATTTAATATAAACATAAATATATAATTATTATTTAACATATATAATTAATATAATTTTTTTATAACATAATATATCCAGGTTAGACTAAGCTTGAGCTAAAAAAATCTTGCCAAAAACCTAACCCATATAAAAACATATTTTAAATTTTACTTAAGCCCATTTTTTAGGTCTCATATCTTGTCTAAACTTTTCCATTTTTTGAGCGAGCTTTTAAAGCTGAGCAGATGGCTCGACCAATAAACAGGTTTAGTTAAGACAGAAACCCTAGGTTCTTAAGTATCAATATTCGTGTCCTACCATACTTAAAAAGAAAAAGTCATAGTAATATTGGAAAACATTTTCTATTCATATGAATTTCTGTTTATTATTTTAGATTAATTATTAATTAATGTCACACTTATACATCAATTAAAAATTAACATTTAATATAAAAAATAGATGTATTAGGTCAAAGGCAGAACAGGCATCTCAACCAGTCTGATAATATATGTAGTTTGAAAGGCATTCATTTCATTTTTCTTTACATTTAAGGACCAAATCTAAGATACAACACTATGGCACACCTAATCCAAGAAGTAAGATCAACACATACATGTTCCTCCATTGACAAATGACAAAGAATCAATCGCCGCCGACTTGTCTCTTCCACGAGTCTTCCACTATCAGCTCATCACTCCCCAATCTTCATAACTGAAATGTTATACCAAAGGTTATTCTGTCATGCTAAACCCTAAAGTAGAAAGCAATGGCATCAGTCAAGGCCTGATGATCAATCTCGCCTTCCATAAGGCAAGTAGCGCCGACTGATCAAGGGTATTTTCCGCTCTCGAAGTTCCTTCATGGCAATCTATCATAATGCCAAAAGAAAGAGAGTTATAGTGAAGTAAAAGCAATGTACTTTTGGTTTGTAGGATATATAGGGAACATTCTCACGAATCATACAGCTTGGTATACAGGAACATAACCAAAAGAAAAAAACCTTGCTTACGACTATTAAATTGCATAGCTGATGCAAGATCAGCCAAAACAAGACAAAGAAGAAATAACAAGAACATGACAAGGATATATGAATGTCACAACCTTTGCATATAACACTACAACATGGATATACATTTATAACATATCAAAATATATATGAATATAAAACATCTAGGTGAAGCATAGAAATTGGAAAGAAAGCTGGCAAATGAAGTAAATGAGATAAATAAAAGCTTTTGTGACAATCAAGTAAAGGCCAAACAAGGAACGATAAGGGAAAACACCCGAATGAAACTAAAGCTCCTGTGTAAACCTTAGCAAGATAAAACCGATACACATAACTGTTGGTGTTTAAGACAAGGTTGAGTCAGCTGAGCAGCAAGCTTGTGCAGCAAGCCTCGATGCTTGGTGAAGAAGCAAAGCAGAAATTTGCTAAGAAAACAAGAACAGATCAAGAAACAAGAAAAAATGGAGCATAAAATGGATGAAAATCTAATGATTTTTCATTACAAAAAACATTGGCTTACTGCCATTACATATATCAGACTTTGACAAAGCAAATTAAAGCAAATTTTCACCTAATACTTACCTAATCCCACTAATTACATTGGAGTAAGCAAAGCTTAACTTGTAAACTTTAACAAAGCTGATATGTCAGCTCAATCACCACCTAATTACATCAAATATCAGCCTAACATAGTTCCAAATGAACTAAATTACATTACATTAACTAGAGATTACAAAATGGACAAAATGGCACAAGTTAACACATGCAATAATAGCTCCTGCATGGCCACCTTTTTTGCTGCATGAGCTGCTTCTTTGGTGCTGCATGGGAGGCCATATTCTAACAATAACATGTATTGCCAATAGTGATAGAATGTGGCAATCTCATATAAGTGTTCAAACCGCTAGCGCTTTAGTATCAAGCTCACGCACAGCCTTACCAATTTTTCATAAGGAACAATATAACAAAAAGAGCAGCAAATATGAGAAATATAGTTATTAACATAATCTTTACCTTGAGTGTATGGGTCAGTCTCACACTCCAACTCAACCATAACTGGAGCATTAATTCATACTGTTGATGGGAAAAAGATGTTCAGAAATATAATATAACAAGAACCATGATAAACCGTAATATATACATATTTTAATCCCACATTTGGCATACTTTGGGATGATTTATCCCTTGAATTGTGGAATTTGATGCTCATAATCCTTTAATTTCATGTTTTATACTTAGAAGAGCATATGAGGATGAAAAGAACGAGAAACGGGCCAAAAACGGAGAAAATGGGCCAAAGTAAGAAATCTACACGGCCTGAAGTTCGCCACACGGTCGTGCCACTTTAGCAAACTCAAACACGGCCCAAGGCTCGATTCACACAGGCGTGTGCCACGGGTGTGTCCCTGCCGTGACCCATTTTAATTTCACTCGGATTAGGATACTTGTGGGCCAAGTAAGGCATTCCGAAAGCCTATATATACACCCTAGAGGGCAACCTAACGGGAGAGTTCGACAGAAGCCTCTGTTAGGGCTTTTGACAGGAGCAAAGCCAGAAAGAGCTGAAATTAGGGAATTACTCGAAGAAAGCCAGTTGATCCATCTCAGAAGCCGGAATTACACTCAAGACTGATGATCTTCCCTTCAATTTCCTTCAGGGGGTTTTACGGTTTTTCTTTATGTTTTGTTATTTAATTTCTTCTGAGATGTATTGATAAACCGTAAAAGTAACATATTTTAGACCCACATTTAATATGTTTTTGGATGATTTTTCCCTTGTTTTATATAAAAAGGTACTTTTAATCCTTTCTTTTCATGTCTTATACCTAGGAAAGCACTCAAGGATGAAAAGAACACAAAACGGGCCTAAAACGGAGTAAATGGGCCTTAGCACGAAATCGACACGGCTTGGCCCAAAGCATACACGGTCGTGCCTCGACAAACACCTAGAGCATGGCCTCAACTCCTTCACACACTGCCGTGCCTCAAGAGAAATTCGAACACGGTCAGGTCTCGATTCACACGGGCATGTGCCATGACCGTGCCTCTGTCGCTGGAAAGAGCAATTTTAGTCGAAAAAGGATACTTAGGGAGAAAGAATCGCATTCCAAGAGCCTATAAAAAACCCCCAAGTATCACATTTTAAAGGGAACGAAAGCAAGGCCAAGGAGCCAAGCCGAGAAGGTCAGAGTTAGGGAATAACGTGAGGATAGCCAGTTGATCCATCCCTAGAAGCCGGAGTTATACTCAAGACGGCGGAATTCTCCTTCCATTCCTTCAGGGGGTTTTAGGGTTTTTCCTATGTTTTGTTTTATCTTTTCTCTTGCGATGGTTTGTTTATTCATTATGAACTAAACCCCTCAGATACCTGAAGGGGATGAAACCTAGATGGATTTTATTATTTGATTTTTAAGTTATATGATAAATTACTTAGTTTGTTCTTAATTATGTTGCTTAATCCAAATCTAATGTGCTTAGGTGAAGGAGGAATAGACCCTGCCTAAGAGAAGATCTAACATAATTAAGCGGAGTTGATCAAACGCCTAGAGATAAGGTTACGAGATTTTTCTGGATTAGGGTGAAACCTAATATGGGAGTCCATTGATCGATTTACTGCTATCCTAGGGGGTTATTATAAGTGAACGAGAGTTCCACTAATTAACTTAGGGTTAGATGTTATTCGCCTCGAGAGAGGGTTTAATATAGGTTAGAGAGTCTTATGGATCAAGCTAAGCAAAAGAAATCATATAATTTAGGATTAGATAATAAGAGAAATCTAGGTGGATTCTTCCCGAGGGTGTCATCAAAATCAACTGAGTTTTTCCTCAAAGTTATTTTCCAATTCGTCTTCTTGTCTTTGTGTCTTTAGTTTAGCTGCCGACAATTTAGTTTAAAAAGTAATCTTCACTCTAACTTTAAGGTTAAATAATAAAAAGAAAGTGAGTATTAATACTTTTAGTTCCTTTGGGTTCGATAACCAGTCTTGCCTAAGCTATACTACTGTTCGATAGGTACACTTGCCTTAATATCGTTGTCAGAGTTAGTCTCCAGGTTTGATCATTCTTTTATAAATATTTAAAGCTCTGATTTACAGCGATCATGTATTCTTTTATAAACATGAACTAAACCCCTCAAATACCTGAGGGGGATGAAACCTAAGACGGATGTTGTTATTGTTTTCTGAACTATATGATAAATACTTAATTTGTTCTTAATTATGTGTTCTTAATTCTTGCTTTGATATTTCAGGATATTGATTCAAGTATTGATGTGCTTAGGCAGTTGAGCAAAAGTCCCTGTTTAAGAGTAGATCTAGCATAGTTAAGCGGAGTTGATCGCACTCCTAGAGATAGGACAATGAAAATCTATCGGATTAGGGTCAAACCTAATATGGGAGTCCATAGATCGAGTTAATGCAACACTAGGGGTTTTAATTAGAAAGAGATTTCAATTAATCAACCTAGGGTTAGACGTTAATAGCCTCGAAAGAGGTATTATAATATAAATTAGGGAATCCTACGGATCAAGTCAAGTGAATAAATCGTCTGGTTCAGAGTTAAATAACAAGTGAAGTCTAGGTGGATTCTTCCTCGGGTATTGTCTTAATCAATTGGTTTTCCCAAAAGTATTTCCCCAATTCATTCTCTGTGTCTTAGCATCTTTAGCTTAGTAATTAGTTAGTTTTAGATTAAACATCAATTCCCTTAATTCTTAGGCTAAATAATAGAAAGATAGTCATTGCTAGTACTCTTGGTCCTTGAGGATACGATATTTTCCGGTCTTGACATAGCTACACTACTAAACGATAGGTGCGCTTGCCTTATTCGTTGTCATAGTTAGATTGGACACGATCAAAGCACTATACCCCCGAAATCTAAACTTTATTAAGTAAACATGATTTGCAGGGCACAGGTGCCCAAGATCCTAGAACGCTTGTATTTGGTCATATACTTCGATGTTTTGCGAGTCGTTTTTGTCTTTAGCATCCTGGTCTTCTTTTTCCTCAGTTTCAATAGGTTCCAAAGGATCAATATCATTGTTATTGTTTTCCAACTCCTCCTCAGCTCCTTTCTAAACACCATAAAGATAATTTTTTAGACAATAACTCTTTTTATCAATTATATGTAATTTCTTTCTCATATATATATAAATCCTTACTTCAATCTCAAGCTCTGGTGGCTCATCCTCATAACTGTAGCAGCAATTTCAACAACCTAAAGTCAATTTTTGAGCTAAAAAGAAAAGGTTGAAATATTGACATTAAAGACGAAAGCAAAGCAGAGAACACAAAAGGCATCTCCCTTTGTTTGATTGCTTAGAAAAAGTTCATAAAAAAATCCCCATACCCAGCTAGAAATTTTGAAATTCGCAGACAATTGAAGAATAAATACTTAAAACCCATTTCTCAAAATTTTCCTTTATTTATCAAAACTTCAACAGAAACTAGAAATATAATCTAATGGCCGAGCCAAATGCATTAAAAAAAACAAAATACAGAGAACTATATATGCACATAATGATAAAGGTTTAAACTTTTTGTTTTGTGTAGTAGCAATGAACATAATCATTGTTCTCTTAAGAAGTTGGTAGAAATTTGTTGTCGCAATGATTTTATTGTAACACCCCCTACCCGTATTCATTGTCGGAATAGGGTACGAGGCATTTCCGGAGTTTACGATTTTTTTTACTCAATATAACCCCTTTATAAATATCTAGCCTTCCCTGCAAATTTTTAAACCGAGACCAATTCACATCAACCAATCCAATTCAACATATTTTCAAAATAGATCCATGCATATTTATAAGATAATCTCGTTACGTACTAAAACTAAAATTTGTTAGCCATACCAATGGCTGACCTTACATTCATTTCATATTAACATCTACTTTATTAGCTTATTACATGCCATTGATTTCCAAAATAAAGTTTCTTTATATACCAAAATCTTGGGGTTGATAGTGTGATGTGTCTCCTACCGAATCCGACCTCTGAGCTCTTAACACTACAAAACAGGGAAAAAGGAAACAGGGTAAGCACTTTGTGCTTAGTAAGCCCATGTCACAAGAATTATACTTACCTAATATTTTCAATACAATGTAATAAACATTCATATATCCATTCAATGCACTATTACCCTAACATGCACAAACTCAACTTTCAAGTTAGTTCAATAATTTCCATGTATCAGTAATATATACCATTATTGATGAACTCATCAATACCATGATTTCCATTCCCTTATTATTTTTCCATATTTATCCCATTGAATTTCTTGGAATTTTCGATGGATTTTTAGAGGTACACTTTAGTGTACAAATCCACGTTCGTCAATTCATGTTCATGTGCGCACATTTCCATTTCAGAGAGCACACTCCCGCGAACCTCATCCTTACAGCAGGATTACCAGTCCAGGCTAAATCCCCTGTAATATAAACTCATAGAGTATTGTCGGGATTACCAGTCCAGGCTAAACCCCCTGCAACGACAATTACTCTAATGAGCTTGGATCTGAATTACCAGTCCAGGCTAAATTCAGACCCTAATCCGGATTACCCATCCGGGCTAAATCCATTTTCCACATATTCTTTGGGAGGGCTATATTAGGATAGGATCATCCGTCTGGGCTAGATCCTTTTTACCGTCAATTCCTTTTCAGAGATCCATCGAATTTTCCTTTCATTCAACCGGGATTTCTTCCCCTTTTTACCAAATATATCAATGTTTCATCAATTTTCATACAATGAACATTCAAATTATATTCACATCAACAACATACATTTCAAGTATTTAAGAATATAATTCAGGTTACATGAACTTACCTTGATACTAGTTCGTATACAAAATCTACTAATCCGGAACTTTTTCCTTTCCTCGGTCTAGCTTCATATTTGAGTTTTCCGGATCTAAATAAATAACTTCAATCATCAATTCAATACATTTCATGTTCACATGTAGCATTCTCTATAACTCTATTATTATTTTTAGTTCATTCAAAGCTATCTACTTGAGTCATAGTCACTAAATTATTTTTATCTTGAGCTACATAACTCCAAATTAGGATCCGCTAATTTTCCATGAAAATAGACTCACATATCTTCTTCCCATAAAATTTTTATAATTTTTGGTTTATCCAATAAGTACATTTTATTCTTTAAAGTCACCCCTGTTCTGTTGTTTGACAGTTCTGACCCTTCTTCACTAAAAATTAATTATCTCTTCATACAGGATTCAGATGATGTTCTCGTTTATTTCTATTGAAAATAGACTCACTCAAGATTCTAAAAATATAAATTTAAGCCCCTAATTATTTTTCTCCAATTTTTTATGATTTTATAAAGTCAAAACAGGGGAACCCGAATTCATTCTGACATTGTCCCACAAAATTCATTATATCTCATGATTTACATATTTATTGCTTACATCGTTTCTTCTATAAGAAACTAGACTCAATAAGCTTTAATTTAATATATTTTTCATCTTCTAATTCAATTTCTAAAATTTATGGTGATTTTTCAAAGTTAGTCTACTGCTGCTGTCCAAAACTGTTTTAGTGCAAACTGTTTATTACCATTTTTCCCCTAAGCTTTCAATAAATGATAATTTCGTCCCTGCTCAATTAACTTCTCAATTGAGCTGATTTCTCTCAATTAAAACTTTATTCTATCACTTTAAACTACTTTATAACCTTTGGAAATCAGAATTTCAGTAATAGACTTTAATTCCAAACTTTTTCACAATTTAGGTCCTAAAAATCAATTTCTATTGGAATTACCTAATAAAATCATCTCATAAACAAACTAAAGCTTCAATTTCATTTTATTTCATCATAAACTTACAGCACTCAACCATGGTAACTTTCAATTTCATCCATGAAATCAAAGACTAATGAATTTAATAGTAGGACCTAGTTGTAAAAGTCTTAAAAATACAAAAATTACAAGAAATAGGCAAGGATTAACTTACTTGCAGTAAAAATATGAAAAACCACCTTAATAAAACCCTTCTATGGTGTTTTTGTTGATGAGAATGCAGAAAAATAAAGAGAAATCTAGATAATTCCACTTTAGTCCTAGCTTTATTAAGTAAATTTTGCAATATTCCAATTTTTCCCTTAATTCTCCTTATTTTCTTGTTGATTTCACGCCCTTGTCGTCCTGCCCAAATAGACCTTGGGTCTATTTTCCTTTTAAGCCCTCTTTCTTTTATCATTTAAACTATTTAATCATTTTTCAAAATTTTACATTTGTTACAATTTAGTCCTTTTCATTTAATTACATACACAAACGTTAAAATTTTCTAACGAAATTTTAATACCACATCACTAACATTTTATAAATATTTATAAAAATATTTCCTACTCAATTTTATGAGATCAAGGTCTCGATACCTTATTTTTACCCAATTCCTTTAATAATTCCTTTTTCTAACTAACCACTAAATCGGTAAAATTTTTCTATCGATATTTTAATACGATTTTCCTATCATATAAATATTCATACAAATATATTGAAATAAATTTATCTTTAAATCTAATTTATGGTTACGAAACCATTGTTCCGATAACCTTGAATTTAGGCCATTACATTTATATTATGAAAACACCAAAACTCATTTAAGAATTAGCCAATGCGACCTTGGTATGGCTGGTAAACGCGGATGTTTTAGGTATTATTATGTGCAATTATCATGTGTGGTTTTTAGTTCAGTTAATTAAATTTGTCAAGTTTAGTTTGGATTGTACCAATTATTAATTTGTTTATGTTGTAATAGTTTAATTCTACTTTGTAATTACTAGAATAATCTGTTTATGTTGTAATAGTTTGATTCTTGTGATTATTTGACATGTATTTGTATTGTACTTTCATTATACTATACTTGTAATACTTTTAAAAAAAAAAAGCTCAATGTAAAGCCAATTGAGGCTCAAATGGTATCGTTTCTGTTGTAACAAATAGAAGATGTGTGTTTGAGAACGCTTAAACGCACGTTATATTTATCTTCCAATTTAAGGGTTTGAGGGGTACCAATTGTAGTAAGAAATGTATTAAAAATAAATGTTGTGCGGAAGCGTGTAAAAAAGTTTAACTATTGTACTGAAAAATCACACTAAGTTCAATTCCCAGGAAAGAGAGGTGGATCACGAGGATCACTTAAGTACCAGATCTTTCCTAGCCAGAATATCCCTCTATCGTAATTTAATAGCACAATAAATAACTACAATCACACTCACAAGATATGAAAAATAAATAATAAAGAACACCAGAATTTTAACGAGGTTCGACAAATTTTGCCTACGTCCTCGGGCACTACCAAATATATTTCACTCCAAAATTACAAGTGAAAATATACAAATAGGGAGAGAGAACAATGCCTTAAGTAGAGAATGGCAAATGTTGGGATGAAGAAAATAAGAGATGGTTAGGCCTATTTATAGTTGAGGTTCAGGAATCAACTTGTAAAGTACCTATACAAATAGGGATCAAAATAGCAATTATCCCATGTCAATTGTCACCATTAACTTTCAGTGCTTATTTCCAACTATTTCCAACTTTGCTTACGGCCAACTATCTTTGAAAAGATCTTTGACTTTTCAAAGATAGTGGCTGCCAATAATAAATAAACTCAATCAACTACAATAAATGTGAGAAAAAAATCCACACAATTATATAAAATGAGATTTAAATATGAGATCTCGATATTTTTAGATTCTTAATCTTACCATTGAGCCAAAATCTCATTATTATTTATATTATAGATTTTTTTGTGGCCTTGTTGCCAAAACTTATAATATATTAGCTTGGATTGATATTTATATGCAGGTGAAGGAGTTTTTCAACTTTACAAGTAGAATTAAAAATCTACAAACCCATCACGTGTTTAATTTATTTATTATTTATTTTATAATTATAAATCAAAGATACATAACATCTTCTTAAACTCAATTATGGAATTAAGAACTTCTATTAATCTATCAAATAATTATCTTATTAACTACTAGCTCATTGCTGTTGTTGCACTTGAATCGAAGGATATAATCTTAACATTAATTTTAATCTTACAACTACAATATATAATCTGTATATCCTGCACTGAAAAATGTTATTCATCATTATTGTTATTTTTAGTTGTTGATTTACTAATTGTTTTATACGTCTGAAGCAACCAAGTCTTTGTTTAGCATGATTTTTGGAATCGAATCGATGGTCGAACTGATGAGACTATTAATTTTCGATTCAATTAATTTAATTGTTGATTCAATTTTAATTAAATAAATTATTAAAAATCATAAAAATTAAAAACTAAAAAGATATTAAAAAATATAAAATCGAGTTGAACCGATTTTTTATCCCGATTCAAAAGAGTTGGTAGTTTATCCAGTAGAATGGATTACTGTGATGTAATCACAAAGCAACGAGAAATGTAAGCCTTCGCCTATCCTGAATACAACAAAACTGTGATGTGCTAAAAGTTATTTAGGTAACTCATGCAATCGATGACCGTCAGCCTCCAAATCCATCTATAAAACAGTATAAAAATCCCAAATGAACGAACAATTAAGAGACAAAACTGAGCAAGAAAATTAACCAAAATTTAGATAAAAAAAACCAGTCATGGCGGATGTGAAATCCCTGGTGTGTCACAGTTCACAAGCTGCAATTTTGCTTCTGCTTCTGGTTGTAGCCTCAGTGCAGACCCGAACGAGTAAGGCACAGCTGAGCTGCACAAATCAACTCATCAACCTGAATGTGTGCGCACCCTTTATGGTGCCTGGTGCCACTGAGACCCAGCCTAGTTCCCTGTGTTGTGGTGCACTCCAAGCTGTGCAACATGATTGCCTCTGCAGCACTCTCAGGATTGCTGCTCAACTTCCTTCTCAATGCAATCTCCCACCTCTCTATTGTGCCACCTGACATATATGCATGCATGCAAGCAAGCTGGTAGAATATATAAATATATATGGCTGCAGTTTTATTTTTCTTTTGTAATGTGTGTCATCATATGTGACAAAGCAAATGCAATGGAGATCAAAGTTATAATTAGTACTTGGAAATAAAAGTATCTTAAAAAATCAGTTTAGCTTCTATTTCTAGGAGACCACGTTAAATTTTGAAGTTTGATGGATTGATTCGATTGTATCAATAGTGACTTGAATCGGTAATAGATTAAACTAATTGAATTAAATCTAAATTATAATGATTTGATCTTCACCTTACTAATGGCAACAAGTTATAACATTGTTTTAAAAAGTATGGGGTTTAATTTGGAAATTTGATTTTAAATTTGTTGAATGACTTAATTGGATTAAAATAAATACAAATTAGTGATTTGTCATAATTTACAAACAAACAATTTTGTAACTTGCTCAAGAAGTTAGTGTTTGAATCTTAAGAACTTGGGGGTTGGAATCGTAATTTTATATTTGTTGAACAAAACAAAGAAACTAATTGGAACAAAAACAGAATATTAATGACTTCATTAGGAATCTATAAAACTCCAAACAATAACCAGCATAGGTCAGGTTTTCAAGTTGTTATTAAATTTGCAAAAACTTCTTTTACATCATTGTTTGTTCTATCTTCTGGACATTTAAAACTTTACTCCTTACACCACCACCGATGTTTCACCATTCATCAAAAAGAGAACCAACAGGTCGTGTTATAACAAGAATTGATGATGTATAATGCCATGTGAGGTTCGTTTATCATCATCTTAATCGTTTTAAATTCTATATTTTCAGGTATGGTTCATTGTTTTAAAACGAGTTTGGTTGGTCGACAGATTGTTGTTTCCACTGATCCTGATGTCAACCATTTCATTTTCCAACAAGAAGGGAAACTGGTGCAAAGCTGGTACATGGACAAATTTGATGATATCATTGGCAAGGATAATATCCGGCCATGGATTTCTCCACAAGTATCTCAGGAATTTGATTTTGAACCTGTTTGGATCCGAATCCTTGAAAACAAAACATGTTTCCCAAATAGAGGAATTAGTAAGCAAACATCTACAGTTATGGTCTTGTCAACAACCTTCAGTGGAATTGAAACAGGCTATATCAACTGTAATTATAACTTTGGTTCCAAGTTCCAACACACTTTATTTGATTAAATTTAGCTAAAAATCATGATTCATGACAGGTTTTCTCTAATCTTACAGATGATATATGATTTTACTGTGAGGAAGCTATTCAGCTTTCTTGGATGGTTTAATTTCTTTTCCTCTAAACATTCCGGGAACCGCTTACTGGAAATGTTTACAGGGTCGTAACAAAACAATGAACAGACAAAGAAACAAGACAGAGATTTTCTGGATGTGGTATTGGAAGAGATGAACAAAGCTGGAACCATCCTATCAGAACAGACAGCATTAGATTTGTTGTTTGCACTTCCTTTTGCTGCTTTTGAATCTGCATTTCTGCTGTTGTATTAGCTCTTCAGTATCTTCAAAGCAACCCTCTGGCCCTAGTTGAACTGACAGTAAGTCTTTATTGCTATTCTTATATTTGTTTACTTTCTTAGAATAATTGACATGCATGTCTCTTCGACCAGCAAGAACATGAAACAATTTTAAGGGAAAGAGAAACAAAGGATTCCGGAATCACTTGGAAAGAATATAAATCAATGACTTTCACACATATGATGAGTTTGTTTAACACTATAATATATAGATTTCACTACTGTTTCTTCACGAAGAGGTTTAATATATAAATCAATGGCTTTTCATCAGGTTATCAATGAAACCATCAGGCTTGGAAATATTGTTCCTGCAATTTTCAGGAAAGTGGTCAAAGATATAGAAATAAAAGGCAGGTTTAAGTCCAATAAACCAAATTCATCTATGTTTAATGTATATATGCTCATTTTGTATGAATTGTGGGTGGTACAGATTATAAAATCCCTGCAGATTGGATTATTTTGGCTTGTACACCAGCAGTTCATTTGAACCCCACGAAATACGAGGATCCACTTATAGTCAACCCATGGCGATGGAAGGTGATTTAGTTGATTATTCCAAAACTAATTTGAACACAATTTGGTTCTAATATTATTGGATTTAGAAACTAATTAGCATGAAAACAAACAAGCAGGGGAGAGAATTGAATGCAGGTTCTAAATTCTTTATGGGGTTTGGTAGTGGTGTGAGACTTTGTGCTGGTGCCGAATTTGTGAAGCTGCAAATCTCTATTTTCCTTCACCCTTTGGTCACAAATTACAGGTAATACGAGTAACTTAAAACATAACATTCTATAATTAATGGTTCAACATGTAATAATATAGTACAAATTACAAGTGATTTAGGTGGACAATGATAAAAGAAGGAAAGGCTGCTCGACAGCCGGAACTGGTGTTTCCGGACGGTTTCCATGTTCAAATCTTGAACAAAAAATTCATATGAAGTTGCTGTTGAATGGTTAGAGCAAACCTGGATAAGAAAAAACCAGACATTGATCAAGAACATACTATGAAACAATGATGCTATGTCTAGCGTGTAACAGATGCATGAAATAAACCGAAATTCGGACATAAACGCATGTAACGTGTTTGAATATAATCAAGCAATCATAAATTTCATTACCTTCTCCTTTCAACGCCACATTGCCACCGCTTTGTGTACTCACCATCACGGAACGTTGCATACATTACAACCGGTCATTGTCAAAAAGTGGTAACCAACCATGACCATTCAAGACATAAAAGATAGACATACAGGTCGCAGTCGGTATCAGGGTCGATGGTGAAACCGAGCAGGACACCACAAAAGCCAGGCAACCTAGCATAGCGGAGGAATTGGAATTGTTAGCGGTAATAAGCCCCATTAACACCCACAAAGTGATCTACTATTGTCAGGGGAATGAGTCATCATGTAGAGGTTCCTGACAGCCTCGCAACGTGAGTCATCAGAATCGCAAAATGCTACCAGTTTTGTTGATCCACATGCAGTAGAAAACAACCCACTTCCTGGATTTGTTTTAACATATCTAACTATTCAAAGTGCAGCACCACAATGTGCTCTTTTAGGTCTTTGCATAAACTGGCTAAGATGTTGCATTGAGAAAACAATGTCAGGCTGAGTATGTGTGAAGTATAAAAGCCTCCCAATTAGCCATTGATACAAAGCAAATGTTCTCATCCTCTTTATTACCTTGTACCATCTCATCATATTTCACAGAAGTTAATATTTGATTGTGTTCCAAAGGGGTAGCTACCACCTTGGCTCCCCTTAAACCAATATCCTCTATCAATTGAAGAACATATTTTCTTTGAGAAGATACAATCTCATCCTTTGACCTGTCAACTTCATGAGCATATTTTGTTATTATATTATTATTATTTTGTTGTTTTTGTTTAGATATTGTATAATTCTTATTTTATTGTTAATTTTGTTACTATTTTAGAAGTATTTACTTATCAAGTTACAACTATCTTAACATTATTTAAGTATAAAGATTTTTTTTAATATAATTTCAATTTTGTTGAGTAACATTTATTGCAACTTTTGTAATGTATTTAATTTATTATATTTTTTAAATTTTGTTTTTATATATAAAAATAATATAAAAAATTAATACGGGCAAGCCGAGTGGGCTCGGATTTAACATTTTTATTTAGACTGAGTTTGAACAAAATTTTAAACTCATTTTTTAGACTGGACCAAGCTCAAACTTAACCATGATTAGATTTACTTTTAATTACCTCTAACAATATTACTAACAATCTAACTGCCCTAAATTCTTTCTACAGAGCCATTATTGCCTTTATGAAAGTTGTTTTTCACCGCATTGTTTATAATTTTACAATTGGATCCTAAAACCTTTGAAATTATTTCATTATTGGAACTTGGACATATAATAGTTTTGAATTGAATCTATTTAAAAAGAAGATATTTTATCTCATGGTAGTCTGCTCTAATCCCCTTACGAAACTTTCGTTATTAGGTTAGCCATACACTTCAAAGTAAAAAAAAAAAAATTTATTATAGTATTGTTTTTTAATGCTTGTAGTTGAAGCTCTCGAATCAATCAACGGGGGAAATTCAATTCAATTCGATTGTTATAATCTAATTTGCAATGATTTTTAAAACAGTTGTAGTTGAATCAATCAAGCTATTGGTTTTTCGATTTGATTAAAAAATTATTAAAATTTTAAAAATAAAAATAAAAATTCTGATTCAACAACCAGTTCAATTAATATGTTAGTCAGTTGAATTAGTTCGTACCGTTTCCCAATCTAACCAGTTCAAAGTCACTTTTCGAACTGATTTCCCAACTGATTCTCGATTTGATCAACTGATTCAATTCAGTTCAAACAACGCTGTTAATATGTGTTTATATATAGAAAGTTAGTATTTGGTACATTGATAATGTACCTTATTTTATTCCACAAACAGTCTTTAAAAAGTGTCATGTATCTTTTTTTTTAAATATTTATTTTTTTAATATTTTACTATATCCTATGGAGCACTTATCAACCCTTTCACCGATAGTGTACTAAATATATATATATATATATATTAATTTTAGAAGTGAAATTAAAAATTGTTATGTCTCGTCTATTTATTTTTTAAAATATTAATTAAAAATGATAAACTGCAAATGAATCAAATAATATGTTGAGACAAAATGCAAAATGCATGTTTATTAGTTTGTTCATGGGGCTAAAAGAATCCACTACAATGAAATGACAGAGAAAAGGAGGATTCAATATCTTACATTGAAGTGACTAACTACAGCAACAATGCATTGATAAAATTTTGATTTATTTTTTAAAAATTATAAAAATATAAATTATTAAAATTATGAAATTATATTTTAACTCTCATAAAAATAAATAATTTAATCTCAATCTCGCCCTAAAAAAATTTCTAACTTTATTCGAAGTTATCAAATATCATTCAATATATTTTTTATAATCTCGAATATATTCAAAATTCAATATAATCCGATTTTAATTTTAAGAAATGACTTGGATAGCATTGCTGAGTCAGTGCCAGGTCAGATATTAGTGTTAGAAGAATATGGTTTATGTGGATAATACCGTAAATTAACAAGGCGTATGGAAGGCCTAGGTCAGGGACCACCCCATGTCCTTTTCTTCCTTCTTTAATCTAATTTGGTGGGTTTTTTTAATAAAGAATATTGTGATATGAGAATGCTAAAGGATTAATTTAAAACATAAAATTTGTTGCTATTTTAAAAAATAATAATTAAATATTTAATTTTAAGCAGTGGCCAACAATAATAGAAACAGATTGGTCCAAAAGAAAACATTCTGCTTTTCATTATTGCTTTTTGGTGACTAAAAATGAGAACGTGATACCTTATTACATTGATTCATCCATGGCTGAAATGAGCTTTTTTTCTATTCCTTTCACACACACACACACACAGAATGATTCACACGCAGTTGTAGCTTAGCCAAATTGTCAACCCATGTGAAATTTGTTTATTTTTTTGTTTATAGAATCAATGTTTTTTCGACTTTCAACTTTGCACCATTGATTAAAATATGATTTGATGAGAAGGACAGGGAATTACCAATTTACCCTCACTCACATTCTTAAAAAATATATAATACAATTGTTTGTATTAGAAGCTCAATTGTATTCTACTTTTTCTACATAAAAAATGGGCAAATTAGTCTATGTAAATTAGTTCAAAGAGCAAATTGATCTTTTATGTTAAAATAAAATATCGTTCATTTGTATTGTTAAAATCTGACGTAGTTAATGAAACGAGGTTTGACTCTCTTCTATTACTTTTTTTTTTTGTTAATCTTTATCCGGTACAACTTTAATCACCATTTACAAGCATGAATTTGACAATTGATAAATGGATCCTACACATTTAAATTGTGATAATTATTGTATTGAAAAGCCGCGGATGAAAAAGTATCAAATAGGATCCCAATTTGACGAAATAATTAAACAGTGATAGTGGCATATCATGTATGCCTCATGCTAATGTATGCAGACCAATTTTTAACAGTAGTATGTAACACCCCTTACCCGTTTTCAACGCCGGAATAAGGTACGAGGCATTACCGAAATTGCAAATTTATTTATCAGACATTTTATTTCATTTAGCATTTATATTTGAAACCCATCAAAATCAAACATATTGTCCCATAAACATATTTATTTTTCTCGTCATGTCTTACTTAAATTTATTACTCGTCTCAACATACTTAATTACCTTGTATTAACATATTAAAGATAATCACATATTTACATATCATGATAAATATCATTCACTTGTCTCTTCTTCATAAACATAAATTAGTTAATTTATCATATCAATATTTCACGTACCATCAACTCATATTTTCTTATATCACATAATTAAGTTACATGAACTTATCTGGCTAAATTTGTAGAAATATCAAGATTCAGGGTCATTTTAGAAATTTTCTATTTTCATCGATTTTTCAATCGATCTTAATCTATATTAATAATTTCATTCAATTTTACAATTTTAAATAATAAAATAATCTATTTCATGCAAATTGGTCATTTCCACGTTTTTACAAAATTAATCATAAAATTTTACTTTTATTCAATTTAGTCCCTGAGTCTAAAACATTACAAATTAGCCATGCTAGCTGAATATTCATACATATTTTCCTCCTCCTCCTCTCCATTCCACATCCTTAATGTATATAACATGCTATAAGTAACATTATCAATAAATTTCATTAATTACTCATAAGTATATTCAAAACTGTCCATTTGAGTTATAGTCACTAAATTATTTATTTCCAGAGCTACAGAACTCCAAATGAAGAACCGTTAATTTTTCCTGAAACTAGACTCACATATCTTCTTGCCATAAAATTTTCAGAATTTTTGATTTAGCCAATTAGTACAGTTTATTCTTTAAATTCACCCCTGTTCTGCTGTCTAGCAGTTCCGACCCTTCTTCACTAAAAATTAATTATCTTTTTATATAGAATTCATATGATGTTATGGTTTATTTCTTATAAAACTAGACTCATTAAGGAATCTAACCATATAAATTATGTTCCAAAATTATTTTTATACAATTTTTAGTGAATTTCTAAAGTAAGAACAGGGAATCACGAAGTTATTCTAAACCAGTCTTACAAAAATTTAAATATCTCAAAATGTAGACTTCCTTTGCTTTCTCTGTTTCTTTTATATGAAAATAGACTCAATAAGCTTTAATTTCATATCTCATTAAACTTATAATTCGATTTATACAATTTTTGGTGATTTTTTAAAGTTAGACAACTGCTGCTGTCCAAAACTGCTTTAGTGTAACATGTTGATTTCTATTTTGTCCCTAATTCCACAATTCATACAATTCAATCCTTACTCAATTAACCCCTCAATTAAACTAATTTTCTCATTTAATACTTTTCTCTATCATTTTAAACTACTTCATAACTTTTGAAAATCAGAATTTTAACACTAGGCCTTAATTTCAGCTATTTCACAATTAGGTCCTAAAACCAATTTCCATCAATTTCACTTGATAAAATCATCATATAACAAAATTAAAGCTTCAAATCAATATTTATTCATCATATTATTTCAGCACTAATCCACATCAAATTTAAAAATTAACCATAGAATCATAAACTAATGAATTAATAAGTTGGACTCAATTGTAGAAAGTCCAAAAACATAGAAATTTCAAGGAGAAAGCAAGTATTAAACTTACATGAAGCTTGAGTATGAAAACCAACTTGAACTATTTTCCATGACTGTTTTTCAGCTGAAGAAAATGAAGAGAATTGAAGAGAATTCTCCAAATATTTCAATTTAATCCCCTTTTTATTTAACTAATTTTGGAAATTTTCCAATTTTCTCCCTTTTCCTTCTTTCTCTTCTCTTCTTCTTTCTTTCCTTCCCCTGCTCTCTGTTTCGTTTGGTTTCTGTTCTCTCCCCTTTTTTTTTTCTTTTGAATTATTATATAATATAATATAATAATATATATAATATAATATAATATAAATATATAATATAATAATATACTTTTAAAAAAAAATCTCAGATTTTCTAACGTTACACCGCCTCAACTTTACACCTTTTTGATCCTTCATAATTTCTTTTAATCTATAATTCAACTTTTACACCTTTTTCAATTTAGTCCTTTTCATTTAATTACATATCCAAACGTTAAAATTTCTCAACTAAACTTTAATAATAACTTAATGACACTCCATAAATATTTTTAAAAATATTTATGGCTCACTTTATGAATTCGAGGTCTCAATACCTCGTTTTTGGCCCAATTTTTCTAATTAATTCTTTTAGTTCACAAAATTCACTAATTTTAAAATATTTCTAATATCACACTTAACTTATAATTATCGATTAACAAAGTTTTCTAACTTTTTCGTCAGAGTTAGTGATCTCGAATCACTGTTCCGATACTATTGAAAATTGGGCTGTTACAAAATGAATGGAATTTTTAACAGAAAGACCAATTTACTCTTAAGTCTAATATTTAAAGACTAATTTATCTATTTTTTTAATAGAGGGAACAAAATACAATCCAACCTTTCATCATACTTACATATAATCATATTTAAACCCAAACCCTCAGAATTTAACCTTACCAAGATTAAGCCATTAGCAATTTATTATCATTTTTTAAAGTAGTATCATCATTAAAAAATAAATGAACACATGGCTTATTTAAACAGCGAATTCATGTGCATAAGTCGAGCCAAATAATTAATGCTTTTAATTTCGATTTAGAAGATGGAAGAAAGGTTTTGTTTTATGATTGTGTCTTTTTATTAGTTAATTCAATTGCATCCTTCGCAATGATATCTAAATTAAATCTTGTAGGGCCTGTTTTTTTTTTTTTTTTTTTTTGCTATTAATAATTAGGAAGGTATGCCGAAAGGTTGCCTACCTGCCGAAGTATACTCACCGGCCATCTCCATGGCCAGCCAATCCCTCTTATTTCACTTATTAATCATACATATAATATTTCATATTTTTAACATTTCAATTCAGTCCTCTATGTACTTGTCATATTGATAAAGTTTTGAATTAAATATATTCACCTTATCAATCGATAATATAGTTTACTCTATGATTTGTGTATTAGTAATTTAAATAGAATTTGTTGAATTATAGATAGGCATTAGAATAAATTTAGTTTTTAATATTTACATTTTGTCAATTTGGTCCTTATTCTTTTCTTAAGTTAAAATTTGCCATTCAGTCTTTCAAAAAAAGTCAAATTACTTTTTTAACAGAGATAGTGATTAAAATATTAATTTTTTAATAATGTTGGCATGGAAATTTGTATAGCATTCGATGTATACTTCATGTTGATATGAACGATTCATAAAAAATAAAAGAAAAACATAAAGTATATATGGATTGCCATACCATGAGTGTATCTAAAAGGGGCACGTAGGGGTCTGGGCTCCCCCTTGGCTTAATGAGAGAATTGCAGTTATAGTCTTTCTCTAAAATTACAAGATTCAATTTAATCCTTTTTAACCTTTGGTTAAATAGAAAAATTATAATTTTTGTCCATTTGAAAAATTAATAATTTAATTTAAGTATTTTAATATAAAATTTTTAGCTTTGGTCCCTCCAAAATTTAATAATCTTATCTTAACCCTTAAATAAAATTCTTAGCTTCGCCCCTAATTATCATGTTTAATAATTTAACGATTTAGTCAATATTTTTGATAAAAAATAATAATTCGATTATTTTTAAAAAAAAATGAGAATCAATTTTATTTTTCGAAATGTAAAGGACACAATCATGAAACTGATTCGAAATGTAATGGACACAATTATAAATGCAAGTATAAACCAAAAATAATTTCTAAGCTTTGAACCGACTTAATTATTGGTTGGAATTTAAATGCATCAGCCAGTTTTCTCTCCTCCTGAAACCACAAAAATTGGCGTATGGATAACGTTTATGTACATATTCTTCCAATCCATTCCAGTAGACAACATTTATAGGTTAAAATCTACTGTTAATCCCTGTATTAGTATGGAATTTGAGACTTTGTCTTTGTATTTTAAATGTTAAAAATTAAAATTTTTTTTTAATTTCAAAATTTAAATTTGTACAGTTTAATTAAAATTTTAATTTGTTAAATTCTTTAAAAAATTATATCTTTAACATTTGAACTGAAATTTTTAATAAAAATAAATAAATACAGAGACTAAATCTCAAATTTTATCAAAATAGAAAAACATATATGATTCTGCCGATTATTAATAAAGTAATAAAATACTTTACAAACATATTTAAAATCACACCAAATGTTTTTTTTTAATTATTTTATCATTTTACTTCAACTAGGAGCATAGCTAGGGGTTGGGTTCCGGCCCTCCTGTGGAAAAATTTTTATCTTTTTAAAAATGACAAAATTTTAATTTAATTTTTTAAAAATTACTGAAAATTAAATTATTACTAGTATAAAAATTAAAATTTAATTTTCACCCTAAACAAATTTTCTGCGTTCCCCCGTCTCCAATACAAATATAACAATCACCTTAGAGTAGGTAAAAAAAAATATTCCACTGAGAATAATAATCCTACATATATAAATGTATACATTCCATGCACACTCATATAAACGTGCCCTTTTTCGTCGTTGTCAAGTGGAGAATATTAATCAACTTTATCCTTTTTCTTTCCTCAAAGACTCCATTAACCCTTCTTCTTCTTCTTCTTCTCTCTCTCTCCCTTAACCCTCAAGAAAATGGTGACCTCTTCTTTCATCTCTCCTCAGCTCTGCTTCATTTACCATCTTCTTCTCTACAATTAAAAACCCTTTCTCCATACCCAAAAAAAAAAAAAATCTCCCGTTTGATCTTCTTCAAAGCTTTTTCCTTTTTTTTTTATGGGGGCTGGTGTTTCTTCTGATCTTGATGCTCAAAAGGGTACTACAAATTTTCAATTAAAAACAGGTCTTAACGATGTCCCTGAAAGTTGCATATCATCTATATTCATGTACTTAGATCCCCCAGAGATATGCAAATTAGCGAGACTTAACAAAGCATTTCGTGGAGCTTCGTTGGCTGATTTCGTATGGGAAACCAAGCTGCCATCAAATTACAGGTACCTGGTTGAGAAAGTTCTTGGTCGAAACCCAGATTCTTTGTGCAAAAAAGAGACTTTTGCTAGACTTTGTACCCCTAATCGTTTCGATGGTGGCAACAAGGTAGTCCTTTTTCTTTCTTTTTTTATTCTCTTCCTTGTTCATGCCATCACCGATAAAAAAAAATGTAAAATGAGTATTGTTTTTTTTTTTTGTTTTGTTTGTTTCCGATTCGTAGGAAGTGTGGTTGGATAAAAACAGCGGTAAGCTTTGCTTGTCAGTATCGGCCAAAGCAATGAAAATAACAGGGATTGATGATCGGAGATATTGGAATCACATTCCCACAGAAGAATCCAGGTAATAACCATAATCATTTCTATCTTTTTCATTCTTTTGTTTTTTATATCTCTTGAGGGTAGGTGTGTTTTTCGTCTCACTCTTATTTCGGATTTTATCTCTTTTTTGAACTCTTCAGTGAACAATTCATTTTGATGGATTCGAACTCATACCTTTTTATAATATATATTAGCGAATCACTTAATTCGAAACTGACCTCCCTCCACAACCTACTATTGTATAGAAAATTTTTTTTAAAGCAATTCTATTTAGGAATATGTTCGTCATCAAGGGGTGTTCTATATTTTGCCATGCCATTGTGATAAAAAGGGAAGAAAGAAAACAACATTTCTAGTTTTCTGGATGGAATTCTAAAACAGAATAAGAGATAAAAGCAATGTTTCCTTAATTTTATATTTGAACTTTTTTTTGTTTACATTAATCTTAAAATTTTGTATTTTTCTAGTTTAGTCCCTGAACTTAGATTTATGAAGTGGAACTTGAAGATTATGTCGCATCATCAACCCGAAATTAAAAAAAGATAATTTATTAAAAGAAAATTCTAAGTGATGACATATTTTAGAATATTACATCATCATATTTTAATGAAATTTAAATTCAAAGACAAAATTGAGAAAAACTATCAAGTTTGATGAAAAAAAGTTTTACGGACTAAATTTTGAGACTAAGGGAGGGTTTGAATGGGCGGTGCGTTTACCTGCATTTAGTGTAAAACAGCGGTGGCGGTGAGATTAGATACTGTAACTATACTATAGTGTGAGACAAAAAGTAAGCTAAACGCACCGCACCGCAGTCAATCACCCATCCAAACTCACCCTAGATGTTGGCTTTTATCCCAAAGAAAACACCTTTTCCTTTTTGAGGGAAAACACTAATGTTTGCAACTTGCACTTGTCACCCTAAAAGAGACTAAAACCAAAAATATTATATTATATTGCAAAGTAGTTGCCTTACCTAATGAAAGTTATGGATATACATTTCTATACATCCCTAGAAGCTTGTAAAACTAACATTATCTAATTTTAGAAGCAAGAGTTAAGAGTTCCATTGTATATGAAAATTACACTTTCAATTTTTAATTGGCAACTTGTTTAATATCCTTACATATCATATAAATAAATATATAGTTAACATGGATATTAATTATGTATTTGATATGTATATATATAGATTTGAGACAGTCGCATATCTTCAACAAATTTGGTGGTTCGAAGTGGTTGGGGAATTGGAGTTTGAGTTTCCACCAGGATCATACAGTGTGTTCTTCAGGCTGCACTTAGGCAAACCCTCGAAACGATTTGGTCGACGAGTCTGCAATCTAGATCAAGTTCATGGTTGGAACACGAAGCCTGTAAGGTTCCAACTCTCAACATCAACCGGCCACCAAATCTCGTCGGAATGTTATTTGTACGAACCTGGAAACTGGGTTCATTACCATGCGGGTGATTTCGTCATTGACGACTCGTATCCAACAACAAAAATCAAGTTTTCGATGATGCAAATCGATTGTACACATACAAAAGGAGGTCTTTGTGTAGATTCTGTATTCATATACCCTAGTGAGTTTAGGCAGATGAGATTTAAGTAAATTATAAAATAGAAGTTTTTATACTAATTAGTAATTAAATCAAAATGGTTTTTTTTTTTACTCATCTTTATATTTTGTCCACAAGGATATAATTTGGGCATTTTTTTTTTTCCATGTTTTTAATGTTTCAAAAAATGTCCTTTTAGATGGGTTACTTTTGCAATATTTAAGTATGTTTTGTCTGGTGGGTTAACCCATCTTTTTCATTTATATTAAAAATATGATCTTATCTTCTTAAATATTGCATCTTTTCAAATTAAACAAACCATATGAATAAACATAAACATATTGAAATTTATAAAAACCTAATGTGTTAAAAGATATTTTGATCTTGTAAATACAATATAAACATAAGAATTACAGGATTAAATTATGATTTTTTTTTTTTGCTCTAATATGTTAAATTTGGGATTTGGTCATTTTATTTTAATTTAATATAATTTGATTAACTAATTTTACAGTTTAATTAATTAGTCAAACTAGGTAATACCATTAACTATTCCGGCTTAAATGTTGATATGATTTTTCTTTTTTGGAGACATTACTTTTTTCGGAAAAAAAAAGATTCATGTCAACATGATAAGTTGGAATGGGTGTTCCATGTTAATCTTTTAACCAAAATAACTATTAGTGTTAAATATTTGGACTAATTAATTATATTATAAAAGTAAAAAGATTATGTTACGCGACATTAAAGTATAGGGACCAAATCTTAATTTAAACATGGTAGAGGGACAAAATCATAATTGCACCTTTACCTTGGAAGAAATTTAGACAATTGGGTTTGAAATGGACCCAATTGGGCCCAATTATTGAGTGGTGAGGAACAATTCAACCACGTTGGCGTTCTTATCTATAGCACCAATGGCCCGACCCCATAATTGTTCTTTGATTTACAGAGCTGCATGTTAGCTAGTTTTACTTTGGTTAAAATATGCCATAGGTCCCTGTACTCTTTATAAATTTAAATTTTAGTCTATATTTTTATTCTTAAGAAGTTAGTTTCTCTACTTTTCATATTTCAAAATTCAAGTTCAATTGTTAACACTGTTATTTTTTTTGTTAAATTTGTTGGTTTGATATTTTGAAATAAAAAGATACTCACTTAGTAATAATGTAACTAAAAAAATTACATTGTAATGAAATTGAATAAAAGAATCTTTATAACGTTAACAATTGGACTTGAATTCTGGAATTTGAAAAAGTACGAAACTAAATTCCTAGAAATAAAGTATAAGGACTAAATTTCAAATTGAGTATAGGGACTTACGGCACATTTTAGCCTTTTACTTGTGTTGGATGATTTTCATCAAAGGGTAAAAATTGGTTAAAATATGTCGTTAGTCCTTATACTTTGATAAAATTTGAGATGTAGTCCATGTACATAAAACATTAAAAATTAAGTCATCCTACTTTTTTTATTTAAAAATTTCAATCCACTCATTAAAGTCGTAAGTATTTTTAATCTAGATTTGTTAATTTAGCATGTTAAATTAGGTTGTCTTTATGCAACGTGGCATATGATTGACGAAAAATAAATATGTTAAGTTGACAAAATTTAACATCAACCGCCAGCAACGATAATGATTAAGAAGGTTTAATTTTTAAATTTTAAAGTTTAAGGATTAAATCTCAAATTCTATAGAAGTATAAAGACTAACAACAGAATTTAACTATGAAAATTTTACAATGAAAGAAACAACAATCCTTTGTATGCTTTTTTTAAGTTTTTTTTAAAACAACCCATCAATGATTTCATGATCCAAAAGATGGACTAACTCACTTGTCTCTTCAAAATGTCAAATATTTGCTGCTGCCAAGTTTCTTTCATTGGATAATTATTTATGATGGGGAAGCAAAGGAAGCAAATTCCATTGTTTTATGGGCAAACCATATAAATGGTAACCCAATTATGTTTGTGTTTCTGTTTTAGTTATCTAATTTTAAAAATTTTTAATTTAGGTACTAACGTTTGAATTTGTTCCTATTTTGATAATTGATAACGAAAAGGCTTTTTGTAAATAGTGTAATAACACATTTAGTCCTCAATACTTACATATTTTATCAATTTGATCCTAATACTAAATAATTCAACAAATTTAATTTTTCACCTTAATAAGTTCTATCAATTTTTTCCTTAAACACATCTTCCTCATAAATCGAAATTATAAAAATGACAACAAATTTAATTGGAAAATGTTTGTAAGGTGTCATTTTTGGGTGAGGAATTGATTTTTTTTTTCATTTTTTTAGCCGAGAAATTGGTAATCTCCTTCCTGCTGAAGCAAGTCGAGGAAATATTTTTTTTCATCAAATTGAAATTGAAACTGAACTTGAACCAAAGCACATCAAGAACAAAATATGGGTGTTCCAAAACAAATAAAGGATAAGAGGTTCTTCGAGAACCTCTCAAAATTGATTAAGTACAAAAAACAACATTGTGCTTATTTTTCCATTAAAAAAAATTAGAATGATAATACTTTTTTTTTCATAGCAAGAAGACAGATGATGATGATGTTGAATAAAAGGGTTTTTTTCCCGTATTCATTCAAGGTAATTTTGGAAGGGAGAGACATTAAGTCCATATATATATGGATTAAGGAGGTGGTGGTAGAAGAGTAAGTGGCTCTGACCTTTCTCGACAGAAAAACCCTTACCCATCCCACACTGCTCACCATATTCAGAGGCTCGAATCATAAGAATATTGTTGACCTTTCTTTCTTCTTCTATGTCTTTTTATTAAGGAATTGGTTTTGTTTTTGTTAGTAAAAATGTAAAGGATGTTCAAGGAATGTCCACACCCAAACGAGAAGCAAAAGTTGCAGTTGAGTAAGGAGTTGGGATTGGCATCAAGACAGATCAAGTTGTCGAAACCATCCCTTTTTTGAAAAGGCGGGAATCGACTTGGGGTTTTGAAAATAATAAAACGGGAGTCGCCACCGATCTTTATTTGGTGTGATCGGATCACCTTTGTTTTAATAAAACATTTTGGTTTACTAAAACAATGTTTTTGGTCTGCGAAGTTTTGAGAAATCGAGTTCGGGAGTCGATTACGTGTGAGGAAGGGTTAGCACCCTCGTCACGCCCAAAATTGGTACCAAATTGATTAATTAATGTCTCAATGTCGAAAGTTGAAAATTTAAAAAAAAAGGAATTTAAAAAATCAATTCCTTTTGGAAATATTTGAGCTTTCTCGAATTGCATCAAGATTTTCTCGTTTCAAAGGACTAAAACATCACATCCAATGCTTTAGGACACGATGATTTAAATCCTCGAATCCGAGATCATCTCGTAGTATTCTCGGGTTGAATATCAAGACTTTCTCGTTTCGCAGGAATAAAATATCACATCCAATACTTTAGGACACGATAATTTAAGTCCTCGAATCCAAGATCATCTCATAGTTTTTCCAAATTGAGTATCAAGACTTTCTCGTTCCAAAGGAATAAAATATCACATCCAATACTTTAGGACACGATAATTTAAATCCTCGAATTCAAGATCATCTCAAAACTATCGATTTACATGAAATGACGAAGGCGAGAAATGACGAAAACACAAATAAAAAAAAATGCAATGAAACACAAAATTGAAAAAGATAACATTAAAATAATAATAATAGATAAATTTAAAACAAAAAGATGTTAATGATGATAGAGATAGTGAAAAAATAGTAATAATAATAATAATAATAATAATAATAATAATAATAATAATAATAATTGCAAAATACTAAAAAGGATCAATTTGAATTTAAAATGAAATTTAGGGATCAATTCAAAGTAAAATAAAAGGGAAGGGTCCATTTGAAATGCGCGTGAAAGGAGGGGGACCAAAAAGGAAATTATTCCCTCTCTATGCGCTACGTTTTGCGCAGGACTAAATTAGAACAGAGGAAAATGTATTGGGGAAAATTTGAAAATAATAGAAAGACTGAATTAAAAGAGCAAAAATTGCGGAAAGACTGAAAGAGTAATTAGCCCAATCAACGAAAACGCGCGGATCCTCGGGTCGGGTCGGGTCGCTCGCGCGGATCCTAGGCCAAACGACGTCGTTTTGATGTTTAAGGGCAATGACCAAACGACGTCGTTTTGTAATGTATATATAAGTGCAAAACTTAAGTCAAAATTTCATTTTAAACAGCTTTCAAAAAAAAAAAACTTTTTAACCCTTTTTGTTTTCTCTGCAAGGGTTGGGGCTGGTGCAATTTCCGGTGGGTGGACCGCCATTCTCCGTCGCAGACGCCGCCGCGCCGGCCACCGCTCTCCCTTTTTTGTTTCTTTTTTATATATATGTATATGTATGTGTGTCGAAAAGAAAAAGAAAAAAGATTCAGAAAAATAAAAAGGAAAAGAAACCACCTTCTACTGCTGTTTGGACTTTTAGTAGGTTTTTAGGGTTCTTTCGCTTTCTTGTGCTTAGTCTGCTTGCTATTTCTCTGATTCTATTGTTTTAATCTCTCTATTTTTTTATTGATCAAAAAAAGGTCCTGGAATACATTCTTTTTCGTGGCTTTATAGTTGAATAATCAAAAAAAAAAAAAGCAAATCCTTTTGCTAGTGGTGTTGCTATCGTCTTTGTCTTCTTCTGTAGGTCGTGGGGAGCAACCGGTAGTGGGGGATTGGTGGTGGCTGAAAACAAGGCGAAGTGGAGTTGCGGTGTAACACCCCCTACCCGTATTCGTTGTCAGAATAAGGTACGGGGCATTACCGGAGTTTACAATTTTTTTATTTTTTTTTTTTTGAAACCGAAACCATTCTAATTCATCATATTTTCAAAATAAAATTCATGCATATTTATAAGATAACTTTAACAGATAAGCCATACCAATGGCTGACCTTACATTCATTTCATACTAACATTTATTTTATTAGCTTATACATGCCATTCATTTCCAAAATAAGTTTCTTAAAATACCGAAATACTGGGGTTGATAGTGTGATGAGTCTCCCACCGATCCGACCTCCGAGCTCTTAACACTACAAAACAGGGAAAAAGGAAATAGGGTAAGCACTTTGTGCTTAGTAAGCCCATGTAACAAGAATTATACTTACCTAGTATAATCAATATAAGCAATAAACATTCGTATACTCACTCAATGCATTATTTCCCTAGTATTCACAAACTCAACATCCAAGTTAGTCCATTAATTTTCATCTATCAATAGTATACACGCCATGATTGATGAGCTCATCAATGTCAAGATTTCCATTTCCTTGTTATTTTTCCATATTTATCCCGTTAAATTACTCGGAATTTCGATGGATTTTCAGAGGTACACTTTAGTGTACAAATCCGGGTCCGTCAATTCATATTCATGTGCGCACATTTTCATTTCAGAGAGCACACTCCCGCGAACCTCATCTTTACAGTGGGATTACCAGTCCAGGCTAAATCCCCTGTAATATAAACTCATAGAGTATTGTCGGGATTACCAGTCCAGGCTAAATCCCCTGCAACGACAATTACTCTAATGAGCTTGGATCTGAATTACCAGTCCAGGCTAAATTCAGACCCTAATTCGGATTACCCGTCCGGGCTAAATCCATTTTCCACATATTCTTCGGGAGGGCTATATCAAGATAGGATCACCCGTCCGGGCTAGATCCTTTTTTTACCGTCAATTCCTTTTCAGAGATCCATCGAATTTTCCTTTCATTCAACCGGGATTTTTTTTTCCCTTTTTATCAAATATACCAATGTTTCATCAAATTTCATACAATGGACATTCAAATTATATTCACATCAATAACATACATTTCAAACATTTAAGAATATAATTCAAGTTACATGAACTTACCTTGATACTAGTTCGTTTATAAAATCTACTAATCCGGGACTTTTTCCTTTCCTCGATCTAGTTTTGTATTTGAGTTTTCCGGATCTAAATAAATAAATCCAATCATCAATTCAATACATTTCATATTCACATGTAGCATTTTCTATAATTCTATTATTATTTTTAGCTTATTCAAAGCTGTCTACTTGAGTCACAGTCACTAAATTATTTATTTCTCGAGCTACAGAGCTCCAAATGAAGAACCGTTAATTTTCCCTGAAACTAGACTCACATATATTCTTCTCATAAAATTTTCAGAATTTTTGGTATGGCCAATCAATACCAGATTATTCTTAAAGTTTCCCCTGTTTCACTGTTTGACTGTTCTGACCTCTCTTCACTACGAATCAAATTACTCTTCATACAGAATTCATATGACCTTCTTATTTATTTCATTTGAAAATAGACTCATTCAGGACTCTAAAAATATAAAGTTAAGCCCCTAATTATTTTTCTCCAATTTTTTATGATTTTTCAAAGTCAGAATAGGGGATCCCGAAATCCCTCTGAACCAGTCTTACAAATATATAAATATCTTAAATTACAGAATTCCTTTGCTTTCCATGTTTCTTTCATATGAAAATAGACTCAATAAGCTTTAATTTCATATCTCATTCAACTTCTAATTCCACTTCTACGAATTTTAGTGATTTTTCAAACTTACTCTACTGCTGCTGTCCAAAACAGTTTTGTTATAGCTTATTTTTTTCAATTAAATCCTTTACCCAATTCTAACTTCAAATTCTTTCAATTAAACCACTAATTCTTCATTTTATTCATCATATGCTATATTCAAAAACTCTGAAACTTCAAAAATTTCAACTTAAATTCATCAAAACTTTGTTCTAAAACTTATAAAGCATCAAAATTAAAAGAAAAAGGACTAAATTAACTTACCAAATTAAACTCCAAGCTTCAAACTTTAATTTTCCCTTTTCTTCTTTCTTTTCTCTTTTTCTTTCTTCTTTCACGTTTGCTCTCTGTTTCTTTTCTGTTTCTATCTCTCTTGTTTCTTTTCTCTTTTCTTTATATATATATATAATAATAATAATATAATAATATAATAATAATAATAAACTAAAAATCTCAGATTTTTCTTCAATTCACCGCCTCAATCTAGACAAAATGGCTTAATTGTCATTTTGGTCCTTTATACTTTCTTTAATCTATAATTAAACTTTTACTTTCATTTCAATTTAGTCCTTTCCATTTAATTACCTACCCAAACGTTAAAATTTTCTAACGAAAGTTTAATACCGCATTACTAACATTTTATAAATATTTATAAAAATATTTCCTATCATATAAAGACTCATGCAAACATATTGAAATAAATTTCTATTTAAATCGGATTTATGGTTGCGAAACCATTATTCCGATAATCTTGAATTTAGGCCATTACAACTCTCCCCCCCTTTTAAGGATTTTCGTCCTCGAAAATCTTACCAGTAAAGAGGTTTGGATATTGTTTCCTCATTGCCTCCTCCGGTTCCCATGTCGCTTCCTCAATCCCGTGCTTTTGCCACAATACTTTCACCAAATTTATTTTTTTATTTCTAAGCTCCTTTGTTTCCCGTGCCAATATCTTGACCGGTTCTTCACTGTAAGTCATATCCGGCTGAATCTCCACTTCTGTCGGAGAAATAACATGTGAAGGATCTGACCGATATCGTCGTAGCATAGACACATGAAAAACATTATGGATTTTATCAAGTTCTGGTGGTAATGCCAACCGATAAGCGACCGGTCCAATTCTTTCTATGATCTCATATGGCCCGATAAATCTTGGACTCAATTTACCCTTTCGACCAAATCGGAGAACTTTCTTCCAAGGAGACACTTTCAAGAATACCTTGTCACCGACCTGAAATTCAATCTCTTTTCGTTTAAGATCGGCATATGATTTTTGGCGATCGGAAGCTACTTTTAAACTATCCCGAATAACCTTCACTTTCTCTTCTGTTTCCCGGATTAAATCAACCCCATGTATCTTCTTTTCACTGAGCTCTATCCAATACAATGGTGTTCTACATTTTCTACCATACAAAGCTTCATATGGAGCCATTTTAATACTGGACTGATAACTGTTATTGTAAGCAAATTCAATCAAAGGTAGATACCTCTCCCAATTACCTTCAAACTCTAGTATACAACATCGAAGCATATCTTCCAATACTTGAATTACACGCTCAGATTGGCCATCTGTCTGAGGATGAAATGCAGTACTGAAATACAACTGAGTACCCAAAGCTTCTTGCAATTTATCCCAGAAACGAGACGTAAATCGGGGATCTCTATCTGATATAATGGAGATAGGCACTCCATGTAACCTGACAATCTCAGATATGTACAATTCAGCCAGTTTATCTAAAGAATAATCCATACGTACCGGAATAAAGTGTGCTGACTTTGTCAATCGGTCAACAATCACCCAAATAGCATCTTTTTTCCTCGGAGACAACGGTAACCCCGATACAAAATCCATAGTGATTCTTTCCCATTTCCATTCCGGTATAGTAATTGGCTGAAGTAACCCCGAAGGTACCTGATGTTCTGCTTTAACCTGTTGACATATCAAACATCTTGATACAAACTCAGAAATATCACGTTTCATACCTGGCCACCAGTACATCTTTTTCAAATCATTATACATTTTATTACTTCCCGGATGTACAGACATAGTACCACTGTGAGCCTCGTGTAAAATCTTCTATATGAGCTCTGAATTCTTGGGTACACATACCCTACCTCTGAATAATAAACAATCATCAATCCCAATTTGAAATTCAGAATCAGTATTTGACTCACATTGTGCCCGTTTAACCTGTAACTTCTCATCATTCTTCTGAGCTTCACATATTTGCTGTAAAAATGTTGGTTTAGCTCTTAATTCAACTAAGATTGAACTATCATCAACCAAAAACAATTGAGCATTCATAGATCGTAAAGCGTACAGAGATTTTCGACTCAAAGCATCAGCCATAATATTAGCCTTACCCGGATGGTAATCAATAATCAAATCATAGTCTTTTATCAACTCAAGCCACCTGCGCTGTCTTAAATTCAGATCTTTCTGTGTCATCAAATACTTCAAGCTTTTATGATCAGTATAAATATGACATTTCTCACCGTACAAGTAATGCCGCCATATCTTCAATGCAAAAACAATAGCAGCTAACTCAAGATCATGTACCGGATAATTTCTTTCATGTGGTTTAAGTTGTCTTGAAGCATAGGCTATTACTTTACCTTCTTGCATCAAGACACAATCTAAACCATTTAATGAGGCATCACTGTAAATAACAAATTCCTTACCCGGTTTAGGCTGCACTAATACTGGTGCTTTCGTTAATAGATCTTTTAATCGGTTGAAACTCTGCTGACATTCATCAGTCCACTCGAACTTTACATCTTTCTGCAATAATCGAGTCATCGGAGAAGCTATCATAGAAAATCCTTGTACAAATCTCCGATAATGTAACAGCCCAATTTTAAATAGTGTCGAAACAGTGATTCGAGATCATTAAATCTGACGAAAAGTTAGAAAATTTTGTTAATCGATAATTATAAGTGTGATTTTAGAAATATTTTAAAATTAGTGAATTTTGTGAACTGAAAGAATTAATGAGAAAATTGGGCCAAAAACGAGGTATTGAGACCTCGAATTCATAAAGTAAGCCATAAATATTTTTAAAAATATTTATGGAATGTCATTAAGCTATTATTAAACTTTCGTTAGAAAATTTTAACGTTTGGGTAGGAAATTAAATGAGAAGGACTAAACTGAAATGAAAGTAAAAGTTAAATTATAGATTAAAAGAAATTATGAAGGGTCAAAATGGTAATTATACCATTTTGCATAGTTGAGGCTGTTCACGTTAGAAAATCTGAGATTTTTTTTTAAAGTATATTATTATATTATTATATTATATTATTATATTATATATATATACAAACAAAAACAAAAAAAAAAGGAGGAGGTAGAAGAGAGAATGGAAAAACAGAAAAAGAAACAGAGAGTAAGACGAAACAGAGAAGAAATAGAGGAGAAGGAAAGAAAAAGGAAAAATAGAAAGTTTGAAGCTTGAAGTTCAAATTGGTAAGTCAATCAAGTCCTATTCTCTTAATTTTGATGTTTTAGAAGCTTTAAAGCAAGATTTTGTTGAAATAAGTTGATATTTTGAGAGTTTTGGGTTTTTAAATATAGCTTATGTTGAAGAAAAAGATGAATTATGGATTAAATTGAATGAAATCTAAGTTAGAATTAGTAAAAGGATTAAATTGTAAGGTAAGCTATAAGTTTTCTACTATAGGGATTAATTTGGAAGAAATTATGAATTAGGGTTTTATTATGAAAATTATATAATCAAGTTGAATATGGAAGGAATTTAAGTAGAATCAAAGCATGAATTAAGTTAAGAAATAAGTAAACTTAATTAGGATTTAATTGCAAAATAAGTTATAAGAAAACGGTTTTGGGACAGCAGCAGTAGAGTAAATTTGAAAATTCACCAAAAATCGTAGAAGTGGAATTAGAAGTTGAATGAGATATGAAATTAAAGCTTATTGAGTCTATTTTCATATGAAGGAAACATAGAAAGCAAATAAGTTCTGTATTATGAGATATTTAAATTTTAGTGAAACTGGTTCAGGGTGATTTCGAGATCCCCTGTTCTGCCTTAGAAAAATCATTAGAAATTGCACAAAAATAATTGTGGATTAAAATTTATATGTATGAAATCCTGGATGAGTCTAGTTTCAAATGAGCTAAACAAGGAGGCCATCTAAATTCTGTACAAAGAGTAATTTAATTCGTAGTGAAGAGAGGTCAGAGCAGTTAAACAGTGAAATAGGGGAAACTTTAAGAATAATCTGGTATTGATTGGCCATACCAAAAATTCTGAAAAATTTATAGTAAAAAAATATATGAGTCTAGTTTTGGGGAAAATTTACGGATCTTAAATTGGAGTTCTGTAGCTCTGGAAATAAATAATTTAGTGACTATAACTCAAATGGACAGATTTGAATATACTTATGAGTAATTTATGAAATTATTGATAATGTTACTTATAGCATGTTATATACATTAAGGATGTGGAATGGAGAGGAGGAGGAGGAAAATATGTATGAATATTCAGCTAGCATGGCTAATTTGTAATGTTTTAGGCTCAGGGACTAAATTGAATAAAAGTAAAACTTTATGATTAATTTTGTAAAAAAATGTGGAAATGACCAATTTGTATGAAATGGATTATTTTATTATTTAAAATTGCAAAATTGAATGAAATTATTAATTTAGATTAAGATCGACTGAAAAATCAATGAAAATAGAAAATTTCCAAAGTGCCCCTGAATTTTGATATTTCTACAAATTTACCCAGATAAGTTCGTTTAACTTAATTATGTGATATAAGAAAATATGAGTTGATGGTACGTGAAATATTGATATGATAAATTAACTAATTTATGTTTATGAAGAAAAGATAAGTGAATGATATTTATTATGATATGTAAATATGTGATTATCTTTAATATGTTAATACAAGGTAATTAAGTATGTTGAGACGAGTAATAAATTTAAGTAAGACATGACGAGAAAAATAAATATGTTTATGGGACAATATGTTTGATTTTGATGGGTTTCAAATATAAATGCTAAATGAAATAAAATGTTTGAAAAATAAATTTGCAATTCCGATAATGCCTCGTACCCTATTCCGGCGTTGAATACGGGTAAGGGGTGTTACAGATAATAACCAGCTAAACCCAAGAAACTTCTAACTTCAGATACAGTCTTCGGTGGACTCCAATTGACAATAGCTGAGATTTTACTTGGATCTACCCTGATGCCTTCAGCAGATACAATATGTCTAAGAAAACCCACTTCTCGAAGCCAAAATTCACATTTACTGAATTTAGCATATAACTGTTTCTCTCGCAGAACTTGCAACACAATTCTCAAATGTTCTGTATGTTCTTGTTCATCTCGAGAACAAACCAAAATATCATCAATGAATACTACCACAAATCTGTCTAAGTACGGTCTGAATATTTGATTCATCAGATCCATAAATACTGCAGGTGCATTAGTCAACCCAAATGGCATAACCAGAAACTCATAATGCCCGTACCTGGTTCTGAAAGCTGTCTTTGGCACATCTGACTCCTTTACTCGTAACTGATAATAGCCCGATCGGAGATCAATCTTTGAAAATACAGTAGCACCTTTCAGCTGATCAAATAAATCATCAATCCGGGGCAACGGATACTTATTCTTTATAGTTACCTTATTGAGCTGTCGATAGTCAATACACAATCTCAAAGACCCATCTTTCTTTTTCACAAACAGAACCGGAGCACCCCAAGGTGAATGACTCGGTCGGACAAAACCTCTATCAACAAGTTCCTGTAACTGTGTCTTTAATTCCTTTAATTCTGTAAGAGCCATTCGGTACGAAGCTATGGAAATCGGAGTAGTTCCCGGAATCAAATCTATAGAAAATTCCACTTCTCTTTCTGGTGGCAACCCTGGTAACTCTTCTGGAAACACATCAGAAAATTCACATACCACTGGTACTGCTTGAATCTTTGACTCAGATACCTTAGTATCTAATACATAAGCAAGAAAAGCATCATACCCCTTTTTGACATACTTCTGAGCAGTAATAACTGAAATCACATCAGATAATCCCTGTCTGATCGGATTTAACCCGAAGTAATTCACCATTCTGACACTTCAATACAATATATTTCTGTTTACAGTTTACTACTGCATCATGCTGAGTTAACCAATCCATGCCCAATATCACATCAAACTCATCAAATGGCAGTAACATCAAATCAGCCAGGAAACAATAACCTCTTACCATCAGTGGACAATTTTTACAAATTTTATCCACCAAAATAGATTGGCCAAAGGGGTTCGAGACTTTAACCACAAATTCAGTAGGTTCAATAGATAAATCTTTAACGCATGCAAGTTTTACACATATATATGAATGCGTAGAACCGGGATCAATTAATGCAGTAATATCAGTTTCAAGTAAAGAAAATGTACCAGTAATAACATCGGGTGCTGAGGCATCTTCTCTGGTACGCATGACATATGTCCTAGGAGGTGCTCGTGTCTCAGGCCTACTTGTAGTATCTTTTGTAGCTCCTCGGCTACCACTAACATTACCGGATGGTCGAGATGGTCTACCCCTCCAAGATTGATTACTTGGCTTCGATATATATTCAGCTTCTTTTTCACTTCTTTCTGGACAATCTCTGAGGAAATGGTCAAAAGAACCACATCGGTAACATGCCCCGCTCTTAAATCGACATTCACCAAAATGAGCTTTATTACAATACTGACATCTCGGCTTAGGGGTACCAACACTGCCAACACTGGTCACTGATGGAGTGGAAGGTCTTGAATTAGTACGCTGTGAACCTCGCACTCTATCCGAATATCCAGTGGTTGAGGTAGAACGATCCTGGTACTTCTTCAATTTCTTTGGAGCAGAAAACTGAGATTTTTCCATTGGTCTTTTACTAAAAATTCGAGCTTCCCTCTCAGCCTGTTTCTTTTCTTTGCTCCATTCTTCTGCTTTATAAGCTCGTTCTGCTAGTGTAGCAAACTCTCGAATTTCAAGAATTCCAACAAGTAGCTTAATTTCTTCATTCAACCCTTCTTCGAATCGTTTGCACATTTCAGCTTCCGACTGTACCCATTCTCGAGCATATTTACTCAACCGAACAAATTCTCTTTCATACTCAGATACTGATCTATTGCCCTGTTTCAGCTCAAGAAATTCTTTTCTTTTCTGATCAAGGAATCTCTGGCTGATATATTTCTTTTTGAACTCGGTCTGGAAGAATTCCCATGTAATTTCTTCTTTCGGAACAACTGAAGCTTTAGTATTCCGCCAATGATAAGCTGTGTCTTTTAGCAGTGAAACAGCACATTTCAAACATTCTTCTGGCGTGCAAGATAATTCCTCCAAAACTCGAGTAGTATTTTCTAACCAAAATTCAGCTCTTTCGGGATCATCATCAACTGCTGCTCGAAATTCTTCGGCCCCATATTTTCGGATTTTATCGACCGGAGCTTTTCCTTTTCTGACAGATTCAGTACCTGTACCCTGTGGAATCTCGGGAACCGATGGAGGAACAGGAGGGGGAGCTTGAGTTTGCTGCACTGTAGGGTTAGTTCTTATATATTGGGTAAACCATTCATTCATCATTTGAAAGAAGGCTATTTTTGCCTCCTCCCCTTGACCCTCTATACCGGGCCTTCTACTGCTAGTTTCTTCTCTTTGTATTGAAGCCGGAGCATGACTCCCAGCTTCCTCAGATTGAGCTCGGTCAGATGACATTACTATAAGGAAAACACAATTTAAGCGGTCAGGAGATATCACACTATCAAAAAAAATAATTTGAATGGCATGTATAAGCTAATAAAATAAATGTTAGTATGAAATGAATGTAAGGTCAGCCATTGGTATAGCTTATCTGTTAAAGTTATCTTATAAATATGCATGAATTTTATTTTGAAAATATGATGAATTAGAATGGTTTCGGTTTCAAAAAAAAAAATAAAAAAATTGTAAACTCCGGTAATGCCCCGTACCTTATTCTGACAACGAATACGGGTAGGGGGTGTTACATGCGGCGCACCTGGTGACGTGCGTGGAGGCACGCGCGCGGCGCTCCTGGGTCAGTGGCTAGGGTTTCCTGAAAAACCCTAAAAATATGGGTCGTTTGGGCCTTTTGGATTTGAGCCAAATGTTGTGTTAATGGTTGTTTGGGCTTGTCTGTATTGGGCCCGTTATAATTGGACTGTAATTATTTTTTGTTTGGATTACTCTAACAGGCCCCGGGCAAATTGGGCCTTCTACAGCTGCCCCTCTTTGCTCATTGTCGTGAAACGAGAATAGAGCAAAGACAATAGAAGAATCAATTTTGCCCGGTCTTGGCCAAGCCCTGATTCTTCAGTGCTCTTATTCTTCATATAGCATCATCCCAATCCACTGTTGATTTGTCATTTTGACCCACTTCACTGCAGCCTTGGGATTCGATTGTTGACTTCGATCTGTTTCTCTGTAACTTCGAGAATGCTAGGTTTTGTTGACTTTGATCTGTTTCTCTGTAACTTCGAGAATGCCAGATTTACTATCTTCAACATGCTCCTGAAACATCAGGACTGCCAGACTTGCTATCTTCAGTCTGCTCCTGAAACATCAGGACTGCCAAACTTGCTGTCTTCAGTTTGCTCCTAAAACATCAGGACTGCCAAACTTGCTATCTTCAGTCTACTCCTAAAACATCAGGACTGTCAGACTTGCTATCTTCAGTCTGCTCCTGAAACATCAGGAATGCCAGACTTGCCATCTTCAATCTGCTCCTGAAACATCAGGACTGCCTGACTTGCTATCTTCAATCTGCTCCTGAAACATCAGGACTGCCAGACTTGCTTAACTTCAATCTACTCGTGAAACATCAGGACTGTCAGACTTGCTTATCTTCAATCTGCTCCTGAAACATCAGGACTGCCAGACTTGTCATCAACAATCTGCTCCTGAAACATCAGGACTGCCAGACTTGCTATCTTCAATTTGCTCCTAAAACATCAGGACTGCCAAATCAGGTATCTTCAAACTGTTCTACTATCATCTCTAGGGAATAAAATCTGAACTCGTTACGCCGTTCTTTGAGGAACATGTCCTGTAGGATGGGTATATGCTTATGCTTAACGATTAGGATGCCATGATCAAAATGAGTCAAATACTCCTATTTAGAAATGCTATGATGCAACAATGTTATGAGTATAGTTCCTATTCAAGGCGCTATCACTCATTTCACCCTTCAAGGTTCCATCTTTGCTCGTCTTGAAGCGTCATTTTCTTGCTTGAACGTTCTGCCCCTGTGACAACTTTAGGGCTCATGAATCCTAGGGACGTAAGTGATATATCATCTTCAACCCATCCTCCGGGAAGTACACTCTTCTGCCTACCCTCATTGTGACTTAAAGGACATAGGACTTGCTTCGATTTCGATCCATTCCCCCATAACTTGGTTTTTTCGAATCCCTTCCTGCCAAAAATTGGCCTGTCATATCGTGACCCGAGGATATGTTCTTATCTCTATCACAACCATTGGATTGGACAGAGAATTCAGAGAGATACTCTCTATTAAGGCTCTCATGTATCTCTGATCTGTATTCGTGGGAATTTTAAACAATTATCCTGTTTCGGTCTCCTATTTTTTCTAGAAATTTCCAAAGTAATATGCAAAACATCTTTTGTGAAGTTATTAGTTCATCAATCATTATTTCAATGCAGCATGTAGCAATAAATTGATTTCAAAAAAGAGTCGAATGAGTTATCAAAAACTAAGGGAAAACATATCTCTTTGCAAAGAGGAAAAGATTAAAGATAACAAAGGTAAGATGCCCTAGATATCATTGATTGCATTTCTACATACAAACTTTATGAAGACTATTTTGGGTTTAGCATGTGTTTAGAAGACTCAAAGTACTTTGTTGGTGCCCCAACTTCATTTCTCGTCCATTCGGGTGTAGTAAGATCATTTGAGTCCGAGGCGCTCTTCGTGGGTTTTCGTCTTGGCTTCTCCGTTTTTTTTTTGGAAAACTCGGAGCGCCCTTTGTGGGTTTTCACCTTGGCCCCTTCAAACGAAGTATTTCTTGACTGAATCTGAGTTGACGGGATTGAGTAAGTTTTTCCCATCCATTTCAGCCAGAATCAGTGCTCCTCCAGAGAAAGCTTCTGTCACCACATATGGTCCTTCCCAGTTCGGCATCCATTTTCCTCTGAAATCCTTTTGTACGGGAAGGATCTTTTTCAGTACAAGATCTCCCTCTTTAAACTCTCTTGGGCGAATCTTTTTATCATAGGCTCGCATCATTCGTTTTTGGTACATTTGACATGACGGATAGCCCTTAGCCTCTTTTCTTCAATTAAGTTCAACTGATGGCATCGAGCCTGGATCCATTCAGCTTCATCCAACTTTATTTCCGATAAAACTCGAAGAGAAGGTATTTCCACTTCAATAGGTATGACTGCCTCCATCCCATAGACTAATGAGAAAGGAGTTGCCCCAGTAGAGGTCCTGACAGACGTTCGATAAGCATATAGTGCAAATGGTAATTTCTCGTGCCAGTCCTTATAAGTCTCGGTCATCTTCCCCACTATCTTCTTGATGTTTTTATTGGCCGCTTCCATTGCCCCATTCATTTTTGGACGGTATGATGACGAGTTGTGGTGTTTAATGTTGAATCGACCGCAAACATCTGCTATTGTGCTATTGTTCAAATTCAATGCATTGTCTGATATGATCCTCTCGGGCATTCCATATCGGCAAATGATCTCCTTCTTTAAAAACTGACTTACTGCCGATTTAGTGACGCTAGCATATGAAGCAGCCTCTACCCATTTCGTGAAGTAGTCAATGACCACAAAGATGAATCGGTGTCCGTTTGATGCTTTCGGTGAGATTGGTCCAATAACATCCATGCCCCACATGGAAAAGGGCCATGGGGAAGTCATCACGTGTAAAGGTGACGGAGGCACATGAAATTTATCTCCATAAATCTGACATTTATGGCACCTCTTGGCATAGTTGATGCAATCTCCTTCCATGGTGGACCAATAATACCCGAACATCATGATCTACCTGGCCATTGTAAAACCATTGGCATGTGTTCTGCAAATGCCCTCATGGACTTCCTCCAAGATTTGCTTAGCCTCAACGGTATCCACACACCTTAGTAGCACTTGATCCTTTCTCTTATTGTACAAGATGTCACCATCTAGAACATAATCAGAGGCCAATCTTCTGAGTGTCCTTTTCTCATTCTCAGTTGCATGCTCCGGGTATTCACGATTCTTTATATATCGCAGTACATCATGATACCAGGGGTGATCATCTCTTTCGTTCTCTTCCACATTATAACAATGAGCTGGAGATTCAGAAATACTCATCTGAATGGGTCTCATATCTTCCGATATATTCACTTTGATCATAGAAGCTAGAGCTGCCAAGGCATCTGCCATCTGGTTTTCATCACGTGGGAGATAATTAAAAGTGATGTCGTCAAACTCCTTAATCAATCCCAAAACTATCTTCCGATACTCAATCAGTTTGGGATCTCTGGTCTCCCATTCACCTTTAAGTTGATAAATCACCAGTGCAGAGTCTCCATATACTTCTAGCACCCTGATCTTTCGTTCTACGGCTGCTCAAATTCCCATAATACAAGCTTTATATTCTGCCATGTTATTTGTGCAATCAAAATCCAATCTGCATGTAAATGGATAATGATCACCACTAGGGGATACCAAGATTGCCCCAATTCCATTCCCCACAGCATTAGACGCCCCATCAAAATTCAACTTCCACGGATTTTCTTCAGCATTTGCCGCATACATCAATTCTTCATTGGGGAAATCAAAACTCAAAGGTTCATAATCCTTTAATGCTCTAATGGCCAGAAATTCTACTATCGTACTTCCTTTTATAGCCTTTTGGTTCACATAAACTATATCAAATTCAGACAGCAAAATCTGCCACCTTGCCATCCTCCCATTCAAAGCAGTTGACTCCATCATATACTTTAACGGGTCAAGCTTCGAAATCAACCAGGTTGTATGGTATAACATATACTGCCTTAGCCTTCGGGTTGCCCAAATTAAAGCGCAACATAATTTTTCAATCGACGAATATCTCATTTCACATTCAGTGAACTTTTTGCTGAGATAGTATATCGCATTTTCTTTCCTTCCTGACTCATCGTGTTGACCAAGCACACATCCCATGGAGTTATTGAACACTGATAGATACAGTATCAATGGTCTATCTGGATTTGGTGGAGATAGTCAAAAGCTCTCTGGCATTCTTCGTCCCACACACCTTGGTTGTGTTTCTTGAGAAGACGAAATATGGGATCACATTTCTCGGTTAACTGTGAAATGAACCGAGCAATGTAATTTAATCTTCCAAGAAAACCTCGAACTTCTTTTTGAGTGCGTGGTGGAGGCAAATCTTGTATAGCTTTGACCTTATCCGAGTCAACTTCAATCCCTTTCTCGCTGACCACGAAACCCAGCAGTTTCCCTGACCGAGCTCCAAAAGTACACTTGGCCGGGTTGAGCTTCAATTGAAACTTCTTCATTCTTAGAAACAATTTCTTCAAAACTTCGATGTGTTCCTTTTCCGTTCGAGATTTGGCGATCATATCATCAACGTACACTTCAACCTCTCTGTGCATCATGTCGTGGAACAAGGTTACCATGGCCCTTTGGTATGTTGCCCCTGCATTCTTCAGCCCGACAATATTATGAAAGTGGTTTTCACCATGTCCTCAGGGTGCATCTTGATCTGATTATATCCAAAAAATCCATCCATGAAAGAGAACCACGAGTACCCCGCCGTGTTATCCACCAACGTGTCAATATGAGGCAAAGGAAAATTGTCTTTTGGGCTGGCTTTATTTAAGTTTCTATAGTCTACACACATCCGGACCTTTCTATCTTTTTTCGGGACAGGAACGATATTGGCCACCCACTCTGAGTATTTGACCACCTGTAGAAAACCAGCATCAAACTATTTCTTTACTTCCTCTTTTATTTTCAACACTACGTCAGGCCTCATCCTTCGTAGCTTTTACTGCACTGGCTTACATTCTTCCTTTATGGGGAGGCGATGCATTACAATATCAGTACTTAGACCAGGCATGTCTTGATATGACAATGCAAAGACATCTTTGTATTCTCGTAGTAACTCCACCAGGTTTTGTTTGGTTTCCTCGGTTATGCGTGTTTCGATTCTCACCACCTTTCCTTCTTCTAAGGCTATGTTTTCTACTTCCTCTTCATGGGGTAAGATTTGTTTCTGTTCCTGCTGTACCATTCTCAACTGATCCGGGGACAAGTCACCATCACCTTCAAAATCTTGAGATTCTCCTAAACACATGTCATGCTCAAAATGGACCTCTGGGTCTGTAGTATCGTTGCTTACATCGTTAATCTTTAGGGACTTGTGGTGGGTGCCAAAAAGTGTATGAAGAATAAATGAATTTGAAGACAATTATTCATGCCATGAATGAGAAAAAGAAAAAACAATTTGATAGAGAAAAACACAAAATATAGATCAAAATGCATTTTATTCCAATAAAGATTTTTGAACATGAGCCTTTTTCACAAAAGAAATCCCATTGTTCTTAGGTTTGAAACAATAAATGCGTTCTGAACATTACTCTGTGTAATTTCTAAACACTACAGGTAGTTCCTCGGCAGTCCAATTGTTCAAAACGCTCCCCAGTTCATAAGGGCGAATGCCCACCAAGCTTCTTTGTTCGGTTTCTTCCTCATTATGGCATTGATATGAGGATCTTCATTCAATAACCCTCTCTCGGGGTGAATTATCCCTCCAGATACGAAAGTTTGGGATATGTGAGGGAACGTCATCGGTTCCCACTGGACTTTTTCTCCGTTTAATCGGGCCCTTCTTCTCTCTTGCTTCTTCTCTATTTCCATTTTCCTTTCTCTAGCATTAGGCTTAAAACCCAGGCCAAAACGGTCTCTCTTCTCTTTCAATAACGTCACTTGAACTTCACCTTGGAGATATCTGCCTAGTCCTCTTCCTGGTAAGGCCCCCTTATTGACCATCATTTGTAGGCCCATCTTCGTGGTCCTAGATATCTTGGGTACCGGAATCTCATTCCTCTCACGAACGAATGTCGCGTTGACGAACTCTAAAGACTGGAATGAACATTCAATGGCCTCCTCATTTGCCTCTACATATGGCGCATCATTGGTAACAGTCGCTATGATGTCTTCTTCCGCGTTTATAGTGACCAGTCGACCATCTGCCACCAGCTTCAGTTTTTGGTGGAGGGATGAAGGTACTACCCCTGCCGAATGAATCCAAGGCCTACCCAGTAAGCAATTGTACGAGGGCTTGATATCCATCATCAGGAAATCTACTTCATATGTATTCGGCCCGATCTGTAATGGTATGTCTATTTTTCCCATCACTCTCCTCTCGGTGCCATCAAACGCTCTCACTATGTTCTGGCATGACTTCATGTGAGAACTGTGTATTGGCAACCTTTTCAAAGTCGACAATGGTAAGACATTCAAGGCTGACCCATTGTCAATTAACACGCTCGGTAGGATAGATCCCTTACAACGAGTAGTTATATACAAGGCCTTGGTTGATCCCATACCCCAGATAGAATTTCATCATCACTGAAGGAAATGAAGTTATCAGCACTTATGTTATTAACTAATCGATCAAGTTTATTGACAGATATATCTTTAGTAACGTAAGTCTCGTTCAGCACTTTTATCAATGCCTCACGATGTACTTCTGAACTCAACAGTAAAGCTAGCACAGAAATGCGGGCCAGTTGCTTACGCAGTTGCTCCACTACACTGTATTCACTGTGCTTTAAGAATTTTAAAAATTCTTTAGCCTCTTCCTCTTTTACAGGTACATTGATAAGGGGTCTAGGTTCCTCCTCTGGTCCAACTGTTGTAGCCCTTATTCTGACGCCTCCCGTGTCGTAACGTCTTCCACTTCGCGTGTGGAAACCCTCATTTTGGACCTCCTTGGCAGCGCTAGCAGAGCTTTCTACTCCTGGTACCGTTACATTACAATTGTAGTTCCATGGTACCTTCTTGTTGTCCTTGTAAGGACAGGACACTGGTTTCTTAATTATAACTTTATGTGCCATTGGAGCTCCGCTTTTTGGATTTCTCGGTCGGGAAATAATGATCTTCAAAAAATTAACTTTTTGACGGGTCGATTCTCCTTCTGTTGCATGTATGTTTCCTCCCTCTGAACCTTCTTCATAAAATTCTAGCTCCTTATTGTTCATGAAGCTTTGCACTAATAATCTAAACTCCGCACATCCCTGGATCTCATGTCCTTCAACTCCGTGGAACGCGCAGAAATTTCCAGATTCTTCACCTTCTCCTTCGAGTTTTGACTTTATCAGCCCTCTTTTTAACATTTCCCTCCAGACCGTTCTCAGTGGGGTTTTTACCTCTGAGATGTCTTCCTTGGTCCTTTTCACTACCTCTTCCCCGATGGCATTTATCGCCATATCCCATGATTGGGTAATGGGTTCCCTGAACCCGGTATATCATCGAGCTCCACGATCCCCATCTTGATGAACTTTTCGACTACCTTTTTGAAGGCAGTGCAGTTTTCTATCGAGTGGCCTACTACTCCTGCATGGTACTCGCATTCAGCGTTCGGGTCGTACAATTTAGGATATGGGGGCTGTAACGGCTTTAGATAATGTAACGACCCAAATTCCGTGGGCACCGGAAAAAGCGTGTTATCAGGCCTCCGTCTTAGTAAATCGAGTTATTAAATAATCATTAGGAGTAATTATGAGTCTAATAGTGTGTTTAATTAGATTTTTATATAGTGAATTTAGCTTAATTTAAAGTAATTAGGAAAAAGGATCAAATTGAATAAGGAGTAAAGTCTAATTATAGATTAAAAGAAAGTAAAAAGGATCAAAATGGAAAATATGCCATTTAGCATAAGTTGAGGCGGCATACATGCATAAAAATCTAAGATTTTATTTAAGTTATATAAAGATATATATATATATATATATATATATATATTATTATAACAAAAAGAAAGAAGAAAAGAAACAAAACAAAGAAACAGAGAGCATTTCGACACAGGGGAAAGAAAAGAAAGAAAGAAGAGAAAAAGGAGAAATTAGGGATTTGAAGATTAAAACTTTAAAAGGTAAGTCAATTTAGTCATTTTCTCTTAATTTTGATATTTTAGAAGCTTTAAAGCAAGATTTTGATGAAACTAAGTTGATATTTTGAGAGTTTTTAGGTTTTTAAATATAGTTGATGTTGAAGAAAAAGATGAATTATGGATTAAATTAAATGAAAACTAAGTTAGAATTAGTAAAAGGATTAAATTGTAAGGTAAGCTATAAGTTTTCTACTATAGGGATTAATTTGGAAGAAATTATAAATTAAGGTTTTATTATGAAAATTATATAATCAAGTTGAATATGGAAGGAATTTAAGTATAATCAAAGCATGAATTAAGTTAAGAAAATAAGTAAACTTAACTAGGATTTAATTGCAAAATAAGCCATAAGAAAACAGCTTTAGAACAGCAGCAGAAGAGTAACTTTGAAAAAACACCAAAAATGGTAGAAATAGAAGTAGAAGTTGAATGAGATATTAAATTAAAGGTTATTGAGTCTATTTTCATATGAAAGAAACATAGAAAGAAAAGAAATTTTTTATCTTGAGATATTTAGATTTTTGTGAGACTGGTTTAGAGTGATTTCGAGATCCCCTGTTCTGACTTGGAAAAATCATTAAAAATTGTAAAAGAATAATTGGGGGACATAATTTACATGGTTAGATTCCTTAATGAGTCTAGTTTTATAAAAAACAAACTATAACATCATTTGAATTCTGTACAAAAAGATAATTAAATTTCAGTCAAGAGTGGACAGAGTTGTCAGACAACAGAACAGGGGTGATTTCAAAGAATAAACTGTACTTATTGGCTAAATAAAAAATTATAAAAATTTTATGTCAAGAAGATATGTGAGTCTAGTTTCATAGAAAATTTACGGATCTTAATTTGGAATTCTGTAACTCAAGATATAGATGATTTAGTGACAATGACTCAGGTAGATAGCCTAGAAAGAACTTATAAGTAAATAATAGAATTGTGTATAAAGAATGTGGAATGAAGAGGAAGAGTAGAAATTGAATAAAATTCAATTATTTATTGTAATTTAATGTTGTAATTAATAATGTAAATTATTATTATTTTCGTTGCTAAAAAGGAACTCGAGGCATCAACCCACAAGGGAAATGAGATGGTTACCGAGGAATAATCAAGCAAATTTGGGTTTGTATTACTATAATTCAAACTATTTATTTATTCATTAAATGTTAAATTAATTTATGTATATGGTAAGTAAATTATAAGGTAAGTGTTTTTATTGAATTGAATGGAAATTGAGTTGAATGATGAATATGTATTGAAATTGAATTGTATGTGGATTGAAATGGAAGTGTAATTGATATTGAAATTGAATTTGTTATGAAAATGAAAATGAAATTGAGAATTGAAATACCCTATTAACTAGTCGGGCTGAGTCGGATATAATTGGCATGCCATAGGATTTGGAAGAGTACGGAATTTATCGGCTTTGCCGATCAGGCACTTTATGTGTCGTATATCAGGCACTTTATGTGTCGTATTTCAGGCACCTTGTGTGTCGTATCAGGCACCTCGTGTGTCGTTTCAGGCACTTATGTGTCGTATACTGATCAGGTACTATGTACCGTTTTAGGCACAATGTGCCGTACTGGTGTGTTTGGGTTGGAATCCGTGTATCTGTTAAAGTCCGAGTCTGTTAATAGGGGTAAATAAGGAAAAGGTTAAATTGAATAAAATGAAATGGTTGAGCCATTGAAAGAAATGTGAAAATAGAACATGAATTGAAAATGTGATTTGAATATGAGTATGGGAATGGAAAATATGAACCATTGGTTCATGAGATGGATAATGGCTCAACATGAATGTGAATGATTTCAATTGTTGAATAGCTAAGATTGAATTGTATGAATATATTGAAAATGACAAACTTATGTTTGAATTGGTTTAGTAAAATTAAGGTTATATGATATGAATATTATGTTTATAATTTGAATTATGGTAATACCACTGAGTATATGTATACTCAGCGTACGGTTGTTTCCGTGCGCAGGTTGTAGAAGTCAAATACTGAACCAACATCCGAAGCCAGACCCGACTTCAGCAAACTTTTGGTGATGTATATTTCCTTTTGATAATGTGGCATGTACATAGGTTGTGTATAAAGGTTATTATGTTTTGAATGTAAATGGTTAAAAATGTTAGAATTACAAGTTTAAGAATTATAATGAAAGAAGTTTATCTATATTAATCTAACTAATACTTTGATAAATTTAAGTTGATATTATATTGATTGAGTTTGATTAGAAGGTATTTAGAATAGAAAATGAATATATGAAATGAATTGGTTGAATTGGTTATGATTGAAATGAATACGGTTTAATTTACAGGGGGTTTTATATGATAATAAGCAAAAATGCTGCCAAAATTTATATTAAACAAAATATATTCTGAAATACTTAAACGAGTCCCATTTCACTTTTAATACAGACTTTAGACTTTGAAAGTTCATAATAGGGATCAGTTATAAAATTATACTATGAATGTTATTTTTTTTAGAATTATTTGCAAATTGTCTGATATGTCCAGTAATGCATCGTAACCCTGTTCTGGCGATGGTTCAGGGTTAGGGGTGTTACAGATAAAATGGGCCTATGATGTGTGCGTCGAACAGACGTTGATATAGCTCCCCATATATCATCGGGATTGGCATAAATTGGGGCCTTTCAAAATTTTGTTTTGGGCTTGGTTCTTGTCCTGTCGTCCCCTGTTGCCTAGCAGTCACTACTTTCAGCGGGTTAACTATAACTGCTTTTGAGTGCCCTTTGTTATATGTACTCACATTGTTTACCTCGTTATCCCTTTTCTTAGGAACAGATCTCCTAGAGACCTCTCCTGTTTCGATCTTTCCACCCCTTATGGCGTTTTCGATCATTTCCCCAGCCATGACTATATCTGCGAAGCTCTTAGTTGTGCTTCCTACCATATGGGTGATAAATGGGGGCCTCAATATGTTAATGAAGATCATGGTCCTTTCTTTCTCTAAGAGTGGTGGTTGGACTTGCATCGCGACCTCCCTCCATCGTTGGGCATACTACCTAAAGCTCTCGCTCGATTTCTTTTCCATATTCAGTAGCATGAATCTGTCGGGTGCCATGTCTGTCACGTGGCTATATTGTTTCATGAAAGCTTGGGCCAAGTCCTCCCATGAACCAATTTGGGCACGACTTAGCTGGTTATACCACCTAGCCACCGATCCAATCAGGCTATCTTGGAAACAGTGGATTAAAAGCTGGTCATTATTGACGTAACCTGTCATTCTCCGACAAAACATCGTAATATGATCCTCAGGGCAACTTGTCCCATTATATTTTTCGAACTCTGGCATCTTGAAGTTATTAGGAAGTACCAGATCTGGGACCAAACTCAAGTCTCTCGCTTTAATGGCGCGGTGGTGGTTGGTATTTTCCAGAGCCTTGAATTTCTCCTCCAACCATCTGCAGCGATCTTCTATCTGCCTTGAGGATTCGGCTTTCATCCATTCCTTCTCTAAATCAGGGACAAAAGGATTAACAGGGTCATCTCCTGGGTTGGATCCTGAGCCCACTTGAAAGTTTACAGAAGGTCTGATATTAGCTTGCCCTTGTTGAGGCCTGATTATGACGGATGGCCTCTGAGGATATTCTTCGTGCTGTGAATGCACATGTGACGGGGCGGATCCTAAAGGAATACCTCCACTCTCTCCTTTGGTAACATCCATGGGGCATTTTCCTCTCTCCATAAGTCCATTCAACAGTTGGGTCATTTGAGTTATCTGAGACATCATGTTCTTCTGAGACTCCGTCATGTCTTGCTGGATCTTCGTCAGCTACTCCTGGATTTGTGCTTGCACTTGTTCTTGCATCTCTTTTTGGAATTGCTCATATCTTTGATCCATTTTCTTTGACTTAGCTCGTGTGCTGTAAGGGTGTTCAGCTTCCAGATTTCCCTTTTTCGCTCTCTGTTATAATTTTAGCTTATTAGGCTCTCTCCGTGCACATGATGTGATGCGAGTGCATGAAATGCAATGCAAATGCATGAAATGAATGCAAAAAGAAAGAAAGGTGTTGATTTTGATTCGGTTCTATTACATCAACTTCACTGGAACACAAATTTCTTTACATAGAGTGGACGATTATACATATGTTTTTGACTTAACACCTAAATTCTTGACTTCTTTAAGAAGCCAAGCTAGATTTTGGCCTCGATCTGATATCGACTCATATTGTAAACTTAATACATCGGCTTTGACCGCCAAGGTTTGTAAATGGTCGGCCACTTCCCGAACTTGAACCACAGCTTCGCCCATAACATGATTTCTGTTTCTGATTTGTTCTTGAGAATGGTGGAGTTGCTCCTTCCAATGTTCATTAAGAAGTTCAACTCGAAGTTCACTGTCTCGTAATGCAGTTTCGAGCTCTTCTATCCTTCTTTCTAGTTCCTAAGCCTTACTTTGGCTGGCTCTTAATTCATTTACCGAGTCGCGATTACGATACAAATACAGTGACTTTTCCAATTCTGCTGCTCGAGCTTGTAACTTTTCTTTTTCATGTTGACTCTCCAATAGAATCTCTTTCAAAATGTTCTCCCGTATTCGAGCATCTCGGCACTTCTTTTCCCACTGATCAGCTCTAGTCTTTTCTTCTTTAATTTCCTGCCGCCACTGTTCTGATGATTTGCCCAAACCAGCAGTTCTGACTGACGTACGCAGCTTCTTGTAGTCCGTTTTTAAGCTACCCAGATCTTCTTCAGCCTTGTTCTTCCCTTTCCTCAACTTCTCGGCTTCTAACTTATAGATGTCGACGTCTAGCCCTAACTACATCTTCTCCTCCTCTAGCTGCTCTATCTTTTTTCCCAATTCACGGCTCTTGTTCTCGAAATCTCCTCTAATGATCTCTAACTCAGATGGGATAACTCATAAATGCTCTTCTAGAGGTAAAGCCTCCCTTTGGCTTGGCGTCGGGATATTGTCATTGATTCTCATACTCTACCACTCGTCATATTTAGGGGTTGTCATTGGTCCTGCAGCGAGTCCCTTCATTCGTCAGGTTTGGGTCCACGCACTCGTTATCTCGCGAACTCTCTTCTTATAATTATCGCCCTTGTATGAAAACTCACACTGGGCTAGCCCATGCGTTGCAGGTATGAATTGTCTTGATCGATACTGCCTCGTTACGAGCAGAAGAGCGTACCCCGCAGCTCCTCATATCCCGAGTAAAGGAACCCAGTCAAACTCTCCACACCGATACAAGATCTCGTCAGGGATCATCCACGGAGCTCTCCATTCAACATCTTCTACTTGTAAATTTCAGAGAATTGCTATCCATTTCTCTTCAGAAAGGTCGTCCCGTCTTGGCGTAGTTACCAATTCTTCCAAAGGAGAGTAGTTCTTGGAGAAGACTTTACACGATACCTTTTCCACCTTCCAAAAGTGGCTATGAAACCATGATAGCAAAAGCTGCGCACACCCTATGAACCTCCCTTCACCTACTCTTCGGCTAGCGCTCAACGATCGGAATGTTTCGGCTAAGATTACAGGGACAGGTGTGACTCCTTTATCAAGTTTATCAAATAGGTCTGAGACAGCTTCCTCTACATATCCTAACGCCTTGGGAAACACAACCAAACCGTTGATGCTTAAGGCGAAAATGTCAACCCCTTTTTCATATCAGAATGCACTAGGATTAAATCCCTCAAATGTCTCGAAGGGATACATTTACAATCCCCTTTTTGCTTGATCCGAACGGTTATCCACTGCTCGCTCATCCCTGTAATGTTCATCAGCTTTTTTACGAATGTCAGCACATTAACCGCTCTCGAATAAGCCTTTCCAGCTTGAATATTTGGGCAACGGAGTAAGGTCGTGTACTCTTCTATGGTAGGTACCATATCCACTTTCCCGAAAGTAAAGCAACTATAAGCGGGGTTCCAAAATTGGGTAATGGCTCAGAATAGACGCTCGTCCACCTTGATATCAAGCAGATAGGGCAAATCACCATAATTACAGTAGAATAGCTGTTTCATCTCGTCGTCCTATGAATCCCATATCTCCTTCAATTCTTGCAGGTTATTCTGAGTCACGCTGACACGGGTGAAGTCCCACAACTCTGATTCGTATCCCACAGTCAAACTATCTTCTTTTTCTTGCTGCATCCTTCCGGACCATGTTCGAACGGCCGCATTATTCTCCACTCTATCAAGAAACCCCTTTTCCATATTAAGCTTTTCTATCTAGTAACCGAATGTGAATCAACACCTTTCTATGATGAAATGCCATGCAATTACAACAAAACACCACAAGTCAGTACTATATACAAAAAAACTCAAGGTAAATAAGAAGTAATCAAACACTTATTCGGGTAATCACTAAGATTTGGTGTGGTACTATCTAGGTTAGGCTCCTAGGTCTTTCTACATGTGGTTTGGCTCTAGAGTTGAGGTACCCGAACTAGCAGATTCCTCGATCCTCGCCCATTAGAGGTTCATAAGGACCGAGTTCAGTTCAGGGGAATACATTTCCCTATGGCTGCACGGAGATGAAAATCTCACGAAGACATAGGTATGGATGTATCCCGAAAGTGATCCGCTATCTTGCACGGAAGTGAAAACCTCACGAAAGAGTAGCTTCTCGCTCCCACTTAAGGGTGCGACCACAACGGTCATGCAATGCAGTGTGCACAAGAAAATAGAAATCATATGCAATGACGCGAATGAATACTACAAAAGGATAGCAATTTTCAAATCAAATTTTCAAACTTTCGACAAAGGACATAAAATAATCAATTTATGGCCTGACTCTCTTTTTTTGTCCCCAGTGGAGTCGCCAAGCTGTCGAAACCATCCCTTTTTTGAAAAGGTGGGAATCGACTTGGGGTTTTGAAAATAATAAAACGGGAGTCGCCACCGATCTTTATTTGGTGTGATCGGATCACCTTTGTTTTAATAAAACATTTTGGTTTACTAAAACAATGTTTTTGGTCTGCGAAGTTTTGAGAAATCGAGTTCGGGAGTCGGTTACGTGCGAGGAAGGGTTAGCACCCTCGTCACGCCCAAAATTGGTACCAAATTGATTAAATAATGTCTCAATGTTGAAAGTTGAAAATTAAAAAAAAGGAATTTAAAAAATCAATTCCTTTTGGAAATATTTGAGCTTTCTCGAATTGCATCAAGATTTTCTCGTTTCAAAGGACTAAAACATCACATCCAATGCTTTAGGACACGATAATTTAAATCCTCGAATCCGAGATCATCTCGTAGTATTCTCGGGTTGAATATCAAGACTTTCTCGTTTCACAGGAATAAAATATCACATCCAATACTTTAGGACACGATAATTTAAGTCCTCGAATCCAAGATCATCTCATAGTTTTTCCAAATTGAGTATCAAGACTTTCTCGTTCCGAAGGAATAAAATATCACATCCAATACTTTAGGACACGATAATTTAAATCCTCGAATTCAAAATCATCTCAAAACTATCGATTTACATGAAATGACGAAGGCGAGAAATGACAAAAACACAAATAAAAAATGCAATGAAATACAAAATTGAAAAAGATAACATTAAAATAATAATAATAATAGATAAATTTAAAACAAAAAGATGTTAATGATGATAGAGATAATGAAAAAATAGTAATAATAATAATAACAATAATTGCAAAATACTAAAAAGAATCAATTTGAATTTAAAATGAAATTTAGGGATCAATTCAAAGTAAAATAAAAGGGAAGGGTCCATTTGAAATACGCGTGAAAGGAGAGGGACCAAAAAGGAAATTATTCCCTCCCTATGCGCTGCGTTTTGCGCTGGACTAAATTAGAACAGAGGAAAATGTATTGGGGAAAATTTGAAAATAATAGAAAGACTGAATTAAAAAAGCAAAAATTGCGGAAGGACCAAAAGAGTAATTAGCCCAATCAACGAAAACGCGCAGATCCTCTGGTCGGGTCGGGTCGCGCGCGCAGATCCTAGGCCAAACGACGTCGTTTTGATGTTTAAGGGCAATGACCAAACGACGTCGTTTTGTAATGTATATATAAGTGCAAAAAAACTTAAGTCAAAATTTCATTTTAAACAGCTTTCAAAAAAAGAACTTTTTAACCCTTTTTGTTTTCTCTGCAAGGGTTGGGGCTGGTGCAATTTTCGGTGGGTGGACCGCCACTCTCCGTCGCAGACGCCGCCGCGCCGGCCACCGCACACGGTGGCCGGAAAATGTAAAATCTCTCCCTTTTTTGTTTTTTTTTTATATATATGTATATGTATGTGTGTCGAAAAGAAAAAGAAAAAGATTCAGAAAAATAAAAAGGAAAAGAAACCACCTTCTACTGCTGCTTGGACTTTTAGTAGGTTTTTAGGGTTCTTTCGCTTTCTTGTGCTTAGTCTGCTTGCTATTTCTCTGATTCTATTGTTTTAATCTCTCTATTTTTTTATTGATCAAAAAAAGGTCCTGGAATACATTCTTTTTCGTGGCTTTATAGCCGAATAATAAAAAAAAAAACCAAATCCTTTTGCTAGTGGTGTTGCTGTCGTCTGTCTTCTTCTGCAGGTCGTGGGGAGCAACCGTTAGTGGGGGATCGGTGGTGGCTGAAAACAAGGCGAAGTGGAGTTGCGACGCACCTGGTGACGCGCGTAGAGGCACGCGCGCGGCGCTCTTGGGGTCAGTGGCTAGGGTTTCCTGAAAAACCCTAAAAATATGAGTCGTTTGGGCCTTTTGGATTTGGGCCAAATGTTGGGTTAATGGCTGTTTGGGCTTGTCTGTATTGGGCCCGTTATAATTGGACTATAATTATTTTGTTTGGATTACAACTCTATCGGGCCCCGGACAAATTGGGCCTTCTACACAAGTTTTTATTTCAAATTAGGACCCAAATGAAGTGCTCTATCATTAGTGCAGTTATGGCCTATAGGGCTCATTATTTTTTATTTTTGTTTCATTCTCCTTTTATTCATACACTTTTTTGGTTGTGATATTGATCAGGCACAACACGAAAGAGCTTATAAGTGCACTCTTTTGATTTTGAAAAGGAATTTCCGGTAATAATAATAAATCAATTGAAAAAAAAAATCCCCAATGCTCTTCAACAGGGAGGAGACTATCAATTTTCTCAACTCGAAAAAGAATTTTACTAAAAAAACAATTCCTCACCCAAAAACAATGAGACCTTACCCTATTAAAATTTTTGTTGTTTTTATAATTTCTATTTATGATGAAAATTTGTTTGAGGACTAAATTAATAGAATTTATAAATGTGAAGGTTTAAATTATTGAATTATTTAGAATTGGGATCAAATTGATAGAATATGTAAGTAGTGATGACTAAATATGTTATTATACCAGTCACAAAAAGGCTTTTCGTTGTCAATTTAACGTCAGGTGACCAAAACAGTAGCAAATTCAAATATTAGTGCTTAAATTGAAAATTTTTAAAATTGGATGACCAAAACAGAAATTCCGGCATTGTTGGGTGACCATTTGTAGAATTTACCCTTGTTTTATTTGTATATTTATTATTCTTTTCTCAAGTGTCCCATTCATCTATTTCTTAAAACAATGTCCTTTGTCTGTTTTTTTGGGTTAATTTCAAAATTCCTTTCTTTCCAAGATAAGCTTTTTAAAATATTTAAAGACGAATAAAGTTCAATTACTTACAAATCCCATATAAAAATAGAAACTCTTTTTGTCCTAAAATAAAATTATTTGAAAGGTTGATTAAAATAGGGCTTCAATTCAATTTTCTGTCCTTTTTAGCTTTTGGCTTTGGATCTATCGCTTGCCACCAATTCTTCTCCATTTAACTTCACCCTTTACTGAAATTTAGGATTTGGGTATTTCCTGTTTGTTCTGTTTAATTTTCCTTTTGATTAGTTTTAATATGATTTCAGCTTAGGGTAACAATTTTGTATTGATCTTCAATGAAAACCCAGAATAAAGGTTCTCTTTTTTAATCTTTTGTTGCTTATTATACACAATTGTGAATTGGGGTTTCTGATATTTTACAGTTATTGCTGAAGCTATACAATGGATCCAAAAATGGATTATTGTGGTGATTTTATAGAATTGCTTGGACCTGATATTTCTACGAAGATTCTCATGAATCTGGTTAACCCTTCTGATCTCATTAGGGTTAGCTTGGTTTCTAGTTCTTGGCATCAATTTGGTAAGCAAATCAATGTCTTTGGTAGAATTTAGCTTTGTGTTCTATTATATATCGAAGAATCAGCATTGATTAATTCGATAGGATCGGTTTTATTCATCTTGCAGTGATTGAAAATGGTCTTGGTAAACAGCTTTGCCTGAAATTATTTCCTGAAATTTCCGGTATTGTTCATACCATTGAGATGAACAACTTGATAGATACCGTTGTTGGACATAAACAGAATGATTGTGATGAGTTGGAATGTCTTAGGAAGAATCATAGAACCTATACCTTGTTGGCTCGAGCGTTTAACCCTTTCGTAAGAAAAGATTGTATATTGGAGGCCATTATTGCATCGAGCACAGATAATTACCCAGAGGAAAGCATCCATAATACTTTGGAGCCATTTGATAGAATAGACACCAGAGCATCATATTGGTCGAGTGAAGGGCAAAACAATCCTGCTGTCCCCGAGACTTTACTTTATAAGTTGATGACCAAGATGTGTATCGTTACAGAAATCCATGTACAGCCATTCCAAGGTTTTAACTCTAAATTGTCGTGCTAGTCTTTTGCGTGTCCAAGTTGCCTATAGTGAAAGCCTTAGAATTGACAGAATTATGTTTGTGTATCAGCTTATTTTCAGTACGGCTTCCCAATATACTCGTCTAAGGCTGTCAGATTTAGAATGGGTCATAAATTGCAGAGTGAAATGACGGATAGTTCGACTTCTAGTAATAAATGGGCAGATGACGAGTTCGTTTGGACATATACTTCACCAGAATTTCCAATGGTTCAGGTGAGCTTCGTGTCGACCAGCTGGATTAGGCTTTGGTTTTAAAGTTATCTGCTTCATTTAACGGATCCAATAATATATTGCCAGGAAAATTGCTTACAAAAATTCAAGCTACCAGAGCCTGTTCTTTGCATTGGAGGATACATGCAAGTTGAGTTACTCGGTAGAGTTCAGAGACAAGAAATGGATGGTTTATATTATATATGGTTCTCTCTCTCTCTCTCTCTCTTTTAACTTTTTCCAATCACTGAGATGTAAATTGTAAATCATGCTTTAATTTAGGCTTTAACAAAATTTAGAATGATAAAAATTTATTCGAGCCTTGTGCAGTATCTCCCGTGTTCAAGCTGTTGGACGACCGCTTTTACCAAGGTTTGATATAGATATGCTTGATTCATCAGGGAGGTGTACTTTGAAGTACCTGCCCGAAACAGGGAAATGTACACTTTCTTCACGACCACTTACACGGGAAAACGGTGCATCTTCTCGTTTTCGTACATTCACTGCAAGATTACTACAGAGAGGCACAAGAGGTTGGGAACAAATGTTATTGAATACATTACTTCAGGCAAGGGCAGGTCGTGCTAACGATGCAGATGATGAACCACCCCCTGCTTCACCCTAAGAATTGTTCATAACAGTTACAGTATGGTTTCTGTATTTCTGCTTGCCCTGACATCAGATTCTGTTACTGCAAATAAGAAGATAGTGAACATGAAAAAACTGACTGGAAATCCTGTATCAAAGTTTTTATACATTTTGTTGCTAAGGTGATGTAGTTGAGCTGTGATGAGCAAAATATGAGCCATGCATGAATCAAATGGAGGGTAAATTTAATGATCATTTACTTACAGCCCAGTTCCTGTATCAAAAATCAATCAGATTGTATTATACTTACATGGATAAATTAATTTCTGCAAATCAAATCAAAAGGCAAAATAAATTTTCTATTAAAATTTTTATTCATTCTACTATTAAAAGTTGATCACTATATAGCAACATGAAATACACTATTTAGTTATTTTATCAGTCATACTATTTTTCAATAGTACAAATAGATGAAAATTTTAGGAAAAAAAATTAATTTACTATTTTATCTAACTTCAAGAAATTAATTTACTCATTTTGAGAAAAAGGTAAAATGTAATCTAACTCATTATATATAAAGTTCTCCATAATACTTTCACAACTATTTAACAACGGAGATTGCAAAGAAACATAAAGGTTGGCAGTGAAACATGTAAAACATCAGATTAATAAGAAACAGAATCTGTTCTCAAGTTCGTTCAATAGATTACACTTGCAAGACTTGAAAACTGAAAAACCTTGAAAAGTAGGGGGAAAAAGAAAGAAAATGATCACTAAATCCCTACTTAAAGCACAAAGTGATGTCACGACAATGCCATATTGAAGAGGCAGGGAAAGAAAAAACAATAGGGAAGAAAAGGGCCGTTGTTTCAAATGCTCTGTACATTGATTTGCCCGGTACTCACCCGACCGACAGAAGAGCCATTAATTGGGGCCATATTACGTTAGTCATGCTTTCCAGCCATAACCAATATTATCATCGAGTTCGTTGTTAAAAAACCCATTGTCGAGGAACTCTTGAGCTATATCCGAAACTATATCGTCCTGCAAATGAAGAGTCTGAGACAAATCAGGTGCTCTCTGGTTGAATCCAGTGTTGCCACCTGCTGCTGAGGAGTCACTGTTCGAAGCACCTTTAAAACTGTTGCTTCGACTCGGAGCAGGCCCTGCTACACTTCCGGATACATTAGAGGTAGCTGCAGCTGGAGCAGCAGTGTTGTTACCGTAGCCCATTCCATTTCTTCCCCCACTAGCATTCCCATTCTGCCCACTCAGGGACTGCTGTTGCTGTTGAACTGCATTATTGTTATTAGACATATCATGGTACAGCTGTTGCATCATTTGTTGTTGTAAAACCTGGTTACCCTGAGGCGACTGTGGATGGTTCTTCTGCATTAAGTTACCACTAAGCTGTTGCTGTTGCTGCTGTTGCTGCTGCTGCTGCTGTGGAGTTGGTAACAGGGGACTCGATAAGCCACTAACAGGCAGACTCTGCATGGATCCAGGTAAAACGGCAGCAGGCCCTTGGAAGTTTGAAGATGGACTCTGGTTAGAACTATTGAAGGAAGAGGCTTCCTGATGAAGTGAGTTAGGGTTTGAATTCATAGAGTTCTGCCTACTAAGCAGATTCTGGTAGTTAGTAAGTGCCAAAGCAGCTTGTGCTGAACCACTTAAAGTTCCTCTACCGACCATGTGATGGTTGTTGCCTAATGGGTTGTTTATTCCCGGATGTAATGCCATTAGCTTATTCAGCGTATTCCTATCGGTTGGCAGACCCTGAACGTTTGCTAACTGCTCCATTTCCTGCATTTTTTGCATTTGGAGCTTGGCTGCACTGGCATGTCGAGGATAATTTTTCAAGCCATCTGCAAATATGGTTTTTAAGCAAACAAAATTATTTATGTGCCTTAACTGAATACCACCCAAATCAACAACAAAAGAAAGATTGAAATTATTATATTCTTAAAAGTAATAAAAAATGAAAACATGTCACATTATAATTGGAGTTAAAAGCAGTCGCATATAAAGTACAATTCCATGATTTTAACAAGTTGGTTTGATGAACAAAATAAAACTATCAAAAATGTTAGAGGTCAGTAAGGCAAATGCACAACTTACCAATTGCCCCAACCTTGTGTTCCCGACAAAAATCTATTAGATCTTTCATGCTACTTACAACCTCAGCGATCTATAACAAATTATGCCAAACTGTAAGGAAACTCAAAAATGAATATTTATTTACTGAAATATAAATGCAAAAGGCTAAAACTTTACCTGTAAACATCTGACATATCTTTTCGAAAAACCCAAGTCATTCAATGAATGTGACTCCAAACTCTTCACAAGCTGCCGTCCAGCCATCAGGACCCTGAGAGAAGTAGCCATGTAATCATGTTGAATCAGCAAAATTCTAACGAGCAATGACCAAGTAATAGCAAAAGCACTCGCTTAAACCTGAATTAAAAAGAACAAAAAAAAAAAAAAAGAGGGAGGGGGGGTTCAAGACCGTCCAAAATAACTTTTTGGATGCCTCTGGCTAAATAGCACTCAAGGACGGCTACAATTTAAAAAAAAAAAAAAAAAATCGTTTTTTGGAGCAAAGTATCTCTTGAAATCTCAAGGGCTCTAACAAAAAGAATCTGGTAAGTGACTATGTGACATTATTCATCACAAAGAATAATTTATATTAGTAAAAAATCAACTCACATATTGCTGTTTGTTTGCAAGTCCTGCTGAGAAACCCCCTCAGATCCACCTTCAGATATTGTGCTCTGGCATTTCTGTGCAACCTGAAGTAACTGGTTTACCTACATAATTTACGCGGTTCAAGTTGCATCAGATGTCCTTAAACTTAAACAAATGAGCATATTATGTTAAGCCAATATAGATTTTAGGAAGTGTTTTCTGAAGAGAGGCAGAATACATAAACCTGGTACACATACCGAATGCAATTTTTGAGATTAGAGGAATAAAATAAAGCGGCAAAAACAATGTAAATCTTTGTCCTGATAAAGGTGAATGTCAAGTCAATAACATTATTTTGGGCTTTCTTGTTAGTATCCCTAATATTATCAACATATTCAGAGCAATATTAACATCGTATTTGGATGTGAAGGGGCTAAAATAGAGTAGAGCAGAATGGAGTAAAGGGTTTAACCTACCTTGTTTGGATTCTTTTATCCCTAACCTATCTTATTTGAACTAAATCGACCTCATTTTGGAAGTTACCTCAATCGGAAGGGTTTGTATTAGAGTACTCCCAATCCTTTGAAAACTTATTTTAGTGACGGTTTATATACAACATAATAGCACGTAAACCCCTCTAGCTTTCACTACTCTCCTCTCCATTCCCAAATAAGGTAGAGAAGGCTTGTTATCTATACTCCTCTCACTTTTCACCTCATTTACTCCAAAATCTTTTACCTTCAGATCAACACGTTGCTAAAAAATTCGAACTCCTCTGTTTCCATTTCATAGGATTTAATTATCATTAAATCTTTCAGGCTTCCTCCGCTAGTTCTTCGTCTCTCAATTTCCTTTGTTCCTCCCTAACTGTTTCTGCCTATTCTATCTCTTTCCCTTTGGCATCAGTGTTGGGCAAATCCAAATAAAGAAAACAAGGCAGGAATAAAATGACATCACTTGCTGATTATTCAAGTAAAGATGTTAGCCATAGTAACTGAGTTTCAGTTGCCCTACTCATACAATTTCTCTTCTTTCTTTGAAAACTCAACTACAACTGTGTACTAATATAAAACAATAATTAACTCTAGTACTAACACGAGTCTGATATCTACAAAAAAAAAAAAAGAGAGAGAGAGAATCATCTTAAGGAACGTAAACCAAACAATTTGCATCGTTACATTTATTATAGAAATAAAATTAGATTCTTATAAATGCAAGAGAAATAGCAAAGGAGTAATTGTGTATTTGCAGAGGAATCATTGATAATAAGTTAGAGCTAAAAAGATGCAAGTTTTAGTACCTGAGGTGCAACCAAACGACGCGGAAAAAGTTCTTCATGTCTACGTGCACAGAACTCCCAAGATAATATCTGCAAAAGAAAAGTGCCAATAGGTTATTCCCTAAAATAACAGCAATAAAAACTGCAAAATGTGAAAAAAAAAATTAGTTAACCTTTAAATCCTGAGTGAATATGATGCGAAGCTGCCCCTCGCGAACAACACGAAGCTGCTCATATACACTCTCCTGAACTGCTTTTACATATTCCAACATCATTATTCCAGAAGGGAATCTAATCTCACGAGGCATGTCCAAAAACAGAAGCTCATCAACTACTCCACTACCAAATTTGATTTCATTAAGTCTGGGAAGTACTTCAAAAGTAGCTTCTGTAAATATAAGAGTATTTATTTAGGTCAGAATCAAATGATCGGATGCCAAGTAGCAAGAGTGATTATAAGTGACTTCTAAAGTAAAAACACATATAGAAGCCGCAAGCATAGGCACATGTCCTCTAACTAATAAGACAAAATAAGCATAAACAATGGAGTCCAAAAATCCAGAGATGTTATGAATCGATACATATTAACTTCAAGTCATTGGTATACAATATATTGTCTAATTGAGAAAACAAAAAAAAATAAAATTGAGAGAGCTTATTTGAGGAAAGTTTTAAGGTGGAAAAAGAATCAGAAAATCCATAACCCTGAAAATTCAAAGAAATTCCATCTCTCTCATCTATCCAGTATGTCCATCCATAGAGAAAGAGAAAATGGTCTTCAATAATCACAGAAATGTGAATAGAGTTAAAAATGAAAATGAAAATAAAGTAATAAATTTACTGCAGATAACATTCTATAAAAAACACAAGATAGGGACCATCTTTTTTTTCATACCATATTTCTAAAATGTATTTCCTACCAAAATCAACTAAAAGAATAATCTTTACAACAAAGCAAATGCTCATAAATCTCTTACCGAACCCCCTTCCAGATTTAGACCCACAAATATCACAATGCCAGGCATCCTGAAATTTACATAAAGAAAGTCAGAATACTACTTATTATAAGACAAGCATATTATTTACGAAGCCAAATGATGGATGATATTATTCATACAGAAGAATGCATGCAATTTTACCAAATCAGTGCAAACAACTTAGCAAAAGGCTTAAACTTCAAGATAGAAAGATAATTTTCACGTGTTAAAAACTAGAGGGAAGAAGCACAAAGACTAACCATAGCAGCTTGAGGGAAAACACCAAGTGCATGACTCCCGACATTATCATACAGTGACAAACACCATCTCTTCTTTGCACGAGGAGAATAATACTCTGCAACGAATTTCCTCCAGTATGCAAAAGTATTGTCCTACAAAATCAAGAAGACAAAACAGGATTCAACAAAACTTTGAACCTCAAATTATCAAGTTGAAAATAGTTAATGTAAAGTCAGTAACAACAAGATATCCAAGTATGCATCAGAGCATATAGTAGATTTTTACACAAAAGTAAAAACTTCATGAAGCCAGGAAGTTAATTGAGCATGCATAAGAGCACAGAACATATTTTCCCAAAAAAAATGCAGGTTTAAGAGGAGTGAAGCTGTTAAATGAAAGCAATTAAAATTCAAGATACTTTGACACGAGAGGCAGTAAAAAAATAAACTCACAGGTGGCCTTTGCCGTTGGTGATATAGGTACTGCATTAGCCGGCGGGCACATACACCACCATCAAAGGGACGCCTCATTGCAGCTGCTTGCTGCATTCCTTGTTGTTGCAATTGCTGCCTCAACTGCATTTGCTGTTGTTGCTGCTGCTGCAAGTGTGCTCTCTGCAATGGTGGCATTGACTGCAAAAGCTGCTGCTGCTGTTGCCTAAGTCTCTGTTGCTGAAGCAAAGCTTGTAACTGGGGGTTTCGACCTTGCAACTGCATGGAATCCTGTCTTTGCAGCAACTGTTGCAACACCTGCTGTTGCAGAAGGTCTTCTTGCTTGATGTCTAATCGGGGTTTCTTCTGCAGCTGAGATAGATTACTAGGATCTTGCATGAAGGACCCTGGGACTCGTGGACCCATGGGAAGTGAAACTTGCCCAGTTTGTGATGCAGGCAAAGACGTAGCAGTAGAGGCCCCTTGCTGCAGCAGCTGACTCTGCTGCATTTGTTGGACACTTGTGTCTTGATGAGAGCCCTGCTGGCCTACAGAAGATCCATCAACAACTGATGAACCTGACATGCTTATATTGTTGGAAGAAAACGACATGGGCGATGCTGGTAATCGCATATATGAATCTGTATTAAAGCTAGCACTTCTCTGCAAGTGGGGACCTCCTGACAATGCCGAATTCGCATCTGTGACCAAAGAACTTGCCCCAACACTAGGTCCTGAGTTTGCCACACTGTTCAACACCGCACTGTTCATATCCCCCGAAACCGGACCCAGATTAGGACGCCCAGTTCCAGGAATTGAATTAGATGAGTTCTCATAAGGTGAGCTCAAGCGAGAGTTAACTACAGCCTGGGACAGCCCATCTCCTTGGAAGAAAATTCCAGAACTCGAGGAAGATTGGGTTAAACCCCCAGCCACCCGAGAAGGTGCCATTGGAGGCACCGCCCCCTGGTGGCCGGTGTCTAAATAGCTATCCAGAGCCAGGCCTTTCTAATAATAAATACGCCCTCAACAATTTGTTGCGGAGATCTAAAAGCAATGTATAATAGAAAGAAAAGAAAAAAAAAAAAAAAAAAAAACAGATGACAAAAATTAGAATTTGAATTGCACGTGCTTCAAGAGAACAAAGTTTCAACTTTTCTAACACTATTCCACTCAGATAAATCAATCAAGACTAGAAACACTGAAAAAAAAAAGACCCAAAAAATTTCGAAGAGTAACCCCCACAAATGTTTAAAAAATACCTAATTTTGGAACCAACTCACTAAACCAAGAATCACTAACTAGAATACTCGAAACTTAAAATCCTTTCACTTTAAAAGCACAAATAAAAGATCAAATCACTCAATACATAGAAATTAACTGATAATAAAAGTTTACCCAAATTGAACACAAGCATCAAAATCCCATAGTGTTATCGAACTCAAATTAGAAAAATGAGATACCAAAAAGAAAACCAGATTGACCTTAATTAAAAACTTAATAGTAAGCTAAACAAGAAGATCAAGAAATAGCAAGCAAAAATCACTTCAAAATAAAACAAAATTCACAATTAAAAAAGCAAAATTTTCCTTATTTTAGAGATCGATCGAAGCAGAATCGAACTAACAAGATCATTAAACAGCTTCAATTAAATCAAACGGATTAAACCAAAAAAAAATTAAGCAAAACGAAGCTACTAACCTCAAATCGCGAGCTGGAATGGGGAAAAAAAGCGAAACTTTACTTTTTTTTTTAATTTTTATCACTTAATTTGAAAAAAAAAAAAAAGGTAGATAGAGAAGGAGAAATATTTCAAGGAAGCAGTTTATATACCTAGCGGGAATGACCGTGACGGAATTACCGGTAGCACCGGTAACTTTGCCCTTTGTCACCTTTATATGTCGTTTGAGTTACCGACACGTGTCCAACCCATCGAGTCGGTGTTAGATCTCGCAGTGGCGATGCGAACTTGTGACTGACGTGGCAAAATCTAATTCGTTTGATAGATCGTGAGGAAGATGCTATTCTGGGTAACTAGTAAGTAAGTACCTTTCAGGAAATGATCTGCTGTGGTTTGACGTAGAGTAAGGCATTTTGTTGAATAGGGTAACTCGCGTTTAGAAAACATGACGTGGGAGGAATTGATTGGATGTTGAAAGTAGGTGTTTTTGAGATTCGAGAATATAGGATTGTGATCTCGGATTTCACATTAGATATTAATTTTAATTAATTAACTATATTATTACACGGTTAAGGATAGGGATAAATCATCAGAGCGCCACGTGTACTGGAGGGATCGTAAATAGAAGCAATACGCTGCGTAGCAGTGTTTAAATTTGATATTTATAATCATATTTTAATTTATTAATTGATTTTGACACGTTGGTATTAATTTTATAATCAAATTTTAAAAGGACAATAAACAAATAATATTTCTTGAGTTTTTATTTGCTTTGCGTTCGAGGAGGAAAGATACTATTACCTGTCGGTGTCACAGCACCTGAACAACGACACATTATTATAGATATTACTCACAAATTATACAATTTAAATTTAAATAAATATAGAAATAATTCACAAGTTGAAATCAAACATGAAATATAAAAATCCAAAAAGATTTAGCCTTTCTCAATAGTACTAAATCCTTGGTAGTATCTTTTTTCCTTTCTATTATGGTTTTAAACATTTGACCAACCTAATAAAGTTTTTGTTAATAAATTACGAGAGTTAGGTGAGATGGTAAAAGTTTTTATTATCTTAATCAGTGATCGAAGATTCAATTATCGTCCTAGATATGAAACAATTTTAACTCGCTCCGATGGATACTTTCAAAAGTAAAAAATTAATTGCTTTTTGTGTTTTATTTTGGTGAAATGGAGTATTTGTATTTTTTTTTCTTCCATATTCATATTAAGATTTATGTTCAAGATCCATGGTTATCTATTCCGATCAACAATGTCGTCTTCAATGTTCATATATACATTTTCTTCTTGAGAGGCAATGTATCTTACCACTGCATAAGGTATCTATATTTAACAAAATTTTATATATTTTTGTACTAAAAGATAACAGTATTAACATTTTAATGTTTAATCATAATTTTAGGATTGATTCATGATTAAGTCCTTATATTACTATTTTGAAATATTTAACCCACTATATGAATAACTTACAAAAAAAAAAATATTATATCGTATTTCATAGCTCCCTTAACATGGTAAGTAATGACCCTCAATGCTCATCCCAATAAGTCTATCTATAAATCTAATTAATCCACTTTGTTATTGGCTCAGGTAGAAAAAGAGTTTACTTTTTGTACAAAAATACGTAACTTTTCTCAATTACAAATGATATATTAAGAAAATAAAATAATTTTTTACATAAAACTTTATATTTAAATATTAAAGATATAAAAAATAACGTGTGTGCTTACCTTTTATTTAATTGTCCTAGCTTATTTAACTCACGTGATTAATTTAAATTATACTAATATAACATAACAAAAGTACCGAAATTTACGAAAAGATAAAATTTATTGGGATTATTTAACTACTGAATTTTGTTTAGATTTATTGGGCTTGGTCTCAAAATAAATAATATTACTGGGCTTGTTTTTGTATCTAGCCCAGCCAACAAAGCTTTAATCATATGCACAAAGCCCTTTCAAATATTGAAGGGATTGTTTACACTGGAATACTGGATGGAGTTTTTTAGCTTAGTTGGGCCTTAATAGTAGTCCCATTTGCTATTTAAAATAATATTTAATATGAAATAGGTTAATTTTAATTAGCATAAACTACATTAGTAATTACTAATTATTATTAAGTTTTTTTATCATTTAATTATAAAAAATTACAAAAAAGTTACTCAAACGGGAAGATGATATGACGGCTTTTAAAAATTGACCTTAACATTTATATATTGCGTCGATTAAATCTTGATTCTAAAAGAAAATTAACATTCTAACATTTATTAATTTGATTTTTTTTTTTGGACTTTTTGTTTTCTTATAAATTAAAATCGAAAGGAGTGTTGTTGAATGATTTCTTATATTAACATATTACATACAATGTTTTGTTTTTAAATTTTATTACTTAAAATTTACCTAATTACATATTTAGAATATATATTAACAAACACGGTATAAAAAATTAAAACATAATGAGTAAATTGCATCAAACAATTCTAAACTACGAACTTTATTTTAAAATATTTTAATTATATCATCAAACTATCAATTTTATATTAATAAGGCCCTTCCATTACTAAAATTATTAATTTAATTGTTAAATATACATTAGATCTTACGTGATATAATTTAAAATTATTATTTTTTAAGTGAATAATGTAAAAAAGGGATGTTGTACATATCTCTATTTTGAGGTTTTTGAAGCTTTCATAGAAACTATTGTCCCCTCCCTCTCTTTTCATTTTTTACTCTTTTTTTTTTTGTACTTTTCATTTTAAATTAAGTTGCATAATATTTTATATATCATTTAATGGTTTCATGAATGGAAGAATATAACATGGATAGTTTAAGATGTAATTGGGACATTTTGAAATTTAGAGACCAGTTTAAAATGAAGATCATGATTTAAATTATTTGATGTAATATAAATTTTCTTATAATTACGAATTTAATAATTATACTTTAGAATTTTTTTGGGAAACATATCTAACATAAAACCTAAAGCACCATTGTACCTAGTGGCGGAGCCATATGGCCCTTAAAATGGTAAAATTTTAATTTATACCCTTTATAATTTATAAAATTTTAAATTAATAATGATAAAATTATATTTTGAGATTTAAAAATAATAAAAAAATTTAATTTAACTCTTTAAAAATTATAAAAATATAGCCTATAAAAATGATAAAATTATATTATTACTATTCTAACAATACATAATTTAATTCTAATCCTCCTTTGATACTGTTTATATCGATATTTAATGTGAAGGATAAAAATATCTTAAACTGTGGTATGAATAAATTTAATTATGGATATTATGAGGTATTACATGGCATGAATAATTGTTAATTGACCCGGTCTCCATAGCATTGGCGACAAAACAAAAGCTGGCCTAATAATGATGAGATAAAACTATTAATTTATAAATTGGAACATGGCATTTAATCATATAAAAAACCAAAAGATTTAGACAAGTCGGGGGGCAACCTCAAAATCAAACCACAAAAAGGTGTCCCAATTTGCACATAAAAAGTGTCACATGATGAGCTGAACTGAGGTTGATTTCTTTCTTCCTTTTTTCTCCCCTTAGACATGTATGTCGCTAAATACCCACCATATTACGTTACTTGTGTCTTCTTTATTGAATTTCTTTTAAAATTAAATTATTCTTTTAAGTTTGAAATTTGATAAATTTAAAAAAAAATAATATATGTATATATATGTTTTTCTTTAATGTTCATCAGTTTATGTGCAAAATATAACGTCGGTAATGATGAATATATCGCAAAGAAAAGAGAAATAAAAATAAACAACACAGATTTTATGTGGAAATCCTTTTGGAAAAAACCACAGGTAGAGAATAAGGAAATTCCCTATGGCAAATTCGAATAATTACAAGAGGAGTAGACTATGTCTATTTATAGGCTTGTAAAACCATATTCTAATAGAAGTGTAATAAGATTGAAACACCTTATTCTAATCAATATCATATATAGAGTTTAATAAGGTTTAGAAAACTTTATTCTAAAATAAAATAAAAGATGTATAGTTCTATAGGGATTTTACTTTTATTCCAATTTACCACTATTTTATTTAAATAAGGATTCGAGTCACTTAATTCTAACAATCTCCACCTTAACACGAATTTTCAATGAACAAGTTCTTCATCGTGAACTCTCAACAAACAAGTTCTCTACCTCCTCCATAAAACCCCTTAAGGGTTTAACTTTAACAATGAACATCAACCAAGTCTAAGAAATGCTCAAACTTGGTTATAGGAAGTGACTTAGTCATCATATCTGCAGGATTTTCATGAGTACTAAATTTGCTCACAACAATATCACTACGAGCAATAATATCATGAACAAAATGATACCGAACATCAATGTGTTTTTTTCTCTCATGAAACATTTGATCTTTTGTAAGGAAGACTACACTTTGACTGTCACAAAATATTATACTGATTTGAAGGTCTTCGTTGAGTTCACTAGAGAGTCCCTTCAACCAAATAGCTTATTTACAAGCCTTAGTAATCGCCATGTACTCAGCTTCAGTAGTAGACAAAACGACTATAGTTTGCAAAGTAACTTTCCAACTGATTGCACAACCTCCGATTGTAAAGACATAACCAGTGAGAGTTCTTCTTCTATCAAGGTTTCTAGTAAAATCAGCATCAACATACCCAATGACTCCATATATAGTTCTTTCAAACTGTAAGCAAACATCAGTAGTACCTCGTAAGTATCTTAAAATTCACTAAACTGCTTTCCAATGTTCTTTACCGGGATTCGCCATGTATCTGCTAATTGTGCTTACTGCATGTGATAAATCTGGACGTGAACAAACCATAGCATACATCAGAGATCCCACTGCACTAGAGTATGGAACATGTGACATATACTCAATCTCATCGTTTGATTATGGAGACAAAGTCGATAAAAGTCCAAAATAGGCTGCTAAAGGAGTACTAACAGGCTTAGCACTCTAAATATTGAACTTGTAAAGAACTTTCTCAATATACCCCTTCTGACTTAGGTATAATTTACTTGTTTTTCTATCTTTGAAAATCTCCATACCAAATATCTTTTTTGCTTGTCTCAAATCATTCATCTCAAATTCTTCACTTAGTTGGGCTTTAAGCTTTCTTATCTCTCATTTATTTTTTGCCACTATCAATATGTCATCAACATAAAGAAGTAGATATACAAAAGAACCATCAATGTTTTTATTAAAGTAAACACAGTTGTCAAAACTAATTCTTTTAAAATCATGAGAAGTCATAAAAGAATCAAACCTTTTGTACCACTATCTTGGTGACTGTTTCAAACCGTAAAGGGACTTTTTCAGCAAGCAAACATAGTCCTCTTTTTTTGAGACTGTAAAACCCTCTAGTTGTTGTATGCAAATATCCTCCTCAAGTTCTCCATGAAAAAATGTAGTTTTTACATCTAACTGCTCAAGCTCCAAATCATGTATGGCCATAATACCAAGCAAAACTCAAATCGAACTATGCTTCACAATTGGGGAGAACACATCTGTGAAGTCCACTCCTGGAATTTGACTGTAACCCTTTGCAACAAGTCTTACTTTATATCTGGGTTCTTCAACTCCTGGAGTCCCTTCTTTCTTTTTAAACACCCATTTACAACAAAAAACCTTTTTACCTTTAGGAAGTTTCACAAGATCCCATGTTCTATTTTTGTGGAGTGATTCCATCTCCTCTTGCATAGCAAACATTCAATTTTTTGAGTCTTCACAGCTAACTCCTCAGAATAATTAGATGGTTCTTGGTTTGCATTTATATCTTCAGCCACATTTAAAGCATAAGAAACTAGATCAGCCTCTGCATACTTTTTTTGAGGTTTAATTTCTTTTCTAGTTCTATTTTTGGCGATAGAGTATTGTGGTGAAGAAGCAACTCTATTCTCAATTTTTGTACTGGCTTGAGGAGTCGACTCTGTATTAATATAATGCTCCACTTGCTTTTGATTTTCTTTATTGGAAGAGTCTTTAAGAGATATATTAGGTAGCATAGCAATTTCATCAAAAATAACATTTCTGCTAATCACAACTTTTCTATTTTCAAGACAGCACAACTTATACCCTTTTATACTAGCTTTATAACCAAGAAAAACACATTTAATAGATTTCGGTTCCAATTTTCCATTATCAACATGAGCATACACAGGACATTTAAAGATCTTTAAATCAGAATAATTAGCAGGATTACCAAATCATACCTCTTGTGGAGTCTTTTTCTCAATAGCAACAGATGGAGATCGGTTGAATAAAAACATGCAATAGAGACTGCTTCGGCCCAAAACGACTTTGATAAGTTAACATTTGATAATATATATCGAACCTTCTCAATGATCGTTCTGTTCATTCATTCTGTAAAGCCGTTTTGCTGCGGAGTATGACGAACTGTCAAATGTCTCACGATCCCTTCTGACTTGCACAATTTATTAAACTCATCAGAACAAAACTCTAAGTCATTGTCTGTGTGGAGGTATTTTATTTGTTTTCCCGTCTGTTTTTCGATTCTAGTTTTTCAAGACCTAAATGCAGGAAACACATCGTTTTTCTACTTTCTAGAAAAACCATCAATAAAAGTTAGCATATAATTAGCTCCACCTCTTGAACGCACTCTTGATGGCCCCTACATATCAGAATGAATATACTTCAATGTTCCCTTCGTGTTATGGATTTCTCTGATGAATCGAACTCTCTTTTACTTCTCAAAAATGCAGTGCTCATAGAACTTCAGTTTGCAAATTCCTTACCCATCAATAAGTCTTCTTTTGCTTAATTTTGTCATGTCATTCTCACTCATATGCCCTAGGCGCATATGTCAATGTTTAGTAATATCATCATCTCAAAAGGAAGCGGAAGTGACAGCTGTATTACTAATAACAGTAGAACCCTGCAAAACATATAACTTGGCAGTCTTTCTCTGCCATTTCATCACAACGAGGGAACCTTTGGAAATCTTTAAAACTCCACTTTCAGCTATGTATTTGTACCCTTTTGAATCAATAGTACTTAACTAAATTAAATTTCTCTTCAATTCTGGAACATGTCATACGTCACTAAGTATTCTTACAACTCTATCAAACATCTTAACTTTAATTGTTCCAACACCTGCAATTTTACACGAAGCATTATTTCCCATCAAAACAACACATTCAGACACTGTTTCGTAAGTTGTAAACCAATCCTAATTGAGACTCATGTGGAAGGTGCAACCCAAATCAATGATCCACTTATCGCTCACTTTAGAATTGTTGATAGAAGAGACTAGAACTTCACATCGCTGTAGTCTTCTACAACATCAGCTTCACCGGAATTTTTTGGTTGTTTTCCATTTTGATTCTTAGCCTCCCTTTTAATCTTATTTTGTAGCTCATAGCACTTAGATTTAATGTGTCATTTCTTCTTGCAGAAGTTACAATTTTTACCTCTGTTTGAAGACTTCGATCTACCATTAGATTTACCGTGAGGATTTCGTTCCTGTGTCCTTCCACGATCATCATTAGCATTTTGATATTGTCTCACACGAACAATGAGACCTTCTCCCTGAGAGTCGATTTTAACCACAATATGCTTCATCTTATCATACGAGGTCAAAGAATTATAAACCTCATCAACTATGAGAGATTCGCGGCTATATAAAATCGTGTCTCTAAAGGTTGAATAAGATGGGGGCAACGAATAAAGTAGAATTAACCCTAGATCTTCCTTATCATACTGAACCTCCACGGCCTCCAAGTTTGAAAGAATTTCTTTAAACACTATTAAGTGTTCGTGCACAGACGCACCTTCCAAACGATGAGTATAAAGACGTTGCTTTATATGCAACTTGCTGGTTAGAGTTTTCGACATACATATTTGTTCCAGCCTCTTCCATAATGCAGCGGTGGTTTTTTCCTTCATCACATTCTGCAAAATTTCGTTAGACAAATGTAGATGTAACTATGTTAACGCCTTTCGATCCTTGCGTTTCTTCTCTTGCTCCGTCAATGTCGAAGGCATTTTATCTACCCCTAGCAGGGTTCCCTCTAAGTCCATCTGTGCAAGAACTGTCTGCATCATTATCTGACACAACGCGAATCTGGTGTTGCGATCCAACAACAGAATTTCATACTTCAAAGACGCCATTACCGTGATCGAGACGAAAATCCTGAAAGCTCTGATACCAATTTGTGAAAAATATAACGTCAGTAATGACAAATATATCGTAAAGAAAAGAGAAATAAAAATAAAGAACACACAGATTTTACGTGGAAACCCTTTCGGGGAAAAAACCACAGGCTGAAGATAAGAAAATTCACTATATTAAATTCGAATGATTACAAGAGGAGTAGACTATGTCTATTTATAGGCTTGTAAAACTATATTCTAATAGAAGTGTAGCAAGATTGAAACATCTTATTCTAATCAATATCATAGATGGAGTTTAATAAGGTTTAAAAAAACCTTATTCTAAAATAAAATAAAAGAAGTGTAGTTGTATAGGGATTTTACTTTTATTCTATTTTACTACTATTTTATTTAAATAATGATTCGGGTCACTTAATCCTAACAATTTCCTTTATTTTTTTTGTTTTTATATTTTAAATATCAATTACGAGTTTTTTATTGCTGCTTTAAATTAATTAATTAATTAATATTTGTTTGTGTATAAATACCTCTTTTCATATGAATTATTTTTTAAGATAATAATTTTTTTCTAATTTCATTTGGGTTACCATGTAGTATATGTTTTTAGTGAGTTTTTTATATTCTGTTTTTCATGTTTTAAGTATAATGTTTATTCCAATGGCGTTTTCATTTCTATTGTTTGAATAGATTATATATTTTGAAAAGTTTGTCGCATTATTCTCCAAAATATTTACAATAATATTTATATTTAATATCTGATATTTCTTTTTTTTATTATTCAGAGGTTGTATTGTTTTATTTTAAACTGTGGCATGAGATTTAAGGTTTGGGTTTTATTTTTATTTTGCATGCTATTTAATTTTAAATTTAGGAAATCAAGTTATGATTGTTAATTAATTATGCATGAACCCCGATTTTTATTAAAAACAATTAGATATCACTTTTCCGCTACAGAATTGTAGTTAAGATTTCGAGTAATAAATAAATTGGTAATTAATTAATTCTTCTTCCAAATATGAACAAATGTTTTAAATTGAATGTTTCTAAAACCCCAATAGCCAAAGCTTTAGAATTAAATTTATTAATGAAATACAAATTTTATCTAAATAATTAATTTATTCTTTAAGTATTTGAATTAAGTTTAAAATTTGAAATCGATATTATTGAGCGTGCTTTATTTAAATACCACCTTAGTCTAAACAGGAATATGCTTAGATCGTAAAATGGAGAACACCTTTGATGATAAAAAAAAATCAATTTTTGTATAAAATATCATGATTCTATGCTCATTAAATTTTTTTTAAAATAATCTACACTCTTTTCAAAAAATAAAAAATAAAAACTACACTTAAGTGATTTGTATATTTTTTATTTTTTATTTAAGATATTTTTAATATTTTTACAACAATTAAAATAATTAAAATTTGTATATTTAATGTGAATTATAGTTTTAATTTTGATATTAAACCTGTCTGTGAGTTATTGTAAATTTTCTAATTGAAAGACAATTGCATTTATTAATTACATAAAATTTAAATATAAAATAATGAACAAGTCAAACCTTTCATAATAGACTTCACAAATGAAACTCTTAAGGACCCAGTATACGCAACTCAGGTTACATTTAACCATAATTGGTTGAATGGTGTTCCAATAATTGGCTGATTATCTCTTTTCTTGGTTTTTCTAATGTTTTTTCCCGAAATTTGTTGTTAATTTCAAATGTAAAAGTTTGACCCGAATTTTTTATCGAAAATTCGATTATATTTTACTTCATCTATTTAAAAATGAATAAGTTAATCTCATTAAAGAGTAAATTAATCCTCTTATTATGAATTACATCTATTTTTACTATTAAAAATTTATATACGTGCATCAATATAAAGTACACACGTCACTGTTTAGTTATTCTGCCAGTTGCATCAGTTTTTAACAATAAAAATAGATAAAATTTAAACATAAATGATCAATTTACTCTCTGAATAATTTACTTAATTTAATGTATTAAGTATGGTAGTTATTTAGTGAAATTCATGATGTTGGCAAAGATTTGAAACAACCAATTGAGTATAAAAATATAAAATATAATTAAGAGCAGAATAGTATAGATATGAGGTGGAAATACCCATTGCATCCAAGGTAGTTACCTAGTTCTCTTTCAATTCCCTACTTTATTTCTTTATCATTTAAATGGTGGTTAGATTTTGATTTTATAGATTAATAAAATTAAGACCTACCACCCCAAACTCTCATTTTCCATTTTAATCAATTTAACCCCTCCATTGCTTTATTTGAAATTTGATTAAAGGTTTTGTGAGTTAAATTGGATATTAATTAATGCAATACGTTCAATTTTTTTGGATAATAAAAATATATTATAATTGAAAACTCGACTAAATCGCAAGTAATTCAAAATTAATTTAAAATTTTTTTTGAGTTAAACTTGAATACATGTCGTTTAATTAATTTTTTAAAAATAATAAAGTTTTATGATTTTACATATCATACTTCATAGAAAAAAATAATTCGGTATTTAATTATTTTTCATTTAACAATTTTATATTTTTAATTTTATTATGTAAGCATGACTTTCCGGATTAATATAATAGTAATTAAACATATTATCGTAAGAAAACATTTTTATACGTAAATTATAAATATAATTATTTTTTTTACAGTAAAGAAATAAAAAAAAGCAATTATAATTATAAAGACTTTAAAATATTCTCATTGGAGTTAGGACAAAGCAATAAAACAAAAACAACAACAACCGGCTTTCTTGAACTGGTTTTGGTTTGGTCTAAAGTCCAAACCAAGTGAGTTGCACCGTCCCAATCCCAACACCTAAGCTCACGCACGCCACGCAAATATATTTTTGGGAAAATTGCACCCAAAGCTACTAAGCTATTAATAAATTTATATTGGCTACTCAATTTTTAAAAAATTATAAAATAGTGATTAAACTATTTGAAATATTTCATTTAAGTCACCTTACTGTTAAAATTGTTGATATGTACCCTTATTTGTTCACACCGCTTGAACCAATTGAAGTTTTTTTTATAAAACAACTTTGAATGTCATGAATTTACGAACCAAAATTTAAACAATTTTCCTCTTCAATCTCCAACATTGATTGTCAAATCAACTAAGATATAAAGTATGTTCTTTTACATATCTTGGGGTGAATCCAGTAAAACCATATCGAGGGCCAAAAGTTTAAAAAAAATTGTTATTTTACTGCCTTCGCCCTAGGCCTTGGCCGCTAGTTACGCCTCTATGCTCCTCGATGGATACTGAACTACTATAATATTTATAGAATAGTTGCTTGGAGTTCATTAACCTTACTTATTTTTAAAAAATAAACTTAACAATTCAGTATCTTAAATAAAAAAAAAACCTTTAAATAGTTTAAGAACGTAAATAGAAACTTTTAAATAGTTTAATGTCCTAAAATATAAATATATTAATAATTTAGTGCCTTTGATTGTAATTTACCCTATATCTTATCGGCACTCACGTGGGAACACGTCTTCTTAAAGCGCCACGTGTAAATTTTGGAGCAGTCGTGTGTCACACACGTGTGAAGAAGTGTCGGTGGCTGACAACAAAGTCAGACCCCTCATTAAAGAAGAAACAAGAGTGGCAGTGAGTAAAGTGAAAATTAAAAGCGTAGGAGAAGTCTCTGCAAACTGGCATTTTTATTTGTACGGCCTGTGATTTGACACGTACCATCAGAAAAAATCTTAGAGCATCACGCATTTTTTAATTTTTTTACCGCGGGTGCTTTTTTAAACGTGGTGATTCTTACTGTATTATTATTTTTACGAATGTATACGTAACTGGTATTTGGTAGCTACTTTACGTGTACTTTTGAAAAAAATGGACAGTTTTAGTTAGAACAACGACGTCGCCTTGATTTGGTAGGGTTCTTTTTTCTGTTGTAAAGCAAGACAGAGATATGTTTTTTCGGTTAAATTTTGCAGTTTCAGTACTAAATAACCACCACAAATCCCCATCTAGAAAGCTATTTTCAATTTCTTTTATTATAATCATGGTTATTTTCGTCCGTTTGAGGATTTGAATTTACTTTTTCGATGATATTTAAATAAAATTCTCTCGATATTAATAATTTAGATTCAAATTCAGTTTGAATATCTAAAAAAAATTATTATTGTATTTTCCAATTATTTTTTAACCTTATTTTTTTCAGTAAATTACGCTTGATATTATTAAACTATTAGTAAATTTACATTTTGGTCTTTAAACTTCAAAAATTTATAAAATAGTTATTGAATTATTTGAAAGTTTTCATTTAAGCCACTAGACTATTTGAAAGTTTTTATTTAAGTCATTGAATTGTTAAGTTTCTTATTTTTTAAAGTTCAACTAGCAAGTTTTAAGTGGCGATTCAACAAATGATCTGGTGGATCAGTACCCATCGACAAGCAACAGAATATACCTTAGATCAAAGTCAATTTGGTGATCAGTTTTAGAGATCGAGGAAAAAACTATGTGGATTTTGATCAAAGATTCATGATGTTAAAAATTGTTTCTTGAAAAAAATTGAATTGTAAGAGAAAAAGGACGGGAGAGCTTTCGTTTAGTGTAAGTGATGTGGATAGAGAAGGCCAAACAACTACAATTTCAATTGTCCAGTGAATAAATTCTTTTATAATGATTAAAATTACAAATATCAAGGACTTAAAAACAATTTCACCGAATAAAAAGGACCAAAACTTTAACCTGCCCCACCGGTGCCGCCCTGTCGTCAAAGTTTTGTTTGTTTGCTTTGAAGAAAGTTTAAAAAAGAAGGGCCTCCCAAGTCTCGAACTTCTTTATTTTTTATGAACAAATGCAAATCGAAAAATATTACTAAATTTGAATAGTAAATATAAAAATAGGATAATAAAAAGTGTAAATTACATCCAAGGTTATTAAATTATTAATATGTGTATTCTCTCTCATTCAATTTTGAAAAATTTAAAAATTGTCATTGAATTATTCGAAAGCTAATATTTAGTAATTATTTTAGGATTTGGTTTCTAGTACTTTTTTTGATTGAGATAGTGCCGAGTTGACATGTGTCACTAACTCTTTTAAGGATTTAATTTGAAATGAGAACCCACTTATGATTTATATGTGATTTCAATTAGGGGTGATAGAAGGGGGTTAGCTGGACCCGATCCCCTTAAAATATGAAATTTAATTTTTAGTCTTTTAAATTTTATATTAATTTAAATTTATAAATGGTAAAATTATACTTTAACCCTTAAAATAATAAAATTTTGATTTAGTCTTTTAAAAATTTATAAAGAAATGAATTATTAAAATAACGAAATTTTATTTTAGCTCTAATAAAGTTATACAACTTAATTCTGACCCTAAAAAAATTTTCTAATTTCGCCCTCGATCTCACCTCGTTTACTTATATTTTGATTTTTTTATATGTTTTACTAAATTATTTTTATTTTAAAACTTATTCAGATTATATTATTAAGTTTGTTATATATATTGAGATATTTTACTCCAACTAGTATTTTATCTATTAAAGTCAATAATTATCACTAACTATATATTATCTCCAAATTAATTATTATAATAGTGTTATTTTCTTAATCCTTTACTCCTTTACCATTTTCTTTTTTTAAAGAATACAAGTCAGTTAAAACAAAATTTAACAGTTTAATCAAGATAAAAAGCCTCTAATAGTAGAAGAAAAAGGGTTAATGTCACACGTGTAGAAAGTTAAGAGGAAAAAAAAAAGCATGTTGCAATATTTGACTGTGAACCATCACCGGTTCCGTTGGCTCATTCTCCTCAAACTTCCATAGCATCATATCCTCCGCTCATCACAGCCGTTCGTTATAATTGTCTGGTCAACGGTTGAACCATTGAATATTCCGAACTCCCCAATATACCCCTCGAGATCATACGTGTCTCACCATCAGCGTTTAGGCTTTGAAGCCCGTACTTTTATTAGTTAAACCATGTCGCAGCAGAGCACCACCCAGAGTTGGTGAAACTCAAAAGACCTATGTTTCGTTTTCTTTTTCCAAAAAAATTTACATTGTTTGGCGGCTTCCTTGTTTTTCTAATTGTTTCCCGTAAAAATTTTCTATTAGTCCTTATGTAATGCACAAATTATGAATTTAGTCTCACTAAATGATAATTGTTATGCTCATTAAGTCTTACTATTTTTAAAATTTAATACTACAAATATATTATTATATATGTAATGTCATATTAATTTTTTTATTTCAACATATTATTTACAAAAAATTCAATTAATGAATTTAACAATTATTATTTACTTTAAGACTAGAATTTTAAAATTTGAAAAGTATAAAGACTAAAAATAATCAAATTAAAAAACATAAAACCATAATACATGACTAATAACAAAAATTAACTAAATAAATTTAACTGTTACTATTTGGATTAAAATTGAAATTCTAAAATTAAAAAAATAAAAAATAAAATTAACCAAAATAAATAAATAAATTAAATTTACAACATATGCGTAATATAACGATTCATAGTAAAATTTGACCCATGGTTTCTTTTTGTTTTTTTTATGTATTTGGATTTATAATTATTTTATATTATAAATTTTTTTTATTTATATAATAATGTTGATTCTTTTCAAGTCACCACAGCAGCCGAGTTAGCTGTCCACTCGTTTTTTTATTCATTTTCTCTCATTTTTTTTTTCCTTCTTCCGCGAGTTTTCCAGAGATTCATCGAAAATTCTGAAAAAAAAAAAAGAATTCCACTTTTCTTTGAATTATAATTTTTTCGCTGTCCTCAACTCTTTGACATTGTTTTTCTTTTTCCTGGTGATTTCATCGTGAAAAAATCCCAGATTCTTAGTCTCATCATTTTATTTTTTATTTTTAAATTCCGAGATATTTTTGTTTACATTATTATAGTTGGAAAGAGAGATCTGAAGCTTTTAATTTTTTTCCGTCAGCGATCTGAGAATTTTCTGGGAAAGAATCGAAGGTTTTGCGCTTTGTTTTCCCCCCTTTCTTTTACATTGCCTTTACTAAGACGCCATTGGCTGTTCGCTGAAATAAAGAGATTAAAAAAAAAAAGGCTGAAGAAGGTGAAGAGTCTCTGTTTCAGTTTCTTTTTCTGTCTTTGCTTAAAAATTCTTTTTTCTTCTTCTTCTTTTTTTGTTGTGTAAATACGCGTAGGCGTAGGAATTGGTCTCCTATAATGCTGGGATCAGATTCTGATTTTTTTTTATTAACTTTGTCTGAAAAATACGTTTCTTCTCCTTGATTTTTGATACAGATCGTCTCATTTTCACCATTTCCTGAGATCCAAAATAATAAATATCCTTCTTTTTTTAAAAGATGATGAGGATGAAGACTAAAGCGACAGGGCTGTCACCGGCGGTGACAAATGGAGAATCAGGTTTTGTCGGTGGCGGTGAACCGACTGCTCATGATTGGGAGCTTAGACCCGGTGGCATGTTGGTTCAAAAGCGAGACCTCGACACCGGTCGTCCCCCTATCCCACCGCCGACAATTAGAGTCAGAGTCAAATACAAGTCAATCTATCATGAAATCAGCATCAATTCTCAAGCTACATTCGGTAAATCCCTAACTCTTTTTTTTTTTCCTCTTTAAATCAATTAATTATTACTTAATTAAGCTATTGAATGCCTTTTTGAGGGTTTCAGGTGAGTTGAAGAAGATGTTAACAGGCCCAACAGGGTTACACCATCAAGACCAAAAACTTTTATACAAAGACAAAGAGAGGGATTCCAAGGCGTTTTTAGATACGGCCGGTGTGAAAGACAAATCCAAGCTTGTTTTAATTGAAGACCCGATTAGCCAAGAAAAGAGATTACTGGAAATGAGAAAGAATGCTAAACTGGAAAAAGCTTCTAAATCTATCTCTGAAATCAGCTTGGAGGTTGATAGGCTTGGTAATCAGGTACATATTATTGAGTACTTTTTAACTTATGAGCTTCATAAATTGTACTTAGAAAGTGTTGGATATTGTGTAGGTGTCTACTTTTGAATCTATAATTACTAAAGGTGGGAAAGTAGCAGAGAAAGATGTGCTTAATTTGATTGAACAGTTAATGAATCAATTGCTTAAGTTGGATGGTATTATGGCTGATGGTGATGTCAAATTGCAAAGAAAAATGCAGGTATTGAAACTTCAATTTCTTCTTCATTATATGGTTTGAGTTTGATTGTATAAAGTTTGGGATTTATTTGTTATTGTTGATGAAGGTGAGAAGAGTTCAAAAATATGTTGAAACATTGGATATGTTGAAGATTAAAAACGCCATGCCTAATACCAATGGAGCTCAATCCGAAACACAGAATCGACATAAGCATAGTGTTCGAAAACAAGAGCAGCAATCCAGGCAAAGATTAGCACCAATTCAGGAGCAACAATCGAGCAACTCGGTTTCTCATTTGCCAATCCATCAACAATACCAGCACAAGCACCAGCACCAGCAGGCATCTGGTCTGGTCGTAGTTACCACGAAATGGGAAACATTCGATTCATCCCCGGCAACATTGCCGGTCACCTCGACATCTACATCTTCATCAACCGCTAATAACTCAGCCCCACCGAAGTTCCCTTGGGAATTCTTCGATTGAAGACAGTATGCCACTATGTCCTCTTTGGTTTTTCATTTCATTTTTTATCTGTGTGAATGTGATTTGGGTTTGCTTCTTCTTCTTGTACTTAAGATTTTCTCAAGCAACCCTTTTCTTTTCTTTTTTTTTTTTTTCCCATTTTCATAAAATCTGTCATTAAGTTCATCATAAAAAAAATAAAAAAAAATGGGGTGCTTCCATCATTTAAAAAAAAAAAAAAAAACCCTGTTTCTATTCTCTTTTATATTCCAGTCTGTAATGTCCTTTTGATGGGTGACAAACATTTGTATATTTTGTAGACTTTGTTAAATTAAAAGACACTATTAGCCACTAGGTTTTGCCTAATGAGTAGTAACCTCCATATTTCTATGGTTGCGCTTGGTTGAAATTGGGAAAATCTCAGTTTACTAACTGTTATAATGATGATGATGATAAAATGTATTTATTAAATAATCTTTTGAGAACAGAGTTGATTGGCCAATGAAGTCCTTGATAGTTTCAGTTTATATGCCATTGTTTATAGTGGGGTCTAGTCTACTTGTATTGACAAAAAGGGATTGGTGTAAATTGGAAGAGATTTGGGTAATTTTGTTTCACTAATATGTCCAATGATAGCCTAGTGTGATAAAAAAAGTGCAAATTAGGGGAATGATGATAGGTGGGTTAATGTTTGTTCTAATTTAAGATTGCCTTTCCTTATTTGGTCCATGTTCTAAGTATTTTAGGCTATGATATAATAATACCTATAACCGATTAGTGACAAAATTTATATATGTTTTAAATTGGTTGCTATCGATTTTAGATAAAATTATTATAAAAGTGATTTATAATAAAATTTTTTTGACTAAATTAGTTATTATAGATTAAATAAAAAACTTTATTTATTTTTATCATTAAAAATTGATCGTTCTACTCTTAGAAGGTGGTGAACACAATGATCTTCAAATCAAAACACAAAGTTGTCTATAATATTTTTACTGTGAATATGATTGATTACTTTAGGAAAAAGTAGGTTTCTATTCTTAATTGTTCTAGAATTTGAGTTTAGAATGGGTTTAGTTCAATCATATATATGTGTTTCGAGATATAATTATAAATTTGTACCAAAAAGATAAAAAAGGAGAGATATTTTATAGAGGTCTTGGCGGTCGTTAATATAATAATTCAAAATGACATTGTCGGCAAGGCTTTTTTTTTTTTTTTCAAATTTAAAGACTCGAGTGTGGTTGGTTGAGACAAATATATATATATATATATATATATATATATGAAGCATTTATACTCATGCTTTTTTAGACTAGTAAACTTTGATACAAACTTGAAAATTGATAATATTAATTTGAATGTAAATTAAGTTTGACCATTAAAGAATTAATATCGAATTTGAAAATAGCTCGAATAACAAATAATGTAAGACTTAATTTCAAGATGATTCAAATTTAAAATTAATTTAATTTTAAATGATTTGAATAAGTATTTAAAAATATTTTGAACCTGAATAATCTGACTAAAAATCATGAATAATACAATCTAAAATTATTTAAACTTGAAACAATCGAATATATAATTACTAGAAGAAGTAAACTTAAAATGACCTAAACCTAAGATAAATTATGAAATGACCCGAAAAATTTAAATTACTCAAACCAAGAAATTATATAAATACAAAATAACCAGAACATAAAATGATATGAACTCAAGATACCTCGTTTAAAAAAAAAAAACTTGATTGAGGATACTAAATAATCTAAACTCATAATAAGGTAAATTCAGAAAAAAAGAATTTATTTCCGTCAAAATAACTACTAGACACATTAAAATAATTTAATTTTTTATAAAGAATATTCAACAAAAAATAATAATAATAAAAAAGCAAAAGTTGCTGTCTAGGCAGCTCATCTTCGTAAAACCTAATTTCTCCCAAAAAAGCAAGCGAAAACAAAAACAGGCCCCCTTCCAATTCTTGGGTTGCCATTATATGGTCAAAAAAATGAGGTGTCGATCTAAGATCCAATGGAAAATTAGTGATAGGAAAAAGAGTTGGAATAAAGAGCGTGGGAGTTGAACATAGCTTTTATAAACATGAAACTGACATGAACTTCAATAATTGCAGGAGAAATGTCAATGTAATGTAGCAGAAGACTCCATCATAAAGGGTAGCTTCTCCAACTTTACCCTGTTCAACCATCAAGGTGGCATAAAATAATGCATGTTTTATTTATTTATATATGTATACGTTTGTTTATTCTAAAATTAAAATTGTGATTAATGTTTAATATATTATTTGGCACTTTGATAATTTTTTAATAATATTTATGTTATTTTTTGGTTGAATATGATATTTATATTTGACATAATTTATATATTTTGATGCTTAAAAATTATGCATAAAATAATGCATCTTTGGTTTATTTTAAGACAATTTTATTTTTTTAGAAAGAGAATTATATATTCTTTATAATTTATTTTTATTTTTTATATATATAATTTTTTAAAATTTTAAAGTGGTCACATGACATTCTTTAAGAGTGTCACATTATTATACTATAAATAAATTAAAATTGAATCACTAAACTAAGAAAAATTATCAAATTTCGAACAATAATCATACCGATTGAACTTTAATTTAGTTCACATCTACTATTGCAACAACTAGAAAAATGTAAATTCAAACATATTTTAATATAATTTTCGAGTAAAAAAAATAATTATATTTTTAGGCGCATGGAGAGGGTCAAGGTTTTATTATTGCCGACTGAGCAAAGGAGGTCCAACTAACAATGGTCGGCCAGTTCTTTAACTTTTGCTACTTGTATTTTCCTTTTTCAAATATTTGATGAAGGGTGATAACCATTTTAAGTATATATATTTTTAAAAATATTATTTGTGTTTCGAATTAACTTAATAATAATTTAATTATAAAATTATTAAAATATATTTTTTAAATAAATATCATTACAAATGTACGTATCAGGTGTTTTTATAGTTTATATAAATTTTTAAAAATAAAACTACTTTAAAATATTATATTAAGGTTTAAACTTGAAACTTTAAGGTATTAATAATCGAAGAAGAGAATATTATAGATTATTTTTTGGAATGTATTTGATTTCACTCACATTGTGGGTGACACATAATTTAATTTTAATTAATTATATTTGGGTATGGTTTGATAACCTAAAAAAATATTAAAAAAATAAATGTTAGAATCTTTTATATTGACATCAATAAGCACACGGAATATTAATTTAATGTTTGATAAATGTAAAATTTAAAATTTTAAATATAAAAAAGTTAGATATTAAATAATAAATATTTGTAAGAATAATAAAGTAGTTGATTTAAATTATTATTATTATTATTATTATTTCGAAGATTTTGATGGAAAAAATTCAATTAAATGGTTTTTAGCATTTGTTATCAAATGGATAAAAAAACAAAATCAAACAACTCAAAATTTTAATTTTCATTCAATAACATTTGCAATGAATTATCAAATAAGCCCTTAACCCATATTCACTAATAAATATCTACTAATAATAAGCCCCTAATTTTTTTTTATATCAATAAAAAATTATTAATATGAACTAAGCTATTAATAACAAAGGACTTATATTTTTTAAACCTTTTAATCGAGTCCTAATTAGGGATTCAAAGCTTAAACAATAATCATGGATTCATGGGCATCAAGCAGGGTATTAAAAGGAAGCTAGGCCTAGCCTCATTAGCTCTGTTGATTTATTGGTATTATGGGGTTTGGATTTTGGAAGTATTAAATTAATAGTAAGAGTAATATGATAATAAGATTATGGGATAGAATGTGAGGGATGTTACATTAATTTATTTGATTTATTTGGTTGTAATGTAAAATTTGGGTGTTTGGTTAACATAATGTAAGATTATTCCAAAGTTTTTATTGTTAGAAAGGCTTTACTTGCATCCATTCCTTACTCCATCAGAACTAGTCTCAAACTGCAAAACAGATAAGACCAACTTTAATTATTAAAAAGGTAAAAAGGCCTCTCCAACTATCTCAAATTTGAAATTGAGCTAATTAATCTCTCTCAAAAAAATAAAAATTGAAACAATTTAATTCTTGTCAATTTTGAAAGTGAGCAACCGAAGACAATAAATCACGGTGTTAATGTCTTTAGTCAATTGTAGATAATTTTGATTAATATAGTAATAAATTTAGCCTTCGATATTTACATATTTTGTCATTTTGACCTCAATTCTAAAAAATTCAATAAATTTGATCTTAACATTTACATAAATTCTATGGGATAAATATGTTAAATTAGGACCAGATTGAAAATTGTGTAAATTTTGAGGGCTAGATTTATTATTATATCAATTAAAATCATGTACAATTGATGAAAAACATTAATGATGTGATTACTTGTCCTTAATTACTCACTTTTGAAATTGATTAAATTATTTTAAAATTTTTTAGAGAGATGAATTTGTTTAAATTCAAAATTGAGAGAAACTAGAGGAATATTTTTTAAATGTCCACTTTCTCTAGAAAATGGAAGGCCACTATTGTTTGTTTCCTACTTTTTTCTAGGGAGCCCGATTGATGTTTTATTTACACTTTAGGAGATTAAGGTTTTGTGGACATGGACTTCATTTCAGGCCCTCTTTTCAGTCAGCCTTACAGGAACATTTATTAGTGCAGATCATTGCTATTAAATCGTTTTGTTAGTTAAGTGTTTAACGTTGAATCATATCTTATACTGTGATTGATCAGCTTACTGATCATGAAATTAAATTAATTATATATTTTTTCGATGGTTAACGTAGGTAGCGTATCCGCGTCAGATTGAAAGTGTTGAAAGTTGTTATATAATTATAATTTGATTCAGAATTCAACCTGATTTAATAAAAATCAATAGACATCCCAAAGGGGCTCTTTCTATCTCTGATCTGCTTCTGATTCTCTATTTCTAAAGAGTTTAACCACTCAATTCTATCTCTTTCCACAACCATTGCAGCTGAATTTCATATATAGTAATATTCCATAGAAATGCATTAGAGCAAAGATCCACCCAAGTGGGTTGCCCAAAAACTGGCCTATGATTCACCGCAATTCCTTCCATCCATCCTAGCTAATAAGAGGGTGCCACTATCTTTGTTGCTGCCATTATCCCCCTAATATTCCATTATATGCTACTTTTTTCTTGGCTTATGGAGGTGATCCATAATCTGAAAATGACCCTTTGTATATCTATCTTCTATTCTCAGAAATCTAACTTTAAAAAGAAATGTAGAGGTAGCCTAAGTATTTTTCGTACTGTGATATTTTCCAATGTTGTGAGAGAAATGACTCAACATTCAATATATCCAACAATCACAAACATTAAGGATTGCCATGCATGCACGGCTCGTGCTAAATAAGTATATATTATATCATAAAAATTAAATTATATAATTTTATGAGAATTTAAATACAATTTAATCATTTTAATAACTTATATATTTATAATTTTTAAAAGATTAAATTGAAAATTATCAATTTTAGGAGGAGCTAAAATACAATTTTAACATATTTGCATGGCCTCCTGGGTAACGTAAATGCATTCGCCATGCCATGCAACCCACTTTCTGCTAGTCTTCAAAAGTATTCCCTTTTAACCTGTTTTTCTTGATTATTCATTTTAATTTATTTGGATCTGATTGTAAAATAAGCATTGCACATTAATTAATTTAATTTTAAAAAAATTATTTGTTCGCAGAAAATTATAATTATTATTTTTCTACAAACTATGATTCTATGAATCTAGTAACATAATTTTTTAAACCTTTCTAATGCCCTTTCGAATATACGACCTTTCATTTATGTTAAAAAAGCTTTGACCAATATCAAAATCGTCCTTTGCCTTCACCAAAAAATAAATTGGCTCATACCATTAAGGGCAATTTGACCTAATTAATAAAACCCCATATCCGTCCAACATATTGATAATGCTATATATAAATGCTCTCATCAGTTTTCTTGGATCTTTTTCAAAATTATGCAAACTATTTACTTACATTTTTTTCTTAATTTATTTCCTTTGTTTGCATATACATGTAATTTCTCAAAAAAAAAAAAACTCAAATTTTGTATATATATGTAATTTTTCTTATCTCGAGAAAAAATATATATTTGAATGGTTTTGGATTGGTGCAATTTCATGAAAATGATATGTATTGCATGAACAATTCGCAGCGTTTTCGGATTGGCTCTTCTTTGCAACACTAATAATTAGATAAGTTTTTTTTTTTCCCTCCCATCTACTCTATTTTTATTCTTTAATTTTTGTTTAGAATCTATGTGGGATTTTATTTCAATTTTTTTCACTAGAATTTAACAACATGGTTGGTACTTCCCAATATGTGCCTTGAATTTGATTGCAATTATACATAATAAATCTTTTAAGGTATTTACTTTAATTTTTTTATATATATTAGAATTTGTATGAATTGTTTCTTGGATACACATAGTAAGTAATTGTAAATTTAACTAATAAATTAGATAGTTAGGTGGATTGAAAACTTATGTGTTAAAAAAAAATTAAATTGTTGAACTTTTAGCGATGAATTTATCAAGTATTAAATTTGATTAGGTGTTATTCGATAAACTGAAATTTTAAGTGCTAAAAAATTTAAGTATTGAATTTTTCTATAATTGCTAAATATATATTATCTTGTCTGATAAAAGTAAATAATGATTTTAAAAAATTATTTATTTCTTAGTTTTAATCTTATTAATATGATGTTTATATTATTTTGGATAGTTTTGGGTAAAAGATAAATGTGGTAATTTCAATATCTCATTTCTTTAGAAAACGATAATCTATTTCAATATTTTAATAAAATAAAATCAACTTAATATTTTTCACGTTAAGTGATAAGTAGCTACCTACTTATCTTATTCAACATTTTTTTGTTGAAAATTTTATATTAGGTAAAAAAATTTAAATGATTATCAAACACATTTAAAATATAAAAAATTTCAATGATCTATCGTTAAATAAATTATTTAGTATGGTATTAAAATTTGGGTGTTAAATATAAATATGAAGATAAATATAATATTTCATTAAAAAATGTTGAATTATAAAAATCTTATTTTTTCCCATTATTTGTATTCCATCTAGTGTTATTCAAATAAATTCAAGTTTTGAATAACATATTTTTATTGAAAATAAGAATGAAATATTTGAAATAATTAAAAAAGGATGTATAAAGTTATATTTGATATTCCACTCCTTATCTTCTTAATCTTCAATTAATGTTGATGTGTAAATATAATATTAAAAAAAACATTTTTGTTATTATATTTTTATAATTTGCTAAAACTTGTTGTAAGGGAAGACTTAATTAAGCAAATAAAACTATGACTTAGTTGAAGGGCATGTGATTATGAACGTCACCTATGATATAAGAACATGTACGATCAATGTTATTATAATAATATACAAGTATATTTCATCAAACATAGGATTTTGTCGAATCATTTTGCTTAATTGTCACATTTGAGATTAGGGTTTATGTTAATAGTAATTGTTTATTCTTTTTTTTTGTAAAAAAAAAACCCTTTTCTCTTTTGCTATTATAATCATTATATTTACATATACTTGGGATTAACAAGCCAGAGATGAAAATTTAATTTAATTATGATATAGTAAATATATATATTTGTTAAAATGATTGATTAATAACAAGTGGGGGAGAAGAAGAGCTAATTTATTAGTAAAAAAAACGAAAATAGTTTGCCAGAAATCAAGTAGGATTCTCGAAAATACAATATTTGGCGGAAGATCTCTCACATTATTGATTTTTGAGTCACACAAGTGATCTTATTAATTGTTATATGTGTTCAACACAAGTGATTATATTTTATATACACATATAATATATGCTAGCAAAGGCATGTGATTACCAGTTTATAGGCTGATCAACCCTAAGCCAAGTTGGTTTAGAATGTTGGGTGTACTTGCTAGCTAGCTAATTAATCAAATTAGTACAATATTTATTTATTCTTTACCTCATGAAGATTAATATTTTCGAGAATTGTAATTGTTTTTATTGATAATGTCGATTATAAATTTTTTTATAATATAATGTATCTTATTACTACATCTAATACTTATTAAATTTATATAATTAAATTAAAATTTTAATTTTTTCTCGCTCCAATTCTTTCTCGAGTTCGATTTTATTAAAATTCAACTTGAGAACTTAAAACTAATTACCTTTGGTGAGATTGTAGAGTCATAATCTTGATCAAAGATTTGCTTCATCATCATCCTTCATAAACGACCTTAATTATTTATATAAATGTCCCTTCCAAATTCATAAGAGATGACAAATAATCAATGCCTTATAATTTAAGCCAAAAGATATATAATTAAGGAGCCCCAAAATTTAAATTTATTGTACCAAACGTATCACACTATTGGACTGTGGCTTGTCAGGATCTTATAATATAATTCATTTGCTTATGTATTTTGCAGATTCGAGCCATCTGGAATCTAAGCATGTTTGATGGTGAATCTTGTCTTTTTTATCATATGAAAATTTTATTTGCATTTTATGGACTACATTTCGAGGCTCCCAACAGTTTTCAGCACTATTTTACTTTCCACATTTTGATGCTTCGCAATTCTAAAGAGGTAACTGCATCTGCAAATCATATGTTGTGTTTGAAATGGTAAAACTACCATGGAACCCCTTGTATCAAGAGTTAGATTATATTTTGCCCCACTACTAAAAAAAAATGAGAAATTAGTCCCTGTACATTATATTAAAGAGCAAATTGGTCATTTATGTTAAAAATTCCACCCATTTGTATTGTTAAAAAATTGGCGTGATTGATGGAATAATCAAACAATGATGTGTCACGTGCCATGTGTACCTCATGCTGACATACAAGGATAAATTTTTAATAAAAAGACCAGCTTTTTGGTCTGACGAATGAGGACTAATTTGCTATTTTTTTAGTAGAGGGGGCAAAGTGCAATCCAACTCCTACTGTGGGGGTTCCATGTTACTTTTACTGTTTTAAATTGATAAATACAATTTAACTAGGGTTAATATATTATTTGGTACTTGATTTTCAATTTGGTACTTAAGCTATATTTATGTCACCATTAACCACCTATGTACTTTTTACTAGAACACATTGAACATTTTTTTTTTTTGGCTCAGTTGATGTGAATATATTAATAATAGGAAGTCATTGGTAAATACCAACCACTTTCCTAAACAAAAATTACAAAACACCCAGATAAACAAGGTATAACAAAACATCCATCACATGTGCAAACTACAAATAGATAAAAAGAAAATAGATCACCACCAAGCTTTAAATAATGCTGATCTTCTCACCCCTGCTATAGCCAAAGTTGCAGCCATACCATTACCTTGCCTATAAACTAACGCAAAGTGAACACTGACCAGATCGTTAATACAACGATCAATACCTATGAGAAGATTCCACATTGAACATTGAAGCTGAACTAAGGTACCAAGTTGAACTTAAATATCAAATGATATATTAACTCTTCCAACTAGGAGTATGCTTGAAGTTATTGCTTATGTTATAACAATTGTGAATAGGGTAATTATCTGATACATCGTCTATGGAGTTTTTTAAACTCCATAAAAAAATTAAAAGTATGATAAGTGTTACTTTTATTTATATTTATATTTTTTACTACTTCTTATAATACATTTGTTACACTTTATACTTGACCAATGACTTTGTAAGAACATTTCTATTTATACCAATAATTAGTAAGTCCACTCTTTCTTTTTTTTTTTCATTTATAATTAAAATATAGATTCCATCTATTTTTATACAAACAAAAAATTACATTCCTATGGACAAGCAGAAAAAAATCTACCAACACATGGATCCAACCTTAATTCTCGTAAGTATATATTTGTTCATTCACTCTCTATATAGATGATAGTTACCAAACAGCTTTTGCAATATTTATACTAATATTTATACTATTATTTAAGAGTTTGATTAAATTAGTGTGATTGATAAATTGAATTTTAAATTAGTTAAAAAATTATAAAAAAATATTTTACATATCATTATAAGTTTATTTTTATATAAAATCTAGAAAAATACATATGCTATAATCTTTAATAACTCGATTTTACTATACCAAAACTTCATTTGTTTTTTTCTTTTATCGATTTTCTGTAAATATATTTGTTACATAGATTATTTTTCCCTTACATAATGAATGAGTTATAATCTAACTTAAATAATTTACATCTTGTAACCATTGGATCCATAAAACATTAGATTATAAGCAGGCAGGAGTATGATTTATGGCAGTATATAGATCACCGCATGTGGAAATATAGTTGTTTTATATTTTTATTATGACAATAGGAGTTATAAGTGTTTATATAAATGTATAATATACATAGTAGCATTTTATTTATTAATAGTAGAAATATGAATGACTTCAACGCAAATAATAAGTCAAAATTATATATGGGGAGTTCTCTGAGGGACAAAGTCAAAAGAATATTGAATCATAAAATTTTAAGAGACATCAAAATACAATTTTTATTATCATATAAATTTATAGTTTCATAATTTAAATTAATATTTTATCGAAGAGCTAGAATTTAATTATTGTATTAATTAATAATTTTATAATTATAAAGAAACAACCTCATTAATGAAATAAAAGATGGTCAATGCACCAAATATTAAGGTTTTTAAAAATATACTCTAAAAGCACTTTGTCAATGAAATCCTTAATTTCCGTAATACTGTCCAAAGAAATTAAGGAATAATGGCATATAATCTTTATTCTTTAAGTTCCAAAATCAACTGAGAGATTTTCTAATTCCAAGGTTTTAGATCCCAACTTTAGGATAGGTTATTAAGTGGATTAATATATATATGGGTTAATTTTTAAAGAATAAATATATAAATTTTAATTTGATTCGATTTTTATAAACTATAAATTTCATTATTGATACAACTATATTTTATGTTTATATATTTAAATAATTATACTTATATAATATAAAAAATAAATTAATGTGTTTATTTCTTTAAATGTGTACAGTTAAAGAAAAATCAAAGTTAATACGTATAATTACTCGAAATAAAAGTTCATATATAATTTTGATATTTATCTGTTTTTTAAAGTGTATATATATATACATATGTGTGTGTTTTTTTATATTCTTCATGTCCATTTTATGGCGGAATTCGTGGCTGTCTCTCTCAACAATGTCATCTTCAAGGTTTAAACATGTGTATTCCTCTTGGGAGTGTAATGTGCATTATCATTACACTCAACCACTTGTTGATTTAAAGTATATATAAATTATGATTATTCGAAGTGTATCAAGAGTCCTTATACTGCTATGTAAAAGTAAAAATTGCTTCAAATTAGTTCTTCTAGACATTAAAATATTATTCAGATCATGATACTATTACAATTTGACATTAAGTTACTAATAATTTAGACAAAATATATCTAACCCAATTAATTTACTCATGACCCGATTCGACTCATAAAAAAAAAAAACCCTAATCATCCCCCAAAAAATCATGTATTTTTTTCAATCATACAATAGTTCAAAAATACATGAATTTTCATAGGGATGGTTGGATTTTTTTTTTATGGATTGAGTGATGAGTAAATTAGTTGGGAAAGATATATATTTTGTCTAAATTATCAACAACTTAACGACATATTAGAACAGTGTCATGATTTAAATAAAATTTTAATATATAAAGATTCATTTTGATTTTTTTATATTACATTTAAAAATCTAAAAATTAAATAAATATAATACATATTGTGATTTAAAATACTCACAGTATATACTCAGAAGAATTCATTAAGATTTAAGGAAAATAGTACTCGTGAATAGCTTAGGATCACACACGCATTTAAAAATTCGGTTTACTAGAATCAATAAAATCTGGTCCAATAAACGTTATTTATTTATAATTAATTATCTTAAATTTTGCTAATAAGTATTCTATTAAAATTAGGGTTCTAACGTGTATTCCAATGTTATTACTATTATTAAATTCAAAAGATAAACAATACATAAATTTCCTTTTTCTACAAAAGCCACCTTAACTACTATATAATATCATTAAGTATATGTTGACTAACATCATCCCTTATAAAAATTTATTATTCAAAATTTGAAATTCTAATCCGGTACAAGTTAAAATGTTAAGTTATGCTATTAATCTTGTATTATATTTGACTTGTAAATTTTGTATATCTTTTCTAATTTCATCAATTTTAATCTCTATACTTTTTAAGGTTTGAATTTTCAGTCTTGATCTAAACAGTATCAATTAAGTTCATTAGGTCAAATTTTACTATCAGTCTTGTACTATACATAATATGTGAATTTAATCTATGTTATTCAATTTGATCATTTTTTTTTTGTTCTTGTACTTTTCAAATTTCAAATTTTCATTTCTCACTTAAAACGGTAGTCGCTAAATCCCTTAATTCAAATAATATGACTTTTTGTGTGAGTATTATTTGTAAATAATAACAAGCCAACATTGCATTAAAAATAGAAAAATATAAGGACTAAAAATAATTAAATTATAATACAAAGACTAACCCCATAATTTACACAAATTTAACTTGGTTATTATGTTAAATGTATTTAAAATATGAATTAACTACACCAAACATCTTAAAATTATGACCCTCATTCTAAATCGATCTTTACAATTCAAAATATTAATTCTAATTACGCCACTAAACTATCTATATTATATCCATCAAGTCCCTCCATTGTTAAAACCATTTAGTTTAATTTTACGATTAAATTGATCGATTTTAATGATGGATGACATGATTGATATGCTTTTAATAGTTTCTTAAGGACCAATTTAAAATGAAATTCATAAATTTGAGATGCTTGGTACAATTAACTCTTAAAACATTGTTTAGTGAAATCAATGTTAGTGTAACTTATTGACTTTCAAAACTCCAAAATTAAGGTTTAAACATTTAATACAATATCTCTAATAACAACCAATGTAATTAATGCTTTGTCTTACTCTACTTTTGGAGGTTTATCCGAGGTTAGGTGTGTTGATGTCACGACAACTTTCGCATGTTTACTGTAATAACACGACACAAATTTTAAGATCTCGTGAAGAATTTTTAAGTTCTAGGCTAAATAACTATATATATATATATATATATATATATTACCATAAACCTAGTTTTTCATATAAAAATAACATTCAAATATTAGTATTTGTATATAAACTCCAACTTTTATTTTTTGGGTACAAATTTTAGGAAAACCGTAAATTATTTTCAACAATCGCAATTCATTATATTTTAGGATAAATTATTAAAATAGTCACTTTTGTTTGTTTTAGGCTACATTTTAGTCACTTGTATTTAAAATGTTATGCATTAGTCACTTACGTTATCGTTTTGTTACGAAATGATCACTTTGTTAAGATTTGTTAGAATGAGTTTTAAATGCCAATGTAGATGTCCAATTAGGATGAGAAAAATATTACTTACTGTCATATATACAGAAAAACATGAAAAGATGGATTCCCTTTTTGCAAAAAAAAAAACTATAATATCTGAACCCAAAACCCAAGTAAAGAACACAAAAAACCCATTACTTACTGTAATTCATGCTTAGACCCTCCATTGAATCGATAATTTATTCTTTTATTTTGAATAAAAAATCCAACCGATTGATGGAGCACTAAATTTGATTTCTATTGTTTCGATTCAACAAAGATTGACTATGAAAATGGATGGTTTTTTTTAGTCAAAATGGAAACAGAAGCTAAAAGAAAAAGAGACTAATAGTTCTTTCTTTCTCGTTCAATGATTAATATGATGCATTGGTTCTGATTAATTCGGGAAACCAAATTAACATTTTTCTTTAATTAATTTAGAAAATTCAATTAATTAAATTTATTTAATTAAAAAATCAATTAATTTACTTGGCTGGACATCTACGTTGACATTTAAAACTTATTTTAACTGCCATGACGGACTGCCATTTGGGAGGTAACAGATATTAATGGCAAAGTTATCGTTTCGTAACAAAACGATAACTAAGTGACTAAAACGTAACATTTCAAACATAAATGACTAAAATATAACCGAGATAAACAAAAGTGTCTATTTTAATAGTTTACCTTTACTTTTAAGCATTTATTTCTTTGGGAAATTTTTTTCTAAGATAGTTATAGGCTAAGTTCAAGGAAGTAATTAAACCTAAAATTATGCTCTAATTTAGCTATTAATCATTGATTTTTTTTCCAAGAATGTGATTAATTTAAATAAAACATGGACCTTGCACATTAATTCATTACAAGCCTGATTGAGTGGAGTGGACGATTATGGGCTGTTAAAAATAAAATGAACAACTGTCACTTTATATTATGAGTCCTTGTAGTTCTACAAAATTAAAAATTTAGTCCAATCATTATTATTGATAGTAGTTTTTATAAAAAAAAGTTTACTTAATATATTTATTTTTCATCAAATATGTCACATCAAATGATAATAATTTAATGAACATTTAATGGTAAATTTCGATAAAAAATGATATCAATGTTGAAGACACAAAATTTAAAAAAAAAAAGAAAAAAGAAAATTTAATTCTTTTAATCTTTTAAATATTAGGTCTGAATCTCAAATTTTATGTAAGTAATATTTTAACCTATAATAAAATTGCCTTTGGAACATTGTTGTATAACTCTAAAAAAAAAAAAAAAAAAAACAGGGTACGTTACGGAGAACAGGAAATAGCATAGCATAATACTAGAAGTTATATTTTGATAAATTAATCAAAGTATATCGAAAAATCCGAAAATAATTAATTGGACTGAATCTTTTTTTTTTTACCTTAATCTATACAAGGTAAATATATAAAAATTTAAAAAAAAAAGTTAAATTAAACTAAGCAATAATGACCCAAATCCTCTAATAAAGAAATAGAATCCTGCTTGATTTGTGCTTGGTGTGGATTCTCGTGTAATTTGCGGTCATCATCAGCATCATCATCATCATCAACAGCCACTTGAGTTCCGGTCAGTTTCATGGCTCTTTCAGCTTCAAAATCCCAATCTGTTCGAACCAAAACCAGTAACATAGTGGCCATACACGACACTTGAGCTGCCAACATTCCAAGCCATAACCCTTTAAAATCAAAACCAGCAAAAAAAGCTAACCATACAGCAACCGGCATACCAACAAGGTAAAAACAACCCAAGTTTATATTAGCACCGTATTTAGGCCTTGCTGTGCCTCGAAGAACGCCGCACCCGGTTGTTTGTGGGCAGTTGCCGAGTTCACATAACCCGATTATAGGTAAAACAAGTGAAGTTAATGCAATGATATCTTTATCGGCTGTAAACATGGTAGCCCATATGTTTCTCACCAGTACAGCAAAAAGGAGTGCTGATAAGCCCAGAATGAATCCACAGTTTAGGCCTACAAAGGCGGCGAGTTTGGCTTTTTTGGGCTGGTTAGCACCGAGTTCATTGCCGACTCTTGTTGATACACTGAAGCTTAATGAAGATGGGAATATGTATATCAATGCCGTTGTTTGAATCAAAATGCCCATTGAAGCAACTGTTGCTTTGGGGTTTAAAAGTAAACCACATAAAAGGATCATAATCTCGTACCACCACCATTCAAGACAGACCGAAATACAGCTTGGTATGGCTAAATTCAGTAAAGATTTCCATTCTTTAAAACACTCCATTGAAAACCCTCCCCATGTTCTTTTATGGACGCCAAAGTAAAGGATATAGATTATCAATGAACCAACTAGGTTGATATTGGTCCAAACCCCACTAAGTGCAACCCCTTTGATGCCTAATTTAAGGTGTGTTACAAGAAAGTAATTGATGGGTACATGTAGAAGAATAGATAAAATGGCACAACATGTTAAAGGGAGAGTTATTGATTGGGTTCTGAGATAAATCCTCAATGGGTGTAAAAGAGATTGAGCTAAAAGATCAGGGACTGAATAAACAAGATACCGTTGTGCTTCATTAGCTATACTTCCATCTTGACCACAGACTATCAATATTTTCTTCATATTCATCCATAAAACAGAAATAGGCAATGATGAAGCAAGCAACAAAAGCACTGTCCTTTGTAAGGTGATACCTAAAAGGGTATATTTTTTAGCACCAAAAGCTTGTCCACAAATGGACTCCATCCCCATAGCAAGACCTGAAAGAATAGAATAACCAGTGATATTGGCAAAACCAATGGCGAGTGAACCACCAGCCAAGGCAAGTTCACCGAGTCGGCCGAGAAATAACATGGAAATCAATGAACGGGAATATAACATGAGACCGGTTAGGATCATAGGGAAAGCAATATTAGCTATGGAGATGGCTTCTTTCACTACAAGAGAAACAGAAAAAAGACTGTCTAGCTTTTTTTGTGTATGGATTGTTGGGGTTTTTGGGATTAAAGATTCGTAAACATTGAATGACCCTTTAGAGTCGTTGATTGAAAGAAGGGAAGGAATATTTGAATCATCATCATCACATTTGCAGGAAGATGTAAACTGGCACATCTTTTTTGCTATATGTGAAGACGATACGAGAGATAATTAAGGAGGGGATTGTATAAAGAGGGAGTAAAGGGGTTTTATAGTGGGTTTTTGTCACACGCACTGGTACCAATACAAGGGCATATATAAATATATATATATATAGATTGTAGGTTCGTAAATGTCGTGTTGCTGATTGGGACCGGCATTGGCAGTAGGGGTTAAAAAGAGAAAGAAAAAAAAGAAGAAAAAGTTTACTACTTTATCAACTGGGATTCTAGATTAATAACTTGGTTTTCTTTTCATAAATTTAGCTGTTAATATTTATAATTTTTTCAATTTAATTTTTATATTTTTAGGGTTAAAAAAACATTACACTGATGTTGGCGTATGACCTTATTTATCTTATATACCGTCAATAAATAATTTAAAATTTATAAAAATATTCAAAAAATATAAAAAAGTTAATAAAAATTTAAAAAAAAGAAACGAAAGAAAGCATGAAGTACACATGAATTGCCATGCATATTGTCATGAGTTAGTATTTCTGTTAAAAAAACAATTCAACTCTTTTTGAAAGGTTGATAGTCAAATTTGATTTTTTTTTAAAAGGTTGAGGGCTAAATTGATAAAAAATGTAAACATTACGGGCTAAATTTATCATTATGCATTTTTTTCTTTGTTTATGTTTGGCTTAAAGTGTTTCCAAGCCAAATCTTCAATCGGTAAAAACACTCTTTCAATTTCTCTCAATTTTGATATTGAGTAAATTGGTCTCTTTAAAAAATTAAAGCAATTTAATATTTATCGATTTCGAAAGTGACCAACTAAAGACAATTAATCACAACATTTTCTGTCAATTATACACAATTTTGAATGATATAACAAATTAAGCCCACGATGTCTACATATTCGGTTAATTATTTTAAAAAAAGTATAGATTTAAAAACAAAATCTAAAAAATTCAAAAAAAAATATGTATATAGAAACTTTTGCTTCAAATATATATAAAAATGAACAGAATGTATAAACTTCAAAGACTAAAATTATTATCATACTAATTAAAATTATGTAAAATTGATGAAAAATATTACTGTTGCGATTAATTGTTATTAGATGCTCACTCTTAAAATTAACAAAGATTGACTTACTATAATTTTTTTAAAAGAGATCAATTTGATCAATATCGAAATCGAGGATACCGAAGTGGGTTTTTACCAATATAAGGGGGTTTTGCAAAACAGATATACATAAACTGTATGCAAGAGGGATTAAAAAAATATAAGGAAAGGAGTAAAGGAGTCAAAAGTGGTATTGTGGACGTTTTCGGGTACAAGATGTTCCTACAAACATAGGACAAAAACAACACATTAGGATTCCATTTCATACATATTTATTTAAGAACAGATGCATATTTTTTAATTAACGGGTAAATTAACACCTAAAGCCATCATTTTAAATATATTACTTGAAACTAGAATGGTAGATTTTCAATTTTAGCCCTATACTGCATTCAAATTTTAGATTATATAAAAATGGTCAAATTTCAATTTTCATCATTGTGTTACACTCGAATTTAAGATTCAGTCTTTGTTCTTCAGCTTTTTGAAATAATTTGATATCTCAAATTTTTTACAATGCCATTGATTACAGTTAAAATTCTTTTATTAAAACTTTTGGTGTTGAAAATAATTATTATAATTTTTTTTCTAAAAAACTCTCATTCGAAATCGTCACGATAAAATATTCTTTTTCCTACTGGAATAGTGTTCTTGAGAAAAATTGACGTCAACATTTTGATTGAAATGATTAACAATATTAACTATATAAACTAACTAATGCCATTATAAAAGTAGATGGATAAAATTATGTTAAAAATTAAAATATATAGATTAAATCTCAAGTTTCAAAAAAGTCTAGAGGCCAAAAATAAAATTTGGCCGTTGTCTTATAATGTAAAAAGAAAAAAAAAAAGCGCAACGCAAATCTAAAAGAAATGGGAAGTAGCGTGCTAGTTTCTAAGGTTCTTAGGGTGTTCAAATTATATATAATTTTAATCGAAGAGTTAACGATATTAATTATTTGGACTAATTAAAAATATTATAAAAATATAGAGATTAAATTATGTTAAAAATAAAATATATAGATTAAATCTCAAAATTAAACATATAAGAAGGATTAAATCAATATATAATCATTTTCGTATAATGGAAAAAAGAAAGAAGAAAGCATTGAGATTGCCACGTGGCAGCATTAGGTCCTTCCTTATATATAGTTACGTAGATGTGCCAAAAGAAATCCTTAGTAGGATCATTAATATTGTCTCGACACTAATGGAATTTTTGTTACATTTCTTTAACGTAAGGTTTAATGTATATTATAAAAATTAAACTTTTGCCACCCTTTAAAGAGTTGTTTCACACACCACATTTACAACAACAATAATAATTATTAGTGGCATTTAGCTGTTTCCATTTTATATATCTGTTTTACAAACGATTTATATTTAATATTTGTGATTATTTCATAAAATGATATTCTTCTTTTATCTATGAGTTTAGTAGTTTTAAGTATTATATTAAAAATAATAAATATAATTAAAATTTATAATAAAATTATTAAAAAAAATTGAGAGGGGCCGTAAATAGATTTTGGTTTATATTTTGTTGGTTTATATTTAAAAGGGGGCATGTACTTTGAAACCCCATTTAGGGTTGTTCCTACTATATTTGGGAAAATACCCAAAGTCGAAGTCAGGTTTTTGTTTTGTTTTCTTTTGTTTGTCCTTTATAATTGATAGAGGTAAAACTATAGTGAAAATTTTTGTAGTATGAGCTAGATTGTATTTTATTCTTTTTATTTATAAAAATGATAATTTAATTTTTATACAGTGAATCAAAGAGCATAATAGTTCTTCTGTTAAAAATTTTATTTATTTTTATTGTTAAAAATTGGTCTATTTACGTCAAAATTAATTATACGTGACACACAATGTGTAATTATATGATTTTTTTTTTTTGGTTAGTTATATCAATTTTGATGAGATTTTTAATAGGTAAAAGTACAATAACCAATTTATTTATTTATTTAGTAAATATACAAAATACTTCGAGAAACTTTTATAATACTTGTATGATTTATACACTACCGATAATTCCTATTACTAAAACTCGCGACGTGAGTTGTACGGTAAACACCTTCATCCAATGGACGTACAAAGTCAGCTTTATATGTTTTTAGAGGTCCTAGTTTTAGCACTAGAAAAGAACATTGCCAAGTGGATGGCAGTGATGGTTCCACATATGAGTGGGTTGGTATAAGCCCTCGGTTTAAGGCCCCCCAAAAATAAATGAACGTGGACTAAAATAAAACGTGTGGAAATTTCTTCAAATTGAAAGAATGTTGCATGCTTTTGGACCTATTTTTTTTTTATACCTTGACCATACGAAATTTGAGTTCCCATTTCTTTTGGAAAGTGTTTATATATCATATAAAATCATGAAATTTTAAAAATTACAAAGGAGAGTCAAATAATTAATATAGCCTGTAACTTTTTCATTGTTAATTTATTTTAAAAAATTATCCATTGTGTGAACTAAGTGGCCTTCGATAGACGACCAAAGAAAGTAAAACGACGACAAAAGTGGGGAAAACGACGAAGGGAAAATCAAAATGCATGGCCCGGTCAATGCCTGTAGACTATATATAATATAATATAAGATTGTTTTCCTCCTTTTTTTTTCATACGTTTTTCATAATTTTCTAGAATCAGAAAATTGTAGATTTTAAAACTATTTTATGATTGGATTTTTTTAATGGGAAATTTAAAATTTTCTAAATTAATTGAAAACAAACTATTTCACAAGAACATGGTAAAACTTGAATAATAAATACAATTAGCGCGACTCAAATTCACGCTACACTTGGGGCGGTGAACACCCTGACTATTATGCCATCACATAAGGTTCTTAATTATGTATATTTTTATTTAAAGTATAAACAACTTTTTGATATTAAAGGGAATACAATACTAAATAGTAAATTATATGATTGGTCCTTAATTTCGATATTTTAGTAATTTATTCATAAAAAAGAAGATTATATATGTTTGCAGTCATAGTTAGAGTGGTGAAGTGTACTTGAATTCAATGGCGATGCCAGAGCAAGTACGGAATTGATCCCCATGGAAAATTTTCCTTTAGCCTCTCCCAAAACTTAAATAATTTATTTTAAGTATGTTATGAATAAAAAAATTGCATTTTCAGTCCTTCATAAATTAACAAGGCAGTTTTATGTTAATCGTCTCTTTCCCGACTTAACTTCTTGTGGTATGCACTAAGTTTGTGATAATTGAATATTCAATCTTAATTTTGGTAATTAATCTTAATATTGAAAACATAATAAGATATTAATGGAAGAAGCTGCCCTACAATCATAAGAAAAAGGACATCATTGATTAACGAGTAATGAGGCTTGGATTGCTGAAATTTGATTTAAGAGGTCTTTTTATTTATCCTCCCTTGACCCACACAAAATCTCAAATGTAAATCAAATCTTTTATATTATTTTTATGTAAGATAAATAATTAATTGAATTTTTAAGCAGAATGTTGGGTTTGGAACTTAATTTTTTTTTTTTGATACTTAAATTATTATTTCATTACCCGATTTAATCACCAACTTATTTATGATGTCAAAAGAATGTGTTACATGACACCTCCACTAATATAGAATGTGCAACACATGGTGTCTGTATTTATTGAAATTAATATATATACATCAATTCCAAAAAATAATAAATAAGTTAAAAAAACTAATTTTTTTTAAATATATATACCATTAAAAAACTATTTTTTTAATATATATATATATACACCATTGACTTTCACTGGGTGTTTACCATCATTGTCCAAAATTTATTTTAACTTTTAATATTTTTAAAATTTTAAGATTTATTTGTAATAGAATTTTTTTTCATTTTTTCTAGAATGTTTTGTTTTCAATTTTATGGTATTTTCCAGAAAAGTTAAAATTATTACAATTTTTAATAGAATATATGTTTTGAATTTTATTTTTGAAATTTTCTTAATTTTAGCTATTTTTTCAATATATATATATATATATATAATGTAATTTAAATTTGTGTGGCTGACTTGAGATTAAAAAAAGATTATCCAAACTTAAACCAACCTCTAAGTAAGACAAATTTAAAAACTATTCCACTATTATTCAAAGGTATTTTTTTGTATTTAATATATTATTTTACTTAATTAATTACATTTTTAATATTATACTTTAACACTAACATTTCTCTTTTTCTTCAATTTCATAAATGTAATAAATTAAATAAAATAACATTCTCAAAATAAATAATTCTTAATTGACCTGCAAACATTTGTTAATCAGACCTTTAATTAATTCTTGTCCATTGCCAATCACTAATTTAGTTTGAGAGCAAAGTCAAAAAGAGGATTCTAAAACATTCTTGGCCACATTTAATAAAATTTATTCTTAAAAAATTGATACAAGGGAATTTATTCGATGGACGGAGAATCATTGAAATAAAAGTGATTGAAACGTGAATGTTGAGAGAGGATTAACGAAGAAAAGAGAGTTTAGAATACCTCTTACTTTGGTGGCAATAAACCAATAAACCTAGGTTTCGAGTTGGTGATCATTGGTGTACAACACAACATATATGATCTCTTTTCAAACTTGATTCAGTGGCGAATCCAGGGGGGGCTGGCATGGGCCCCGGTCCCCCCTAAAAGGTAGAATTTTCATTTAGGCCCTTTAAATTTTTTAAAAATTTTAAATTAGTAAAGGTAAAATTGCACTTTGGCCCCCCCTAAAATTATAAAAATTTGATTTAATCCTTTACAACTTAGAAAGATATAAACTGTAAAAAATTAAAATTTCATCCGGCCCCCCCTAAAAAATTTTCCTGGCTTCGCCCCTGACTTGATTGATTATAATTATAATTATTTAAACTTCAATGTAATTGTAATAAACTCTATAAAATTTGTTATATATATATATATATTTTAAAATAGTGTGAATACAAATTAGTATATACATGTAAAAACATCTAAATTCTATGATAAGTGTCTACTTTATTAAAGATTTGATTAGGATCTTTGGTGAGTCATGGGCAAAATAAAATATGGTTCAAACATAAAAAAAAAGGGAGAGAATTATATCTACTTAAAAGTCTCTAATTGATTTTTTATTATATAAATTAAGGTGATTGAACTTAGGTTTGAACACTTCTAAGACAAGGTTGCTATTAAAATTGTTTTCACTTTTAGTCATCTTTTGTTAAAGGCCAAAGCATTGTTAGATATTTGCTTTGTTAGCTTAACCTTTTACTTTGCTAAAACCCATATTCCCATTTGACCCAGATTATTCATATAAGCTTAAAAGATTGTTCGATATTTAAGAAAGTTTAATAAAAACAAATATAAACCTAAAAATGAGCTTCAACAAAAAAAAATATTTAAAATATAATTCAGACTTATATTTTAATATATAAAATTTAGGTTCGATCGATTGAATATATTTATTTAAAATTTAAATATAGCATAAATATTAAAAAATATTGTTAATAATTTATTTTTAGAAATTTAGATATACTATAATGGTAGTAAAATAACATATATTTACTAAATATTGATAAAAATTAAAAGATAGGAGTCTAAATATGTTCAGATGTGTTATTTACAAATACGATCAGACTTGAGAAAACATTAAAGCTCCAATTTAGGTTGAGGTGAACTTAGACAATTATGAATGATATTGATATCATATATGATCCCAGTTAAAATTCGATCCGATCCAGTTTACACAACCATCTCTACTACCTACTACCAACATGAAACACCTTTGTTAATTATTATTATTTTTAAACATTAGGTTTTGGTTGGTTTCTTGTTTTCCAAAATGTACAAGTTTGAAAGATTGGAGGAAAGTGAAATAAAGGCGTCTTTGAAACATAGAAAAATAAAAAATGTAGCAATCTAGAATTTGTTTCATCAGTTGTTGAGAGATAAAGATTTAATATGACTTTCGATCTTAATATCTTTCTTCCTTTATTTTCGAGCTACAACAATCCTTTGAAAAGATTGAACCCCAAAGAAAAAACGATCCTTTGAAAAGCAATAAAAAGCAGTAAGCTCATGGAGATGGTGGTTCATCCTCTGGTCTGATTTTCCAAAAGCAAAAGGCAACATTCATATTTTATTCATCTTTTTTTAGGGAAAGTTTTTGTTTGTTTTTTGTCTTTGGTAGTGCATGAAATATCTCAATTACATATAAATATTAATCAATATTGTGATTTTTTATCTTCACTTTATTATTGTTTTTTCTTGGTCCCTCGATTGCTGGACAAAAAGTTATTTGGATCACTATAAAATTTAGAATATTAATATTTTTAATAAGTTGATACAGTATAAATGGTTGAAAGATAATGGCGGTTCACATGGTATCATGCAGAGAGCTGTTATGACGTTGTCGAAGATTCTAGTTTTAGAAATATAAGCTTGATATCCTTAAGTTCTCTCTAAACTCTAGTAGTTCCTTATGTTGTCCATTGTATTATACATTCAGTGTTGGGGGAGGTTAGAGAATGAGTTATCTAGATCTCTTGCACGTGTGTTTGGACATGACTAACAAATTACATATGGTCTAATTTGCATGGTAATTAACTCATAAGCTAAACAAGTGGCACCCAATATTTGCTCTCCTCACGGGATCCACTCATTTGGCAAGGTTCCTTTAGCCAGGTGATCATCTTAAACAGAGTTTCCCCAAACATGGCTATAACATACATATATTAGAATATGACATGATTTGAGTTAAAAAAATATGTAAAAATTGCATAAAAATAAATAAATATTTGATTGAAATAATAATGTTAACTGCTTGAAATTTATAACATTAACTCGAGTTGAAATTCTATTATTTATTTTGTCCTATTACCTCATGACACACCATCGAAAGAAAGAGAGTGGTTGATTGGATGGAGTGGAAGAAAGGATACCATACTACCATTCATATCGTGACAATCGATTATTTTCTTCAATTTGTTTCCTTTAATGCAGGCACCTTATCAGTATTGTGATTCGCTCCTTACAAAGGGAAAATACATCCTACTCACCACACTATTTTCAGGAGATATGCAACACCCAATTGTATTTGCTTTGTCTGCTGTCTGAAAAAGCTTTGTGCACTTCTGTAGAGACGCACTTGGCCAGTGCCACTTGCCATAATTAGTTGCTTTTTCAAATGGTGGCTTTCATTCAGGTTTCAGCCTTACACTTGATTGATGCAAATAAAATATGGACCAACTCTGGATTTACATCCAATAGTCACAGTGGGTCCAAAAATGAAATCCCATTCATATCCACTTCCAAGAAAATTAAAACCCACACAAAAAAAGAAAAAGAAAAAGAAAAAGAAAAAGAGGCACTGATTTCAGCATCAGAAGCGCTCTGTAATCAAATGCTAACAAAGGAAACTCAATGATAAGCAAAGACAATTGAGAAACAAGTAGGGGTAGCTAATGAAATCAAATCAGACATAAAAAACAAAAAAGTTGGGATACCGAGTACATAAAACATATTACTTCGAGTTCAAAGTAGACAGGATATATATCCATTGCACCTAACTAGAAATCTAGGCTTTTAAAACTACACGCTACAGCGAAAGGTCAGAATCCAGCTCTAAATGTAATTGCCGAAACAGTTTTCGTCACCAAAGAAAAGCAAATAAACACACTTCCAACTGAGTTCTGCCATGAACACGAAGGTTCCTCCTTTAAATGCTTTCTCTAGATCCTAATCATTCCTCTGCTGCAGGAGATTGACTGCAGTTTCAAATAGCAAAATATAGAGTCAAACCATAAAAGATAAAGCAAAAACTTGTTAGATCATATAACTATACAGACCTTCCATATCTTTCATTCACTGGGCTTTCAGCTTCACCACCATAAGGGCTGGCCCTTCTTTCTGGCATAGAACCAGGGCTGCTACCACGGCCATTCTCTGGGCTAATTCTCTCTCTTCCATATGGGCTATGGCTGGGTGCACGACCATTGTCAGAAGTGGGTCTTTCTCTTCTATATGGGCTGCGACTGGGGCTACGATCATTTTCAGCACTACGCTTCTCTTTCCTATAAGGACTGCGGCTAGAGCCTTGGATATTCTCAGGGCTAGCCCTCTCTTTCCTGTAAGGACTTCGGCTGGAGCCACGAGCATGGTCAGAGCTGGTCCTCTCTCTTCTCTGAGGACTACGGCTGGTGATCTGGCCATACTCAGGGCTACCTCTATCTCTCTTATAAAGACTTGGACCGTGGCCACGACCATAATCAGGGCTCCCCCTCTCCTTCCTATAAGGGCTACGACTAGAGCCACGACCATAATCGGGGCTACCCCTCTCTCTTCGGAAGGGACTTGGAGATCGTCTCCTGTCACGACCTCTCTCAGGTGACCTATCACGACCTCTCTCAGGGCTATATCCATTTCGACGATCATCATCATCTCGTACTGCATATTCAACTGAAATAACTCTATCCATCAGCTTGCTGCAAGTAGATCAGGAACCATGGTTCAGAAAACAAATTTACTGAATTATCTTTTAAATTAAGTGGTAATAATTGAAAATTTTTCGTGGGTGGCAAGTTTTCTACCTCATATTTGTGGCCTCCAAAGCTCTGGTGGCATCATCTTGGGAATCATATTGTACAAATGCAAAATTCCTTCTGATCCTTACACTTACTATCTTTCCATATGACTCGAAGTGCCTTTCCAAATCCCTAGTTCGAGTGTGATAAGGATCAAAATTGATCACAAATAAAGTCTTTGAAGGTCTTGTATTTGCTGCAGATCTTCTTGATCCACCGCCCCCACCCTCAGGCCTTCTAATGCCACGCTCATGCTAGAACACAAAGTAAAAAGAAATTTACAGCAATGAGAAAGCAAACAAAAGAGCAATTTAAAGACCTCTAAAAAGTAACAATACCAAAGCATTACCTTTGTCCATTCAACACGAAGCCTACGTCCTTTCTGACCAAATTCTGTTCGATCAAGTGCTCGTATGGCATCTTCAGCATCTCTCTCATCTTCCATATAGATGAAAGCAAATCCTGCACACCAGAAAAAGTTGGACTAATTATGACTTTCACTGCAGTGGAAAATGGTAACTAGGTTATGAATCCTCCCACCAAAGGAACCTTCAATCTGTTGGCATTTCCTCTTCGGCAAGAAACAAACCACCTAAAATCCTACCCTAGGACAAAATTTTGGCAAGCTCCTTATAATCTATAAACTAAGACCAGTGAAAGTAGTAACAGACCTTGTGTGATGAACTAAGTGATGTCAAGGAACAAGAATCCAAAATTGGATGTCTCACGTGGGTCAAGGAATTAGTGTGCCTTCTCCATATTTTCTGCAGCCTCTGCCATGAGGTCAGTAATGTTTCTACCTTGAAACATGTCTGAATTTGAGGCTGGGAAAAAGTCATGAGGAATGAAAGGAAAAAATGCCCGAGGAAAATGAGGGATGACGATGCCATTGGGGATTAGAGTGACTCTTCTTGAAAGCAAGAAGAGGAAGCTCGTCACAGTCATGAAACAGAATTCTGAGGAGCTCCTCCATTACATCCCAAGAAAATCCTGCGCCAAAGAAAATGTTGAGTATGGGGGCTTATTTTTCAAAAATGCTTTTTCCCTTAAACATCCTGGACCCCCAGTAAAACTCAACAAAGGATGACTGATGCTGCTGAGTCGTGTATTATGATGTCATACTGCTGCACCACCAGCATGATAGGGACAAACACCTTAATGGACGAGGAGTAGGAACTTGACATTGCTCATTGCTGCAGGAACTTCTCTCATCGCGATATGTGCAAAAAATTGCTCCATATTTTAATTTTTACAGACATATACAATCAAAGAATGTTATACTTGGGGTAAGCGTTCAATGAAAGCTAGTTTTTTAATACAGTATCAAGATTATTGTTTTTTTTTTTTTAAAGTGAGAGGGAGAAATTGGAAATGAAATCTCATAAAAGCCTGTCTCACTATAGATTGCTTTTAACCTGTCATGTTGAATAATGCATAAAACTCAGTATAAATTCACACAGATTATATCCTGGATCCCATCTTCATCTGTAGATTCGAAATGACTAAAGTCCCAACAAAGGAAGCTCCTACTTCTAAATAAACAATCGCTCATTTTTTGTAACCTCTGACTTGTATATATAATTATCCATTACTGATATCAGAAACAGACAGTTGCTACTTAAAAAATTCGTCAAACAATTATCTTTTTGAGCAACTCAAGTTCAGAATAAAAAACCCAGCTTGGCCCCATTTGCATAGTGAAGATAAAAATCATGTGGAATAGATTTTTCACTGTGCCATATTCAATAAGAAAACAGCTTTTCAAGCTCAAAATACTCTTGACACCTTTACAACCAACACGTCCAGCCAAATTGCACCAATAGCATGAAAGAATATACTAAAAGAGGGGGCAGGGGAATGAAGCCCAAATTCTCACATGGAACCAATAATCAATAATGTAGATAGAGAAACAATACTTACCAGACTTCATATCTACTCTTTCGATTCTCCCAAATTTTCTGAAGAGTCGTTCCAAATCAGACTGACGTGCATCATACTCAAAGTTTCCACAGAAAATGGGTCTCATATTGCCTGAGCAGAAGTGACAACTTTCCATCAGTATTTCACACACTCACACACAGACTTATGAAAGAACAAGTCAAAACTAGAGAGTTAACCATCAAGTAATAATGCGTTCTAACGTGAACAAAGTAGGCAACATCATCATCAAATATTCCAAAAGCTATTTAGTAAACAAATAGAGACTCCCGAGAATCCAAACTATTTGAAATATAGCATTGTGGTCAATTTCATAAACAGACCACAGAAAGTCTCTCACTGAATTCACATATCTTTGTTCTTTTCATGTTGATTCATCACACAAGAAATAGAAAAATTGAAAACCATTCTTTTAGAGAAAATAAATAAATAAACAGTCAACTGCAGCCAAATTAACTATTTCATAAAATTCCAGGTTCTAAAGAACTGCAACATACTGTGGATTAGGAATTTTTCATTTTTCTAAGTTAAATACGCTTAATGGACAATATTTTCCAGGTCTTTGAAAGAAAGGGGAAAAAATGAGCTAAAAGTATAACTATAGCTTCAGGATCTACGTCAAGAAAAAACAAAATCAAACAGCAATCAAATCTACCATAAAAATATATAAAAATCATAGATCTGAGCTAAAAATGTCTTCTTAGATACTATCTAAGACAACAAATAGAGTAAAATGAGAGATTGTCACTAAAAAAATTATTTAAAAGAATTATAAAAACCTAATTTCCCTTCCTTTTCACATTTCTTCATGGAAAAAAAATTCAACAAGCTCGGGAAAATTAAAATAAAATAAAATTTGAACAAAAAACCGATTAGAAAACGGACTTACCTTCGAAAGCAGCGATTTCAGGAAAAAAAAATCAAGGAAAGTTCGAAACCCTAGTGACAGAGCCCTGGGATATTTTTACGAACTGGGTTAAAATGTGAAGCTCGTGAGTCAATATATAATGAGAAAATAACGTTCGTATCTACCAAGCCCCTACTTTTTGAGATATTTGTGAAAATGGCCACAATATATTAATTAAATCCTAATTTGACCCCAATATGTTCCATATATATTATTGCTCATATTAACTAGACAAAGAAAAATCATTATGTAAAAATTATAATGTGCTTTCCATCAATTTTTTTTGAATTGATAAAAAATGAAAATTAAATAATAGTCGGAAATAATATATATGTATATATAATAGTAAACACACGTGATTAAATTTAAACTAAAAAAAAATAGATAAGATTTTATAATTTTTCCTTTTAATACGAATTGCAACGTCTAGTACGTGGGGGTGAGATTTTTATTTGGGAAGTGTAGACAAATAACTAAGAGCTTAGCATAAAAATAAAAATAAAAATGAATAAGATAGGCAAATAAGAATAAACTAGAATATGAAATTAAAAATTAAAAACGGGTTTTTGAAATTTTATTTATTAATCCATCAATTTAAAAATTCAAAATTGGGGTAGGACCAATTATGCCTAATTTCAAATTTGACAGATACTTAAGAGGTATTTAAGAATTGGAGGCTAGGGCTCTAATTGACTAACTCAAAATTGGCAGGGACCAAAAAGGGGTTTAAACCAAAGAAGTTAGGAGGTCAAGACTTTAATTTTATTTAATTCAAAATTAGTAGGGACCTAAGAAACAGTTGGACCAAAAAAAGTTGGGCGGGGCAAGGCCCCTTCCCACCTTCCATTTTTAGTTCCCAGATTAATATTTACTTAATACAAAATTCTAATTATATTAAATTATCTCTTTAATTTTCTTTTTTTTTTAATTCAACTTATTATAATTAAAATACTCAATATGTAATTATAAAAAAAAATACCCATGTAAGTATATAAATTCATACATACTATTAAAAAAATGAACAATTAATTTTAAAATTTCTTTAAAATATATAATAGTTATTTTTTTCTTATTTTTCTCATATACCAAAATAAATATTAAAATCAAACACAAATATCCCATTTTTCTTCAATTTTTTTCTAAGATTAATCATTTAAATACAATTCATTTTTGTGAGGGCTAATATATATGGCTTAAACAAAGCTTGCATTAGTAAAAGTCACTTTTATTACTCAATAATGATGAATCATTTTATTCACTCAAACTAAATATTATAGCCATATTCCTACATAAACCAAGAAGAAGCTTGATTGGAGAAGCTGGGGTTGCCAACATTGTTCAACAAACTGCTCTCCACAGCTTGGGGATGTCGTGCCCGAAAGGCAATCTCGGCCTGGGTCATAGCCAGTTGCCTCTCGAGATCATGTATTTGTTGCTGCAGTAAAGATATGAGCCCAACGCAACCATACACGGGATCTTCGATTCGATATTGTGCCTCCAAGTATAAAGAATCCACCGCTTGAGTTCGCAAATGCGACGGCAGTTGCTATGTAATAATCATCACAGACAAATTACTTCAATTCAAGTCGAATCGGAATCAAAATTCATAATATAGGGTGAGGGAGATTTGACCTGAAGTAGTTTTGCGACATTGCTGGCACCATATATTCGGTGTATGGAAACAAATCTTTGAGGATTATTGGGTGGGAAGTAAGGGGAGAAAATGCAATCGGGAGGGCATCTTCTTCTCAAATATCTACAAGCAGCACAACGGCCTGGATTCATGGTGATAAAATTGTTACGAATATAGGATTTTCAGAATCTACTTTTATTGGAAAATAAATCTAGCAAAGATTGGGATTAATATATAACAAAATTTAGTGAAGTGAGCAATGGAATTAACGGCTATTCTCTTTTCAAATTTTGAAAGATTTAGAGGAGAAAGGTGCTAATGTGTAGGGATTGCCATAGTTTTTCAGTTTGGGAAGAAAGAAAATATGGAAATTAATTAAGGCTAGAAAAATGGAGTAGAGATTTTTGCTGTCATATTTACTGTAAAAATTTAGTTATATCAAACATGTATAAAGAATGAGCTATTGTTGTATATTTTGACTATAATTGAGAGACCTCGTTAAGTTAATCATCACACACGAAAATTTTGTTCGGTTAATTTTAGAGATAATTTTGTTGACATCTCACCTTATCAAATGCTACAAAATTAAGAAAATGTGAACTTTACACGATGCTCACGTGACTCTTTTTGTTAATATTTCACCTTATCAAAAGCTATAAAATTATAAACATATAAACTTTATACCATGCCCACGTAACTCTTACACCCATACATTTGCCCCATGAGACTTGAGGGACCATATAAGCTCCTCCTCATGACCTATGTGTTGGGTGAGGGTCTCACTATGTGGGAAACCCTTAAAACATGCCATGTTTTATGACAATTTTTTTTGTTTTTTCTTTGGCTTTTATCATTCTCTTTTGTCTTGTACGTGGGGTGTGTGTGCAGCAAATTAATATAGGATGCCGAAAGCAAAAATCAGATTTTAGAGGAGAAGAGAAAAAACGAGAGAAACAGAGAGAGTTTGAAGCTAAAAAAACCAGTTTTTCTAGTTTGGTCCAGCAGTGATCAACTCTTCGATCGGAGGTCCATCCGTGGTTCGATTGAGCTGATTTTTTGACAGCAGCTAGACGGTAAGGTGTTCTTGACTTTGTACGGTCGAATTTTTCATCCGAGTCTTGTAGCATCAGAAATACCCGTTGGACAGCAGCTGCAATTTTGGTGATGTTCTCCAATTTTTCTCTCTTTTGCTAAAGGTTACATATTGTTAGCCTTGTTGGAGTTGAATGCTTGTAGTAGGCTTGATATTGTGATCTTGTAGCTGAACATTTGATTGTAGTGGAGCTTTTGATCGGACTCTAAAGTCCCATGGTTTTTACCCTTGATTTAGAGGGGTTTTTCCACGTAAAAATACCGGTGTCTCTATTTATCATTTTTGTTGCGGTTGCATTGGTTGATTTGTGGTTGATTAAGGTTGCTAGAGAACATATTTTTGTGCTATTGTGCTTGCCATAATATTTGACAGGAGTTATAGGGAGAGAAAGAACACCGGTTGTGCTTCGCTTTCGTTCGGTTGTTCAGTTTCTTCCCAACAAACTGGTATCAGAGCTCGGTTATTTTGTCAAATAATTATGGAAATCAATACGAGCAAGATGATTATGTTGAATGGCACAAATTATCAACTTTGGCGGAATAAAATGAAGGACTTGTTGTTTGTGAAGGCTCTGTATCTTCCGGTCTTCGCTACTCAAAAACCCGATTCAAAAAGTGATGAAGAATGGGAATTTGAGCATCAACAAGTATGTGGTTTTATTCGGCAATTTGTTGAAGAAAATCTTTACAACCACATTGATCAGGAGATACATGCTCGAACATTGTGGGAGAAGCTTGAAAGCTTCTATGCTTCGAGGTCGGGCAATAACAAATTGTTTTTGCTGAAGAAAATGATGGCGTTGAAATACAAAGAAGGAACGTCTATAGGTGACCATGTTAGTGAATTTCAGAGTGTGATGAATCAGTTGCTTGGTATGGGTGTCAAATTTGATGACGAGATTTTAGGGCTTTGGTTGCTTGCTACTCTACCAAACTCTTGAGAGACCTTTCGGGTCTCGCTCATTAATTCTGCCCCACAGGGTATTATTACCTTGGATTTGGCTAAGAGTGGTGTGTTGAATGAAGAGGTTAGAAGAAGATCTCAGGGTTCTACATCACAGTCCGAGGTGTTGGTTACCGAGAACAGGGGGAGGAACAGAGACAAAGATGGAAAGAGTAGAGATAAAGGCCGAAGCAAGTCAAGATCGAGATACAAGAATCTTGAGTGTCATCATTGTGGTAAGAAAGGTCATATCAAGAAATATTGCTTCAAGTGGAAGAAAGAAAACAAAGGTGGTGGTGATAAACACAATCGGAATGATGATGAAAAATCCGAACGTGTTGCTAATGTTACTCGTGAAGATCTGTTGGTCATTTGTGATGAGAATTTGGTCAACCTACAATGTGACTAGACTAGTTGGGTGATTGATACTGGTGCATCACTTCATGTCACGTCGAGGAAGGATTTCTTCACATCTTATACTCCTGGTGATTTTGGGGTATTGAAGATGGGTCGGTTGTCGGTATGGGAGATGTTAACTTGGTGAGTAAAAATGGAACAAAGTTAACTCTCAAGGATGTCTGACACGCACCGGATATCCGTTTGAATTTGATCTCTGCAGGAAAGCTTGATGATGAGGGATTCTGTAACACCTTCAGTGAGGGGCAGTGGAAGCTGACTAAAGGCTCATTAGTTGTGGCTCGAGGAAAGAAGAGCTCAAATTTATACTTGATGCAAGCTTCAGCTTCTTGAGAGACGGTGAATGTGACAGTGAATAACAGCTCAACTGAGTTGTGGCATAAACGACTTAGTCACATGAGTGAGAAGGGGCTTAACTGTTTAGCGAAGAAGAATTAACTTTCGGGTTTGAAGAATGCTACACTGAAGAATTGTGCTCATTGTCTAGCAGGAAAGCAGAGAAGAGTTTCATTTAGAAGCCGTCCTTCTCATAGAAGATCAGAGTTGCTAGAGTTGGTCCATTTAGATGTCTGTGATCCGATAAAAGTAAGGTCACATGGCGGTGCACTTTATTTTGTGACTTTCATTGATGACTGTTCAAGAAAGCTATGGGTTTACACTTTGAAGTCTAAAAATCAAGTCTTTGAGGTGTTTAAACAGTTTCATGCATCAGTTGAAAGGGAAACAGGGAAGAAGTACTGATAATGGTGGCGAGTACATAGGGCCATTCCATGAGTATTGTCTGCGACAGGGAATCAGACATCAGAGAACACCACCAAAGACTCCACAGTTAAATGGGTTAGCTGAAAGAATGAACCGAACATTGATTGAGAGAGCCAGATGTTTGTTGTCAGATTCAAAGTTGCCAGGATCATTTTGGGCTGAAGCTTTGAATACAGTGACACATGTGATAAATTTGTCTCCTAATGTTCCTTTGCGAGGTGATGTGCCAGATAGAGTTTGGTTTGGCAAAGACGTGTCATATGATCACCTACGTGTGTTCGGTTGTAAAGCATTTGTTCATGTTCCAAAGGATGAAAGATCCAAGTTGGATGCCAAGACTCGACAATGCATTTTCATTGGTTATGGTCTAGATGGTGAGTTTGGTTATAGACTCTATGATCCAGCTCAGAAGAAACTCGTGAGAAATAGAGATGTTGTCTTCATTGAGGATCAGACCATTGATGACATTGATAAGACGGAGAAAGCGAATTCACAAGACAGTGGTGATTTGATCGATTTGAATCCGGTTCCCCTAAACTCTTCACCAGGTCCTACTTAAGATGATGTGCATGGTGATGTTACTAATGACCGTCAGGATATAGGTGACTTTGATACTCCCATGGATGATGTTGTGAATGATTAACAACAAGCATCTATAGCTCTACTAGCCGTTCCACTTTGAAGGTCTTCTAGAGATCGACGATCTTCTGTCAGGTATTCTTCTGATGAATATGTTCTTTTGACTGATGGGGGAGAACCTGAATGTTATGAAGAGGCTATGGAGAGTGAATGCAAAGATCAGTGGGTTGAAGCGATGAAAGATGAACTTCAATCTTTGCATGAGAACCATACCTTTGAGTTGGTGAAATTGCCTAAGGGCAAAAGAGCCTTGAAGAATCGGTGGGTTTACAGGTTGAAGCAAGAAGAGAAGTCTTCATCTCCATGATACAAGGCTAGATTGGTCGTCAAGGGTTATACTCAGAAAAAGGGGGTTGATTTTGAAGAAATATTTTCTCCGGTTGTGAAGATGTCCTCTATCAGAACTATATTGAGTTTGGCAGCCTGTTATGACTTAGAGGTTGAACAAATGGACGTAAAAACTGCTTTTCTTCATGGTGACTTGGAAGAAGAGCTTTACATGGAGCAGCCAGAGGGGTTTGTTACACAAGGAAAAGAGGACTATGTGTGCAAATTGAAGAAGAGCTTGTATGGTTTGAAGCAAGCTCCAAAGCAATGGTACAAGAAGTTTGAGTCTGTTATGGGGGAGCAAGGCTACAAGAAGACTACTTCTGATCATTGTGTGTTTGTTAAGAGATTCTCTGGTGATGATTTTATAATTCTTTTGTTCTATGTTGATGACATGCTTATTGTTGGTCAGAGTGCTTCTAGAATTGAGAAGTTGAAGCAAGAGTTGAGTAAATCCTTTGCAATGAAGGATTTGGGGCCAGCAAAACAAATTCTTGGCATAAGATTGACACGTGATAGAAAGGCCAAGAAATTGTGGTTATCACAAGAGAGGTACATTGAGAAAGTAATTCAAAGGTTTAGCATGGACAAAGCTAAAGCAGTGACCACTCCCTTTGCTACGCACTTCAGATTGAGTATTAAGCACAGTCCTTCCACAGAAAAGGAGAAGGAAGATATGCAGAAAATTCCTTGCTCTTCAGCCGTGGGTAGTCTGATGTATGCAATGGTTTGCACGAGACCAGACTTGGCTTATGCCGTTGGCACAGTTAGTCGTTTTCTTTCTAACCCGGGCAGAGAGCATTGGAATGTAGTGAAGTGGATTATGAGATATCTTCGTGGCACTTCCAACATGAAACTTTGTTTCGGCAATGAGAAACCTGTTCTTGTTGGGTATACAGATTCAGACATGGCCGGAGACATTGACTCGAGGAGATCTACTTCAGGTTACTTGATCACTTATGCAGGGGGAGCTGTGGCATGGCAATCGAGATTACAAAAGTGTGTTGCATTGTCCACCACCGAATCAGAGTTCATTGCAGCAACCGAAGCATGCAGGGAGATGCTTTGGATGAAGAAGTTTATGCATGAGCTTGGTTTTACTCAGGAGAAGTATGTCCTGTATTGTGATAACCAGAGTGCTATTCATCTTGGTAAGAACCCAACTTTTCATGCTAGATCTAAGCATATTGATGTGAGGTACCATTGGATACGAGATGTTCTTGAAGCTAAGCTGTTAGAGCTTGAGAAGATACATACTAATGATAATGGTGCTGATATGTTGACGAAGGCTTTACCAAGAGGAAAGTTTGAAGCATGTTGTTTGATTTCCGGTATGGAGGCATTCCCCACATAGTCGGAGGGGGAGATTTGTTGGGTGAGGGTCTCGCTATGTGGGAAACCCTTAAAACATGCCATGTTTTATGGCAATTTTTTTTGTTTTTTCTTTGGCTTTTATCATTCTCTTTTGTCTTGTACGTGGGGTGTGTGTGTAGCAAATTAATATAGGGAGCCGAAAGCAAAAATCAGATTTTAGAGGAGAAGAGAAAAAACGAGAGAAACAGAAAGAGTTTGAAGTTAAAAAAAACCAGTTTTTCTAGTTTGGTCCAGTAGTGATCAACTCTTCGATCGGAGGTCCATCCGTGGTTCGATTGAGCTGATTGTTTGACAACAGCTAAACGACAAGGTATTCTTGACTTTGTACGGTCGGATTTTTCATCCGAGTCTTGTAGCGTCAGAAATACTCGTTGGACAGCAGCTACAATTTTGGTGATGTTCTCCAATTTTTCTCTCTTTTGCTAAAGATTACATATTGTTAGCCTTGTTGGAGTTGAATGCTTGTAGTAGGCTTGATATTGTGATCTTCTAGCTAAACATTTGATTATAGTGGAGCTTTTGATCGGACTCTAAAGTCCCGTGGTTTTTACCCTTGATTTAGAGGGGTTTTTCCACGTAAAAATACCAGTGCTCTATTTATCATTTTTGTTGCAGTTGCATTGGTTGATTTGTGGTTGATTGAGGTTGCTAGAGAACATATTTTTGTGCTATTGTGCTTGCCATAATATTTGACAGGAGTTATAGGGAGAGAAAGAACACCGATTGTGTTTCGCTTCCGTTCGGTTGTTCAGTTTCTTCCCAACACTATGTAGGGGCATTGACTCATTTACAAGAGAAACATACGACTTTCTTACCTTGAGAAATCTTCAACCCTTATTCACTTATAAGCCTCATGGCCTCCAGATGAACCGTTCCCAACCATCAAGCCCATATCTGTCCACCAATGATTATTTTCGATTCTTATGCATCCAATAAAGCTACTAAATTAAACTAATTTACCCACTTAGATAAAATCACATATATATTTACTATTACAAGGTATGACAAATGGCAACTCTCTCTTCACGAGACACCAACAATTTAAATATTATATTAGATGCCACTATTAATCATATTATTCAATTATTTAGTTTAATATAAAAATTAAAAAAATATTTATTTTTAGTATCAATATATATAATATTTTTTTCGGAATCAATATAAATAGTTTTTAAAAAATAAAAGAAATTCTTAAAATCTATTATTGTTTTAAAATTAATTTTAAACTATCAAAAATATTTTTTTTTCAATTGAAAAGGTTAAAACCTTAATAAAATTTAAAAAATCACTTTAAAAAATTAAAGCAGTTTTAAAGTTAAAACTGTTTAAAAATTATTTTAATTTGTCAATATTTTAAATTATTTTTAATTAAATATGTTTAGAATTATTAAATTGAATTAAATTTAAAAATGTATTTACTTTAAAAAAATTTTAAAAAAAGTATATCTTTAATTATAATTAAGTTAGAAACATTAAAAAAACATGTTTTAAGACAAATCATTTAAAAAAACTTTAAAATTTTTTTAAATTGTTTAAATTTATATAAAATTTTAAAATGTGTTTAAAAACTTATTACAATTTATTAATTAAAAAATGAATATTTTTGTAAGGAAAAATGTATAAAATTTAAAAGTATTAAGAGTTTGCAATCGAAAACATTTTCAAACATTTTAAAACTATTTATATTAATAAATATTTTTTCAATAAAAAATTCTAAAATTATTTTAAATTGAGAAGCTAAATAAAAAGTATTTAAAACATAAAAATTTCAGAAAAAAATGTTTTAAAATTTAAAAAACTAATAATTATTTAAAAGCAATAATATAAATAGTTTGGAATAATATAGAGAGAAAGAGAAGATAGCAAATTTAAAGGTTCCAATTTATTTAAACATAGATAATGCCAAGCATATATAAAGAGATGAAATAGTCACAACATTACATAACCAAATTAAAAACGAACTGTAAGCCCATGTCCAAGCTTCTTATTTAAACCAAACTAAAACTAGATATTATAGATAGGTCCGAAACTTTATATCTAAAGTTAACTGTTTCATTGAAGCTTGAAGTAAATGATTCAGACAGCTGCAGCTATGGCTATCACTCAAACTCGTCGTTGAAGTTCAGCAAGGAATCCAGGAAATCCTCATCATCCTGCAGTGATATAGAATTTATTTTTATTTAAATGTAAACAATATAAGCCATTATAAGATTGAGTGATGATGATAACAACAATGATATACCTCATAGCTTGATGAATTAGCTCCAACTGGGGCACCATTGTTCGCATTGTTTGCCGAGTTATATACAGCCAGAGCTGGAGCAGGAGCAGGAGCAGGAGCAGGAGCAGGAGCGGGAGCTGGAGCGGGAGCGGGAGCAGGAGCTGGGGCAGTCATCACTTGGAGTACATTGCTGAATGGGTGAGTGACAGTCACTTGTTCCCCTCCGGTTTGTTGCTATATTACATCACAAAAGATGATATAAATCAGTATGTGGTTTTAAGCGTGATCATATATATGTAACAAAACTAGAAATTGAAGTTTGCCTTATTAGTGATTGGGTTGGATTCATTGGAACCATCGCCTGCAGCAGGGTTGGGGTTGTTGATCAGCTCTTCAAGTTCACTTTGAACCTAGGCAAAAATCCTCTAACATTGTGAAGATTCATAAGGAAAAATGGTAGCATGCAAAATATGGAGTTAGTGGACTTACCTGTACAATAGCTTCTTCACTCCAAGGATGGTTATCTTCATCGGACAAGGGATCGGGGAAATCGCAGTTGAGAAGTTCATCCAATGTCGGGTAGATTTCCGGGAACAACGAAGGCAAGCAATAGTCGGAATTCTCAACATTCTGCTCACCAGCTTTCTCCTATACCGATAACAAAAAAAAAAAAAAAAGCCAACCATTTTGAGAAGAATATAATATTAATTCACTCAATTACTACAATAGAAATGTATTACCTCATTAGCTAACTTTTTCGACTCAAGCACAAGGTCTTGGAGTAAACCGTCACCACCTTGTGGTTCATTGTCGAGATTAGGAACATTGTTCAGCAGCTGATCAGAATTAATTTCAGTCAATCTTGTATTGCCAGTTCCTAGTCCTTGAATCAATGTCGAACTGTTAACTGGTGGAATAGGAAACTCTCGCATAAAATCTAGACTATATAAAGGTGTAGTCCTCATGGTCGGAACATTAATATTCTCATTGTGAGTTCGATTCATTGAGCCATAGTCACCGGTGGGACGGGTTTGATTCATTGAGCCATAGTCTCCGGTGAGAGGGGGAGCCGACCCATTATGGAGATGTTCATAAAACCTCATCCCACGATAACTATTAGCAGCATTGTTGGTGTAACCAGGGTTCAGGCTAGGGTAAGAGCTGTTATTCAGACTAGGGTAAGAGCTGCAACTGCTTCCGAAGAGCTCATTACCCAATGTAGCACCCGAAGAGCTGCTGTTGAGACTGGGGTGAGACCTGCTACTGCTTCCAAAGAGCCCATTAACCACTGTAGAACCCGAAGAGCTGCTATTCAGACTAGGGTAAGAGCTGCTACTGCTTCCGAAGAGCCCATTACCCAATGTAGAACCCGAAGAATGAAAGCCAGCTGAGCCAAATCGGAACGGTGAAGACGAAGACGGACCAGCATTGTAAAAATCAGGCCTAGCTTGAACCTGGTTTGGGTACGTTAGCGATGAGTTCCCGCCATTCAACAAGCCACTAGAAAACCCACCCCCACCAGTCATCGACGAACTCGATCCAATTCCAATTCCAATTCCATTTCCATTTCCATATCCCAAGTGATTATTCAGATAGGGGTTGTTCAACATGTTGCCACTGCCAGGGAAGAGTGGCTGGTTAGTTTGATTGGACAATAAACGGGATTGTCCATGGCCAAGTGGCTGTTGAGCAGCGTTGCTACTCGAAGCACCAGGATGACCGTAAAACAAGGGTACGTTCCTAGTGGAACTGTGACCCATAAGGCTCTCACGCAAACCAGGATAAGATGCTAATACCCTCAATCGTTCCATGTGTTCCAATCGGGAATACTCTTGAGCAGTTTTCAACAACAAGGGATGACCGGCGGCGAAGTTCGACTTCAGGAACCTGTCGATTACGGCCTTGGATGCAAAACAACCCCTCTCTGCTATACGCTTTAGGAAGATCCGGTACTTCTGCAACATTTACACGAGCCAATGGATGCATTAGGGATATATCAGAAAACATGATCTATAAAACAAATATGGAGAATTAAAAAAAAAATTAAAGTAAAATATCTTTCTTGTTGGTTATTACCCAAACTGTTTTTTTTCTTTTATTTGCATGAAGAATTAATCTTTTATTTTTATTTTTACATTGTTTTTCTTGCATTGCAATTAAGAATCGATGTAATGGAGCTTTATTTTATGCGGTTAATGTAAAAGTATGAGTTAAAAAATAATTGTAAAAGAAAATTAATGATATTAAAAATAAATAACATAAAAATATGTGATATGATTATCATTGTCTTTGTAAAAAGTTTACAAATATTTATAAAAATATAATACATAATATATTAGAATTAAATAGAAATAGTATTTTTAAGTTTACTTTTTTATTTTTATAATGAAATCATGTATAAAAATAATAAGATTTCGAGGAATTTAAAAAATATATCTGGAATTAGAAGAATAAATTTCTTCATTATTTTTACTACCAAATAAGTAAATTCAATTTTATAATTTTAAAAACCTGATTAAAAGAAAATATTCTTTTTAAATCTCTGTTTAATTGACCTTTTTCATCACATTATCTATTGTTCCTTTTCAATTATCTGATGACATATCAGAAAATTTTATATATCAGCTTAAATTTTATTATCTCACTTTTTCTATAGTTTTTTTAGGGTATTGAAAAGTTAGTGATGAGATCTATGTTGATGTTCTCAAAATATTTATAAAATTTCATTTTTTAGTTTTCCAAAAATTATAAAGTAGCGAAAAATAACAGGTATATTCAAAATTTATTTTTTTGGAAGGAAAAAATATATAAAATATAAAAAAAGTTGAAACAAATGTAGGACTTGACAAAATAGACTGGATACCATATATAAAAACAGCATTCATTAGTACAAGTCTAAGGTTAATTCATTAAAAACTGTGTTAATTTATCAAAAATGATAATAAGTAAATAATCAAAGCCAAAATCAAACCTGTAAATGACTAGCCACATTTTCCCTGGTTAAGCCTGTCGAATTCATACGCTCAAGGATCTTCTTTGGGACAGCTCCTGCTTGTGTTAAACATGAATAAAAAAATCATAATATATTAACAAAATAAAAAAATTAACATAAATTATGACCAATATATATATATATATACATGTACATACTTTCAAGGCCAATTTGGCGTAGGGCTTCCAAGAACTGGTTATGAAGTGTATTCGTCCAAACAATCTTAGGCTTCTTAGTCTTTTTTGGAGGTGGAGACTTCGATTCATCATCGTTATCATCCTTGTCCCTACCTTTGCCAGATGCACCTTTTCTTTTCGATCCATTTTTGGGATCGTTCTTTTCGTTATTCACCGATGACACCGACTTCGTGTTGCCACCGAGGGATAGTTTCCCGTCCGCTGGTGACGACGACGAAGATTCCCTGTCCATGTCCTCGATGAGCAAGGATTTACCTTTCTTAGCAGCAACAGCGTATTGCCATACGTTCTTTAACCCAACAGGGTCTACTGGTTTAACTATAAAGAACACAGCACCTCCTGCTAAGCTCTCTAGCATCACATTTTCATCGTCATCCGAGGACATTACTACATAACCAACAAGAACAACATTAGATATGGAAAATCATGAAAATAACGAAGAGATAAGATCTACTAACTGATGACAGGCAGTTTAAACTCTTTGTTGATTCGTTTTTGAAGCTCAATCCCATTCATTCCAGGCATATGGAGATCAGTGACCACTAGGTCAATACTTGGATTTGATCGAAGAACAGACAAAGCAGCTGCCGGTGTTTTAACACTCGTAACTGAGAACATACAGACAAGAAACAAGAAAAAATTAGTTCAAAATCACGCACACACACATATATGTTTGGATATATGTACGTATGTCTGTATGTACCTTCATATCGGAACTCTCTTAACATGGCAGAAACGATAGCCAATGAAGTAGAATCATCATCAACAACCAAGATAGTGATCTTCATAGCAGGAGAGTTGACACTTCTAGTAGAAACCATTTTTTTTTTCTTTTCTTGTTTGTTTTTTTGGAAGGCTTATAGTATGAGTTTAAGAGCGACAATAGAACAGTTATATATACACTGAGTACCCCATATAAGCAATCCGTGGCTTGATATTTGGTGGTACACGTGGCAGTGACCTGGGTCTACAACCAAACAAAAATTCGACAGTTACTTTTTACATTTTTTGGAACATGAAATTATGTATTTTTGTGTGTGTGTGCGCGTAGGGAGTTTGGAAATGAAAAAAAAACCAGTGATGACAACAAATAGTGGAGTGAGCCCCCAGAAATTTCATACCAATTTATGGCCAAAATCCAGCTCAGAATCTAAATATAAATGAAATTTACCAAATATAAGACGTTCTTACTAGGCAATTTGTTGTGTGAATGCTTTGTGTTCAAACCCTCTTCTTATGGTTCAACATATTTTCCTTTTTTGGAGTGTTTATCCTATTAATTTATAAATATCGAGCTCCAACTTTATAAATAGATAATTCAAAAAATATATATTTTATTAATTTAAATCACGTAAATTAAAAATGTTACAATTCTATCACTAAATATATATGTAACATATAATCTAGATTTTCGATTTCTTTAATCCTTATTATATATGCATTTTTTTAAAAGAAATCAAGAAGATATATAAATCGTTTTACTAAATTATATAATAAGTGGTAACATGTAAAATAAAGGTATTTAACGATATAACAATAGTATCTTATCTTAAATATTGTTGATGCGGAATACATTATCTTCTAATAATCTTGAATAATAGTATTTAACGATATTATTTTCAAATTCTTTAATCCTTTTTATATATGCATTTTTTACTAATTGTTTTACAAGTGTATCTATTAATGTTGGTAACATGCATAATAACGATTTTCAACGATATAACAATTGTAATATTATTGACGTGGAATACATAATCTTCCAATAATCTAGAGTAACGGTATTTAACGATATAACGGTTTATCTTATGTTTAATAATGTCAACGTGGAACACATTACTTTTTTTTGACAATATCCAAAATAACGGTATTTAACGATATAATGGTAAACGATCATAACTCAATTATAAGATCCTTGATGTAGAACTCATTACCTTTTTTAAAATTATCCAAAATGACGATATTTAAGGATATAACAATTATTTCTCAACTATAACATCATTAACGTGGAACACGTTTTTTAAATATTACAAAATAACAACAATTAACTGTATAACGACCGTACATTACCTATAATATTTATTGATGTGAAATACGTTGCATTTTAATAAATCAGAATAATGATATTGAATGATATAGCAATCATATTTCATACGTAATATTTTAACCACGTAATGTTCAAAAACAACAATCGATATAACGATCATACTTTATGTATAATTGTTTTTATCCTAGATCTAGTGCTAAAGAAGGAATTAGTGTATTAATTTTTATCTATAACTCTTTCCCAATCTTCAAGTCCGAAGAGAAAAGCATTTAAGCGTGTGTGTGTGTTTTTTTTTTGGTGACCACGTAATGTTCAAAACAACAATCGATATAACGATCATACTTTATGTATAATTGTTTTATCCTAGATCTAGTGCTAAAGAAGGAATTAGTGTATTAATTTATCTATAACTCTTTCCCAATCTTCAAGTCCGAAGAGAAAAGCATTTAAGCGTGTGTGTGTGTTTTTTTTTTTGGTGAAAAAACATAAACAGAAATACAAGTTAAGAGATTCTAAAAGACGCTAAAAGCTTTATCTTGCTGAATAGTCGTAACCACCACATCAGGAGGAACTTCAAAAATCTGGAGGGAAGTTTGCCAAGAAAGACTGATCTTTGCCAATTGGTCAGCAATTAAGTTACATTCTCTAGGAACATACTTGATTTCCCACTGATCTTCAGAATGCAAAAGTCGTTTAATTCTTCTAAGCAAGGTAATACCGGAGTCAACGTTTTCTTCCATATTCAAGGCCCTGACCACTTCTAGATTATCCGTCTATATCCTGCCTCTCTTATACCCTTTATTTAACAAAATGAGAATGCCATCAAGGATACCCCAAAGTTCTGCTTCCAAAGGTCTACCAAGATAATGTGTGAATCCCAGGATCCAATTTCCATCTCGATCCCGAACCACTCCACCCGTTGAGGCATTTTCGGAGGCTCTTGCCACTGCTCCATCCGTAAATAATTGTACCCAATCATGTGAAACTAAAAAGTGATGGTGAATCACCGAAGAGCTTGGTCTATCCTTGTTCCCACGCAAGAAAGGCTCAAAATGTTGGGCCCAACTGAGCGAGGACTTAAGAACATCATAAGCCGTCCAATTAATGTTTTGAAAGATGAACAAATTCTTGTTCTTCCAAATTCTCCAAGCGATTAGACCAAATAGACACGACCAAGTAATTCCCTTATCCTACATCTTAAGATGACAACAAAGATTAGTAGAAAACCAAATTTGAAAGGGGTTAGAAAAGAACCTGGCTTGCTTCTCTGGAGGAACTACAAGTTTCCAAACTTCCTTGGATGTCGAGAAATCACGAAGCATGTGCAGGATATCTTCAGTATCATGCCCGCATTGTGGGCACTCACTGCTTTGCCCAATGCCTCTCCTGACTCGTTCAGAATTAGTAAAAAGTCTTTGTTTAGCCACAATCTAAAGGAAAAGACGAACCCTCTGAGGGCCTTGATATTTCCAAATGAGCTTCCAAATATCATCTTTAGGACTCCAAGGACTTTCTTTTAAGGCCCAATAAGAACTTCGAACAAAAAAAGGAACCTGATCCAGAACAAGCCCAAATGATTCTATCTTCCTCACCAGCCGAATGAGGAGGAGGAATACTTACAATACGTCTAATCATGTCATCAGACAACCAAATACGAAGCATGTCAACATTCTAAGAGCCATCCTAAAGCACCCAATCCTTCAGAGTACTATCTAAATTAAGTATATCATAAACAGAGACATATGAGAAAAGAGGCCCAACATCAGGTATCCAACTATCTTTCCAGCCACGGATTATAGAACCATCCCCAACTGACCACATAAGATTCTCACAAAATAAGGGCCATATCCTAGAGAGAGATCTCCAAAGATGAAAGCAATTGCTTCTATGAATAGAATCAGGAAGCTGACTTTTCTAACCATATTTAGAATGAAGAACTCGAACCCATAAAGCATCCTTACGAGACATAAGGTTAAACCCAATTTTTATAAAAAAAGAGTTATTTTGATCATGAAGATGTCTAAAACCCAATCCTCCACAAGATCTAGGTTGAAAAATGGAGTCCCATCCAACTAAAGTTGTTTTTGAATGACCAACTGAACCTCCCCAAATAAATTGTCTAGCAATCATTTCAATCTCATCACAGATTCCTTTTGGAACCAACAAGGACTGCATGAAATAGTTAGGAATAGCAAGAAGAACAAATTGAGCGAGAGTGACCCGTCCTGCAAAAAAATTTTCCTAGCTTCCCAATTTTGAAGTTTGCTCCTCACTTTGTCGACCACAAAATTTAGAGTACTCTTAGTGACCCGATCATGGAGAAAAGGTACGCCCAAGTAACCCCCTAGATTAGAGACTTTCTGATACCCAAAGAGCTGATTGATTTGATCACATATGCTGGTATCCACCCCTTCAGATAAATACATGTTGCTCTTCCTTGCGCTAATCTTATGCCCAGAAAAGGCACAGAAACGATTAAGGATTTCCCTAAGAACAAGGGCTTGATTTATCTCTGCCTTACTAAAAATGATAAGATCATCAGAAAATAAGAGATGATATAAAGACGACCCCGATCTGGATAGCCGAATAGGATACCACCTACCGACTGTGATTTCTGAGCTAATTAGATGACCTAACCATTCCATACAAAGGACAAACAGATGGGGCAAAAGAGAACACCCCTGTCTAATCCCTCTTTTCGGCTTAAAGGACTTAGATGGAACTCCATTCCAAAGAATCTGCATAGTGGAGGAGGAGATAGCATCCATAATTACCTTCCTAAGAAACTCTGGGATCCCAGCAGCAACAAGGGAAGCATCTATAAAATCCCAACTAATCCTATCATATGCTTTCTTCAGGTCCAGCTTAATGGCCATCCAGTTCCTACCAGCTTTCCTACTACGCATGGAATGAATGACTTCCTGCGCAATGATGACATTATCAGAGATGCTTCGACCAGCTATAAATCTCGCTTGCTCTGGAGAAATGAAATTAGGAAACATCACTTTAAATCTATTCGCAATCACCTTCATCACCAACTTATACATTACCGAGCAGAGACTGATTGGCCGAAATTGGATAAAATCCTCTGGACAATCCTTCTTCGGAATAAGCATGATAAGGGTGTTATTCAGATCATTCTCAATTCTGTTACCAGTAAAAATACCCTGAACCCACTCATAGACCGCCCCTCCTACTGAGTCCCACTGACTTTGGAAGAAATGTGCATGAAAACCATCACTTCCCGGAGCTTTCAGTAGAGCCATATAAAAAAGGACATTCTTAATTTCAACATTCAGCACCGGCTTATTGAGAAAGTCAATATCTTGCTCCTTAAGACGTGAGAAGATATTCAAAGGGAGATCAGACATGGGAGTAGGAATTTCGCCATACAAATTTTCAAAAAACCTGGCAGCCTCATCACTAAGGACAGACCGATCCAAACACCACTCCCCATTGTTGATGCGTAAGGCCACAATGCGATTAAATTTCCTTCTTTGTAAAGTGCAACTATGGAAGAACTTAGTACTGTGATCCCCAAACTGGAGCCAATCACACCTCGCCTTCTGCCTCCATAAAAGCTCCTAATGATTAAGCACACTTTCTAATTCATCACGAACCTCTATCTCCAAATCAACTAAACTCCTAGAAGTCAACTGATCCATAGCCTTTTGGATACTCTCATGCGACCTCAGAAGCTGTCTTTTCCTTGATCCTATAAAGCCATAGATGGACCTGTTCCAATCCTTGACATGTGAGGTAAATTCAGATAAAGAAACAACCATATTACCTGAGAATCTCCACTTTTCCATAATCAATTCTTTAAAATTCACGTGTTGTCCATCCTGCAAGGAAACAAAACGGTCTCCCTCTCGGGCCACTAAAATCAGGATTAGTATTTAAAAGAATGAGTCTATGATCAGATTTAATGTGTGGGAGATGATAAACAAGAGTCTGCGGGCCACTAAACCATTATTAACTGGGTCAGTCGAAACAAAATTAGAAGGCCTAGTATCCAAAATATCCCCCCAGCCACACACTCCTATTAAAGTTAGGGCTATCCTGAGATTTGTGCTTCTGCTTTCCAACCAAGTCCCTGGCCTTTAAACTCACCTAAAAATCAGTCAAATTTCCCTCATCTCCTTTAATCTGCTCATTTTCCAAAACTACCAAACCTTCCATATTAGCCAAAGCACCAAATCTAGAACCCGATTCACCTTTCTCTTTAGATTCTGTTTTGATTTGAATAATATTCTGAGAATTTCGCTGATTTTTCCTTTTGACCACCATCCATGGTCCGTAAGCTACGTTTTCACCTCATTTCCCTGTCTCTATCGGAATACCGTTCACTTGGTCCTTCTCCGAGCCAGAACCCAACTTCCTTGAAACACATAACTCATTGGTATGGCCATACTTCCTGCTGGTAAAGCAAATGGTCAGCAACGCTTCATATTCGACTATTTGATTTCTACCATTAACGAGGACTTGAGCAATCAAAGGTTTGTCCAAGTTAATGTAAACAGCCATCCTAGCGAATCTACCTCTTGTCCTACTATCAGTATTGAAATCCAACCGAACTACTTTTCCAATGGTGCCTCCAATTTCTTCAATAATTTTCCTATTTTATAAAAAACCTGGGAGGCCTGGTAACCTTATCCATGCCAACACTATGCTTGGGTAAGGTTGTGAGGGACAGAAATCCTTTGTCCAGGGTTGAATTGTCAAATATTGGCCATAGATCATCCAAGGACCCTGCGACAATACTTTAGTATCATCAATAGAATGGAATTTAACCAGATAATATCCATTCTCAATGTCCATAAGATGGAACGACTTGATAGGATTCCAAAGGCTACTAATACGATTATTAAGGACCTCATACCCAATGTTTCTTCCAAGTAGTTTTAATACTACCGTGAGTTTCATTTCTTTAAAAAGGATTTTTTAAATCCTTTCAAAGAAATCAATGGCAGGAATACCATTGACGATAGATCTGTGAATGTCTCATTCTAAGAACTCAAGATCTTTATCAGCGTCTGCACTAGGAGAACCCAACTTTTCTTTATCGATCACTCCAGGATTGATCCCCAGAAGTTTATCCTTCCAAGATATCTTTGGACTCGATCCAGAATCAACCATTATATCAGTATCATCATCACCATTTCCTTCTTTGAATCGAACTTTCTTAGTCGTGCGGTCTGTATCCGACTGAGACTCATCTCCAACATCTATAACCAGATGAGAAGGAATGTTACCAGAGTTCAGAGAGAATTCTTCCATTTTCTTGGGATTAATGTTTTTTTAAGTAAAATTAAACCAGAAGACTTGATTTTAAGTACACCCAGACCAGATCAAAGACAAGACCAACCATTTAAGCGTGTTTGAACTTATATATTTCTAATTTTGTTATAGTAACAATATCAACTGAGTTAAAACTCAATCGACAATGTATTAATTTTAATTATTCTTTAATCGTATAAATATTATACATGAACTCATTTACTATTATTTTTTACCTTATATAATAAATTAAACTCCAATATATATATATAATTTTTGATTTGATACAAGCTTTGATTTTGACTTAATTTTCGCTTTACTCAATATTAAAATTATTTTAATATTTATATAATTAATTTAAGATTAAAATATATGTATATACAAATACATTAAATCATGTCTAATTTTAGACCAAAAATCTCACACTAAAACCTTACAAACCGGCCAATGAAACATTGGTTGAATGGTATGTTTGAGACTCTGGGAATTTTGATATCTTAAATTTAAGTTTTGTCATGTATGAATGTGTGGATTCTCTGTCAAATATATTCTAAATAATTAAATTCAATTTTTTCATTTTATTAATTATTCAATTCAGTACTTATAATATAATTTGTGGTTTTTATTTTTAATTTTTAACTTACAAACCATAGGACTCCACTTGTTGGGCCAGGGTGAAGGACTTTTTTTCTGATTCCCACCCGTACATGAAGAGTTAAAAAGTGGACTGAAATAAATGTGAAATAATCTCATGTTTATCCAATAATAATGATAAAGTAAAATTAGTCCCATATGAAATCCTTTTATATTTACTCCATTCATTAATTCAATTTTGTTTTTATATAAAAGTAAACTTGAATTTAAAGTGATTAAAATTAATTATATAAATTAATTAAAATTTTCATATAAATCCCAAAATTTAACACAACGAAACAACAACTGTTAAATTAGAAAAAGACATAAGAGATAGAAGGAAAATAAAAACTATGTTCTGTACCCACTGTTTGTAGTAAAACCATTTCCATATAAAAAAAATTAATTTTTAAAAAAAATAGAAAAAGTTTTATTGTCATTTACTACTAATATCTAATTAATTAAGAGAGAAATTAAGTTTTAACTCAAAATGGAGCAAAAACGAAATGGCAATTTTGTCTTCTCCTAATTAATGATTTAAACTAATTAATTACAATAAGTTTTGTTTCCTTTTATATTTTTTGAGGAAATTAAGTCTTGTTTCAATGTCCACTGCTATACTAAACAAAAACAATACCGATGTTGTTTCATCTAGAGAAATTGAGATGTGTTTGGCTACAAATTTTATATTTTTCGTAGGTTAATATTTGGTTAAATTTCTTGAGAGGTCCCTACATTACAAGGTCTGGATAAAATTAGCCTTTATATTGTTAAAAAGAATCAAATAAGTCAAAATTGCAACAGAATTGACATTTACTGTGTAAAAAATGTCTTGAATTTTTTTAATTGTTGTTAAATTCCAAACAAAATATTTCACTTATAGAAACCATAACAATTTTAAAATATTAACTTTGTCAAACAACAAATGATTTTTTTTTTTAATAATAATAATGTTATCTCTAGTCCAATTTGACATTGTTTGATTCTTTTTAATAGTATAAAAACTAAATTAATCCACTTAATAGTAAGGGGCTAATTTAACCATGTCCCTATAATAAAGGGACATCCCAAATCTTCTTTATGTTAGCAAGTCTCGAAATATTGTATATAATTGAGAGACTTGTATAGGTTATTGTACGGAGAGTTTGAACAATTAATTTGTTGTAGTGAGGAACTTTATTTTACAAGAGCTCCTTTTTTTTTTTTATAGTTAAACCTGTTGTATTGTAGTTTTACTTGTTGAATTCATATGGGTGAATCTAATAGTGATAGTATTAGGCTTTTCCAATTTGTAAAAATTGAACGTCGATAATGGCAATATAGAATGATCACACAAAGCAATGAGAAAGAAAAATAAAATACACACAAATTTTACGTGGAAACCCTTTCGGAAAAAAACCATTGGCAGAAAAGAAGAAAATTCATTAATGCTGAAATTCGAATGATACAAATGAAGTTTCGATTACATGATTTACATCTATTTAAAGGTTGAAAAACCTTATTCTAATCAATGTCATATTGAAGAAGAGTAGTTATATACGGATTCTACTTGTGCAATCAATGTCAAATAGAAGAAGAGTAGTTCTATATGGATATTACTTGTGTGGCTTGATCCGTACCTTATTCGGCCATCGATCATTCGCCTTCACATATTCCCTTATTTTGCCACTGTATCTTATTTCTTTAACAAAAATTTGGGTCACGCAACTCTAACATAAAAGTGTAAAAGGGAGGAAATGATCACAAATGTGTAATAGATTTAGAATCACTTGTTATAAGTGTTGAAGATGATGAATATTTCTAATTGAGTTAGGCTTCGCAAACATGGAGAAACTAAATTGCGTAAACAAACCTCGTGTCTCTTGTTTTGGTTCTATTTTATCGTAGTGCTTGAAGGAGTGTCCACTCCCTTAACCACTCCTTTCAATCACATAACTTTTATCTCAACAACTGCTTCAAATTTGTAACTACGAACTGTTACACAAAATAGCATTGTCTGAAAAAAAAATCCAATAGAGGAGTAAGACAAACTTATAATAACCACAACACTAGAATGTTAAAAAACTAACCAGAGATGCATTACTTTGATTAACAACTAGTAATTGTATCCTAACCCAGTCACAATTAACTACAATTAACCAATTAAGCATTGCTGAAGGACTCTAGGATACCTTACTGCAAAGTGTTTGTTTAGTGACCAATCCTCATCTTTCTCATCTTAAAGTCCAACGATTATCTTTACATATTGTTATTTTTTTTATTATGTATTATATTTTATATTTGTTTACAACTTTTTTTTATTTAAATTTTATTTCATTGGCTGGATAAGTTGAATTGATGACAATTTTTTTATCAATTTAAATTAATTAATTGAGTCTTTAGGTTGAGTTATTTAGATATTTAATTATTTGGGTTTAGATTTTATATTTTGGGTTGGGTTGGACTTTATATGGGTATTGAGTGTTTGGATATGGGTTTGCCATGGATATTTATTATTTAAAAAAGATAAATATATTTTCGGGTAATTAAGTTTGATTTCAATATATAAATTGGTACTTATGTTTTGTTTTGTTTTGATCCATATTGGTACCTAATTTTTATTTCATCTACACATTGTAGTCCATATTTATAACTCCTTTAAAATTGGTTTACTCGGTTTGGATATCCAAAATTGATAATTAAGCGAATAAACTCTAAATTTGATTAAACTAACCGAATAAACCAAACTTATTTTGATTAAATCATTTTTTATTTTATTAATTCAATTCATCTAACTTTCTACTCACCTTATGGGTGATAATTAATGGTGTGTTTGATAAACTGAAATTTTAAATGCTGAAAAACTAATTTTGCATTTTCACTATTAAGTTTTATAAGTTCTGAATTTATATTAAAAAATTGAGTGGTCAATTAATAAATACAAGTATTGAATATAATTATGTTGTTCGATAAAACATCGATTTTTAAAATGTAATATATTTTTAAATTTTAATCTTATTAATATAATAATTTATATGATTTTGGATAGTTTTGGATGAAAGATAAATATATTAATTTGAATAATTTATTTTTCAAAAAAATAAATTTATTTTAAATTTTTAATAAAATAAAATCAACTTAATATTTTCTATATCAAATAAAAAATTAAAATGATTATCAGACACATTTAAAATATTAAATAGTAAAAAATTTCATTTTTGAAATCGAATCAAATAGCCAAAATAAAAATTATGTTAAAAAGATAACTAAATAATTTCAAAACCTAAATAACAAAAACTTATTCATATAAAAAACACACTACATAGCGATGACTAGAATTACTTATGGGTTAAGTCAAATTCGGCCAAGGCCCAATTCTAAAAATTTTCCAAGCTTGGTCCGAGTTCGAATTGGCCCGCCCAAAAATGCATATTGCTTTTTAAAAATAATAAAATATATTAGATTTATATTCATATATTTTAAATAATAAAATTTAAATAAAATATAAAGAAATTGTTTTCATTCGAACCAAATTGGGCCCTGAACAAAGCCCTTTATTTAAGCCCTGCCCAAATTGGACCAGATGGGCCGCCCAGCCCATGGAGGGCTAGGAATTTTCGTTTTAAATATTATTGGAGGGAGAGGGTGCAGGTGGTGGTCCACACGGTGTAACGCGGCAATAAACTATGTTAGGAGGTTGCCTTCCACCGCCCAGGGACCACCGCCGCTTTGTATTTTAGGGATGAATAGCGGGGAAAGTGGCAGTTGAGGGAAGGTTTTAACTGTCAACCGTGTGTCGGAAATCGTGACGTCACTCTGAAAAGTTTCCCTTCACTGTGCCTTGTTTTCTTCCTTACGGTGATGTTGCTCATAAGCTTTCCATTGAAAAATCTTTCCTGTCTTATCTATTTCATTGCCCATTCGTTTTTTTCTTTTTTTAAATGTAGTATTTATAATACATAAAAATTATAAAATAAACATTTGAGAGATGAAAATAAGAAATTTGGCATTAAAAAGACCAAAATAAAATTATATATATTTTTTGAGAAATTTCATTTGAAAAGGATTAAAATGAAACCAAAATTTAATTGAACAGATAAGATAAATCTTTATTAAGAAAAAGAAAGTTTATGAAGTAAGTCATTGAATTGGATTATACCGAAACTGTCCAACTGTGGCTTGGCTTTTTGTTTTTTACTTGGACCAGAATCCATTCCCCAAAATACAGATTAATCCAACTGCCAAAATCGCCACGTTTCCTTCTCCGATTGAACCACGTGTCTGAAAATTAGTACACTTGGCTAAGAAACCTAGTCTTATGTTTTGTCCCCCTAATCTCCATAACTCCACACCCTGGATTTTCCGTGTTTGCTTAATATCTAAATTTCTTTCATTTCTAAATATATATATAAATAAGACGCCCTTTCACAGTTGCTTGAAGCAGAAAAAGGAAGTTCATTTAGTTAATACTTTCCCTTGCATTTCCAAATTTGGAAGTTCATAGTGATTTCCTAAAATACTTGGATACTAAGTACGAATATCCTTTTCTTGAAATATACTCTTTTTAAGTCAAAAGCTTTGTTTACTGAAACTTAAACTGATTTACTGTTTGGGTTTTTTTTTTAAATGGATTTTTTAGTTCAAGATTATGATATGGTTGATTCTGGGTCGGTTTCTGAAAGTGGAACTGATCGTCCGGTGAATTTTTCCGATGAATATGTGATGCTAGCTTCGAGTAATCCAAAGAGGCGAGCTGGGAGGAAGAAGTTCCGGGAGACTCGACACCCGGTGTACCGTGGAGTCCGCCGGAGGAATCCCGGGAAGTGGGTTTCTGAAGTGAGGGAGCCTAATAAGAAGTCGAGGATTTGGCTTGGAACTTTCCCGACGGCGGATATGGCGGCGCGTGCTCACGACGTGGCAGCTATAGCACTGAGAGGGAAGTCAGCTTGTTTGAACTTCGCTGACTCAGCTTGGAATCTTCCGGTCCCGGCTTCTTCCGACCCAAAGGATATCCAAAAGACGGCGGCGGAGGTGGCGGAGACTTTCAGAACGGCTGAGCATTCGAGCGGGAATCCTAGAAACGATGCAAAGAGAAGTGAAAACACGGAGATGGAGAAAGGGTTTTATTTGGACGAAGAAGCGTTGTTTGGGACACAAAGATTTTGGGCAAATATGGCTGCCGGTATGATGATGTCACCTCCTCGTTCCGGTCATGACGGAGGATGGGAAGAACATGAAGTCGATGATTATGTACCTTTATGGAGTTATTCTATTTAAAAGTAATTTTTTTCAGACATTTTCAAGCATTCGTTGGAATTTTTAGTTCATAGAAATCGCCACCGGCAATTGCCCTTTATGTTTAGTACGTACAACGATTTTTTTGGATTGTACGGGTAGTGTTCTAAGTAAAAAGATTAATGTGTATGTATACGTCATAGCTTCTCCAAACAATAAATTTATAGCATTTTACCATTGATATTCAAAGTTGGTGAGTATTTGGTAAGTATTTGTTCCAATAGTAAGTAGATTTATTAGGGAGGTTTTTGTCGAAATCATTTTTTTTTTTTATGTTTTGGAAAATGGGATCGACTTTTAAAATGAAAATGGAGTCGTCACCAATCCTTTTTGTTTAGGTGTGATCGGGTCACCTATAAAACGTTTTATTTTGTTAAAATATTAATTTTGGCCTACAAAATTTAAGAGAACGGGTTCGGAAGTCGGTTACGTGCGAGGAAGGATTAGCACCCTCGCAACGCCCAAAATTGGTACCAAATTGACTAATTGATGCCCTAATGTCGAAAATTTAAAAAGATTTTAAATTATGATCTTCTTTGACACATTTGAATATACTCGAGTTTGAACACTAAGATTCTCTTGTTCCGAAGGGATAAAATATCACATCCAACACGTTAGGATACGACAATTTAAATCATCGAATTCAAGATATCTCAAAATTCCCAAAGCTCATGCATTAAAACTTTGAAAGGATATTTGGTTATTTGGACAAATGAAAAATCGAAACCCTTCAATAATGTATATATAAAGAAATATAATGTATATATTTGGTTATTTGGTTATTTGGTTAAAATATAATGTTCAAAATAATTTAAAACCAAATATACTTATTTAAAGAAATTTAATAAATAATGTATATATAAAAGTAATATAAAAAGTATTTGAAATAAATAAAATATAATTTAAAATAAGATCTTTAAAAGAACAATTATGTACATTTATTTATAGATTTAAAATAACATGTACATAGATAGATTTAAAAGAAAATACATACATAAAATAATATGAAATTAATAATGAATACATAAAATAAGATGATTTTAATATGAATTATATATATACATATATGTATAAAATAATATATAAGAGTATAAATATTGTGCAAATTATTAAAACAAAGCAACACATAAAAGAAAATTTTGGAATTAAATATTTATGTAATAAATAAAAAATATACAAATGAAAATAAAATAAATTAAAACATTGTAAAATCAATTTAAAATAATTTTATTTAAGTAGCTTCTAATAAATAAATAAATTTAATATCATAAAGGTTGCAAAGATTATAAACAAAACTAAAAAATACTTAATTAAAATAAAAATAAAATTAACAGGCTATTTTATAAAAAAAATTTATTTAAACAAAGTCAAGGATCAAGCTGAAATGCGCACAAATGATTAGTGGCTAAACCATAAAATATTTCCATAGCCCAAAACACAGCGTACAAGTTGGACCGAATTGAAAAGGCGCACGGATTCTCGCGATTAATTAAAAAACAAAAAAATGTATAATGAATCTAATCAAATAGCGGCACGAAAAAAAAGGACTAAATGCGCAAATTATCCATTCACCGCAAAAACACGCAGATCCTGTGGATACTGGATCGGGTCACCCTATACAACGCCGTTTTAAGGCTATTAAAATGAGCCCAAACGACGTCGTTTCTTTAATGAGCCATATTTTCCCTAAAACCAAATTAAAACAATCAATCATCTTTTTAAACGAAACCCTAATCCCCTTTTTTGCTCTCCTTTCAGCCGAAACTCAAATCCCCTTGCTTATCGCTGAACCACCACCCTCCGTTTAAACCTTATTAAGAAATATGCGAAGGATTTGACAATGATTCCCTCTTGGATGCGATTTCGACGAAGGAGACGAAGCTCCAGCGACACTACCCCAAAACAGGTACTCTCCTATCCTATTCCTTTTTTTATTCTCACATGCAAAGAAAAAAATGAATCGAAAGCTAGCAAAACTGGATCTGAAATTCAAAAGAGTTTGAAATCGGAAATCACCTTTTCAAACTGTTTTCTTTTTATGTATTCTGTATGCGTCCATAAATACAAAAATGGATTCCCCCTCTTTACATTACTTCGAATCGGCTTTATATATCTGAAACCAAAATAAAAAAAAAAGAAAAAAGAAATACAAAAAATCCTTTTAATTTCTGTTATTTCTCTTTTTTGCTGTCATTTGCTGTTGTTTTCGCAGGTACAAGGCCGCGTGCTTGTACGTGGCACTCGGCGTGGGGCGTACGGAGGCACGCTGGCTGCGCAAAGGTTCTGCCCTAGGGTTTTTGTTTGCTGAACCTCTTGGGCCGTTCGGGTTTGCTTTGTTATTGGGCCTCTGGGTCAGAATTTATTTTGGGTTATATTAGGTTTAGGTTTGAGGTTTGATTTGGATTTGTATTTGTATTTGGGTTTGTAGGGATTTAGATCTCTGTATTCGGGCCTGCTTGGGTCATTGTATTTTATGGATTGTAAATGGACTTTTATTTATTAGTTTTTTATTTGTTATTTTTTTGGTTTTTGGTTTTATCGGGCCTGGGTAAATTTGGGCTCTTTACAGTTTTTATATTAGAAGTTAGATTATATATTGTATTTCCTACTCAAAAAAAAATTATAAGTTAGATTAAAGAGCAAATTAATTATTTTATAAAAAAGTTCATCTAATTCTACTATTAAAAACAAGTTATTACAATACATGTAACACGCCACATGTCACTTTTGATTATTTCTTCAATCATGTCACGGTGCTGTTAAAATTTGACCCTTCACTTGCAATTCACCAAAAAAAATATAAAGATTAATTTACTCGTTTTTCAAATAAAAAAGAAAAATATAATCTGATTATTAATATATAGATCTCTAAAGTATTTTTACGAGGATGGGAAGCTTCAAGAACTTTAAGTTAAAGCTAAGCTTAGCCCAAGTAGTAGTAAGTAATTTTAAATCAAATGGGCTTCTGGGCTAGCCATTGAATAGGCTAAGCTTCGGCTTTTTTGTCCAAAGATGGAAGATTTGAATACAATCCCTTTTATCACTCCACCAATGATTCAGTTGACAACTTCAGTTTATGCTATTATAAGTTAATGCAACAACAGACAACAAATTCGAATGAAAAAGATAAAAAGCTTGCTTACATATTTTTCCATCCTTCATAATCATACAGAAGACTGACTAATCAAGCAATGCAAGTAAAAACAAGCTTAGTTTAAAGATTCAACACAAAAAATTTACATTGAAATTGGATAGAAGCCTTTGTGAATATTACCGATCACCTCGGGAAAAACAAAGACCGCAGCCTAAAAAACTTGGAGACTTCAATTACGATACATACCCTTGCATTGCGAAGAAAACACCAACCATATCGGTAAACAAAATGTCAAGCAGTCCGGTGATCGTTGCATCATGCACAAGTGAGTTGGATCGTTTCAACATTCAGTTAGTGCACGAGTGGAATGAAGAATATCACTTTATTTTCTTGAGGAGAGTTGAGGTCCTGAACTCGGCATCATCCTGGACAAAGCTCCAGCAGAAGTAAGTAAGAGGGATACTGACAGCATGCCACAGAGCGTGTGCATCTACAAACCCTTTATAAGGTGGAAAGTCGTATATTTCCAAGAACACAACAAGGCTACCCCACACAACAAACAGCCAAACCTTCCAGCGTGATGGATGGCTAGTTATGCCGGCCCAAATTCCCCATATGAGAAGTTGAGCTACACCCATGGCCATACAAACTTTCATATTTAGACCTGCAAAACAAATCCAGCTTGTAACTAGAGTGCAACATGATAGAAAGAAAGTTCAGATGGACTAAAACTAGCAATTATACGAGTGGTTTGGACTGAAAATATCAAACTGCACCGGTGCATTAATGAATGTCGACAATATTGTTTTACGAGGGTAACAAAGAAAAAGAAATACCATAATCAAGTTTGTAGAAGTTCAAATACAAGATGTGTGTTGTTACAAAAGCAACCAACGGAGCAGCAACCATGACTCTTGAAGCTTCATCTCTCAAATCGAACACTCGTAATATCGCTAGAATAAGACTATACCCAACTAATGCAACAGCAGACGAATAATCTAGCTTCTCTGTCAACTCAACATCTCTACAAGTAAAAGGAATCAATGATATCATGCAAAGTTATAAGAATACTCAGCTCGACATGCTTGAAACTCTTCTTTTTTTTTCTCACCATTACTTGCCAAAGACAAAAAACAAAGGCTTCTATGAGTAAGAACCTCATCAAGGCCTAACAGATTAGGTGCAATGTATAGATCCTTAAAGACTATGGGGTCAAAGTATATCGCTTACCGACTGTGAAAAATGGCACTCCAGAACCAGAAGTTCATAGCCAAGATGGCGTAGATGTGCCACAAGCAAGTATATTCATAATAAGTCTTTTTATCAGGCCTCAAAGGCAACTTATAGTTAAGAAGGATAAAAAAGGAGAGCCAACCATGAAACTGTACAGCAAGACTTAGTGCAGAGAAAGCTACAGCAACTGGTTCCTAAAAAAAAAAAAACACCATGAACACAAAACAATCACTAACAAGAACAAGAATCTAACAAAAATGACACCAAGGTGATGATATGGTAAGAACCTGTATCCCATAAACACGTTGAAAAGGCCATTTTCCATGATATTTGATGGGTTTATTCCCCAGTTTTTCCCTCTGTTCTTCTCTAGTAATCATACAATGGTACTGACAATCAGTACGACAATCCCATTGCTTCCATTTTTGATATAGGGGTTCTTGTAAATACCATGGACCATCAATGGGTTTCCCATCGGATGAGAATTTACAGTGTTGAAAACACTTTTCCCCTACGCATCCACTCTTCTCACACTCTTCCAAACAAGCCCTAAACCCCCAAATTAATAAACAAGTTAAATTGCCGAGAAAATTAAAAAAAGATAAGGTCTTTAAATTAACCCAATAAAAGAAATATTCTAAATATAGCAAATTTCAACACCATAAAAACTTTAAAAAACGGAAATTAGAATGGGTTTTCTTTTATAAGAATATATTCTTCTTCCAAGTGTTTATTACTAGTAAAATCCAACCCAATTTAGAATTGAATTTAAACAACCTAAAAATGTAGATTTTGCATCATAAAATTATCCAAATTTTCCTTCAAAAAAGATTATCTTTTTTTTTTCCTATCAAACATAAAAGAATTAAATTTATATTACTGAAGCTGCGATTCAAAATCGAGTCAGAAACTTACTTGTAAATTGGATCAGCATCACCTTCGCTGGCGTTCAGTGACGATACCAGAAAGGAAAGTACAAAAATGAGCAGAACTAAACGGCAAAGAGCCATTTGATTCATAGGCCAAAAGAAAAGTAAACAGAGAAAAGAGAGAGAAAAAAAGAATGATTCGACGTTTTTTTTTCTACAGAATAAGCGATTGTTGATTGAGGTTCCAGAGATGACGTGGTGGATTCTGTCCCATAGAATCGAAAAGATAATATAAATATAGAAAGAGAGAGAGAGAGTTCGTTTTGACGAACCGAGTTGAACTGGTACAACGAACTCAGTCGAGAAAGAGGTGAGTCAGAGAATCAACGAGTTATGGATTTCATTTTTTTTTTTTTTTTTGGTTATGGAGAATCGTGACCGTGAACGTGAAGGGTGGGTTCGTTTTTTTTCTTTTTCAGAGACCAGAATCTCGTGATGAGATGACCTCAGTAGGCTATCCGTCGCACGACACGTGGATGTAAATGATTTTTTTGGGCCAAAAATGACATACGATGTCATAAATAATGACGTCTATGCCCTTTTGACAAATCTTTAAACGGCGGCGTTTGTTTGCTGTCTTTCAAAGTAGCTGTTTGGTTACAACTTCCACGTGTGTCATAAATGAAAGTTCAAGAAAAGGGTTATTCTACCATTTGGTACCTATATTTAGTTTTAATATTTAATTTGATATTTGAGTTTTTTTTTTAATTTAGTGTTGGCTTCAACATTCAAATTGATACCTGAATTTTTTATTATCTCAATTTAGTTTCAAAGTACCTGAATTTTTTTTATCCTGATTTGGTTCTTCAATGTTTAAATTCGCATTTGATTTTTTCATCCCAATTAAGCCCCTAAGTTTAACTTTAATGTTAAATTTGATATCTAAATTTTTTATCTCAATTAAGTACCAATAATTTTTTTACTAGAGCACATATGTTAAACAGTAGGGTAAACTAAAGTTTACGTTTTGATACTCAACTTAAAAAAATTACAAAATAATTTTTAAACTATTTGAAAGCCTTTATTTAAGTAATTAGACTGTTAATTTTTGTTTTTTTAAAAGAGTTCAACTAGCGTGCTCCAAATGACGATTTGACCATCATTATGACGGATCAATACCTATCAACTAATAAAAGAACATACCTTAGATTCAAATCGATCTGATGGTTAGTGCCAAAGATCAATCAATAAAGATGTTTAGATTTTGGTTCATAGATTCACAGCGTTCAAAGCTATTTCATGAAAAAAAAACTTATCTATAGAAAATAAGTAAAATAAGAGCTTTCAATTAGTGAAGATAGTGCGAATAGAGAAGGTCATACTATTCCAATTTTAACCATCTAGTAACTTAAATGAAAACTTCCAAATACTTTAATGAACATTTTGTATCTTTTTGAAATTGAGTGACCAAAAAATAAGGTTATTAATAATTCAGTGATCTTATGTGTAATTTATCCTTAAGAAACTCACCCTATTTTCTTCAGTGCCAGCGCCGGCGCCAGTGCCTCCGCCTCTGTAACAGTGCCTCTCCTTAGCTGCAGCAAGTTAGCCCACTCGCTCAAAAGTCTCTCTCAAAACGAAAACAATGGGACATACTTTACGTAAGCTACTGCACCCATGGACGTTTTTTAACGCAGCAAAAAGCTGCAAATGGGTCCATCCATTCTCTTTTTTATTTTTTCGAACAGATACTTTCTCTTTACCATCTTTGTTTAATCGGCATAAGGAGACAAGGGCGGATTTTGCCATTGAATTTTTGGGTTCAATTAAAATTTTTTAAATTTAAATAGATTATTGAGAAGTTTTAAAATTTTTAGTAGGTCTAATTAAATTTCTTAAAAATTTGGAAGTTTAATGAGAATTTATAAAAATTTTGAGGGATCAAAAATGGATAATCCCAATACCGATTCACCTTTAACAACATGAGTATAAGATTAATTATACTCACAAAATATAATATTTAATATTTAGCTATGTTTGCTATCCAAAAATTATAAATATAGCTTCATTGATAAACATAGTATAATTTTTTATAAGTTTCGTGAGGATAAAGTTACAAATGTTATGCTTTTGCAAAAAGAAACAAATATTTCCACTCAATTGGATAATGTTATAAACTCTTCACCCCAAAAGATGTGTATAATTTAGTTTAGTCCCTTTAAAAACAATAAATTTACAAGTTTATGGTAAAATTACACTTTACCCCTTTAAATATAAAAAATTTCCATTTAATCCCTTAAAAATAATGAAATTATACCATACTGCATTTTGGCTCCCCCAAATATGAAAAAAATTATACTTAATCCCTTCAAAATAATGAAATTATAAATTAATACATGATAAAATTACATTTGAATCTCTTAAAAAATTTATAATTCGATTCCACTAAGCCTTAAATGTATCAATAACTATGCATAACCAATAGGTTACATAAACATGCATGGTGCTGGTACATATATGTATATGATATACATGTGTCATGTATGGATGTATCTAAAGCATAACCAAGTATGACTAAGAATTGCTATGCCAGGGCCCTATATGAAACTCCATTAACATTCAGCAACTATAAACATATGGTTTTTCAACAAGATTTGGACAAGGTGATAACAGCATTCAACTTGGCAAGGCATTCAGTAGGTAAACTAAGGAAAGTATTCATGAAGACATCATCAATAGGTTCAACAAATGCTACCCCAACCAATTTGCAATTCCCCTCTTCATCTAATCTCTCACCTCTTCCACTTCTCATCTTCCCTTTCGATTCATCGGACGTTAAAACCGTCTTCACCACCAACGGCGGGGCTTCGTAAATACTCCCGACCGAAAAGCAAAACTTGGCTAAGAATTCCAAGTCAACCTACAAAAGGCAAAAGCTTCAAATTAACCTCCAATGGAATTTTAAGGCCTTCAACAACAAGCATAGCTAACCTTGCCCGATTCTTGATCGATATTCCCTTGAAACAATTGAGGAACAATGTGGATTTTCAAAAAAGGTGGCAATGGCAATCCAAGGAACTTAGTTGTTGAGCTTGTCAATGGTGGAATATACAGTGTTTTAACGTCGAAACTAACCGAAAGTTCATCGCTATCAGCAACCTTAGAACCGGTTCCAGTCCCTGTACCACCTTGTGCGTTGTATTCAAAATCTGGGTATCTAGAAATCCCAAGCTTACAAGCTCCTAATGTCTTGAAGCTAACACTGTAGACATCATTGGTCTTTGACAGTGGCAACTTGGTGGAAACAGGTTCACCTTTGTTTGGTGCATAAGAAGAGAAAGCAATAGCTTTAGTTCTAAAACATGGTGGTGTTGTTCTTACAGGGATTTGGTATAAGATTGGTGGTTCTAAGGAGATGAATTTGCACCCCATTTTGTGCTGGGAATGGAAAAGCTTGGTCAAGTTTTTGAGTTCTAGAAAGTGAAAAAGATGAGCTGAGCATATCAAAAAATTTGAGGCTGGCATTTGTTGGTGAATTGGGACCTCATGTTTGTTGCATTAAAGAAAAATCATCGTGTGTGGTGATATTGGCTCTAAATTGAAACGTTTACCACTGGGAACATGAAGAATTAAGCTTAGGCCAATTATGTGTAGAATTTGACTTATCCAAAATGTCGAAAAAGGAGATAAAAAAATTATTTTATTATTGTACTAACATATAATTTCAAAAAAAATTTAAGGGACGAAAGTAAAAAGGAGTTTCAGGGATAAAGGCCATTGCCTGCCCCTCTTTGCCTACGTCCCTGATTATTATCCTTTTTCTTATTCGGAAATACGTATATATGTTAAAACTTTCCACCATGACTGCAGCGAGTGGGTGTTGGCCCGCGCTCTCTTCGGCTTTCCCTTTTCTCACAGTCGTCCTTTCAGACATTTTTTCTCTACTACCCAACTTTTCGTTTTTCTTTTTATCTCTGTGAGTTCCTTGTCTCTAAACGCCAACAGGGAGTGGGATGGTGCCGGTTGGTCTGTTAGCGTTCAGACGGGTCTGAGCTTGGCCTCCTTTGGAGGTCTCACTAAAGCCTCTCTGTTTTTTTTTTTTTTTTTTTTTTTTATTTCTTTGGGTTTTAACGGAAAAATAAGTAACCACCACCAGTCTAACGGCAGCAGCCTATAGAGTCCTCTCCGGCCTCACCCACCGGTTGTGGGTCAAGAATTGACTTTGATAGGCAATACTGAACCAACCATGCTTGTTCCTGTTCCATCTGTTTTTGAGCTTAGAACCGCTAGCCTTGGAGGCTTTCACTTGTCTTGTACCGGGATTAAACCTGATCTGCTTGTAATTTCTTTCTTATGAAATGAAATTAATGTTCAAAAATAATTAAAGATTTAACAAATGGGAACTAGAAAACGTAACAGGCATAATATTACAGTTACTGTTTACTTATACAGTGCCAAAATCTGAAACATGGAAAAAACTTTATACACGAATCAAAATCCCAGCAACCACAACTTGTTACTCTCTTCCTACCTATTGGATCTACCCGTTAATAAAAGCTAGAAGCAGCAATCCAACTGACACTAAAGCTGGTGCTACGCACCGGGACGTGGAAATACAGACTTGAAACACCACATGATACAAGAATTAGCTTACATGGAAAATGCAGTTTATGCGAATGTTAACCTCCATTGGGACTATCTTGACTCATACTGACACAGCTCAACACACGAGAGATGACCTAAGGGATGTGGCAGTTGGGAGATTTGTGCATGATGCCCATCGGATAACTGATTCAGACACGATAAAATCAAGTTGTTCTCGCTCACCGTGACCGATGGTGCGGTTTCTCTTGCTGTGGAAGGCCAATAACTTGGAACCGTTCATTCCTCCTGTCCTTCCGAATTCAGCTGTCTTGGTCTCCTTTTCTCTTGCCTCAGGTCCACAGGAAAGTGAAGAATCCGGTAGCACGAGCAGTTTATCCAACCCTGTATCTGTAAGGCGGTGCAAGACATAAATTCAGATACTGCATGAATGAGAACGAATCTTAAAGATTTGTTAAGATGATTAATGCAAATTACCTCCAGCAAACCGCTCAACCCGGGCAATGTTCTCTTGTTCTGCAACGGAGCTAGGACTGAAGAATGCAAAGCTTGGCATTGATAGAACAGCAGAAGAAAATTCTAAAGTTTCAGAATTACCACCGTGGAAAGAAAATCCACCCAATGCAAAGCAAGTTGTAGATGGCTCCACGAAGGAAGAAGAAAACGAGGTTCTGCATGTTAATGAGGGTGATTGAACGTCATAAATGATTGGCGATCCAGCACCAAAGCTGATATCCTGATCCCTGGACAATGAAAATGAGCCACTATGAAACTCCAACTCTCCATGACTTTGGTATACAAACTCACTTGATTCTTCATGGCAAGATTCATCGTACTTCATCCATAAATGATCTGAAAAAATAATGATTTGACTTTAAGCTTTACGAGAATTATTTCAATTTAGGAAAGCCAGTAACTAAGAATTACCAGGTTTGGCCCAGTTGCTCATGTCCCCAGTTTTAGGGAGTCGATCCAACGGGACCCTGTTTGAGGGGTTTCCCTTATAATCACAGCATAATAATAATAAAGAAGATATTGAAATTGCAAAACCTATGGCTATGGTAAGAACGCAATCCCAACACGAACAGCATTGCGAAACTATAAAAGTCCCTTAATGCATCAGCCAGTAAGGGACATATTCGAACAGTCTTTGGGACATGCTCATGATAGTTGGTATTATAAAGCAAGTTAATTACAGTTATTGTCAGCTTACACAGGGAGAGCATTAGCAAATTACAAGATTGGTCTTTCCTTGTAACTACTTCAATTTACTTTAATGGCGACAAACGATAACGATTTTATGCTTCAATAAATTTAAAACAAGTGTTTTTGTGGAGGTTCCAACGTACCTAAAACCTGCAGTGCGGTGAACCTTTGAGAGGGATCTGTATTGAGCATTCCCCTGACTAAATTCTTTGCAGAATCAGAAATCCGATCCCAAGGATCTGACGGGAACTGCAAATCAGCTGCCCTCACAGCATCAAATATCCTCGACTTTGTCTTACCCCAAAAGGGAGGTGTCCCGCTAAGAAGTATGTATAGAATCACCCCAGCACTCCAGATATCAGCAGCCTGATTATATCCCCCAGCCAAAACTTCAGGTGCTATGTAAAATGGACTGCCAACCGTCCCGTGCAAACACTTCCCTGTTGGTAACAAATACCAAACTAGTTAAAAACATAAGAATCTCAAAATTTTTGAGGAAGCAAACAAGCACTGTGACAAAAATGTATAACTCTACCGGGCTCGATATATGTTGCAAGACCGAAATCTGCTAGTTTGATTGGCGATGATGAGGCTTTTGTAGCTAAGAGGATATTCTCTGGCTTTAAATCTCGATGTACAATCCCGATTTCATGACAATATAGAACCACTTGCATTAAATGCCTGAAGAGAACTCTAGCATCTGCCTCATAAAAACGACCATACTTCTCTAACCGGTGGAAAAGCTCCCCTCCTGCACAAAGTTCCATAACCAAATGAACATAGTCTTCGTCTTCATAAACAGCCTTGAGATCTACAACATTTGGATGCCCGGATAACCTAGTCATTATTTCGATTTCGAGCTTGACACTCCGTGCATCATCAGAGGTTACCAATCTATCTTTAGATATCGATTTGCATGCCAACACTTCTCTCGTCAACTTATCCGAGCACAACCTAATAACACCAAATTGACCCCAACCCAATTGCTCTCCAAGAATGTATCGATCTTTCAAATTTGCAGTTTGGCCAGTCTCCAATATCGTTTCACTCAAGCTTGCAACTTTGTAGCAATTACATGGCTGCTTTGATGTTTCATTGAAGCTGCTGCTCTTGGCAACAGCCATAACACTTGGAAAAATGTCCGAGTCCAACCGATCAAAAATGGTTTTAGGTTTTTGCCTTTTGGCAGGTTGTAACAACTTAGAAATCTCCCCAAAAAACCAAGATTGTCAAATTTTAATGTCAAAGTTTTGATTTATATATCTCTCCGTTCACATAGCTCTTACCAAATCCAAATTTAAGATCCAGACCCTTCAAACATAAGACTTTCATGGGTAGTTGTTGAACTTTGACAGCAACACTCGCCTCGAAGATCACAATATCCGAAATCATGACAAGATGATACTAAGGTGTGAAAAGTAACCCCAAAACATCATAATCTTAAATGCACATCAAAGGATTCAGCTTAGTCCTCTTAGATTGCTTGGATCTGTAAAATAATTAGCAATTATCAGATATTAATCACGCAAATCATTCTTTGTGAACTATATTGGAAACTATAATACCATGAGAGTCCTATTATAGAAAAACCCTACATTATTTTATTAGCTGAACAAACTTTAATCCAAGCTCAAAAAAGGAAAAACAAAAACAATTCACATTCTAAACATCAAATAAGGAAAGAAACAAACTTTATCATATACCCAAAAACCTCAACAAAACAAAACGATCACCCATTGAAAACCCTAATCACATAATCAGCTCAAAAAAGCATCAATAACCCATCTTCTAAAAAACACAGAAAAATCATAAAAAAACAAAAAGCATAGTTCAACAAAACCCATAAAAATCTACCTCAAAACTAGCCATCACCAGATCCAAAATCACACCTTTCCACACACAAAAAAAAAAGGAACCCAGTTTTCAAATTCAAACATCAAACCCCAAAATCATATACAAAGAGAAACAAACCTGGGTAGAGAGCACCACAAAAGAAGAAGTCCGTTGGAGCAGTGATAGAAAGCTCTCCCCCAAAACAGACCTCTGTCTTTTTCTCTGCGGGCTCTTCTTCTTTTTGGTCTATCTTTTTGTAAGTTTTTTTTTTTGCAGAAATTTATATATATATTTTAAATGAAGAGGCTTTGGCTTTGAGTTTTGAGAATGTAGCTGTTGTGTTTACTTTTTCATATTATTATTTTTTCTTAATTTGTCCTTTGTTTGGGGGTTCTGTTTTTTGAAATGGAAAGAAGAGTATCTCCTCGGACTCCACGTTTTAGTTTAAATTCAGTTTAATTATAAATTTTTTGGGTAAACTACACCCAATGTCACTAAATTATTTATAAATTTATATTTTGGTTACTTAACTTCAAAAAGTTACAAAATGGTTACTGAACTATTCAAAAGTTTTCATTTAAGTCACTCTGCTATTAAAATCGCTACTTTATGATCTTTTCTGTTCGCAACACCTGCACCAAAATAAAAGCTTTCCTTTCACTTCTCTTCTACAATTTAATTTTTTATGAAACAAATTTGAATGTCACAAATTTAGGACCAAAATCCAAACAATTTACTTCTTCAATCTCTGATATTAACCGTCAAATTGACTTGGATCTAAGGTATGTTTTTTTACTCGTTGATGGATATTGATCCACCATACTAATAATTGCTTAGAGCTCGCTAGACGAACTATTTTTAGAAAAAAACCTTAATAGTCTAGGGACTTAAATAATTTTTTAAAAAAATAATTCAGTGATTTAAGAGAAATCTTTTGAATAGTTCAGTGATCAATTTATAAATTTTTTAAAATTAAGTGACTAAAACATAAATTTACTAATGATTTAGTGACCTTAATGTAATTTACTTTTTTCTTCTACTAATCATGTCCATGTCACGCTTAGCGGCGCGGGATATAATAAACTAATAGACCAGGTCATCAAGTTTGGATCGGACCCTATTATAACACGGGTTTTGAGAAAAATAACGATTTCGGGTCGGTGAAATAATTTCGGGTTTTAACTGCCTGTGTTACTCATTGGCTATTCACGTTCTTTCTTTAATAAACAATTATTGGTTTATACCTTACAAAAAGAAAGTATTGCATCTTTTTATAAATTCAAGACGAGATTAAAGTTATGGATAAATTTTGGTTTTAAATATTGGATAAGGTTTGTTTGAATTTTTTTAAATTTCTAATGAATTTCAATTGAGTTAAGTTTTAATATCGACAGTTTAAAATCGACTCAAAATATGAAGTTTAATGTTTAGTTCGAGTTTAATTGAACAATTTTTAAAGCTTGAATTTGGTTTGAGATATATTTGAACTAATTAAATTCATTTAAAGTTGTTTATCCATTTTCATACTCAACCTGGATTAATTTCGTATGTATTTCAGCTTAAGTTTATCTCGAAAATTAAGTTTAGAGTTAATAATATATATTAAGAGCATAATGCACTTTAACATATTTAAAATAAATACTAAAAACAAAAAAGCTTGATAAAGCTCACAAGTTGTTAGACTCAGATTTGGCTCAACCGATAGCTTGAACTTAAGCTCATCTCGATGACCACCTGATTGAATTTGAATTTTTCGAGTTGAACTCTAGTAGCTTGCGAACACAGATGTCTTATTTACACACTTATTCAGTTGACAAGTCATTTAATATATTTTTTGGTTAAAATATGCTACTAGTCTTTGCACTTTTTTTGTAATTTTGTAATTTAATTATTTTCAATAATCTAGTCCTAATTTTCATATTTCAAAATTTAAATCCAATTGTCAATACCATTATATTTTTTGGTTAAATTTGTTTTCGTGACGTTTTGAAATTAAAAAAATACTCACTTAATAGTCATGTAATTAAAACAAATTATGTTATGATGAACCTAAATTTAATAATGGAGTTTTAACTGTGGTAGCAATTAGACTTATACTTTTAAATAAAAAAAGTAGAGTGATTAAATTCATTAAAATAAAAGTACACAAATTAAGTTTTAAATTTACAAAAAATATAAAAAATTATAACATATTTAACCCTTTTTATATTTGATACACCAAATAATATATCTAAGTTCGATCTATAATAATATTATCTTTAAATTGCTCATCCATATTTATAAATGTCTAACTAAAATCAGTTTAAATCCAAACTATTTGTTAAAAAAATATTATTTTCTTCTTCTCAAAAATACTTTTGAAAAATTAATATTTTGACAAATCATATAAAATATCAAGTCCATCTTACAAATTTAATAAAACCCGATCCTCAGAATCCAAATCCCAAAAAAAATTATTATTCAAAAAAATCCAAAAACTTTTAAAATTTTTAATTACAGGACTGGGATCGAAATTATCCAATCTCGTCTAATTACCACCTCTCTCTCCAATAGTTTAGCTATTTCCTCAAATAAGGAAAAAAGGTTCCCAAAAAGAAAAAAACCCGCCGCAAATTGCAGCAATGGAGCTTCTAAATCGTCTGGGTTTCGATTCGTAGGTAAACTCTCTTTAACCATGGCTTAATTAATCATACGAAGACCTTGAAACTTTGAGATTTCTCTCTCACAATCTAAGTTAGCTGCATACGATTAGCAACTTTGTGGAAATGGGGATTTTGTTTTTGTTTTTCTTCCTTTAATTGCTGATTATTTCTGGGTTTCCAGAATAGATTTAAAATTAGCTCAAGTTGGATATTGCAAGGTTCAGTCGAAGTTTAGTATTGGAAACTGCAATTATTGACTTAATTCGCTGATTCGATTAGAAAAAGCAATTTAAGTATTTGAATTTTACTTCTCAAAAGAAAAAAAAAAAGTGATTTTAACGTTAATGGAGTGTTTTACATAGTAAATAGTTAATAAAAAAAAGCATAAAATCTGTGTTTTATTTATTTACAGTTTGGTAAGGTTTAGATGTGATTTGGGGAATGGGTTTTGTCATTGAAATTGAATAGTTTTTGTTTACTATTTGTTGGAGAAGAAATTAACTGAATCATTATGCCAATATAGACAGAGTATTTTTGTAGTTAGATGAGTTTCTGTTATCTTATGAGTTGAAAAGTAAAAGAGAGTTGGCTGGATCATGTGATCATATAGGTGAAGGATGATAGTATTTTTTATTATTTTTTTGGCCTAGAGGTTAAATTGGATGCTCCTAATGACCTGAAAGGATTTCATAGATGCCTTGTGAAACAGTAAAAGTACCATGGAGGCCGAGTTAGGTTGCATTTTCCCCCCTCTGCTAAAAAAAAGGTAAATTAGTCATTGTACATTAGATCAAAGAGTAAATTGGTCATTTCAATTAAAAATTTATCCATTTGTATGGTTAAAACGAATAACCGGGTAGTGACACGTGGCGTGCCATGTTTATCTCATGCTGACTTACAAGGACCAATTTTTAATAGCAAAAATAAATAAAATTTTTAACAAAATGACCATTTTACTCTTTGATCTAATTTATAAGTCTAATTTGCTCATTTTTGAGTAGAGGTGGCAAAATGCAATCCGACTTTTAATACAGGGGTTTCCGTAGTACTTTTACCCTTCCGAAACACAATTTGTATTTGAAATGCCATGGATTGTTTCAGCACATTTCTTGGATGCTTGCAGATCACACTCTTCATGGTTGCTTTTGTAACTTTGCTTGCTTTTGTATTTTGTGTCCATAGGTTCGTCTTCGACCTTTTCATCTACCTGTTTTCCAAGAGAGGCATTCTAGCTGACCCTTTTCGAATAGTTTGATGAATAAAGCATAAACAGCACTTATGAGTTTCATTTCTGTAAGCTTCAAATTTGGTTTGAGTCCCCAAACTAGACTTCCATGTAGAAAGTCTTTTATTTCACGATCATCACCCGGGTTTCTTAACATCCGAGCTGTGCAAGAGAATGGGGGTCCTCGAAGATTGGTTGACATCATAAGGCTTGTGCCAGATATTTCTAGGAACTACTTTCGAAGTCCTTCTCGAAGGGCACTTTTCGGTGGAATCTCCTTGTTGGGAGGTTTTTATGTTGCACAAACAATCTCTTTGTCCTTTGGAGCTTTAGGAGTAAATGATGTGATCGCAGCAGTAATATGCGTGCTACTGACGGAGTACGTAACAAGGTTTTATTACAGCCGTCCAAAGGTAACATTCCCCATTGCTCTTCTCAACAATTTCAAGATGGGTTTCACCTATGGACTTTTCATTGATGCTTTTAAGCTTGCCAGTTGATTATACCCTGTTTATTTTGACACTTTTCGAGTTTATAAACTTCGCAACTTTCCCATTTTTACTATATACATTTTGGTCTATTCTTTCCTCAAATGTTGGTGAATCTAACTCGCACACCAAAAGATTTGATGTATTATATTACCTTAATTGTTTTGTTGTGAAGCTAGTAACATTTGATTTCAGACATAGGTCTCTCTTAGTAACTATTGTAGTGAATCGGATGTGGGTTTTTCCCCGTTCCGGGGACTTACCCGGAGAAACTGCAGTTGCTTACTTTGTGTTTGGCATAATTCCACATCCTACTTTTATTGAAACTGTTAAAGATGAAGCTTATAATTATATAAAGATATGTGCCATAGAGGCAAAAACTGCTTAATAGTTAGTTCCATGGAATATGGTTTGGTCTCGTTCATGGTTTTGGCATAAATATCCCAAGTAAGTTTCCATGATTTATTTAAATTTTAAACACTGTTATGTGCCAATGAACATTATAAGAGTGGTTTTTGATAATTCATGTATGCCACTTCCCAAAATTTTGTTTCTCTGATCTTCATTAGTAATTTATGACATTTTTTCGAGTTGGGTCATATTATTATTTTTAATAGGTGATTAATGACATGTTTTTTTAGCGTCATACACATGTCATACATCATGATTCATGATACATAAACTATACTCAAGGTTATTAAACTATTAGTAATTAATATTTTGGTCAATCAACTTCAAAACAATTATGAAATAGTTATTGAATTATTTAAAGGTTTTCATTTAAGTCATTGGGCTATTAAAATCGTTGCTATATGGGTTTTTCTATTCGCACCGTTTGTACCAATCGAAGGCACGTCTTCCTCTTCTCTTGTACAATTTAGTTTTTTTCATGAAACAACTTTGTTCGTCACAAATTTGCAGATCAACATCTGAACAACTTTCTTCTTCGATTTTCGACATCGATCGTTAGATCGGTTCTAAGGTATGTTCTTCTATTTGTTAATAGGTGTTGATTCACTATACTAATTGTGGAATTATCGCTTGGAGCTCTCTAGTTGAATTAAAAAAAAAAAAAAACTTGATGGTCTAGTGACTTAAATAAAAACTTTTAAATAGTTGAGTGATCATTTTGTAAACTTTTGAAGTTGAGTGACAAAAACTTAAACTTGCTAATAGTTTAAACTATATATTAAACTATATATGAAAATCAAATAAGCTTTGGTTATGATAAACTTAAAAGGTTATAAAATTCTAACGATTTAAGTTGAAATTTTATTATAAATAAGTTTTTATTAATTTTACATAACATTTTCATAATATTATAATTTAATAATATTTTTTAATTAAATTGATGCTTTGTATTTTAAACTTTTAATTTTTCCATTCAAATAAAAATTATTTGATTTTTTTATATAATGTTTAGAATTATTTATTACTCTTTTTCATCTCTTAAATTAACGAATAAATGCGTTTCAATGCGCTCGAGCTTCCGTCCTCTTATAATGACAACAAAGCTAAAAATCAATAGACAATTTTTAATAAATATAATTTTAATGTTTTTCCCACCACACAAAGTGTGTATCAATCTAATATAAATAGATAGCAACTTTCATTCATTAATTCAAATGAATTATAATTAATTATATAATTAAGTCAAGAAATAAATAAATTAAGTCAAACCTATATATTAAATATATAATTTTATTTTCAACCTATACATTTATTCTTTTGTTTTTATTTTTTAGTCAATACATCCATAGTGTGTAAATCCTAATCATGAATTAGAAATATATTAATAAGTAATATAGATATTCGAAACGTCTAAATAAAGAATGTGATCAGATAAGATAAGCATGGAATATATATGAACCAAAAAAGAGAGAGATAAGTATGGAATTAATAATTGGTTGTATTTTTTATTTCCCTTGCAATTATAGAAAATAAGAATAATTATTGAACGGGTGATAATTTGATTTTTTTCATTCCTGTAATTATATAAAATTCGAGGAATTATTTTACCCTATCCACTTAAAAATAGATAAATTAGGTCTTTCTATTAAAATTTTTATTTATTTATAGTGATAAAAATTAGAATGACTGACAAAATAATTAGACAAGTGTCACGTGTACCTGATTCTGACGTATGCGAACTTATTTTTAATAGTAGAAACGAGTGAAATTTTTAATAGAATGATTAATTTGTTATTTGGTCTAATTACAAGGACTAATTTATTTATTTTTTAATAGAAAGTAAAATATAATCCAACTTCTAATACAAGGATGTCTATAATAATTTTACTTTTTCTTTTAATATATAATTATGTTTTATAAATAACAATAAAGTATATATTAGTTTAGATTCTATTCAACATATAGAAAAATTTTTTGAATCAATAATTATATGTAAAAGTAAAAGTAATAAAAAAAGTACGTATCAATATGTATTAAAATGAAAACTTTGTTTCCATAGATAAATCACGTAAAATTCCCCCCCCCCCAAAAAAAACATAATATTTAATAATATTTTAATTTTAATGTAAAATAAAAAAATACGAAAGCATAAAATTAATTTTATTTATAATAAATTAAGATTTTTACTTTGCATAAATTTCTTAATAACCTATTGATAATTAATTAGAACGGTAAATGAAATCTGCTGCCGTACGGACCCGAAGGCAGCAGCCATATTCCTACTCCTAAGCATATTCTCTTCGTTTCACCCTCTAAATCGGGGCATCGTCCGCCGTGATCGGACTCCGTTCAGGTTAGGATTCCGGCTATCTCTTTCTCGATCATATTCTCAAACTCAGCTAAAACTGAAGCTTCTTCCATTCAATCCAGTGTTATTTACAGGCGACAATGGATTTAGACGGCGGCACCGGCAATAATAAGCGTGTCTTCAACCGGCTTGGAACAGACTCTTCTAAAAACCAGAAAGTTTGTTTCCATTGGCGGGCCGGTAAGTGTACCCGTTTTCCTTGCTCTTTCTTGCACAGCGAACCGTCTCATCCTTCGGGCTCCGCCGCCGCCTCCTCCACCGCTAACGGATCGGGTGCTCCCAAACGCTTCGCTGATGATCCCGGATTCTCGGGTTCGGCTCAACGACGAGGCCCGAACTTAAAAAATAATCATAATAATAGTTGGGGGAGAATGGGAGCTAATAATAAGGTGGTTAGAAAAACGGAGAAAGTATGTAATTATTGGGTGCAAGGGAACTGTACTTTCGGAGACAAGTGTAGGTTTTTACATTCATGGAGTTTAGGTGAAGGTTTTAGCATGTTGAATCACCTTGATGGGCACCAGAAAGTAAGTTTTTTTCCCCCTTCTTTGGTGTTAATTCTTGGAAGTATCATAGTATGATGATGATGATGGGTTTTATTTTGTGAACAGCTTCTCAGTGGAATTGTGTTGCCAGCAGGAATGGATAAGCTTTTTACAGGGAGTAAAGATGAGACGTTGAGGGCTTGGGATGCCAACTCTGGTCAGGTTGTGATATACTTTGTTTCTTTATTCTATTTTGGCGTTTTAATTTAGATTTTAGTATATTGGGAATAAAAAGAAAAGAAATTTATTTATGTTTTATAACTTGATCAATCTTAAAAATGTTTGGAAATAGTCAATGTTTATGCTGTGTGATCGAGTTATTAGATAACTTAAAGCCTGCTATCTTATGTTTCCATGGAATCACTAAATTTCTGAACACCAAGGGATCATGCAGATTGCCTTACTTGGACTTGTATTTTTACATGTAATTTGATTGTACTGTACTTATAAACTTTCAAAAAATTATGACTTCAAAGTAAATGAAGAGTCACTTACAGATGAAAATTACTTTTGAGTATTGATCATACACTTTTTTCTGTAGTGTACGGGTGTGATTAATCTTGGTGGTGAAGTGGGTTGCATGATCAGTGAAGGTCTTTGGTTGTTTGTTGGCATACCGAACGCTGTCAAGGTATAAGGTTCAGGAACATCTCTACCAGTTGTTTCTTCTTTGTCAGATTGTTAACTGGCTTGTACTTAGAAGAACAATGTTTTTCCCCATTGCTGGTCTCAACTCAACGATGATCATATTGCAGGCATGGAACACGCAAACTAACCAAGAGTTCAGTCTTAGTGGACCTGCTGGGCAAGTTTATGCTATGATTGTCGGGAATGGTTTGCTCTTTGCTGGTACACAGGTGATAATTAGAATAGTAGTTTTTGGTCTCGTTTTGTTTATTTCATTTGGAATTTCTTGTTGTTCAATGTGTAGGGTCAGTCACCTTCAATCATCGGTTTTCTGCAGGAAGGTATATTGGCTTGGAAATTTAATGCTGTCACCAATAGCTTTGAACCAGCAGCATCACTCAAAGGTCATACCCTTCCTGTTGTATCATTAATGGTTGGAGCTAACAGACTATATTCAGGTTCCATGGACCATTCTATAAAGGTACAGTTGTTTTAGTTAAAATATTTGATATTCCTGATCAATATTGTAGTTTTAATAGTTGGAGTATCATTTTTACCGACATGATTATCATTATTCTTCTTTCAGGTCTGGAGTTTGGAAACTTTGCAATGCCTACAGACTCTAACAGAGCATACTAATGTTGTTATGTCCTTGCTTTGCTGGGATCAGTTTCTTTTATCTTGTTCATTGGACCAAACAATAAAAGTTAGTGTTTCTTTTTCATTTTGTTATTTTTTCCCTTCCATTAAAGCTAGATTGTTTGGATTTACTTGTTTATTCTTTGCAGGTATGGGTGGCTACTGAGAATGGAAACCTGGAAGTAACATACACTCACAACGAAGAACATGTATGTTGTATTAATATATCATGCATGCCGTATTTTGATTTAATGCCAATTAGTTCTAAGAACAAAAGGGTTTTGAGAGAGAGATCTTCATGCTCTGCATTTAAGTTTTCGAAGTTACCCTCATGGGGCAAGGTTTTTGGGAGAACGGTCTGGATGTAAAAGAGGATACGGTTCCTTGAGCATTTTGATTCTATTTTCTAGAGTCTTGTTAAATGTTCAACACTTGAACCGTTTTTGGCTGCTGTTTCCAGGGCCTGCTTAATCTTCGTGGGATGCACGACTTAGAATCCAAGCCGGTCTTGTTGTGTGCATGCAACGACAATTATGTCCGGCTTTATGATCTGCCCTCGTACGTTCTTAATGCACATATTGTTTTGCATCTCTTTTGTCAATTCATACTGCTTATGAAAATACCCTTTTTTCCTTTATGATTGAAGGTTCTCCGAGAGGGGTAAAATTTTTGCTAAGCAGGAGATTCGAGCCATCGAAGTAGGGCCTAGTGGCCTCTTTTTCACCGGCGATGGAACTGGTTTTAAAGTGTGGAAATGGGCAGAGCCAGTTGCTACAATTTGATTGCCTTGCACCATTTCATAACACATTCATCCTACTGTAATTTTTTGGTGTTAATTATTTTATATTTTTTCATCCTTTCAGGTAAGTCTTTCACAGTGAAAACAATTTTGCGTTCCACCTTTTATAGCATAATAGATCATTTAAGAGTAATTGTATGAATTAGTTACCCTAATTTCACCAAATGCTTGAATAAGAATACGCATCAAAGTTCAAAACCATCAACTTTATTACATATACAGTCAAGAGTTTATAACAAGACTCCATCATATAGATAGTTTCCACTATGTTTTTATCTTATTGAAAGTCACAGGTTGAACATGACCTTAATGGCATCGCCACCACGAGCACTAGTTTCAAAAGCTTCTTCAACCTCTTTCTGGGAAAACCCGAACCTGTGAGTTATCAATGGCTTCACATCGACCTTACCACTTCTTAGAAGCTCAATGCACAAAGGCCAAGTGTTCTTATACCGGAATATCCCGATAATATCAACCTCCCTGCAATCAATCCTGGTTAATTTTCAGGCAACAGTCAAGTAAACGAATCATTGAAATAAGTACCTAGCAGCAGCTGGTGTAAGTGGGACGGTCATCTCGTTATGGCCTAATCCAACAAGGCAAACCTTGCCACCGGCTCGAGTGGCACTCAAAGCAGTCGACATTGTTTTGTTAAAGCCTGCACAGTCAAAGGTTACATGCACTCCTACTGCTCCCATCACTTCACATATTCTTCCAACTTCTTTGGGTATGTCCTGAAACCATTTAAAAAGTCAGACAATGTCAGACAATGCTTTAAATATATATATCTGATAAAACTTGATGATATGAACCTGCATATTTGTTGAGACTTTAACAACTCCATTGGCACCGAGGTTATTAGCAACAGATAGTCGATAGTCGTCCACGTCTACAATGACAATTCTAGGTGCCCCGAAAGCACGAGCTGCCAGAAGTGTAACGAGACCTATTGGTCCTGCTCCCATGACCAACACATTGGTTTCTGGACCAATATTAGCTCGGCGACAAGCGTGGACCGCTACACTCAAGGGCTCACACATAGCTCCTTCTTCCAAGCTTAGATTGTCTGGCAGCTTGAAACACAGGTCTGCAGGATGCACTATCTACATTGAAAATAATGATCTTGTACGCCATTAGTCATATGGATAAACAGAGTAGAACCAAGGCTGAAATTGCAGCTTTATAGGTTCACCTGACGGGCAAGAGAACCGTGAACCGGTGGAGTGGCGAAAAACTTCATATCAGGGCATATATTGTATCGACCTTCCTTGCAAAGATCACATCGCCAGCAACCAATCCCTGGTTCCAATGCCACTCGGTCACCAGGCACTAAATTCTTGACTTCACTTCCAATCTCCTCTATGATCCCAGCACACTCATGCCCTATCACCATCGGTTCTTTCACCACAAAATCTGCAAGCCTCAGTGTCTACACACACACACACGGGGTTAAACAAGGTCATATATATTTATATACATATGGTTACAAGGATACATGTAGAACATACCTTGAGAAAGTGAACATCACTTCCACAGATGCCAACAGCTTTCATCCTAACTCTCACATCATGGGGTCCTAAATTATATTCACCCACAACAAAAAGAGAAGTGATCAATCAATATATAAAAAAACAAAAGGTTTATCTGAAACCATAATGGTAATCCATAAACTCCATAAATGGAACAAACTAGAAGAAGCCAAAATGAAAAACGAAGGGTTATACCAAGAGGAGGGAGCTTGAATGGTTGAATTTTGAGGGTGTTAAGACCCACAAGCCAAGCAGCCATGTTTTCTTCACCTTCTTGATGAGATTTCCCTCCTTTACCCATTCTTGTGCTTTTCCTTGTGATGGACACTCACAAACTGATGTCTGTTTAGCAAATAATAGATTTTTATGCTTGAATTATATGGAGCAGCCAAGAATAATATCTAATCTTGCAATATGGACCAGGAATTATTAATCACTTGATTTTTTTCTATAGGTAATTTGTCTTCAGCTGATCCCTTCTTTTGTAGCTTTTGAAAATGGATAAACATAGATTGAAACTTGGTGATAAGCTGAATATGACGTGGTAAAATTGGTAACATCCGCTTCACATGCACACCATTTTTTTTATAGGAGATATTTAAAGTAAAATACTACTTAGGAATTAAATTATATTTCATCCTTTTAAAAATTAATAAATTAATCTCTTTAATTAAAATCATAAAATTTTCAAAAAAAATAATTTATTCATTTTTTAAATAAAAAAATTAATCAAACACCTAATATTAAACAAATTATGTTTACATTTTCTATTTGGACCATATTATTTATTATGTTACATCAATGAGTTTGCTGGTTTACAAAGAGGATTGATAATTGACATCATTGACATAATCTGGTCTAATAATTTGCACTGAATTCAAATAGCAACAAGCTCATCTTAGGGTACTCAAACATCAATTTATTACATATACTGCCAGAGGTTATACATGCCACTGTTTTATTAACCTCTTTAATCTTGTTGAATATCACAGATTGAACATGACCTTAATGGCATTGCCACCACTAGCACTGGTTTCAAAAGCTTCTTCAATCTCTTTCTGAGAAAACCCAAACCTGTGGGTTATCAGTGGCTTCACATCTATCTTACCACTTCTTAGAAGCTCAATGCATAAAGGCCAGGTGTTCTTATACCGAAATACCCCAATAACATCAACTTCCCTGCAATAAATCCTGGTTAATTTTCAACACCAGTTAAGTAAATCAATTATTGAAAAAAGTACCTAGCGGCAGCAGGTGTGAGTGGGACAGTCATCTCGTTATGGCCTAATCCCACAAGGCAAAACTTGCCACCAGCTCGAGTTACACTCAGTGCAGTCGACATGGTTTTGCTAAGGCCTGCACAGTCAAAGCTTACATCCACTTTTGCTCACATCACATTACATATTGTTTCAACTTCTTTGGGTATGTCCTAAAACAATCTAAAAAGTAAGATAATGATGTGCTAAGATCGATTATAAAATTTGATGATATGGACCTGCATATTAGTTGAGACTTTTAACAACTCCATCAGCACCTAGTTCTTTAGCGACTGATAGTCGATTGCCGTCCACATCTACGGTGACGATTCTTGGTGCTCCAAAAGCACGAGCTGCTAGTAGTGTAACGAGAGCTATAGGTCCTGCTCCCATGACCAACACGTTGGTCTCGGGACTGATATTACCTCGGCTACAAGCATGAACCGCTACACTTAAGGGCTCACACAAAGCCCCTTCTTCCAAGCTCACATTGTCTGGCAGTTTGAAACACAGATATGCAGGATGCACATCTACATTGAAAAAAAAAATCAATTTATACACTAGTTAGTCAGTTTTGTACTTAGGTGTTGAGGGTGGCAACCTAGGCAAAGTGCAGTTTTATCATATATTGATTTATAATTTTTTGAATTTTAGAGGGGCTAAAATACAAATTCTCTCTTTTAGGTGTCAGACCCCTGCCTGCCCTTAGGTGCTCTTGGGACTACTCCTTTAAGAGAAGTCTTCCAAGTAGTCCACAGGATAACCAGCTAGCTGAACCCCCAATAATGGTCGATATTATCCATGTCAAGATTTTATCTTCCGTTTTCACCGAGAGCCCTGAAGTGTTCAGGGAAGAGAGCGCCACAAATTAGAGATATGATCTGCAAGGCTCACAAGTATAGTAACATTGATTATGTAAATCAACTACGTACAGGGACTTGAACCACCCGTGAAACTTGTAGGTCGTATTTCAACCAATCGAGCTGCTCCCCTCTATGAAATCTTTAGAGCTCTCAGCGGAGGCGAGAGACAAAACTCCTATAGGGGATAATAATGACCATTATAGAAGGTTTGACCAACTGCTTGGACCACACTTTGAAAAACTCAATATAAGCATAAACCTTTGTAAACAGAGTAGATCACCAAGGGTGAAATGAAGGTTTATAGGTTTTACCTGACGAGCAAGAGAACCATGAAATGGTGGAAGGCCAAAAAACTTCATATCAGGGCATATATTGTATCGCCCTTCCTTACAAAGATCACATCGCCAGCAACCAATCCCTGGTTCCAATGCCACTCGGTCACCAGGCACTAAATCCTTCACTTCACTTCCAGTTTCCTCTATGATCCCAGCACACTCATGCCCTATCACCATTGGTTCTTTCACCACATAATCCGCAAGCCTCAATGCCTAAGATGGGTGCAGTAATTGCAGTAATGGGTAGAATATACAAACAACTAGCTGCTATATATATATATATATAAAGTATTAATATACATTGAAAAAAGTGAACATCACTTCCACAGATACCAACAGCTTTCATCCCAACTCTCACATCATGGGGTCCTTAAAACAAATATTTTACCCACCCCACCACAAAACGAAGTAATCAATCAAATATATAAGAAACTAAAAGGAACCCAGAATGAAAAGAACAAAGGGTTATTATTAAATACCAAGAGGAGGGAGCTTGAATGGTTGAATTTTGAGGGTGTTGAGACCTACAAGCCAAGCAGCCATGTTTTCTTCACCTTCTTCTTGATCAGATTTCCCTTCTTTCCTCATTTTTCTAGCTTTTCCTTGCAATGAACACTCAAACTGGATTTTGCTTAGCAACGAGTAGAGATAGAACAAACTAAGAAGAAAGTTAGGTGAATGAAAATGATTTGATCTTTAGAGATAATTGCTTTCAGCTGGTCTTTTTGTAGATTTTTTGTACAAGTGATGTAATAAACATAAAATGAAAATAGGTGATGACACGTGTAGTAATAATACTAGGTTATACTTGTTTGTCGGTGTATTAACATCTTTAATTGACATCTGTTTGACATGCACCATGGATTCTTTTAAATCTTTTTACGTTGAAGTTATTCACGTCCTTCAGATTTTGATTATTTCTTTCTCTCGCCTATGTCAGATTCTTGATAGTTTTTCTTGCTTGACATGCATCCTCCTTGTTTTAAGAAAATTTTAATACCAAACCATGAAAGCAAATTGAATACGGCCAGCTTTAAAGTTTTGTTGACATTTGTCACTAAAATCGTCTTATAAGACTCGTTACTTTGCTAGTAATTAGGATTCCATCAAAATGAACCAATCAAGATATAAGTAGGCCAGGTCGCGAGAGATAAGCTGAGAGCGGTTCACACACAATCTCTCGTGGGACCAATTTAGAGAATAGGATCATTCTGTGCGTCTCGTTTGTGAATGGGGGAGTAAAATTCGATTTAATTTAAAAAATTCAATAAAAATTTCAAATTTTGAATTAAATAGTTCGAGTTATTTAATTTGATTAATTCGAATAAAAAATTAAGTTTTTTGGTTTAAGTTATCCGAAAATCTGAATAAGAATGGGCAAAACTACGTCGTTTTGATAAATGTTTACCTTTTCTAAAGTTAAAAGACAAATTACGTTGTTTTAATAAATATTTATTCATTAAGTTAAAAGGTAAAACAATTATATTGTTGATGTAGTTAAATAATCTTGTACTTCATCTACTAGTTAAATAATTGATCCATGTAAACGCAATATTGAGTATAAATAATATGATTAGTTAACTCGACTCGACTTAACTCGAAATTTTTTCACTCGATTCGATTTGAAAAAATTCAAATTGAGTTCGGTTGCTAAAATATGATTCATCAACTCGACTAACTCAAATTTTTTTGACTCAATTCGACTCGACTCGATCGAATACTCACTCCTTTGTGAGATCATAGGGATGCAATAATTTCGTACTACTTCAAAAATAGAATATAATACATTATATCATAATAACCAACTTGTAATGGTTTTGCCACCGACTTCGAAATGACGAAATTCTAACTCCTTAATAGATTCTAAATCAATTCATTCTATATAGAGAAAAAAAATTCTTTTAAAGAGTGGATATAGGACGAGACGGGGTAGATTTTTATTTTTGATTGTGGGTATAGAACAGTTATGGTAATTCTTGCCCCACCTCGACTCATTCCACCATATGAAATTATCATTTTATCTTTATATATAAAGTATTTAAAAAAAGTAAAAATGTAATGACATAATATAAAAAAATCTATACTTTTTTGAAGAATTATATTTAAATATTTACTCGACTTTAAAAAATTGAAAATATTAATTTTAAATTGAAGTGGAGCGGGATGAGACAGGGATGAATGCATCCAACATTCATGGAGATGGTAGTGGTTTTCAAAATTATATATCCATAATGGAGCGGAACGGATAGTAGAGCAAAACGTGCCAACTATGGAGCAGTGATAGATTTAGCAATATTTGCCTCTATCACAATCTATTGCCATCCCTACACCTAGTCGATCACACGGTCATGCTTACCCTGTACTATCAACTACGTGGCACTACAGGGCAAGGGATGACTCCTCTATATATACCCCAGAGCATGAGAGACTGTGGATACTCCTTTCTCAAGAAAAACCCTAAGTATTAACCTCCTTTTTTTTTTCCTTAAACACTTAAATTTCAATTCTTTGAATCAATATTTTTATCTCCATCACTTAATTCTTCTTGTTGAATGCCTGTATCAACACAAATGTATTGGTGAACCACCGTCGCATTAACAAACCCATAAGTGGATAAACAGCGCATGGGCTGCTACTTTGCAATTTACATTAGTGACAATAGGTTAAGGTCCATTAAGGGTCTACAAATAAAACGTTTTCTGAAAAATGATTTACTGAAAATATTTTTTGGTGTTTGGATAAATCTGTGTAAAATAATTTCTGTTGTTTGCAAATTTCCTGAAAATATTTTCCGGAAAAGTTGTTTTTACATATTAATGAATTTTTATATTTTAAATTATTTTTACATATATTGCAATGATTTATTTATAAATAAATAAATCAAATTAAATATATAATAATACTCAATTATTAAGCTACAATATTATCCGTCATAAATTGAAAACAACCAAAGTAAAATAAATTATTTGCAATTGTGTTAAAAAATAAATAAAAAACAAGGATTGAATAATTATAAATTAGCTTCCAAACCACAATTAATACTAGAAATTAATAATATTATCCAAATGCATAATTAATAGTACACCACATAATAACACTACACTCTAGCACAAAGACCAGTTGATCCATCACTTCCAACACCAACCATTTCACAATCCATAGCAACGGCTTTTTGAGCTTTGCCATTGTGCATTTCATCCATGATTGAACCTGACATAGTGACTTTAGATTCTATACAAGGCGTGATCTTTGTTCCCTGCAACAACAACATAATATTAGGTTATATCAAGTTATAATGTAATATGAATGTGTTCCAGTCCCTACACATAAGGTATTCAACCATCTAGTTTCAATTTTAGCCAAAATTTTCCTTGTTTTCAAGATTATTTTGACATAGAACTTACTGTTTAAAAGTACAGACATAGACATCTTATTGCAGAATGTTACCTTTAATCAAATGATCATGTAGTCCATGTAGGCATGTGTGTACTTCTGATATGAAAGATCATTACGTAAGAATATAAGTCATACAGAATAAGCATAAGCCATACAGAATAAGCATGATAGTTCACATACAAGGTGAATTACTACTGCTGATTCACTAGAATGAAGCATGTGATACATAATCTAGTGTTTATCCCATAGATGAAACCTTTAAGTCACTTAGCTTACAGTCACAAGTACTCACTGTTTCTAGGTATAAATCAAAGAATGCTTTATCTATGAAAAACTAAAGTACTTACACTTGCTCGTATTTTCTACACAGTCATGACTGTTAATACAACCAGCTTCAAGGTACGACTTTAACCTCTTGGTTTCATTGGCTTTAAGAATGTTCTCAATCAGCTTGGATGTCTTCTTTATTGGAGGGCGTCGAAGAAACTGTGAAAGATAAACAGTTTCATTCCATAGTTAGAGATGCTAGATTTGATCGAATACAATGACGAAATCAACAGCTTACAAATGACGGAATTGAATAAACTTGAACACTAAAAGAAGAGAAATGGTACAATGGGAAAACCAAAAAACAAACTAAAGAAGCCCAAAAAGGCCAGCAGTATATACGGACACAAGATACAACAACCAGAATAAATGAACAAGTAATTGCAAACTTAAAAGCGAGGAGTAAAACGTAAGTGCATCCGTGTTTACTATCATCTTGCTAAAGAATTGGCTCGTTTAACATACCAAAAGCAATCAAAGACCAACGAACAACTATGGAACAAATGTTTAGAAGTGAGAAGTTTGAACTGAGAACTTCAAGATATGCATATAAGTTACATCTACGGAAAACGAATGCAAAAAGTGTAAGTGGTAGAAATGATCTCAAAAAGTAGGGGCACCAAAATTGATGCAAGGCAAACAGCTACAAATATAAGGACTAGTTCAATTCTCTAACTTCTCCCTTAGTGAAAGTACCTATCAGATCTTTCTATCATAAGGACTAGTTCAAATTAGTCCTTGAACTAATAAAAAGAATCAAATGAAGCAAACTTTTAACAGAGTTAACTCTTACTATTTAAAAGATGACATGAAATTTATTCTTTTCATTTGCAGCTCAACTCCAAACAAAAGATTTCATTTGCAAAATCATAAAAGCTTTAAAAATACTAACTTTGTTAAACAATAAATGTTAACTGTCACAATTTGACCTTATTCGATTCTTTTTAATACTTCAAGGACTAAATTGATCCATTTAATAATACAATGACTAATTTGAATCAGTCACTATAATAGAGGGACCTCTTGTTACTTTCACCCTTCTTCCTCACTAAGATATCCTACACAAAGTAAAGCTTCATAAACTCAATTTCTAGTTTACTACAAGTATGTAACCTTCAAATGCTTCTTAATTAGCCAAACAGATGAACTTGTTCATAAGATCATCACTTCCATACAAAAGGCAACCAGATATCAACTAAAGCAATAAAGAATAATGAAGGAAAAGCATAAATCTCATCATCCCCCAATCAAAACAAAATCATCGAAGAAATAGAATTGAAACAGATAATCATAAATACCAAATTTTCCATATCAAATGATGCCAACAAAGCAATTTTTCATTGAAAATCAATTCAAACATCCAGTTTTCTCCTATATATCACTACAATCTAAAAAACCCATATCTTCAAATTAAATATTAATAAAAAGTCACTAATAAAAAAACGATCTTTTTGATAAGGATCCAAATTTCTCCCATTTATCAGAATTTTCCCAGCAAACAAACAGAGAGAGAGAGAGAGTTAATATACCCCACTCATCTTCTTGTTCATGGAGTGAAGAAGTGGTGTGCACTGGAGATGAGTCCATGAGGTGCTGAAGATCATGGATTTCAATGGCGAAAGGGCAACAAAGCCCAGAGATCAACGAAAACTCAGCAGCAACAAAATGATCTCATAAATAAACCCATATCTAAGAAGCATCCAAAAGAAGCATCCAAACCCATCTCATAAATAAACGATCAAAAGATTAGAAAGAAATGGGATATTGAGGTTTTGGGCTTTGGAGGATCGGGGTCGGAGGCCATCGGAAGTAGCACCGGTCCGGTAAACAGAGACGTGAGTTTGGGTAAAAAGAAGTTAGTAGTTGAACTCTTTGACGAGTGGGAGAGACGGAGTGGGAAGTGCAACTGAGACGCGAAGAAATTTTTGAAGCTGAGACGATGAGAGTGTAGAGAAGGGAATGGAAAATGTCTTACGGATTCCAAATGGGGAAAAGACGTTTTCCAGAACCAAGGAAGTGATTTTACCCGACATTATTCGAATTGAGATTATTTTTGAGAAAGGTAAGTATCAAATTAATAAACCATAATTTGAAGTTTAGGTCAAATTATGTTATTAGTTCACGTATTACGTGTAAATTGTGAATTTAGTTTCTTTGCTCTAATTTGATCATTTTTAATATTATATTTTCTAATTTTAAAATTTTAGTCCTAACAAAAATAATAATAGTTAAATTTGTCTTATTAAATTATGCTATTAGTCCTGAACTATCGTAAAGCTAGAGGTACAGTTCACGTTCTCCAATATGATCATTTTTAATCCTTATATTTTTTGAATTTTGAAATTTTAATCTTGACACAAACAACAATTATTAAATCTATTAATTGGCTTTTTTGTGAGTAATATGCGAAAAGAGCAAGCTGATATGACATTACATGTATGATAATACGTTTTTCACATAAGACTTTTGAAAATAGCAAAACTTAATGTAATTAATAACTATCATTTGGTTAGCACTAAAATTTCAAAATTTAAAAAAATTAAGAGAGAGAGAGACTAAAATAGCTAAATTAAAGTACAATGACTAAATCCATAAGTTGCGATAGTACACGTACTAATAACAAAATTTAATCACTTTGAAATGAAAATTAATAGTGAAATGGTGGAATGGGAAGTTTGGCAATTGTTGATTGTATAAGATTAGAGGAATAGTATAGTTCCTCTTAAGTTATTAATAAGGGATTGATTGCGAAGCATTTATATCCCTTAAATGTCCTTAAATGTAAGTTTTAATAATATGAGGGGCTTGCTTAAAAAAATTAAAGACAACTACCATAGGATAGTTTAAAAAATTCGGTTGCTATTGGTCATTTAAGCTGACAAATTAAATAAGAAATGGAGTTGATTATCATACTTTCAATTGATACAGTTTTCCAAGCATAAAAAAAATGTGGTTGAAAAGCTTTGAATATGAGGATTAAGCCTAAAATTAGTGTTGCTTATTGCATTTCAATTTATTCTATCAATGCTGATGCATATGGCTGTACTTATTCATCCTTATGTCATATTGAATTTCAAATATTGTTTGAAATTAATTTTGATATTTTTAGTGATGTTTAAGTTTTTTTTATTGGTTTTAGTAATGTTTAAGTTGTTGTCTTGTCAATTGACTCTTAATTTAATTAGCATTATTGTTGTGACAATAATAAAGAGGATGGGAATTTGAGTACGTTTAAGTGCATATTATCTAGGGGTGAGCAAAATCCGATTCGATTCGAAAAATTCGATAAGAAAATTAAAATTTGAATTAAATAGTTTGAGTTATTTGAGTTAATAAAGTTATTCGGATTAACTCGAATAAAAAATTAAGTTTTTCGGTTTAACTCGAATATGAATTACACAATTCGAGTTATCCGAAAATCCGAATAAGAAAAGACAAAAATACGTCGCTTTGATAAATGTTTACTTTTTTAAAAGTTAAAATTCAAAATAATTAAATTAAAAGGCAAAACTACATCGTTTTGATAAATGTTTATCCATTAAGTTAAAAAACAAAATCATTATATTGTTCATGTAGTTAAATAATCTTGTATTTCGTCTACTAATTAAATAACCGGTCCTCTAAACGTAACATTAAGTATAAATAATAGGATTCGTTAACTTGACTCGATTTGACTCGAAATTTTTTGACTCGATTCGCTTCGGTTTGAAAAAAATTCAAATTAAGTTCGGTTGTTAAAATAGGATCTGTCAACTCGACTAACTCAAAAATTTTTGACTCAATTCGACTCGACTCGATCGAATACTCACCCTTAATATTATCTTCCAATTTATGAGTCTAACGTAGAGGTATAATCAAGGGAAAGATAAGGGTTTTCGCCATTGACTCAATGATGTAATTATAATTTAAGGCCTCTCATATGTCAATTATTTAATTTAATCCCTTTAAAAGTTTTAAATTTTTAATCCATTTTAATATGTGTAGTTTTTAGTTTTATCTCCCCAACACAAATCATGGCTGGGAGGGGATTGTAGGCAACAAGAATTGTATAAAAATATAAAATCTTTGTTGACTCCAATTATTAAGTTCAAACCTGGACAACTATCTTTCTTTTATCTCTTATCAAGATTTTTAAAATTTCAAAAATAAATTTAATTTTTAAATCTAAATTATTTTTAAAAAAAAATTAAAAGGAATTTCAAGTAATTCAAATTCTTCATTCAAACTCCAATTAAGATTTCATTTAATACATGTGGTCCTACAATAACATAAAAAGCATGAACTTTAAAATGTTACTTTTATTTAATTTCAATATGTTTTCATTAAAAATATTTATGTTTTTTTACAAATATAATAATATTTGTATTGCATATTCTTATATTATTTATTTTTAATATCATTATTTTTATTTTATAATTATTCTCTATACTTATTAAAATTCTTTTTTTTGAGTAATATACTTATTAAAATTCATCAACCTAAATTATTCTTAAAAAAATCATTTATACTACCCTTTTAAAATGTCCTCAAAATCTTTTCAAATACACCTTAAAAAAACCCTTCTACTTATGTTGCCTAATTTTTTAAACTAAGGTTAACTATAGTTAACCTATAAACTAGAGGCGAATTTGTTGGCGGGGAAGGCTTCGGTCTCCCCTAAAATAAAAATTTTTTATTTAAGTTTGTTAAAAATTTTAAAATTTTAAATTAATAAAGTTAAAATTACACTTTATCCTCTAAAATTATAAAAATTTAATTTAATCATTTAAAAATTATAAAGATATAGACTATTAAAAATTAAAATTTCATTCAGCCCCTTAAAAAAAATTTCTAACTTCACCCCTACTATAAACGAATATTGATTGGAAAAAAACATAAGGTTGTATTAGTTCAATTTCAAGTATAAAATTGTATTAGTTCAAACTAACTAGTTAAAGTAGGAGAACTAATGCTTTTTTTTTTTAACCCTTCATTTAATTCAAGTCAAAAAGTTGATTTGACTTAATTCAAGTCAAAAAGTTTAATCACCATCATATATTTAATCCATAGGGCTAAAATTAATGCAAAAGGTATAGTTTTGCTATTAAAATTAATGGGTATTCACATACTATTATTTTCACCCATGTTATACACCAAAAGAAAAAAAAATTAAAAATATTTTATTTTTTATTGGTATAATAATAAATTTAGTTCTTAAATTTTATATATTTTTAATTTGATCTTGATTCAAAAAAAAAGTTAAGACAAAGTGTTAAATTTTCTTTTTGTAATTTTTAGATTTTTAAAAAATTGTTGAGTTTTTTTAGAATTCAGATCAAATTTATAGAATGTATAAACATTAAGGACTAAATTTATTATTATACCAATAAAAAAAAGAATGAATTGACAACAAAAGTGAACATCATTATTTTTTTTTTTGATAATAAATTACTGGATTTTCATAAATATAGGCCAAAACTTTAAAGTTAAAACAAAATTCAAGACAGAAACGAAATTAAAACAAAACTACCGAAAACTAAACCTCCTAAGCCTAAAATCAAAAAACGACAGAAACAAAATTTAAAAGACCAAACAAACTAAAAAAGAAAATTCGGCCCAATACCCACAAAAATCAGCACCAGATAAAGATGGAAATGCTATAGGGAATTTGCGTCCCAGCTGTTGTCCACATTAACCCCATCTTGAAACTCACAAAGAGTGTTGGAGAAGTTATCAACACCACATTTAATGGTTTTCATCATTTCCAAAAAGAAACCCCCAGATTTCACAGTTTCTTTTCGAAAACTTTCAAAACTTTTCAGTAGAGGAAAACTCCCAAACACCATCAGTACCTCTCAAAAAAAACCGTTCATCTTCGTCTTCAAACATCTTCGCCTTGTTGCCTCTTATTCCTTTTCCGTTCGCCTGCGATCTTCCATCACTGCCGATTCAACACCAGTCGAAACCCTTCCTGGCAAATAAGTACTTTCCCTCCTCTTTAAGCCTTCTGAGGCAATTTTATGCGCAACCTCATCTGTTTCCCTATTTAAAACAGAAAAACACAATTTCTGAACTGCAAAGCCATTTCCTTCGAATCTTTTATATATGCCGCAATTTCCGATCTGTCTTCCTCCTTTCCTTGCAGTTTCCTGATCACTGTCCTGGCATCTCCCTCTATTTCCACCTCCCGTAGCCCAAGTTGGAGTCCCAGTTCGATGGCCTGATAACATGCTAACGCCTCGGCAGCAAATGCAGACGATATACTCTTATTCATAATGGACTTTGAACACAAAACTTCTGCTCTTTCATTTCTAATCACTAACCCAGAGCACGATTCGTTTCTTTGTCTGTCAAAAGCTGCATCAAAGTTAATCCGCAAGCACATCCCGTCCGGAGCTTTCCAAATGCTTGTGTATGCGCTTCTACCAGGTAAGATCTGCTTTACCCCATCAAGCTCCCTTAAGTAGTTTGAAACGAACTCTGCAATTTGGATCCCTATTTTTATTTCATTCTCATGAATGAGTTTGTTCCTGAAAGTCCAAATCCCCCATAATACACATACAAATTTTCTGCACTTGCTCAGCGAGTTTACTTCAAAAAAATTTCGTAACCATTCATTAAACTTCATGTTTTCTTCTGAAACAGGCCCACCAATATCTAAGCTTTCCCATGTTTCCTTTGTAATAGGACAGTTCCTGAATAAATGCTCCATCGTCTCCGCTTCTATATGGCATCTGCGGCAGTTGACAGCTCCCATTAACCTTCTGTAATATAAATTACTATAGTTAGGCAAATAGTTACAAGAGCTTCGCCAAACTGTAATTTTAATTTTAGCTGGTAGATCTAGGTTCCACAAGCGTTTGTAAAATTTGTTGAAATTGTCCTATATTTGAGTCTGTCCATTTTGTGCAAGAAGTCAATGTCCACTTCGAACTGAGAACTCCCCAGTTGGTTCTTCTCGCCAAATAACAAGGTCTTCATGTGGAGTCCTGGACAACGGAATACATAAGATATTCTCAGCATCTCTTTCAGTAAAGGTATTACGTACCAAGTCTTCATTCCATTTCCTTGTGTTCGATTCTAACAGATCTGCAACTTTTTCTAGACTTGAAATCATGCTTGAGTTCTGACCACTGATCACTTCATTTCCAAGGATCCATTTGTCATCCTAAATAGAGACATTCTTTCCATCTCCAATCCTCCAGCCCATCCCTTGCAACAGAAGGCCCTTTGCCACCCACAAGCTCTTCCAGGTAAGAGAAGGTAAGTTACCCAAGGCAAATTTGAGGAAATCTGAGTCTTTGTAATATTTTGCCTTCAAAGTTCGCGCTAGTAATGAATTAAGGTTTCGCAATAAATGCCAACCCTGTTTGGCAAGCAAAGCAACATTAAACGAATTTAAATCACGAAAACCCATTCCACCTACTTCCTTAGACACACTCAGCTCTTTCCAAGTACACTAATGCATTCCTCTCTTTCCATTGCTTATGTTCCACCAAAATGAACTCATTATATTTTCTAATTTTGAACACAAAGATTTTGGCAAAAGAAAACAAGATATCGCGTATGTAGGAATAGCTTGCAAAACAGCTTTTATAAAAACTTCCTTATCTCCTTGTGAGATATGCTTGGTACTCCAGTTGTTAATTCTCTGTTTTATCCTATCTTTTAAAACTTGGAAAGCCAATTTTCTTTTACGTCCCACCATGTTTGGAAGGCCTAAATATCTATTGGGATCATTCGAACATCGAACCCCAAGAACCTGAACCACCAAATTCCTATCCTGGTCAGTTACATTCAGGCTGAAGAAAACCGTCGATTTTTCAAAATCAACACACTGCCCCGAACATGCTTCATATTCCGAGAGAATATCTTTGAATACGTTAACTCCTCTATTCAAAACTTCCCCAAAAAGGATGCAGTCATCTGCAAACATAAGATGAGTAATTGTTGGAGAACCTCTACATACTTTTGCGCCACTGATCTCTTTCCCTTGACAAGTCAATCTCATTAGCGCTGATAATCATTCTCCACAAAACAAAAACAGATAGGGACTTAATGGATCTCCTTGACGTAAACCCCTCGTGGACCTAAAACTCGAGCCCTCTTTCCCGTTAATTAAAATGGAGTACCGGACAGAATTAAGGCAGCGTTTAATGAGTTCAATAAAATTTTCTTTAAAACCCAACTTGTACATTACTCCTTCTATAAAAGGCCATTCCACTCGATCATAGGCCTTGCTCATGTCAAGCTTTAACGCCATAAGACCTTTCCTCCCTGATCTTTTGTTCTTGAGAGAATGAAGTACCTCGTAAGCTAGCAACACATTGTCAATAATGAGTCTTCCAGGAACAAATGCTCTTTTAGAATCGTCAATACATACTTTCAATACCTTTTTTAACCGATTAGCGACAGACTTTGTAATGATTTTATATATCACTGTACATAGGCTTATAGGACGAAAATTCTTCAGATTTGTGGGAGATGTAGTTTTCGGGATCAGCACCACCATTGTTCTATTGATCTCATCTAGCGAAATCCCATTATTCAGCACCTCCAAGCAAAAATCGCTGGTGTCCTTGCCTAAAATATGCCAAAATTTTTGATAAAAGATCGCCGGAAAACCATCAAAACCAGCAGCCTTTGTCGGTCCTATTCCTTTCAGTGCCTCAATAATCTCTGTCTCCGTGAAAGGTGTCAGCAATTCTTAATTCATACTTTCTGATATGCAAGGTTGTACTCTTGATAAAATGTGTGTTACATCACCAACTCCCCTTGATTCAAATAAATCAGTGAAATATTTTCGTGCAATCTCCTCAATCTCTTTCTCATTTGTCGCAACAGACCCATCAGTTCTTTATAATCCCCTGATTCGGTTAATACGCCTTCTTTGTGAGGCACTCTTATGAAAGAAAGAAGTGTTCTTATCCCCCATTTGTAACCAATTAACTCTTGCACGTTGTTCCTAGTATCTTTCCTCCTTGTCCATTTCCATATTTAAGTGAAGTTTCACCTCCAAGATTTTCGCTAGCGTTTCTTCCGAGATCTCTTCATCTTTCAATTATTCAATTCTTCTATTTAACCTTTGTATTTTACCCTTGCGTTTGAACTGTAATTTTTTCCCCCAAGCTTTCAATCTAGTTGCCAGGCATCTCATACGATTCAAATATGGTCCAGAGCTTTCCTCCCAAAGCTTCCGTATTTCTTCGCCACACATTTCCTCAAGGACCCACCATAATTCAAAATGAAAGCGACTAGATATTCTTCCTTTCCTTTCTACCTCCGTTTCTATAAGCAAAAGACAATGATCTGAAAAAGAATGTGGGAGATGACTTAGCGAATAGATTGGAAAATTTTGAAGCCAATAATTCGTCGCAACCCCTCTATCAATTCTTTCCCTAATATTCCGCTCCAGAATTCGTCCTCTCTCCCAAATGAACCAGGTACCCGAAAAACCGATATCACATAACAAACAATCCTCCAATGTTCTACGAAAAGCCTCCATCCTAGCCTCCTCACTTGGATTCCCTCCTTTTTCTCATGAGCAAAAAGGATATCATTAAAATCACCTCCAACCAGCCAAGGTAACCTGTTGTTCCCCCCCAACTGTCTAAGTAGATCCCATGGGACTCCCGTAAAAACCCGTGAACCTCCATTGAGGGTTTTCTTCTTCTTGAATCTCTACATCAATGTGATTTTTTGAAAAACTCTTCAAGTTGACTAACTAGCCTCCATTCCATCCTAAGCTTAACCCTCCATGAGAACCTTCAGCCGCCACATCAATACAATTGAAAAAACCACATCGTCTCCTAACTCTTTCCAATCTATTAGCATTCAATTTTATCTCCATGAAGAAGACAATATGGGGATGATAAAATTTCAACATGTGTTGAAGTATTCTAACTGCTCGCGGACTCCCCAATCCACGAACATTCTAGCAAAGAATCTTCATTGCACCCGGTCGGTTTGCCCCGAGGCAGCCGCCGATACTTGATAATTGTGGCCAAAAGGCCCCACACCAACCTCCACTGAATCTTGTTCCTTAGAAACGTTGAAAGTTAAAGAATCAGATCGTTGTCTTTTATTTCCCTCTTCATTACTGATTGGATCGTCCTCTAAGTCACATTCCATATTTGACAACTCCATTTCATTTGTTTTCCCCTTACTCACCGAAACATTTCTGATAACTTTGTTAATCTGCATTGATCCTATCATTTGACCCGCCCTATTTTCCACCCTTTTTCCCACTACATGACAAAATTGCTTCCCTTCCTGATTAACATGCGACTCATCCATAGATTTGTATCCCTCCAGATTTATCCCCAGACTACGTTGCTCTCCTATCCAAGCCTCTCCAACAGGACGATGTCTCCCCCATCTCTTAACCATATGCTATTTGCCGTGGAGGCCCTTCTCGACGATGCCCTCAGTGAGAAGTCCCATCCAAACTCTACCTCCCGTATTCCAATTCGTAATCTAACCGTGCAAAAACTCTCACCATGTCCCAAACATCCACATAAAAAACAAAATAATGTTAATTTTTCATTCCTAGATTTTGCATATGAGAACTTTGTTTCAGAGATCATCATTTTTTTCCTTCTCTTCAAAGGCTTTCGGACATCCAACTGCACACGAATACGCATAAAGTTCCTGTATCCATTAATAATATGCTTCGTATCATATTCTAAAAATTTACCTAGAAAGTTTCCAAACTGAACTGCCATTGTCTCCCTAAAAAAATCCTGAGGTTAAATCATGAATTTGGACCCACCAATCAGCACACACGATCGGGATAGACATCGGATCTTCATTCTCCTGTACTCATTTGAAAATTAAAAGATGATTATTAAAAGTCCAAGGAGCCCCTGTGATCACCCGAGTAATATCTATTTCATTGAAAAATTTAAACAGAAACCGTCTTTCTCCCAGATCTGAAATTTGCACTCCTTCCAGGGAATGCCAAATGTTTACCAAAGTATTCCTCATGATTGGAAAGTGAACCACACTGGCTGTAAGAAAACATCCCACCAAACATAAATTATTCGCAGAAAGTTGTTCTTCAATTTCCTCTGGCAATGAAAACGCGTCATCTTCCCCCTCTTCCAAATTTAGATCTTCAATACCCCTTTCCATTACTTAATAAGACAGAACCTTTCCCACACCACAAAAACTGTAATCAGAGATTCACAAGCAAGGACGAATAAATATTTTGAAAAAACTAGGAAAACCCTAAAAACCTAAAACATGCCAAGAGCGGCAGAGAGAAAACGTGCCAAAGACGGCAGACGTCACAACCCAATTATCTAAGTGAACATCATTATTAATTTTCTTTAATTACTCACTTTCAAAATTGTCAAAAATAAAATTGTTTTGATTTTTTTCGAGAGCAATTAAATTACTTAATATTGAATTTGAGAAGTTCATTAAGAGTAGTGGCAGAGCCAAGGGGGTAAATAGGGGCCCTGACCCCTCCTAAAATGAATTTTTTTTTAATTTGGACCCTTTATAATTTATAAAATTTTAAATTAATAATGGTAAAATTACATTTTGTCCTCCCAAAACTAAGTTCACATGGGTTAAAAATTAAAGTAAAATTTTAATTTATCTTATTTTTTATTGGTATGATAATAAATTGAACTCTTAAAATTTATATTTTTTAATTTGATCTTGATTTAAAAAAATCAGGATAAAGTGTTAAATTTTATTTTTATAATTTATTAGATTTTTAAAAAAATGGTCAAGTTTTTTAGAATTAGGATTAACTTTATAGAATGTATAAATATTAAAGGCTAAATTTATTATTATACCAATCAAAAGTAGAATAAATTGACAAAAAAAGTAAACGTCATTACTACTTTTTTTTAATTACTCAATTTCAAAATTATCAAAAACTAAATTATTTTAATTTTTTTCGGATTACTTAATATCAAATTTGAGAAGTCCTTTTCAAGATCCTACAGAGCTTTAGGTGCGAAGATAAAAGATGGTATGAAATATATGATGTAATGCTATTTATATAAAAATTCATTAGATATGTCAACGTGACATAATTTTAACTGTTTTCATTCAATTGAAAGTTTGAAACCCAAACTTATTTGGGGGCAAAAGAAGACCCCTTGGGAAGGAAAGTTTTGCAGTAAAGTACCCTAAATGTCTCTGTATTAAATAAGTAAATTTATTACTTGTTTGATTATTCCGTTAAGTACAAAATAAATAAAAATTTTAATAAAAAAATCAATTTTCTTCTTTAATTTAATACATAAAATTTAAATTATTTAATTTTTAAATAAAAAATAAAATATAATTTAACTCTTATTATTATTATGCTTTTACTGAAGTTTTGCCAATGAAGCCACACACAATCAGCCTAAATGAAGCAACACCAATTGGGATGTTTCTAGTTATGATTTTTTCTGCCACCTTCGTTTGTCAACTTGGACCGACCAATAATACCCCCAACATTACTTTTATTTAAGAGTCCTACCAAATCCCAAAGACATTCATCAATAGAAAATAAATCATAGCCGCAAAGTCCAAACCATAATATAGTGAATTTGGGAATGATGGGTTTTTGGACTTACAAAAGCATTGAACCGTTCCAAATGGGTGAAAGACTCAATCGGTCACTTTTGGCAAATTTTTTTGCACGTCAAGAGTCAATCAAAAACTACAAGTTTGATCCCATAACTTCTTCAACTACTCATACACAAGTTGGAATATTAATTTTAAAGTGTAAATTTATATTTTGATCATTTACTTTTAAAAATTACAAAATTATAATTAAATTATTTGAAATTTTTTATTTAAGTCATTAATTTCATCGAAATTTTTTACTTAAGTCACTGAATTATTTTTAAATAATTAAATAAAGATTAATAAAAATAAAAATTATTAAAAATCATAAATTAGTACAACAATCATTTTTTTCTCGGTTTTTTTATTGGTTTTGAGAGGTTCATTTAGATATAGATTTAATTTTTTTATTAATTTCTTTTTCAATTGGTTCCATTGATTAGTACAATTCCAACAATACTATTTGTTATTTGTATTCTATTTTATAATTTACCCGAATTTGTAGTTGTAAATATAGATATATTAAGTGAAACTAGACTTGGTCAAATATTTTTTAAATAGTGTGTGTATGTACTAAGTGATCTACCCCCCTTAAGTGGGAAACTTAGGGATAGGTTAGTTGGTCGGTTTGGGCATTTTATTTTGTCAAAGGTAGTGGAGACTGGGACGGCCACAATTGCTTAGCTTTATTGGCCACGCCCACACACAATTTGCACCACAATTTCTTCCAAGTTTTGAATTAATCAACGTTTTTATTTTTATACACGAGAGAAAATTTTATAGGATAATATAATTTTTGGCCTTGAACTTAGTAATTAGATTCACTTTGATATATGAACTTCACATCTAGATTCAATTTGGTTCCTGAACTTGAATTCCGTCAATATTTAATGATATAACCAGTGTTCTTTAAACATGACTGGATTGATCAGTTGGACTGAAAAACGACTGGTATATTAGTCAAAACAAAGGGGTTGAATTAGTTGAATTGAGAATTGCTCAAAACCAGTATAAATAAAAAATCGGGACAAAAACTAGTAGTTGAATAAGTTGAATCAACTTAATAATTTTATTTTTAATTTTTTTAAAAATTAATTAATTAATTAATTAATTATTATTGGTCTAGTAGTTGAAGTAGCCAAACTGTTTGAAACAAAAATTAATGGTCTAACTGGTTCAACCACTAGTCCAATTATTAGAACACTGTATGTGACACTCTAAGGTTGTACCACTTTATCATCTGAAAATTCATATAAATTTTTTAATTTTCAAGTTATGATGTGGCACAATTTTAGAGTGTCATATCATCAAACTTTTTATGTATTTCGAATTTAAAAACCAAAATGAATCTAGTTATCAAATTTAAAATAAATAAAATTAAAATTAAAAATTATATTTTCCTTTATGCTTTAAACAAAAATTCAAGTTGGAATCCTAAAATTGATTACGACATAAATCATAAAACCTACAAAAACAAATATTTTTACTATATTTGACACATTCCTTAATAATTTCTTTTAGATGATTGGTTGCATAAAATAGTAAAAAGAAAAGAACATGAAAAAGAAAAAAGAAAAATTGAAATAAAACAAATCATTTTTGTAGTGCGTGATATTGCTGGTTTTTGACAAAGATGTTTCAATTATCATGATTGGAAAGATAGTTATACTTCAACTGACAACCATTAAAAATATTAAAATAAATAGCAATACCTTAACTGATAACCATTAAAAAGATTATAATAAATAATTACTTTTAATAATAAATAACAAATATGGGGAAAATATTAGTTTATTTTTACAGGTACCTGTACTAAAAAAGTCTTCTCATCTTATTATAAATACATTGTGATTTAAATAATTATAATAACCAAGCATTAAAATATGATTCAACCCATAATTGAAATATATCATAATACACAACTATAACGGAAACCTAAATTAAAATAAAATCTAGAAGGAATTCATGTAAATGATTTACACATATTAAGATTCGAATATGATCAACCAAAAAAAGACTCGGATACGAAATTTCAAATTTTCTTGAAACTCGTTATTATCATTAAAAATGAAACAATTGTTTTATAGTCCTTTTAAAAATTATAAAATTATAAATTAGTATGGTGATAAAATTATATTTTAGCCCTCTAAATATTTATAATATACTTATCCACCCTAATTGGGATTTGGATAAGATATATATTGTTTGTGATCTAAGTCTGTGAATTTGCCATCCCCAACACGTCAACGATTTTAGTTCTAATGCTAACCAATGGCATAAGTAATTTCTAAAATAAATTATCAGCAAAGGAATTAAATATTGCACTTATATTACCATCAAGTCCTTTTGGCAAGTTGCTAACCTAAAAAAAAGGAAGGTGACCTATCCATGACAAAAACAGCAATTACTTTTGCTCCTTATATTTCTAATTTATATATGCATTTATAATTATAATTATAATTAGTCAAAAAATCTAATATCATTAAATCACCTTCTTTAATGGATTAATTTCTTAAAAAACAACAATAAAAAAGTTCATATGAAAAAATATATATCTTAATTGAATTTGATCAATTTCCTCGTATAAAAAATTATTAATTTTCTTTATCTTTTACATATGATATATATATATATATATATATATATGTTTATAAATAAATAAAATGGTTAATATACCATTTGGTATCTGAGTTTAGCTTTAATATTCAAATTGGTACCTAGACCAAATGTCATTATGTGGCCTAATGAATACTTGACATGTGTACTCCAATAAAAAAATTTGAGACAAAAAGAAAATAAAGCTCAAGTATCATATTGAACATTGAAGCCAAATACAAGTACTTAATTAAAACAAAAGAAAACTCAAGCACCAAATTAGGACAAAAATAATTTTAAGTACCAAATTGAACATTAAAACTAAACTCATGTATCAAATAATATATAAACCTTAAATAAAATAATAATGCAAACAGTGGGTAGAATTAGATTATATTTTGCTCTATTTACTCAAAAAAAAAAGCAAATTAGACAATTGTATACTAGATCAAAGAACAAATTAATCTTTTCTGTTAAAATTTTTATTCAATTTCATGATTAAAAACTAGCGTAGACGAAATAATTAGAAAATTACATATATTATGTTACATATAACTCATACCAACATCTACAAACCTATTTTCAACAATAAAAATAGATAAAATTAAAAAAAAAATTCTAAAATGTATCCTTTCATTGTACTTCTACCTGCAAATGCCGCATGTAATAAGAAACTATTAATAAATGGAAAAATATTCAAATAACCTTCTGTTTATAACTTCCTACTAACGCCAAAAAGTGTATAAAATCCTCCTTATCGTATAACTTTCCATTATTTCCTCTGTTCATCAAATTTCAAAACACCCCCCAAATCTCTGTTTTTTTTTTTTTTTTTTTGTACCATGGTTTCCTCTTCTTCTTCTTCCTCGAGCAAAACCATGAAGAAAAAACCTACGGGGCTAGTCGATACGGCGTCGTGGTACTGTTCCGTAACCTTATTGGCCTTAATATTGATAGGGTCAATCAGGGCAAATTCCATATCAGATGAACCAGTGAGAGGTAGCCAGCTCCGGAACCGACCCTGCGATGAAATCTATGTCGTTGGCGAAGGTGAAACCCTTCACTCCATCAGCGACAAGTGTGGCGATCCGTTTATCGTCGAACGGAACCCGCATATCCATGACCCTGACGATGTTTTCCCTGGCCTTGTTATCAAGATCATCGCTTCAACTGATAGGAAATTATAGAGGTAGCTGCTTATACACATGATACACAGAGAAAATTTTAATACTGTATACTGGGTTTTGGTCTTCTTTTGTTTCTTAGTGAAAAGTCTTTGTAATAAGTTGAAGCCTGTATATTGGGGCCTTTGATATAGGATCATATCATATCATATCATATATATGCATGGAGATTGGTTTCTTCTCCAGAGAGATTTCAGCTCTTCTGTAAATAGCTCTTTTATCAGTATATGGCATAATGCTAGATTGGGTTCACACCGGTAAATAAACTGGTTAAACTATCCGTTTTCATTTCAGCCGATGGATAAAAACTCATAAAAAAAATTTATAATTCCGGATCAATTAATTTTTTATCCCGATTTAACCTGTTCTGAAATGTTCATTTAGAAATTAGTTTTGATCTTTGTCCTTCATGATTAATTAAGAAAAAGACTATTGAGAATGGAGAAAATTATCATGATATATCGAAATCCTAGTAGATCAAGTAAAAGTATCATGAAGGTTATCATACTAAAAGTTAGATTGTATTTCATCTTCTCTACTCAAAAAATGGATGAACTATTTATTATAAATTAGATCAAAGAGTAAACTAGTCTATTTATTAAAAAAATTATTCATTTTTAGTTCTTCCATTAGCCACACTAGTTTTTAATTGTAGATATGGGTGAAATTTTAATAGAAATGATCAATTCACTCTTTAATCTAATGTATAGAGACTAATTTAATCTATTTTTTTTAGTAAAAGAGACAAAACTTAATATTAACTCCTAATATAAAGACATCCATAATACTTTTACACTCTTTATCATTATATGGCGTAATACTAATTCAGGCTCTCTTATTTTTAAAAAATTAGATTGATGATTAAATTAATTATATTTCGATTTTTATTTCAATCGATTCACCGTTAATTTAACAAAAACTAAAAATTTATAAAATCAGATTAATCAAATTTTTAATCCAATTCAATCATCCAGGTCCAAACAGACACTGTCTTGTTGCGATGATTAATTAAGAGGAAAGGTCGTTTGAGAATGGAGAAAATTATTATAATATATCTCTGATCTTAGGCTAAATTTGTTTGTAGGTGATAAAATGTAGAGTTTAGGCTGCGAATTCAAACTTCCTATATGCTTTTTAAAGTACACGTGGGTTCATTTTTCTCATCCATACGAGAGTTGTTGGTGTCACTTTTATATATCAATTTAGTTCTTAAATTATAAAAAAGAAAATATTATTTAAAAATTTATCTCTTATATTAATTAAATATTTAAATTGAATCCAATTTTGTAGACACTGTTCACATATGATTCAAATCTTTAAAACCAATCATATGGCTTAATTTTTATAAAAGTATTCAATAATTTTAAAACTGCATAAGTATGAATTTCTCAAATATTGTATATTAAGTTTCAAATTATATTTTTATTAATTTCTTTTTTTTCAAGCAATGTATGATTCAGTTGTTACATGTTTTACTCTAAATACATCATAATTTATCTAATTTTTATTACAAATTGAGTTGAAATTCGAAAAAAAGTTATTATTTAAATACTTTTATAAACATTAGGCACTTATATGATTATTTTGAAAGGTTTGATTTCTATGTAAATAACTTTTGAAAGTTTGAATCATATTTAAATCTAAAATATGAAGATGTTCGCTTTTTCGATTTAAAGCATATATGATTTTTTTATATAATTTTTATAGATACGTAATTTAATTTTTTTTAGTGATTTGAAATAGAGTGATGTTGCATAATGCATACATATTTAAAAAAGGAGACGAATTTTGGATTAAACTGTTTTTAATTTTTAATATTTTAAAAAGTCATTGATTGACTAGACTCATGTCACCTTACTAATGATCTTTCTCGAACAAGTGTGGAATTGTGTTGAAAAACAGAAGAAGTGTGGAATCGAGACATTTTAAGACTTTTTTACGTGTGAGATAAATATAAAATATTTAAAATAAGTGGATAATTAATGTGAAAAAAAAAGTTAGTAAATTATTAATTCCTCAATGATATAGGCAAGTATTAGTTATCAATTCAAGTTCTTGCATGCCATCTATTAAAAAATAAATCTTTTTAGGTGTAATTTTTACTATTAATTTTTTAGGTTTAGTAAATGTTCGGGTTGAGACTAAAATTTCAAATTTTGAAAAATTATAATGACTAAAATTAACCAATTCAAAAAGTATAGAAATTAAAATTAATCAAAATTAAACTATACTTTTTAATTTTAGTCATTATAATTTTAATTAATCAAAATTAATTACAACTTTCATAAAACATAAAGATTGATAGCAGAATTTAACCTTCTTTTCTTGACAATGTTTCAAAAATTTATTTTTTAATTGAGTAAGAATAGCAAAATATTTATTTATAAGTCAAATATTTATCAATATAATAAATAGGTTATCACATTCGAATTATATCCTCAAACTATCAATAGTATATTAATGAGATTCTTTCATTTTAAAATCTCAGATTTTATGTGGCATAATTTAAAATAAAAATGATTTTGCATAAGATTTAAAATTATGTCATATAAAATCTAACATCTTATTTAACAATTAAATTAACAATTTTAGAAACAACACTTTATTGAGGGCAAAGCTCCCATAAATACCAAAAAAAATAAAAAATTACCGGAATATACCACTTTCAAAAAAATTTACCGGAATGTACCAGTTTCCCCAAAAAACGCGCTGACGTGGCCGCGCGTTTTTGCTGAGGTGGCCAAAAGCGCGCCCTCTGGGACGCGCTTTAGTCATTTTTCCCCAAAAAACGCGCTGACGTGGCCGCGTTTTTGGGGCAACCTTCCCGTCCACTTGCGATGTGAAAAATGAATTGAGTTTTGGCCAGTAGTCTTCGGCAAAATAATTTTGAGGAGACGTTTCTGAACAAACAGTGGCAAAAAACGCGGCCACGTGGACGCTCTTTTGCTACAGTGGTCTCCGACAAAACTATTTTGAGGAGACGTTTATGAACAAACAATGGCCAAAAACACTTCCAGCAGGGTGCACTGTGAGCAGGAGTACCGAAAAGCGCTCCCACGTGGACGCTCTTTTGCTACAGTGGTCTCCGGCAAAATTATTTTGAGAAGACGTTTCTGAACAAACAGTGGCCAAAAACGCTTCCAGCAGGGTGCACTGTGAGCAGGAGTACTGAAAAGCGCTCCTACGTGGACACTCTTTTGCTATAGTGGTCTCAGGCAAACTTAGGCTATAAATCAGGCAAATTTCATTCTCAGGTTGCAGAAGGCAAATTCAGGCAAAAGAAAAAAAATTGAAAATGAGTGGACGTATTAATGCTGTTATTTACTACGATGGTGAAGTTCGTGACACCGAAAATGGTGTTGTTTTCTTATCGGAGAACACAGCGCGATTGAGTTTTAATCGAAACGTTGATTTGGTAGAACTTCGCAAAAGAATTAGGCGTAAAATATTCGGAACAACGCTAATGAAAGTTCAGTCTATTAAGTATAGATTTTGCGCTTCGGTTGATCCGGTGAGATATGACTCATTCGACATCAAAGGTCCTCGGAGCCTTGAGGCAATGGTGGAGACTCATCTTGGCAGTGGTTCACCCTATATCGAGGTATATGTAGAATTTTCATCTCCAAGTGATCTTTTTGCGACCTCAACATCTAGTATCGTTCGAGGGGAATACACGACCTCAAGCCGACACTCTGTAAGTGGGAGGCAAAACACAGAAGTGCCCGTGTGCGGTGGTAGTATGGAAAACAGAAGTGCCCGTGTAGGAGCTGTTGCTGGGCCCGGTGACTGTGTAGGCACTGTTGCTGGCCCCGTCTCATCACCCCTTCTCCTTGGATGTAAAGGGGCCCGACGTTCCCTTCGCTCGCGAATTTGCCGTCGCCTCTCTTCATCCGACAACAGATACGGCTTGCCATGGATTCTAAACCATGGCATGTACTCCGGCACGCACGCTAACTCAGGAACGATGATCGGTTCCCGGTTAGGTAAAAAGTCATACCGGTTCTCCCACGTCTCGATATGACCTGACCAAAATCTTGGCCAATCCGTGTGCGACTGCCGTAAGTCCACTTTGTGCTCATCATCGAGCACCTCAGGTGGTACGGGAATCGGTTGCCGGAATCCAAATTGCCGCAGCACCCGATCTGACTGGTGCATCTCCACGGTCGCGTAGGTGATTATTGGGACCTTAACGTGCCAACTGTTCGGATTTTGGAAGAACTCCTCCGAAATTACAGCCCGAATTTCGGGATCCTCGTACGGTGTCCATTGAAACTATATTAACATTACCAAAATATTAGTTATATACATAATACTAGACACTACATACGAAATACTAAATTATAATAACGAAATTCGAAACTTACTTGTGATTCCGACCGTTGTTCCAATAGGAGCCGTATATCCTCAAGCGAGTTAGGTATTCCAACATGACTCGTCGGATGGGACCACCTAATTAAATAAACTTTTAGCATGCAATTATACTATAAATCTACGAAATAATTGTAAAATATAATATTAAATTTACCTCGTTATCAGTGGGAATGAATATGGCTGGTCGAGTCGAGGACGTAAAAATGGAAATCGAAACCATGCCCATGACTGCAGTAGTGATAGGCAACCTCCGATTTTTACTTTACTCAGCCGCGTCGCCCCGCACATCTCACGGTACAACCTCGATAGCACGGCAGACCCCCAACTCAATTCATCGGCTGCTCTGAAATCAACAAGTTTCAGGAGCCATCTCAGGTGGACGAGGTTTCTAGAGAGGTCCGGCATCAGATAGCCTCCAATTATCTGAAGAATGTATGCCCGAGCATACCGTATTCTTTCTTTTTCGGTCGAACCCTCGTTCGGATGCGGGAATGCGTCTCGTAACCAGGCCATATCGATCCGAGCTCCTTGAATTCTATCCGGAATGGCACCCAGAAGCTCGTAGCATACAGCCATCCAATCGATAGATGTTGCCGACCCGGTGACTACCGACCCGTCCACCGGTAATCCCAACTGCAACTGCACATCTTCTAGGGTGATGGTACACTCTCCGCATGGCAGATGAAAAGTGTGCGTCTCGGGTCTCCACCTCTCTATCAACGCGCTGATCAAAGGCGGCTCCAACTTGAACCCCCGGCCTACCGTGGCCACGTGCCAAAAACCCGCTTCCCGCATGTAATTCTCGATCAACGGCGATGGGGGACCAGGCATGTTGCGAATATAACATTCCAACACCCGATCTACAGACTGTTTCAAAAATTATAAAATTCAAAATTAATTCACATTGCATAATTAAAAAAAATTTAACAATATTGCAAAATTAACATTAAAACTTACCATTTTCATTTGCTCGACGGCAATGTGCTTCTCGCCTAGGCGAAGTAATTCCCCGGCCATTGTAATCCGATAGAAAATTTTAAAATTTTCCAAAAAATAGATATATTAAAAAATTATAATGGGCTTTTTCGTAAATACTAAAGGACTATTTTGAAATTTGAGCGTAAATTTCAAGGACTTTGAGAGAAAATTGAGAGAAAATTGAGAGCAAATTGAGAGAAAATTGAGAGAAAATTGAGAAAGGATTGGAATGTGAAGAAAATAAAGGGCTGGGGGGTTTTTATACTTTTTTTTTACCATTGGGGGGGCCAACGGTCAAAAAAAATTTGACCGTTGGGGCTAAAGCGCGCCCTCTAGGCCGCGCTTTAGCCATTTTTCCCCAAAAAACGCGCTGACGTAGACGCGTTTTTGGGGAAACTGGTACATTCCGGTAAATTTTTTTGAAAGTGGTATATTCCGGTAATTTTTTTTTTTTAGTATTTATGGGAGCTTTGCCGCTTTATTAATATAATAATGATAGTTTGAGGATAAAATTAAATTATTTTAAAGTTTAAAAACTAATTTAGAATAAGAAGCGTGCTTTGGGGATGTCATGTATGTGGCGCAAATGAATTAGGAACCAGTAATCACCATGTGTCAAATGTTTTTCTCAATCATTGAGTTTTAGAGAAGATGATTGGTTTGACTCAAACATATCTTCTCACAATTCCATTTTAAAATTTCATTTATTTATTTAGAATAAATTACGCTCAATGTTACTAAATTATTAGTAAATTTATATTTTGATTACTTAACTTTAAAAAATTACAAAATGGTCACTGAATTATTTGAAAGTTTTATTTTTTTGTACAAATTTAAAAATTTTTATTTAAATCATTAGACTGTTAAAATAGTTGCTATATGGCATTTTCAGTTTGCAATGCCTACACCAATCAAAAGCTTTTTTCCCCATTCTCTTTTACAATTCAATTTTTATATTATGAAACAATTTTGAATGTCATGAATTTGTGAACCAAAATCTAAATAGTTTTCTTCCTCGATCTCCGACACTGACCATTAGATCGGCTTGAATGTAATGTATGTTTTTATACTCATCGATGGGTATTGATTCACCATATCCATCGCTGAATCGTCATTTGGAGTTCGCTAGCTATACTTAAAAAATAAATTAACAATTCGGTGATTTAAATAAAAACTTTTAAATAGTTTAATAACTTAAATGAAAACAGTCGAATAGTTCAAAGACCATTTATAACTTTTTAAAAATTAAATGACTAAAACATAAATTTATTAATAATTTAATAATGTTACTTACCCATTTATTTATCCAAATATATTCTCAATAAATACTCTACTTTTATATTGTCTTTTTCTCAGCAAAAACGTGAAGGATCATGTGTATAATTTTAGAATATTGATAGAGTTTGTTGGCCCATTTTATATTTCTTTCTTATCCATTTTAAATGAATAAAGCATTTTTTATAACAAACACAGCAATTCAGAGAATGGGCAAAAGGATTACAAGTAAAATGGGCCAAAACTTTCTAGAAGATAATATCTAGAAAGGGTCAAAAATTCATAAAAAATGTTTATTAAATTAAATAATAAATTCCTTAGAACATCATGTTGATAATGTGAAAGATAATGTTTTATTTGAGTGGCTTATTTTCGAAGTTTTGTCTTTTGATATGTAAAGAATAACAAGATGTCTATTAATGTTTGAACAAACGAAATAATGACTGCTGAAGAACTTTATATATAAAGATATTTGAACTCGTGATCTTTAATATATAAAGATAATGAGTGCAAAGATGATATGTTAGGGTGGGTTTGGATGAGCGATTGAGTGCGATGCGGTGCGTTTAGCTTACTTTTTATCTCATGCTACAGTATCGCTATAGTATCTAATCTCACCGCCACCGCTGTTTTTACACTAACCGTAGCTAAATGCACCGCTCATCCAAACCCACCCTTAATTCAAGTGGTGCCATTTTTGAAATGTATACAATTCTTCGATTCCCATGATTTTGTCTATTTAAGCATCGAGAGGTACTTTTTTATTTTCTTCCAAGTAAGTGACAAAACCTTCAAAATGTGCTACTCACTATACTTAAAGAAGACTATAAATATAAAATAAATTATTAATATAAAAAATTTATATAATTTATATAATATTTTATACAAAGTAATAATTTGATCTCCTAATAAATTTTTATTACCAAAAAATCAAAATAATTTAATAAACCATTAAAAAATTTCATTTTATTGCTTAATTGTCCCTTAAAATGACGTAATTAACCCTCCAAATTCTTCCATTTGTTTTAATTGAAGCCTCACATTAATTTGGGGTTTAGGGGGACGACTTTTATCAAGGGTTATAGATGCATGCATATATAGAGCCATGCCCATATCTAACCTGCCAAAGTCATATAATTTATTAATTTTAACATAAATTAAGATTTTAAAGTAAAATAATCAATTAAATAAACTTCTTATAATTAGACCTGATCATGGGTCAGGCAACCTGTTTAAATTCGAAGGTCTGTCCGAAAAATAAGAAAGTTTAGGTAAAAATATAGACTCGAAAAATAAGTCCGGATAAAAAAAAAACCAATTTTCTAAATAAGTTGGGCCTCAAGTAGGATTTTTTCGGCCTGACCCGACCCAACTTGAATAAGCTATTTTGCTTATTTTCACTGCTATTTTGTTGTTGTTTTACTACCATTTCGTTATTATATTGTTACTATTTTGTTGTTATTGTTTGGATATTATATAATTATTGTTTTATTATTAAATTTGCTACATTTTAGAGGCATTTGCTTGCTCAGTTGCAAGTATCTTAGTATTAGTTAAGTATAAAGACTTTTTTTAATGTATTTTTAATTTATTGGAAAATATTTATTTTAATAATTTTTAGTGTATTTGATGTATTATATTTTTTAAATTTACTTTTATATAAAAACTTTAATACGGGTGGATCAAATCAGGTTCGAGTTTAATACTTTTAATCTGAGTTGAATTTGGGTAGAATTTTAAAGTCATTTTTTAGGCACGAATCTAGCCAGAGCTATAATTAAATCTACTTGTAAGCATATATTTAACCACATATTTCTATTAATACAAAAGACTAACTTCAATATATGATTAAATATAAATATCAATTTTAATAGAGAAGTAATTAGTTATGGTTATTGCTAATCATCGCTAACTATTACTATGCGAAGGGATAACCAAAATAATCTACGATGATTCAACAATTAAAAAAAAATTAATGGTAAATACGAGTGAATTTGAATAAAAATTAAAATTAACATTTTAAGTTGAGTGAGATTTAGATCAATATGAAATACACTAATATCATATATAAGCTCCGCGAAATCTAATTCATCTCATAACATCTATAAATAAATATTAAAATTCATTTTATTATTTATATCTAACTAATTATAAATATATTAAAAACAAAGAAGTTAATTGAGTCTTAGTTCGATTGGCATGACTATTGTTGCCAATGTAAGAGGATGTGGGTTCAAGTGCGTTGAAGCGCATTATCTTTCTATGTATATGGGTTGGGGAGAGACTGAAGGTGAGCATGGGCCGGCCCGGGCCGGGCCTAGACAAAATTTTAGGCCCATTTTCTAGGCCCGAGCCCGGCCCGACCCAAAATATGGGCCTAAAAATTTGTCCAAGCCTGGCCCGAAAGAAAATTGATAAACCCGAACCCGAACCCGGCCCGGCCCGGCCCATATTTATTTTTTAGTTTTTTCATTAAATAAAAAATTTTAAAACAAATATTAAAATTAAAAAACAAATAAAAAATATGTAAATTTAAAAAGTATATTTGATTAAAAATAAAATATATATTTAGTATATAATTCGGGCCGGGCCGGGCTTGGGCCAAAAAGTTTTACCCGAGCCCGACCCATTTTTTAAACGGGCCTCGTTTTTTTTGCCCAAACCCATATTTCGAGCCTATATTTTTACCCGAACCCTCCAATTTTTCGGGCCGGGCCGGGTAGCCCAACCCATGCTCACCTCTAGGAGAGACTTTTGGGTAGTTTTAAATATTATGTAAAGGAAAAAAAATGATAAGTTTAATTTAAAGCTTTAATTATTTCCTTTTTTAAGATAAGTTTCATTAAACATGAATAGCATCTTAATTAAAAAAAATCATTAATAGCAATTTGGTATATTTATACTATAATTAATAATTTAATTGAATTTGTAGAACCAGTTAATCGAATTTCAATTCAATTGTGAAATTATTAAAAAAAGCTTATTAATTTTATAAAATAAAAAAATATTATTTTAAGATTATTTATATCTTTTTTATATTTTAATAAATCTAGAAAAAAATACATATTCAAAATTAAAATCATAATATTTTAACCAAAACATCATAAAATTTAATATATCAATTTTTACCATTCCAATCAAAATCACATTACATATTTATATCAATTTCTTTTATAAATTTATTATATAAAATTTTTCATCCACGTTCAAAATGTGTTATAATAGTCCTCCACACAGTACATAGTTGTAATACAATTTAGGCATAATTACTTATAACTTTTAGCCTTCGAACTTGCATTGTTTGTCAATTCATCCAAAATGAATGTAAAAATTAAAGTTTGTTAACTTTGCTAACATGACATTCTACGAGTATGCCACATAAGTAATTAATTTTAAAAATTTAAAAATATTTTTTTACAAATTTTATGATTTTTAAATAATTTATAATTTTTTGATTTCTTTTTAAAATTTTAAAATAAATTAATTCTTGACGTGCACGTGGCAACCCATGTGTATACCATATCAACCAAGTTAACTGACATTAACGTTTCTATTCATTTGTAGGTAATTTAACAAACAATGCAAATTTAAAGATTAAAAGAAAGATAAAATTAAATAAAAAACTAAAATATAATTTTTAAGTTTGTAAAACCAAATGAGTAATAATGCACTTTACAACTTCATTATCACTTGCTTACATGACTCACTTTGCGGTTGACCAAAGATACGCATCAAAATTCTTCCCTCATCTATTACCGGTCCTTCGCTTTGAAATGCTTACAATAATTATCTCTCAACTTTCAAAGACGAAAAACATTTTATACCTACTACTGTCAGAGCATTAGCCATACTATTTCATTGCCATTTAATAACTATGAAATAACACAGTTGATCAATACCACAGTCAATACTAATGACTAGATTCCGCAATATCTATGTCCATAATTTCTTTCCAACTTAACATCTACGTCTATAATTTTATTTTCTTTATAGAATTAAAATTAATTTTTATATTCATTTTATAAAGGTTATTCTTTTTAGATTTCTTCTCAACAACGACATCAATATTCAAATTTAATTTTTTTTCTCTAAAAATATAATATACATTATCAACGCAGATATCGTATTTTTATAAGGAGGAGTTTGATTCCCTTTAAAGTTTCTTGGCCCCATTCTATTAGCTGGCAATGGTGTAGAGCATGGCAGCTGCACCCCCAACCCCCCAAATTATTCAACCATTAATTAACTAACCCCATATGAAACAGGTGGTTTGAGTTTGATTTTGCAGTATGGATTTGGGATCGATGAGGTTTCTCAAAGCTTTGCTTCTCGCTGTTTTTGCTTTGCAACCCTACTGTTGCCTTGCTGAGACAGGTAAACTTTAACACAATTCTTTTTTATGTTATATAACTTACATTGTATGATTCATTATTTTGCAGCTCCAAATTACAGTTTCGTTCACGAATCAACAACAGCACCTCCGGTCTCATACCACGACTATATTGTGGTCGGTGGAGGAGCCGCCGGTTGCCCTTTGGCCGCAACTCTATCAGAAACCGCCAATGTTTTAGTCCTCGAAAGAGGAGGGTCTCCCTACCGCAACCCTGGTAAGACAGACAAAGGCAACTTCTTGCTCACTCTTTTAGATCCCTCCCCTGATTCATATGCTCAAACATTCATTACTGAGGACGGAGTATAAAACCACCGAGCACGTGTACTCGGCGGCGGCACTGTCTTCAACGTGGGTTTTTACTCACGCGCAGAAACCGAGTTCGTAAAGGAATCTGGTTTGGATGAAGCTTTGGTGAATGATGCATATCAGTGGGTTGAAAACAAGGTGGTTTTCAAGGCACCATTGTTGCAATGGCAAACCGCAGTGAGGGATGGGTTGCTTGAAGCTGGGGTTTTACCATACAACGGATTTACAAATGAACACATCAATGGGACTAAAATTGGTTCAACCATTTTCGACATGAATGATCATAGACATAGTGCAGCTGACTTGCTTGAATATGCTGACCCAAAGAACATCATAGTTTACTTGCATGCCACGGTAACCAAGATCCTTTTTACAACGCAAAGTAAGTTGCATGATCTTACAGCTTAATATGTAAATTACTTGCTCTTAATGATCTTACAATTTAATATGTAACTTTCAGCTGTTGGATCACGACCTAGAGCTATAGGGGTGATATATGAGGATGCATTGAGAGTAAAGCACATGGCATATTTAACAAATGATTCCAAGAGTGAAATAATCGTATCAGCAGGTGCCATTGGAAGCTCACAATTGTTGATGTTAAGCGGCATTGGGCCACGTTCTCAACTTGAGCCACTAGGTATCAAGCTGGTGATGGACCAACCTATGGTTGGCCAAGGCATGGCCGACAATACATTGAATGGTCTTCTTATTCCATCCCCTAATCCCGTTGAGCTCTCACTCGTTTCAGCTGTGGGCATATCCCTGCTTGTTAACTATATTGAAGCTGGAAGTGGATTGAATTTGGCTCCTTCTTTTGGGTGGATTTCCAAGTTTTTGCTCCCCATCTTGGGCCAGGTTTTTACATGCAATTTCTTACATCTTCATATGTGTTTTTTTGGTAAACTATATTGTTAGTCATGTAACTTGTGTAAATCTTTGTTTTGGTCATCGAAAATAAAAAATAAAAAATATAGCACCGTCATTAGTTGGTTTTTTTTTTTGGGTTTTAGTCATTTCACATTAGATATATAGTTTTCTTATTTTAATCACTTGTGTTAATTTAACTAATTATTTATTGTACACCCATTTTTGTCAATCATTTTACTTTTTGAAGAAAAGAAAATATTAATTTTTATAGGGAATTGTCGGGTTCTTACAAGATAAAATAATTTGTTTTTGAATTAATTTTATTTTTTTCTAGTAAAAAAGGAAACATTTGGGCCTTTACATAAAAAATCATTTTTCTTTTCAATTTATTTTATTTTCCCTTTTTTTAAGAATTAATTTTAGATATTTTCCAAAAAGAAAAAACATGGGTTTTATAGGTAAATATTTGGGTTTTTATGAAAATAAATTGGTTTTTATAAGGAAAACCTGAGTTTTATCCGGAAAATTTGGGTTTAATGTTCACAGCTGAAGAATTTAATTCCTTGTAAAAATTTGTTTTTTATTATTTTTTCGAAAAAAGTAAAATAATTCTAAAAAACACAATGACAAAAATGAAAATTTACTAAGTTGAATTACTAAAGTAGGAGTATTGTAACATAGACGTTAACTAAATTAAAAATAATATCTAGCGGAAGTATCAAAAGGAAAACTTACAAAAATGGGATGTAGTTTACCATTTTCCTTTTTGGTTATGATCACACAATTCGCTATAGTTTTTTAACAATGGCAATGGTTGTCGCATGCAAAGACCGCTATTGGGTCCTTCTTCGATACAAGACTTAAAGGTGGCATCATCATTCAAAAGGTTGCTCGTCCACTCTCAATAGGCCACCTTGAGCTTCGTAGCACCGATCCAAACGAGACCCCCAAGGTGAGGTTCAATTACTTTCAAGAACCAGAAGACTTGAGAAACTGTGTACAAGGCATGAAAACCATAATCAACGTTGTGAACTCCAAAGCCTTCTCAAAATTTCGTTACCGAACCATCTCGACTCAACAGCTTCTGACTGTGGTGGCAGCACTTCCCTTGAACCAGAGACCGAGACACTTTGATACTGCTTCTTCTTTGGAACAATTCTGCAATGACACTGTGATGACATTTTGGCATCATCATGGAGGATGCCAAGTTGGGAAGGTTGTGGATAAAGATTACAGGGTCATTGGCGTGGATGGCCTTAGGGTTATCGATGCTTCTACCTTTAGTTTCACACCTGGAACTAATCCTCAAGCTACTGTCATGATGCTTGGAAGGTATAATTACAACTATAAATATGACTGTAATGTATGTGGGGTGTTGACTTGGTCCATTATACCTTGATTTGAATTATTCTTTTATTAACTTTTGATGCAGAGCCATGGGAGTAAGAATTGAGAAAGATAGACGTTCCTAAAGAAGATTGGAGAATCATATCAATGGGGGAAGGAGCTCATTGAAGGGTTGGTTGGCTATTGACTCGTATGTATAATAAAAGTAACTAAATTTATGTTATACTCACGATGTGAACGAAAAAAAAATTATGTAACACATATAAAAATAATCGCATAAGAATCAATTAATGATTTGGATACAATTGTAAAGTTAAATGTTTATTATACATTATGTTTCAAGTTTAAATTACATTATGATAAATTTTTATTAATTTATTATATTGAAAAAGATAAAAATACCTTTATTCCTCCATGTGCATTCAAATTTGATATCATCCAGCTTTTCAGATTCATAGCAAAATAATGGGATCCTTTTAAGCTTGATTCCCTGTTGATAATGTCTTTCCTTGGAGGTCTTTTGAGTTTGTTGAACTTCATGAATTTCTTTATTATTATTACTATTATTTTGCAAACATTGTAATCTCCTCTTACTTCTCCTCCCCCTCATTACTAGAGTCATCCTCCTCTTGAATGATAGACTCGAAAGTAACCCTACTTTCTTTGGAGTTTCATTGGTCTCTTGAGCATTGTGATTTATCTTTATACCATAAGTGAATAGAGGCCCAATGAACTCATCAAGAGAATGTGTGTCAAGGTCCTTTGACTCCTCTATGGCCATGACTTTAGCTTTTCATGATTTTGGGAGGATATTCAATATCTTTCTCACCAACTCAAGTACCTTGAGACCATTAATGATATCGATGAAGCGGTTGGATATCTCCTTGATTCCTTTAACCAGTTTTGCTTTGAAGGGCTTATAATCAAGGGTGAGAAGGTTACTCTTGGATTCCTTAATTCTAATTGTACCTTCATGAGTAATTTCAAGTTTATTCCATTTTTCTTTGGTATTATCACATAAAGAGGCTCTATTATATTCATTGGGACCAAGGACACAAAATAGGGTGTGCATAGCTTTAGCATTTAATTGCACTATCTTAATATAAACTTCATCCTATTCATCTTCCTCTTTGGGATCTATGACACGATCAACACTTTTCTTGGGGTTGGATGATCCATTGGTGATCACCCTTCATACTTCATAGTCATTTGCTTGGATGGACAACTTCATTGGCTTCCTCCAATAATAGTAGTTAGTGTCATTGAATAGAGGATGTCTTATGGTGGAATGTCATTTTCCCAACATTGTTGAATTTTGCTTTAAGACCATGAGACGAGTTTCATGATCCGTTGCTTCCATCTTGAGTTTCTTGAGGATCATTTCTCTATGTAGTAATCTTATCTTTAGAGTTGGCTATGTGATTGTGCCACAGAATATGAATACTAAGCAGAGAATTAGCAAAAAAGTATAAAAAAATAAAGTGGTTTGACGGCAAATGTGATAGATCAATTATAATATTTTAAGTGTTACAATAGAATACTTATAACAACCCAATAGTCAAATGTGTCGAAAAATGTATTTTCGAGACTTCGTTTTCGTAAATTAGACTAAATATTTACGAAGTTAGTTGTGTGGTTAATTAGGTTTTAGTTAGGTGAATTTGCATGAATTAAGAGTAATTAGGGAAAATGCATAAATTGTATAAAGGGTGAAAGTTGAATTATAGATTACAGAAAAACTAAAAGGACTAAAGAAGAATTATGCCATTGCTCATAAATGAGACGGCATAAATATATTATTATAAAATTTAAAAATTTTTAAAAAATATATTATAATATTATAATATTAAAACTTAAATGTTAAGTATATATATTATATTATAATAAATAAAGAAAGAAAAAGAAATAGAAAGAAACAAAAGTAAAATCGAAACAGAAACAGAAAGGGAAAGAAAGAAAAAAAAGAAAGAAAGAAGGAGACGAAGGCTTAGGGGTTTTCAATTGTTCAAAGCTCAATTAGTTAGTCAATTTAGTCTCCTGTAATTTTTATGTTTTTGAAATCCCGGTATTAAATACTACCGACCCATGTCAAAATTTTAGAAATTTTTGAGTTTTTAAGTGTTGTTTATGTTGAATAATTTTAGTATTAGGGATTAAATTGATAGGTTTTTAAGTTAGAAATGAAAAAGGATTGAATTGTAAAATAAATTGTAAAATTTGAGTAATAGGGGCTAAATTGTGAAAATTTGAAATTTAGGGATTTAAGTGAAATTAGGGAGTTAAATTTAGTTTAAAGTGGAATTTGTATGAAAATATAGGATTAATTGTAAAGAAATAAAGTTAGTCTCGGTTTAGGGACTAAATTAGAATTTAAGTAAATATTGAGTAAAAATTTAAAATATTAAATATGAGATTGAATTGTGTTGTATTGATGAATTTTAATTGTTTTAATTCCGTAGCTAACGTCGTACAGGAACCCTCGACTAAAAAGGGAAAAGATAAAGTCGACAAGGAATAGCTCTGAATTTCCGGTTTGTATTTCTATAATTCAAATTTAGTTATTAATTATTACAATTCAATTTAATGTATATGGTAAGTGTTGAGGCGAGAATTATTGTGTCTTGCAATTGAAATGGATTGATTTAGTATGTGATGAATTTATTGAATTTATATTGATTGAATTGGTATATATATATTGATTATTTGAATTGAAATGAATATTGGTTGTATTTAAAAAGTGAATTGGAACCCTATTAACTGTATTGGGCTGAGTCGGATATAGATAGCATGCTATAGGATTGGAAGAGTTCAGGGATTTTTTCGACTTCGAGTCAATGAGACACTGGGTGTCAATTTACTACTTCGGATTAATTCGATGAGGCACTGGGTGCTAATTTACTTCGGTTTAGCCGATGAGACACTGGGTGCCAAATTATTACTTCGAATTATCCGATGAGGCACTGGGTGCCAAACTGGTATGTTTTGGTTGGATCCGTGTATCCGTCCGAGTCCGAGTCGTGTTAATAAGGGTAAATAAATAATAAAGCCTTATAATTGATATTGAAATGGAATGATATGAGAAATGAAGTGGAATAATGAATTGAATATGGTATGGATATAACAATTGCATAAATGAAATGCTATTTAAATTGTGAAAAGCTATTTCTATAGCTAGTGATTGAAAATTGAATATTGTATGGTTTTAAAATGTTCAATTGTGCTTAAAATTTTATTATACATATTATATTGTTTTTCGTACGCAGGTTAGGTACTAAATTTTGATCCCTGATTCAGCATCCAACAATGGTCTTGAACTCAAACGTGGTGATGTTTTATCCTTTTGTGTCGGCATGTACCTAAGGTGTCTAAATAATAATTATTTTGTGGTTTGATTCTAAAGTAAATGGGATTATAAGTTTAATATTGGTTGGTTATATACATATAATATGTTTATGTTTGAGGTCATATTATGCCATATTTTAAGTTAATGCTAAAATGAATATGATTTAAGTAAAATAGATTAAATTTGGCATGTTTACAAGTTGGACTTGAATGACGTTCTATTGATATATTTTATTGATATAAATGTGGTACCTATGAGGGTCTATTGGTTAGGCACCTAAGATAATTGTTATGACATGTTTTGGATGCGTTTGATTAGTTTTGACTTGAATATTATATGATATGAAATGTTCTGAAATTATGTCTGTTTGGTAGATAATGCTCCGAAACCCTATTCCGGCGACGGATGTAGGTTAAGAGTGTTACAATACTTAAAGCATTCTAATGATCAAACCCAAGAGAGATCTAGTGATAAGATGAATAACAATGATACTGCATGCAATTAATAAGTATAACTAACTATAATTAATTAATTAATAAGTATACTTTAATTAGTGGTCAAGAGTTTGATCATTGCTCTGAGTATGGATCAACTTTAAAATTTGTGGCGAGTATCTACTTCCTTAATAGACCTATAGAATGTGGAGAATTAATTATTAGACTCGTCTCGATAGATACTTTGAAAAAAAAAAAAAACATAACTAACTAATGACTAAGTATAATACCATGACAAATCATTAAATTGGTATTTGGATAACATGATTGAGTTTAGTTGGGTGTATAACGGAGTGACATTGTAACTTCCTATTCAACTCTTCACATTTTTCATTTTCAATTTTAAAAAAATTCATTTGTGTATTTTAAAATATATTTTATTATTTATGATTAATTAATTATAAATAATATTAGAAAAAGGAAATGAAAAAACATAAAGGAAACCAAACATGATCTATAGTTTCAGTAAAGCATTAATTTTTTTTATAATGACTTATTTACCTTCCAACTTTTACTAAAGATAATTATTTTAATTATTTATTTAATTTTTCATCTCTTTTAATCTTTAAATATTTATTGTTTGTCAAATCACTCCAAAATAGATGGATGATGTAGCATACCATAGATTGTTACGTGTATGTCATATTAATAATTAATTTTTGAAAATAAAAAATAATAAAAAAATATATTTTTAATTTTTATGATATATTTTAATTTTTAAAAAATAATTTTATATTTATTTTATTTTTAAAAATTTAAAAAATAATTAATTGTTGCCATAGAATGCACGTAGAAATCTTCTATAATTAATAATTTGATACGCTTCCGCCACATAATTATTAAGCCATTGATTAGCTAACATGTGGTTTGAGTTTCTTTTACGTCATATGCACATTGTTTGTATTTTTTTCAATAAAATTTTAATATTTGACATAAATTTTAATTTTGTACATTTATAAAATTATAAAAATTAAATAAATCCAATAATAAATTTGATATTCTTCCCCCACACATTATTAAACCATTTATTAATTAACATGTGATTTGGTTAACGCCATGCGCAAATGCCTTGTTTATACTTTTTTAAATAAATTTCAATATTTCACATAAATTTTAATTTTTGTGTAATAATTTTATATCTAAAATTTTTTATTTTGATCTAATTGAGTGCATTTATAAAAATTAAATAAATCCAATAATAAATTTGATATTCTTCCCCCACACATTATTAAACCATTTATTAATTAACATGTGATTTGGTTAACGCCATGCGCAAATATCTTGTTTATACTTTTTTAAATAAATTTCAATATTTCACATAAATTTTAATTTTTTTGTAATAATTTTATATCTAAATTTTTTTATTTTGATCTAATTGAGTGCATTTATAAAAATTTAAAAAATTAGATAAATCTAATAAATCTTTTTTTTTTCAAAAGATCCAATGTTAGTATATACAAGAAGATAGTATCACATGGTTTATAGTGTTGATATTTTAAAAAAATTAGATTAAAATAAAAATTGATGCATATAATTGTAAAATTGATAAATAGTTTTAATATTTATTTTCTTACAATGATTGTTAAGTTGAATAAATCCTAAAGGTCTGCGGATACATATTTAAGAGGGAGTCCCTAGTCATCCCTTATGCCCATATTGAAAGTAAAGCTAAATTTGGAAATACAGGATGGATTTGGGATCAATGGGGTTCCTCAAAGCTTTGCTTGTCGCTGTTTATGCTTTGCACCCCTACTTTTCCCATGCTGAGACAGGTAAAGATTTGAAAATTAATAGAAACAAACACTAGAGTAATGACTAAGATATATCTCATATATTTATTTATATATATATATGATCTATTATTTTGCAGCTCCAAATTACAGTTTCGTTCACGAATCAACAACAGCACCTCCGGTCTCATACCACGACTATATTGTGGTCGGTGGAGGAGCCGCTGGCTGTCCCTTGGCCGCAACTCTATCAGAAACCGCCAACGTTTTAGTCCTCGAAAGAGGAGGGTCTCCCTATCGCAACCCTGGTAAGACAGACAAAGGCAACTTCTTGCTCACTCTTTTAGATCCCTCCCCCGATTCATATGCTCAAATATTCATTACTGAGGACGGAGTATACAACCACCGAGCACGTGTTCTCGGTGGTGGCACCGTCATCAACGCCGGGTTTTACTCACATGCCGAAACCGAGTTCGTAAAGGAATCTGGTTTGGATGAAGCTTTGGTGAATGATGCATATCAGTGGGTTGAAAACAAGGTGGTTTTCAAGGCACCATTGTTGCAATGGCAAACCGCAATGAGGGATGGGTTGCTTGAAGCTGGGGTTTTACCATACAATGGATTTACAAATGAACACATCAATGGGACTAAAATTGGTTCAACCATTTTCGACATGAATGATCGTAGACATAGTGCAGCTGACTTGCTTGAATATGCTGACCCAAAGAATATCACAGTTTACTTGCATGCCACGGTAACCAAGATCCTTTTTACAACACAAAGTAAGCTGCATGATCTTACAGCTTAATATGTAGCTTACTTGCTCTTAATGATCTTACAACTTAATATGTAATTTTTAGCTGTTGGATCACGACCTAGAGCTACAGGGGTGATATATGAGGATGCATTGGGAGTAAAGCACACGGCATATTTAACAAATGATTCCAAGAGCGAAATAATCGTATCAGCAGGTGTCATTGGAAGCTCGCAATTGTTGATGTTGAGCGGCATTGGGCCACGTTCTCAACTTGAGCCACTTGGTATCAAGCTGGTGATGGATCAACCTATGGTTGGCCAAGGCTTGGCCGACAATACATTGAATGGTCTTTTAATTCCATCCCCTAATCCCGTTGAGCTCTCACTCCTTTCAACTGTGGGCATATCCTTGCTTCTTAACTATATTGAAGCCGGAAGTGGATTGAATTTGGCTCCTTCTTTTGGGTGGATTTCCAAGTTTTTGCTCTCCATTTTGGACCAGGTTTTTACATGCAATTTCATACCTCTTCATATGTGTTTTTTTGGTAAACTATATTGTTAGTCATCTAACTTGTGTAAATCTTCGTTTGGGTCATCGAAAATAAAAAATAAATAATATAGCACCGTTATTAGTTGGTTTATTTTTGAATTAATTTTATTTTTTTCTAGTAAAAAAGGAAACACTTGGGCTTTTACATAAAAAATCATTTTTCTTTTCAATTTATTTTATTTTCCCTTTTTTTAGAATTAATTTTAGATATTTTTCAAAAAGAAAAAACATGGGTTTTATATGTAAATATCTGGGTTTTTATGAAAAGAAATTGGTTTTTATAAGGAAAATCTAGGTTTTATCGGGAAAATTTGAGTTTCATTTTTACAGCTGAAAAATTTAATTCCTTGTAAAAATTTAATTTTTTTATTTTTTTTTGAAAAAAGTAAAATAATTCTAAAAAACACAATGACAAAAATGAAAATTTACTAAGTTGAATTACTAAAGTAGGAATATTGTAACATAGACGTTAACTAAATTAGAAATAATATCTAGCGGAAGTATCAAAAGGAAAACTTACAAAAATGGGATGTAGTTTACCATTTTCCTTTTTGGTTATGATCTGTTCACTCTAGTTTTTTAACAATGGCAATGGTTGTCGCATGCAAAGACCGCTATTGGGTCCTTCTTCGATACAAGACTTAACGGTGGCATCATCATTCAAAAGGTTGCTCGTCCACTCTCAACAGGCCACCTTGAGCTTCGTAGCACCGATCCACACGAGACCCCCAAGGTGAGGTTCAATTACTTTCAAGAACCAGAAGACTTGAGAAACTGTGTACAAGGCATGAAAACCATAATCAACGTTGTGAACTCCAAAGCCTTCTCGAAATTTCGTTACCGAACCATCTCGACTCAACAGCTTCTGACTGTGGTGGCAGCACTTCCCTTGAACCAGAGACCGAGACACTTTGATACTGCTTCTTCTTTGGAACAATTCTGCAATGACACTGTGATGACATTTTGGCATCATCATGGAGGATGCCAAGTTGGGAAGGTTGTGGATAAAGATTACAGGGTCATTGGCGTGGATGGCCTTAGGGTTATCGATGCTTCTACCTTTAGTTTCACACCTGGAACTAATCCTCAAGCTACTGTCATGATGCTTGGAAGGTATAATTACAACTATAAATATGACTGTAATGTATGTGGGGTGTTGACTTGGTCCATTATACCTTGATTTGAATTATTCTTTTATTAACTTTTGATGCAGAGCCATGGGAGTAAGAATTGAGAAAGATAGACGTTCCTAAAGAAGATTGGAGAATCATATCAATGGGGGAAGGAGCTCATTGAAGGGTTGGTTGGCTATTGGCTCGTATGTATAATAAAAGTAACTAAATTTATGTTACACTCACGATGTGAACAAAAAAAAAAATTATGTAACAAATATAAAAATAATCGTATAAGAATCAATTAATGATTTGGATACAATTGTAAGGTTAAATATTTATTATATATTATGTTTCAAGTTTAAATCACATTATGATCAATTTTTATTAATTTATTATATTAAAAAAGATAAAAATACCTTTATAGCAAAATAATCCAGCTTTTTAGATTCATAGCAAAATAATAGGATCCTTTTAAGCTTGATTCCCCGTTGATAATGTCTTTCCTTGAGATCTTTTGAGTTTGTTGAACTTCTGAATTTCTTTTTTATTATTATTATTTTGCAAACATTGTAATCTCGTCTTACTCCTCCTCCCCCTCATTACTAGAGTCATTCTCCTCTTGAATGATAGACTCCAAAGTAACTCTACTTTAAAATTTTTAATTTTTATGATATATTTTTAAAAATTTTATGATATATTTTAATTTTTAAAAAATAATTTTATATTTATTTTATTTTTTAAAAATTTAAAAAATAATTAATTGTTGCCATAGAATGCACGTAGAAATCTTCTATAATTAATAATTTGATACTCTTCCGCCATATAATTATTAAGCCATTGATTAACTAACATGTGGTTTGAGTTTGGTTTATGCCATATGCACATTGTTTGTACTTTTTTTCAATAAAATATTAATATTTGACATAAATTTTAATTTTGTACATTTATAAAAATTATAAAAATTAAATAAATCCAATAATAAATTTGATACTCTTCCCCCAACACATTATTAAACCATTTATCAATTAACATGTGGTTTGGTTAACGTCATATGCAAATGTCTTGTTTAAATGTTTTTAAATAAATTTCAATATTTCACATAAATTTTAATTTTTTTGTAATAATTTTATATCTAAATTTTTTATAATTAATTTTTAAAAATAAAAAAATAGTAAAAAATATTTTTTAAAATTTTTATATATATTTAATTTATAAAAAATAATTTTATATTTATTTTATTTTTAAAAATTTTAAAAATAATTAATTGTTTCCATAGAATGCACGTAAATTACATTTTTACAGCACAAAGTAAGTTGCATGATCTTACAGCTTAATATGTAAATTACTTGTTTGTAACACCCCAAACCCGGCTTAAGAGTCTAGATCGAATTCGGAACGCTACACTAATCACGGAAGTGGTCATGACAAAATTTTACAAATCAAGTCGTTTAAAAATTTAATTCCGAAAACGTTTATCCTGAATCAATTCAAACTCGTTTAATTATTTAAATTTCCCAGCAAGTTCAATAGTATAACACTTACGAATGAAAACTTAAAACAAAAGTTATACTACAGTATTATGAAACTTTACAGATCAATTTAAAAGAATAACAATTAAACCTGAAAATAAAAGCTTATAACTCATTTCCACCAAGACTTTTCGAGTCCTCCGCTACTGAGTCCAGCATCCAGAATCCAAAACTGTAATAAAAGAGTGTGTGAGCTACTCGAGCTTAGTGTGAGATCAAGATCAGTTAAACTACAGAAACGAAAATAGGGAACTAGAAGTAGTTCAGAAGAAGAACACACTTACAGACAGATAACAGTTAAGCAGGTTCGCCCAACATTAAACACACACCATATGTACCTTACAGTCATATGGAACAAACAGACACACCTAACCTCACGTGCTATTCAAATACAATAGCAATCGTTCACAAGTCAGTCACACTATTACAATAAATGTTCAGTCAGACATTTATAGAAAAAGTCTACAGAAATTGCATAGGCACATGTGCCTTTCAGTCGATCAGTAACACACTCAGCCATATTATCACATTCAGTCATAGTATCATATTCAGCCAAACTGATCAATCAGACATTTCAGTCGAATAGTACATTCACAGTCAGTCACATAGATTCATTCAGATGCATATGAGTGCAAATGATTTATAAAATAACCCACCCATCCAGCCAACACACCATCTCCGTCCAACCCTACACTTACTATAGGGATTTAATCAACCCACCAATCCCTACACTCTGAGTAGGACCTCGAAAAGCCCATCCAACCTTATATTCCATAGGATGTCATCCCGAGTTACCCGGCAACGATAATTATCAGCATTGTCCTCGAGCCTCAGGGAATTGGGACTGCCCTCGACCTTCTGGGAATAGGGGCTAACAGTGTGCAGATAAACTGCCAGTCTCATATATTACGCAGCAAAGCTAGCGTATAAGCTGTACTGTGCAATACGATAAACCACAGTATAGACATGCAGTATGAACTGCCAGATCAGATAATGGTACGTAGCGTAGCTGAAGTACATGCGATACAGTGCAATGCGGTAATCTGCTATATCGATGAGTTGTAGTAAAACTTCCAGATCAATCAATGATACGCAACGATAGTGACGTATGTACTGTACAGTGTAGTACGAAAATCTACAATACATTCAAATCATCCACGACCCTCAGGGTATTGGGACTGCCCTCGACCCTCTGGGTATTAGGGGCTTCAGTATGCAGTTAAACTGCCAAATCGTAAATCTTCCTTCTCTTCAAAATCCCAACCCAAAATACTTTATATGCAGATGTATGTATGCAAATATATGTAGGCAAATGTATGAATGTAGATGCACCAATTCAGAATACAATTTCAGGCAGTCATTCAGAAGCAGTCACTTACAATCAGTCAATCAGTTACAAAACGTGCACATGAAACACCCCACACCCTGCCCACGAGCCCGAACCGGATCTGGTATGTTCCTTAAGTAAACCGGTTTTCAAATTCTTTGTTACTTAGAGAAAATTTGTAAAACTCTAGGAAATATTGTTTTGGATTGGGCTTAGGTTGGGAAACCCATTTAATTAATTTAAAAATCCAATTTTATTAAGGTGACAAAATAATTTCCTTTAGGTTTATAAAAATATATTTCACTTAAAATTTAATCCAAGAATCGTTTGTAACAAAATAATAAAAAAAATAAAGCAGAAATAAATAAAATCCACTGGGCCTTATGGCCTTATTACATCAAATAAAACCCGATAATAAAATTAAATGTACTAAAAAGAAATAAAGTCCAAATTAAATAAAATCTTCAAATGGATGCATGGCCACCTCAAGGTCTACCGTCCCGGTCCGTCACTGTTCATCACCTGAAAATAGTTCCCACAACGGGGTGAGTCAACAGACTCAATGTGTACACAACATTAACATTCAACAAATCAGGCATACAAGTTCATATCAAGTTCATGTTCATATAAAATAAATGATGCAACCCAAACCCAAGCCTAATGGTCCATCCGCTACACACCACCCGTACCTGCTAGTCACACCGTGGGGACTACTAAGTCAACCCTCCATCCGCTACACACCATCGAAGGCAGTCGCTGCAGTCGACGTGCTCATCGCCCATATAATTTGTGTCATTAGACACCATATTCAAATAATGTAACCGAAGTTACCAAATTCAGATAATGTAACCGAAGTTACCATATTCAAATTTTGTGACCGTAGTCACCATATTCCGTTGGTGAGACCGAAGTCAACACCTTCTTCCCCTTTCACATAGATCCCGTATGCCCCATAAATTTATATCATGCATAACATACTTAATTTCTTATTATTCACATGTTAAAATATAACATATTCGTAGTCCTATCGAAAGTAGGAAACGTACCTGGGTACTCTTACCACATTTGTGGTACTTAGCTACATTCACATTCTTATGCATATTCATATATTAAAAATAATTGCCATAAGATATATCGAAAATTAATGTGAGTACACACCTGATTCGCTTATTAGATTCCTTGAAATCCCGAAGAACGATCTACCGATCTAGATCTTTGACTCCTATATTCGGCCATTCAATAAAACATATTAACAAACCTATTTGGCTTAAAAACCAAATCCTAGTAGGATTTGTATTACTTACCTTGTTGCCGAATTGGATGATTGTAAATCAAATCCAAAATTGCTAGTATCCTTTTCCTTGAAATCGGCTAACACTAATTCATGTAACCATGTGAGTTTTCGGCTTTTGAAATAATGAAAAATAATTCCAAATACCAAAATTAAGCCTTGGCCGAATATCACTTACCATACAAATTCCAAATCTGAAGAGGATTCCTTGCCCTATATGTCTGTCGAAATCTTCATGTTAGATCTAATCTAACATATACATCATAACCCTTAATCAAATAAATTTATCTTACCTTATATCCTTGATCCTTGTATTCGACAGTTGTAGAAACCCTTTTGATGTTGTAGTTGATTGCTCCTTTACTTAGAATCAACAAAGATTCGGCTTTGACAGTAGAAACAGAGAAGAAAATAGAAGAAAAGAAGATGGATCTTGCTTAAAGAAAAATTCGGCAGAGAGGGGAGAGAGCTAGGAAAATTTCGGCAAAGAGGAAGCAAAAGTGAATGAGTAGCCCTCCTGCCCTCCTTTTATAGCCAAAGTTATCAGCCTAGGAGTCTCTTACTTGGCCACCACTCCTCTTTTTGATAATATTATCTCTTTTATTTAAAAGATAAAAGCTTTTAATCCATCAATTATTTCCTCAATTATCTTAAAAGAAAATCCTTTATTTATCACTTATTATTCACATATTTATGTAAATAAAACTCTTCCTTTTCTAGAAACCCATGCCGTCCACCTCAGCCTTCTGGAAGCAAAAATAAAACTTATTTATTTGCTTCTCAAGTGACTCGAACTCAGGCCTATTTCCCTGCATGTGACGCCATCTCCTTAGGCCCTAAGTGGCATCTTCAGGCCACTTTTCCAAGCCTATTTGTGTGTCAAACTTCTCCATCTTTTTCTTTTAAGGCCCTCTAGCCCTTATTTCCTATTTTGAACTTTAAAATTTGACATTTCGGCATCATTTCTAAGTTTCCTAAAATTTTCGATCGGCTCTGTAAACTTGCCATTTTCTTACATGTTCAAGTTTCCAAAAATGTTCAAGTTTCCAAAAATGTTCATTTCCATTTCCATTTCCATCTCCATTTCCATTTCTAGGTTTCCAAAAATATCAAAAATTTATTCTTAGTACTTGAGACTTGACATTTCATACAATTAAACTGAAAATGCATAGGCCCTTTTCAGGATGTTACAGCACACTTATGCACTCAAATTCAGTACCTAGCATAGCACACATTCACTTACAAGCAGCACATAATTCGAAGTTAGAACGAAATCGTATTCACCCTCAGTAAGCTTAGTTGAGGGGTTGAAACATATAGACTCACAATGGCATTCGACTTGCCCTAAAATTAGAATTTGGCGAGTTAGGGCCACACACCCGTGCGCTTCGACCGTGTGGAGCAATCCAGGTCGTGTAGGGATCCAAACACCCGTGTGAGGGGTGGCACACAACTGTGTGATAGAGGTATACGGCCGTGTGACGCAGGGACACAGCCGTGTGAACAGGCTATGTAAATCACTATCCAATTTCCCTAATATTAGGTGCAGGGCAGACACGACCGTGTGAAGGTGTCACATGCCCGTATGGCCATCACACACGGCCGTGTGTCCCATAATATACGCCCGTGTGGAATCCCTAGGCCCTAAACTCACACGCCCGTGTGCTCAGAGGACACGACCATGTGGATTTCGATAAAAATTCCCAAATTGGCCACACGCCTGTGTGGCTAGGCCGTGTGGCACCCAAAATCGGCCGGAAACCCTAATTCACAAATCCACACGGCCGTGTGCCTCGACATAGGCTTGTGTGGCCATCACGGAGGCTACGAAACCACCCCAATTCAACCCTGAAAACACCATTTTGGCCACCACAACATTCCCTAACCTTTACCCTATCAACATATATTAGAAAATAACGATTTCCCTTCACTTCTATCGGATAAAAACTCAAAAATGAAGGGGTAATGCATAACTACGAAAAACCGAAGGAAAGGAATTCTTAAAATAAGATAGCAATCGATTTAAAAACAGAAAGTAGTAACCAGATTTGAATCCCACACCTGATTTGATGATGAAGGGAACGGCAGAGGAACGACAATCCCGAAACCGGAGTTAAAAACGTTTGAGTAATAAAAAAACAAAGAAAGAAAAATAGAGAGGAGAAGGGAGAAGAAACATCAAAATAGAAAATTAAAATAATAATAATAATTTTTAACATAACAAAATTAACAAATAATTATTATAATAAAATAATATCTAAATGAAAAAAAATGCACAAAATATCTCCCTAGCTCACCTAGGGATTTGAACACAGGACCTCGAACATAATAACACTCCACTTATCCACCGGACCAAGAAGCCCATTCTTGTCACTAAATTGCCCAACTCACTACATATGTGCGACTCGTCACTGCCCCTATGCCCAAGACCCCATACCTCAAGGCCCAAAATTCGGGGTGTTACATTGCTCTTAATGATCTTACAACTTAATATGTAACTTTTAGCTGTTGGATCACGACCTAGAACTATAGGGGTGATATATGAGGATGCATTGGGAGTAAAGCACACAGCATATTTAACAAATGATTCCAAGAGTGAAATAATCGTATTAGCAGGTACCATTGGAAGCTCGTAATTGTTGATGTTGAGCGGCATTGGGCCACGTTCTCAAGTTGAGCCACTTGGTATCAAGCTGGTGATGGACCAACCTATGGTTGGCCAAGGCATGGCCGACAATACATTAAATAGTCTTTTTATTCCATCCCCGAATCCCATTGGGCTCTCATTCCTTTCAACTGTAAGCATATCCCTACTTCGTAACTATATTGAAGCTGGAAGTGGATTGAATTTGACTCCTTCTTTTGGGTGGATTTCTAAGTTTTTGCTCTCCATCTTGGACAGGTTTTTACCTGCAATTTCATATCTCTTCATATGTGTTTTTTTTGGGTAAACTATATTGTTAGTCATCTAAATTTTGTAAATTTTCTTTTGGGTCATCGAAAATATAAAATATAAAATATAGCACCGTCATTAGTTTTTTTTTTTTTGGGTTTTAGTCACTTCAAGTTAGATAGTTTTCTTATTTTAATAACTTGTGTTAATTTAACTAATGATTTATTGTATACTCATTTTTGCCAACCATTTTACTTTTTGAAGAAAAGAAAATATAAATTTTTATAGGGAATTGTCGGGTTTTTACAAGATAAAATAATTTTTTTGTGAATTAACTTTATTTTTTTTCCTAGTAAAAAAGGAAACAGTTGGGCTTTTACATAAAAAAAATATTTTTCTTTTCAATTTATTTTATTTTCCCCTTTTTTAGAATTAATTCTAGATATTTTTCAAAAGGGAAAAACATGGGTTTTATTGGTAAAAATCTAGGTTTTTACGAAAACAAATTGGTTATAAGGGAAAACCTGAGTTTTATTTGAAAAATTTGAGTAGCTGAAGAACTTAATTCCTTATATATAATTTTTTTTTCTTTTTTTTTTTGGAAAAAGTAAAATAATTCTAAAAGCAAAATATTGACTCTTGATAATTTTATAAGGTATTTTAATAATTTTATAACTGATTTAATTACTGATTGACTCTTGATATCTGTAATACCCCGAAAGTTATTACAGTAAGAAAGTAAAATATTGTCCTTGATATAATAAAATAAAGAAATAAAGTGACAAAAAGGGAAATTTTGAGTTGTTAACAAAATCTGTTTGGGAAGTATATTATGATAAATTAATTCAAGAAAGAACCAAATCGCAAAAGTGAGAAAATTTTTGTGACCTGAGAGTAAATACTCAAAATTTGAGGGTTAAAGTGTAAATATGAAAAAGTTGAAGGACCAATAGTGTAAATATTTTAAGTGTGGAATGATCTAGAAACTAAAGAAAATGGATGAATTAGGACCAAATTGAATAAGTCAAAAAAGGTATGAGGGGTTAAATCACAATTTTACCAAAATGAGTGATGAGTCAATGGAGGAATTTTGAAGAACCATAGGGGCAAAATGGTCATTTAGCAAGGAAGATAATTTTGAAGAGTAATGATGTTGTTGGTGATATTTTAGATTAATTAAATAAATAAATATTAGTTTATTAATATTTTGATTTGACTTTTATTATTATTTTATTTAGTATATAAGGAAGGAAAGATGAAGAATTCTTTCCATGTCATTAACGAGAGAAGAGAAAAGAAAGAAAGAAATTTTCTTTTCTTTACAATTGGGTCCTTTCACCAAAAATTCATCATTTTCACTTAGAAATCAAAAGAATTTCTATAGCTACCTAAAGAAAAAATTAATGAGACTATGAGGAGCTAGAATATCAAGTTAGATTCAAGAAATAGAAGCTGGAAGAGAGAGAAAGTTAAGTTAAAGTTTGGTTTCAAGAGAATAAGGTATGGATGTTAAGGCGCTTTATGTTATTTTTAAGTTTAGTAGTGATAGAAAAGCATGATAATGGGCTGTTTTGAATGCCATGAATATTCAGCTAGCGTGGGTTTACATTAAAAATGGCTAATTTGCATGTTTTAGGCTCAGGGACTAAATTAAATAAAAGTAAAATTCTAAGGACAATTTTATAAAAATGTAAAAAATGATCAAATTGCATGAAATGAATTGTTTTATTGTCTAAATTAATATATTGAAAGAAATTATTAATATCAAGTGGGTTTAGAGCTTTAATTCGTTGCATGATGATATTATAAAGTGATTTTGTTAAATATTGATGTTAGGATCAAATTGTGAAAATGATTAAAATATTACGATTTGGTATTAAATTTCTATTTTATTAAGGGCTAAATGATAGCCTAGAATATTTGGATAAATTATTAATTGAGAAAAAAATAGTTGATTTGATAGATTAACTAGTTAAGGGACTAAATTGCAAAAGTTGTAAAAAAATAGGGTAATTGTGTAAATTTAAAAAATTGAAGTGTATAAATTGTGAAATAAATTGGAACTGAAATATATACTAATGAATGAGTAATTTATATTTTAAATTAAGATTTCGTAGATACTCATGAAAAAAAAAGAAGAAGGAAAAATAGCAGAATAATCCTCGAACTCCTGCAATTATTACAATTCAATTCAGGTAAATTCGTATGGTTTAAGTTTAATAATTATATTGAAATGATGAATGATATTATGTATTTAGTATATTGCTGAAAAATAGAATATTGTTAAATTATGAATTTGAAGTGAATATCCGGTTTAAACGGAACTCGGGATTGAGTACAATCGTTGAGTGGCAAAAGACAGCAAAGGAAGAATTAACAGAAAATTACCGAAGTAAACTGAGGTTCAGCATTTGTTGCGAACTTTCGTGTTTACTTTCTGTTTAGCTCTCATGAGCTTCTGTTTAACTCATATGAGTTTCCGTTCAGCTTTATTGAGCTTCTGTTTAACCCTTATGGGTTTCCGTTCAGCTCTTACGAGCTTCCGTTCAACCCTTATGGGTTTCTATTTAGCCTTCGGGCTTCTGAAAACGATGTACTCATATTCGTAAGTCGTTCTTCGAATGGTAAGTTATCGGAAGTTGTCTTGGATGATATATATATATATGAAGAAACAGTAAAAAAATAATGTGTATCATGAAATATATATATATATCAATATCTTGATATGTTGATTCATGGAAATTATGTAAGTTGAGACTAATAATAAATTCAAGTGTGACATATTGAGATAATAAGGTTATTGATGTTGAAATTATATGAAATATGTTCAAGTACGCTAACAAGTGTTGTTGTTTGATGCTTAGGCAAGTTCCAAACTACTGGTTGAATGGTAATATGTTTAATTATAAGATGCATTGAAATGGTAGGTGCTCAAATGAAAATATGTTTGTGCTCATGAAAGAGTGGTAAAGTTTAAGTTATGCAATTTCTTATGAAATGATTTATCATGTTATTAATTCGAAAAAGGTATATGTTTGAATGCACTAGCTTGTAGCTATGGTTGAATGATATGCTTATGACTGGTGTGTTATGCATATGAAATGAGTGTGGAAAGTAAAGAAACACAAATGAAAATAAAGAAATTTTGGAAGAGTTAAAGTTGTTTAAAATCCTACTATGCTAGGAATAATATGTAAAGTGATACTATAGATTTATTTACTTAGTGAGTTGTTAAATATAACTTCATGAGTATTGTGGTATTAATATTGGATTATTCTTGATATGTATAAATTTCATATTTGAAAAGAAGTATTATGATTAAAGTTTATATGAGCTTACTAAGCCTTCATTGCTTATGTATTTATTTTCCTTTACTTTTCAGATTATCGGAAGCTCGATTGGGTTGGAAGTTTGTCGGAGTTGTATCACACTATCCATCGGTTCTATCGGTACTTTCTAATATTTTAATTTTGGTTACAATGACTTGTATAGATATTTTGTTTAATGATGGCTTATATGTAATTTGTTGAGTTTAGCCACTTATTTTGGCTTGTTTTGGATGTCTAATTATGGTTTGTTGATATGTGTAATGTTGATTGTAGATTGCACAGAATTGGGTGAGAAATATGACTTGTAAAATAGCATATTTTGTCAACACGGGAAGAGACACGAACATTTAATTTTGGTTACAATGACTTGTATAGATATTTTGTTTAATGATGGCTCATATGTAATTTGTTGAGTTTAGCCACTTATTTTGGCTTGTTTTGGATGTCTAATTATGGTTCATTGATATGTGTAATGTTGATTGTAGATTGGCACAGAATTGGGTGAGAAATATGGCTTGTAAAATGGCATATTTTGTCAACACAGGAAGAGACACGAACATTTGTCTCAACCGTGTGTGACACACGGCCATGTGTCCCCTGTATCTTAAATTTGCACAAAACAGAATGCTCACACGGCTTAACACATGGGCGTGTGACTTGGCCGTGTGATTCAAGTCAGCATACTCACACGGGCACAAACACAGGCTGAGACACGGCAGTGTATCCCTATTTCGAATGCCCACACGGCCTAAGACACGAGCGTGTCTCCAAACCGTGTGAGTCACATGGCTGTGTGACCCCTGCAGTGTTAATTTTAAATATTTTTAGAATTTTTTTTGAGTTTTCAACTTAGTCCCTATTTGTTTCTAATGCATAATTTGGGCCTCGAGGGCTCGTTTAAGGAACAATATGCATGATTTTGATTGGTTTCTAATATGAATGGTAGATAAAATGAAATGTCTGATAATTAATTTGTAAACTCCGGTAATGCTCCGTAACCCTATTCCGGCAACGGATTCGAGTTAGGGGTGTTACAATATCAACTCATATAAGTTCAGATAAATGCATATACATATATGAATAATATTACAAAATAGTTGTATACGATGCTGGTTGAGTTTATGATCTAATACTAAACTAACTAAAACTGATATTACATATATCAAAAGTGAATAAAGGTAAAAAGAATATGAAGATTTTAGAGAGCACTTTAACTCATCATTCACTATGATTTTTGTTGGTGGAGAATCTCTGCAAATCTACTGCTTTTTTCCTCTTCTCACCATAAAAGTAAAAGCCATGCATGGAATTTAATCTATCCAAAGGTTCTTTTAAAGGAGTCAAAAAAGTATATCCACAGCATAATCCATTGGCATATGCCATTTTCATCCACGGTTTATTCTGTACCTTCCTCATAAAATGCTTATAAAAGAAGTTTAAGCATCAGCTGCAGAAACCTAACGAAGCTGTACCATAGTCCAAAACCAGAGGGAGCTGGTAGTAATAAGCAAACCAGTCTTAGGGCACCTCTCACTTAGGCAGGTCATGGTGCATATTATGGCATTTGTTCCCATGACTTGCCAAAGGAGAGTTGCCTTGTGACTGCTTCAGCTTAGCATCCTCCTCGTCAGTGCCACGATGGTTTAACATGACACGAATGAAATAGATTTTTTTTTTTTTTTGCTGAAAAGGAAAAAAAAAATAGCTTAAAAGCATAAGGAGTTTCTTATACTAAGAATTTGATTGCATTTTACTCCCTCTAATTGGTCTTTCTGTTAAAATTTTTATATATTTCTACAGTTAAAAATTAGTCCATGCATATTAGCATAAAGTACATATAGCACATCACATTTGCCTCGTTAGTCACGCGATAAGTTTTAATAACAGAAATAAATAATTTTTTTAAAAAATCATATAATTAATTTACTTATTTTTAAATAAAAGAATTAAAATATAATATCACTCCTAATAATTTACTGTCGCATCATACTTTTATAAAAAAATAAGCCAATGAGACTCTAAATTAACCTAAAAGACTACCAGCTTATAACACTCTAATCTATATGGTCAATAAAAGAAGGGTTGAAAGGGCAAATGATGGACATCAAATGAAATGAAAATCTGAATGAATAAATCAAAGTAAATAACCGTGGCACCATGGGTCATTTACAGAGAAGAAACGGAGTAAACAACCACTGGTTTCAGACAGTATTTGTGGACAATTTACCACCGCGTTTACATTGGAAGGGTTTTATGGCATATCTTTCAGAATCATGGTAGGATTGTTGACGCATTCATTCCACATAAAAAAGGTAAATACGATCGAGGATTTGGATTTATACTTTATGCATATTGTGTTGATGCAAACAAGGCGATTGAGAGATTACATTACTTGGGTTTAGTTTATGCGGCTATAGAGTTGAAGTTAGAATGACAAGATCTGGAGTAAGAAATTCTTTTTGGAGAAAAGTCTGAGTGGAAGCCAAAATGGTTCGGTCAGGTAATGTTGAACTTGTAGAGAATGAGGCAACTAATAACTTATGCCCAGAGCTTTCGATTGATAAGAGTCCTTCGAGTAGTGAAAGGGTACACAAGACTAATAAAGGTGCAATAGTGCAAAACTTTAGTACATTGTTGACTACATTTGATGGTGTGAAAAAGAAGTTGAGATCAATGGCAGAGATTGAAGATAAATTGAATATATTAGTTGAAAAAAAAGAAGCAAAAGCCCAGAGGTAGAAAATCCAAAGTTAAGAGGGTGGCGAAGAAGTTGCAGTCACATGATGATCGTATTGTTAATGCTCCCTTATTGACTCTGACATATGGAATCGTAAGAAGATTATATTGAAAGAAGCGGAGGAGACTTTTTTCGATTTGCAAAGTTACTCAGGTTGAATGCAGGCGACACAAGGTAGAGTTTGTGTTTCCTTTATAGATTGCGTTTGAATCCTTTCTTGAGGTAATTGTGTAGCTCCTTGGAATTCTAATGATGTTGGTCACATCAAATATGTTCTACCTTTATCGATCTTGAATGCAAAAATAATAAGAATTACACATTATTACCAACAGTCTCGGAAGAATCCGTTTCTATCATAAAATTAATTTAAAAGACCCGTTAATTAATTTTACTAAAAAGAAAAAGATAGTTAAACTACAAGAATTAAGTGAGATAGCATGATTCTTTTCTACCTTAACCCATAATCGAAAATTTAACATTTATCATAAGTACGAACAGTTTTAAAATTTGTGGTTAACGAGAATATGAAAAATTAATCATTAACTTTAAAAATAAAAAAGGAAAAGACAGTTGTACCTTTGTTGTGTCTAGTAGTTTTCAGTTTGGAACCTAATTAGGGAAATGCCCTAAATTGTCTATTGATCAATGTCAGATCAAGTGATCATTTATTCAACTAATTGTTATCTGTTTCCATCTCTTTTAGCAAAAAGTCCACACACGTTTTCTTCGCTTTAACATTAGTAGAGGTCCTAGATTGAATATTAAATATGTCTAGAAAATTGCAGTTCAATTTAAAAAAAATAAATTTATTTTTAAATTATAAAAATTTTAAGAATATTAGCTCTAGTAAATAATTTTTTAAACAATAAATATTAAATATATTCTAAATTGACTTTATTTAATTCTTTTTAATAATATAAAAATTAAATTAATCTATTTAATAATAAAAAGATTGATTTAATCAAATCTCTATAATATAGCAACCTCTCAGATACATTCTAACTCTTTTATTTTTGTCTCTAGGAGCCATTTCCTACTTGGGAATATAAAAGAGAAAATCACAATCCAAATCCCCTTTTGGTCTATTGAACTCAACCAAAACATTATAATGACCATAAATAAAGCAAAAGAAAAAGGGGAAATAAAATTAAAAAGGGGTGTGAGGATGATATGTCTGCCCTTAAAAACTCTGCCGTTTTTTACTCCGTCCTCTAACCTACCATGGACGGACTATATGTAAAGAGTAAAACATATATTCTCATACCCTTATATTGAACCTTTAAGAGGCCCTTAGGGTCAAAGAAGCAAAAAGAGGATATCCGATAGCATAACCCCATAGGGTTATTCCCTCTAATACACCGTTGGAAATGCTTATAAAATCAGCTGCGATTTCAAGCAAAGATTGCAGTGCAAGAACTGGCATATACATGGTGATGGGAATTAGTGAATAAGCAAACCAGTCAAAGGGCACCTCTTACTTGGCAGGTAAGTACAGTATTTTGTGCTGTAATTAAGTATATTCGAGGGCTGGTTTCCCAACACTTGGTTTACACTGACTTGCCAAAGGAGAGTTGCCCTGTGACTGATTCAGCTTAATATCGTAAGATGATTGCCCCCACACAGGTCATTTCAACAGGTATGTTTTTTCAATAGATTTGATGTAGTAGCAGGATGAAAATTCTGACATGGTGATTGGAAATTTAGCTGTAGCCTGTCCTAGAAGCAATGATACGTATAAACTATGCAGCTAGCTCTTTAGATCTTAATCTTGGCCTGTTTTGCCTTGAATTATAGTAGAGATTGGAGCATAGTCTATTTCTTTGAGCATTGTGAAGTGGGGGCTTGTTCCTTTTTGTAAAATGGCAAGAACTATTGCTAGATATGGAAAAAAAAAATTGTCAAAAATTTTTGTAACCTTAGCAAGGCTAAGAATTTAACAATAAGTCCTTTCAGAAAATGGTGGGTTCTTGGGCAGATATAGAACAGTTTGGTTTGTTTTATGTATCCTCAAATTTTTTCAGTTTGGTTAAATCACTATTAGAATTTGAACTAAACAACTATTCTCACTATTAGGATTTGAACTAAACAACTATTCTCATATTCGAAACTTGAACTAGGCAATTATTTATATATTGAGGCTTGAACTTTTTTATTCAAATTAGTCCCAGAACTTGACAATTATTCTCATATTGATGCCTAAATTTGACAAATTTCTCATACTAGGCTTAAACTTTAAGTGTTTTAACAAATATCAAAGGCTAACTTAGATAATAATAAAAATTTTAATTCCAATATAGAAATAATTACCAAATTTAAGACTTAACTTTAAAAAAAATTTAAACATCAATATAAAAAATTACTAAATTCAATTCCAGTTCATACCCAAAAAATTATTTAACCTTTTACAGTTAAGTCACAAGAATAATTCACTGACAATTAAGGATGTGCCTATGATCTTAACCTGCTAAATAGGTTTTAAGGTGAATATCTAATGCAATTGAACCAAAAGCTGGATTCATATCTTCTCAAACTTAGATATTGGTTTCCGAAAATGCCCTTCCTTGCCTTTGGATTTTCTTTATTGAACAAAGATTAATTTGGTATAAAGCTGCTTTATTTAGTATATAAAATTGCATATCCTTTTGAGTTTTTCACTTTTAATCATTTACATTTATCTAAAGAAATGATGGATAATGCCGGTTATTGGGTCGACACAAACCCAACTATGTTAGGACCCTCCAGTATCTCTCAACACTCGGACAAAATTCCAACCATTAAAAATTTCGAAATAGTTGTGGGTTGTTTTAACTCAATTGATACGAATATTGTTGTTAATAGAAGTTGATGTGAGTTTGCATACGCTGAAGTGCATTATCCTCTTATTTATGGATTGGGGAGGTATTACGGGCAGTTCTAGATTATCATAAAAAGAACAAATATGATCCGAATCTATAATGAAATTTAAAAAAAAATTAAGAAATAGTTTATTTTGAATAGGTTTAATATATTATTTGATATTTGAGTATAATATTTTTCTCTAGTGATATTTATGTTATTTTTTATTTAATTATGGTACTTGTATTTAACAAAATTAATATATTTTGACACCTAAAGGTAATGATGTTAATTTTTTTGGTGTTTAATTTAGATTTTAGGGTTGATTTGAGTTAATGTTGTTATTTTCAGACGCCAAAATATTTAGCTTTTGTCAAATGCAGATATCATATTAAAAAAACTTGTCAAATTCAGATATCATATTAAAAAAACTTGTCAAATTCAAATACAAAACTATGCATTAAGTCTTTTGAATAAAATGGACATTTTTTTAATAGATAAATGGACATATTTTTTTTGAAAAGCAGACATAGGATAAGGAGAGGTGAATTTTTTAATGGATATAGAATAATTATGATAATTATTTGTCTTGTCTCATCTCACCTAATTATATGAAATTAAAATTTAGCGACAAAAGTATTATATTATGAGGCATGAGAGTTTAGATTTAATTTCAAACAGTATTTCATAAATATATTTATATATATATATATATATATATATATATTAAACAAAAAAATGGGAGAGTTTGGGCAAAAAATATAAATTTGAAAAATGAGTTTAGATAAAAAAAAATTCAAGGCTTGTTTCCTAAACAAACCAAGCCTTAGGTAAGATTTTTTTGGTTTGAGCCTAGCCCGAATTTGCCTATTTTTTTTCCAATATTGTTTTGTTATTGTTTTATGTCATTTTGATATTGTTTTACTGCCATTTTGTTGTTATTATTTATATATTGTATAACTCTTGTTTTATTATTAATTTTACTACTATTTTATAAACATTTGCTTGCTAAGTTGCAAATATCTTAATGTTATTTTCAATTTGTTAGAAAATATTTATTTTAATATTTTTAATATATTAGATATATTTTATTTTAAAAATTTATTTTTATACAAAAAATAATAATCTAGATGGGCCGAGTCAAACTTGAACGGCCGAATAAACCAGAACCAAAAATTAAATATTTACCCAATCCGACTATGATAAGTTGTAATTCACAATAAAACAAGAGAAATAATGAAGCACAACATATGTAACTATAAAGCAATAATAAATTTCAGGATATCCGCTAACTTTGCTCGATGGTGATCACTACATTGAACATGTACCTGTTTTCTGCTTTTTGGTAAAATATACTTACAATGACCACACAGACACGAAATCTACAGATCAGAAGTGAGGATACGTGGCAACTCTCAAAACATTAAACCTATTTGTAAAACAATAAAAAAAATACTATAATAAGGGCTTTTCAAAGTTACTTTTCCATCAGTTTTTATCAGGTTTATTTATCTTCTCATTAGGTGTCAACTACAGTGAAAAGTATTACAATGCAATGAGTACATTTACGTCAACAATTTTACCAAAAATAAAGAAGCAAATGATAGTTCTACGTAAAGCGAAGTATAATAAAGTTGGCAGAATTTCCAATATGGCTCCAAAATATTTTTCATGTCGATTATTACGTAAAATTACAGTAAATTTTATTTCTTCTGCTACATAATACACCAATCATTATGTACCTTAAAGTACAAGAAACTTATTAATCACAACATGAATTCACATAACGAAACAAAGAAAAAAGAAAGCAGTCTTTTATTGCCGCTCAATCTCTGTTATTCTCTCTCATTCTCTCTCTTTTTCTCAACCCCTCAATTTACCACTCTGCAATTCAATCTCACTTCTCCCTTTTCCATCACCCCTACATTCCCAAGCTTCACCATCGATATGGCAAATTCTTTGAAGAACAAACTTTGATCATTAGCAAATGATTCAACAATCCATTTAGTCCTATAATCACCATACATTGCTTGATCGGATCCGAACACACCTTTCCCTGCCAACAGTTGTTTGTAATAATTATTATCGAAAGTTGATGCCGTGGAGTCCAAGAACTGTCCTGCATCGCCATTTTTATTTGGTTTCGGGCATTTCTTCTTCAGTGTTTCTGCGAATTCAGGGTTCATTGTAGGGTCGATGTCATGAACCGAGCTGAAATTATGGAGCCGAGCTTGGAATGAAGAACAGTGTGAGAATCCTAGGGTGTGACCTCCGGATAGGGCTACTAAGTCCTTGACCCCTAAACCTCGCTTAGTGAAGCTTTGAATGAGTGTTGAAACGTTGAAAGTTGGGGCTGGTAAGTTGATGGTTTCGGAAGCCTTGGAGATTCTGCCATCTTTTCTGCCTTTAAGTACGTTCCAAAAAGGCCCTCCTGACTGTAAGAAACGCAAAGAAATGTTCAGTTTTGTGCGTTTGTGTTGAGGGGAGGGGAGAGGAGTGGAGGCTAACTCTTTCCCAAGAAGTGTCATGAATCTAAAACTAATTATGATACTTTAACGGGTCAATATTATCTCCGAGTTAAATTGGGATTTTAATATCTCAACTCTGTAAAAAGTTGGAATGCTTTAAAAGACTACCTGAAGGGAGGGCGTATTCAAAAGACAAGAGTGACTAGTAGAATTAAACACCTACCAAAATGTGATCATTAATTGTATGGTTTGAACCCGCAACTCATAGGATATAGATCCCCTCAAGTGATTTATATCTTATAAGTTAGGATTCAAATCCTATCTATGATAATTTGTCACTATTTTATTGTGAGACGATAATGCACCACATACTGTTCAATCCAATAAGATGTTCATATTTTGTGAATCTATTATCTCTTGAAATAGATTCTCAAGGCACTTGAACCCTTTAGAAATTTGGGAGACAAAACTTCGGTTCGACTCATGAAGATAATGTCGACCCTTTAGGGATTTGTCAAGTTTAAACAATAACATTTCAAAACTTTTCCAAAAAGAGTTAACTTCCCTTCAACAGTTTGCAAGGTTAATTCTAGAAACTTCGTTTTAAAAGGGTTTTTCAATGTTTACCATTGCTACTACATCTCTTGCTGCAATGGCGACTATATCAGCACAAGAGACCGTCTTCGGACACGCCGATTCAAGCTTAGTTTTCGCGTCATCAATCACATAGAATGCTCGAAGAGAGATATTAGGAGGACCATCTTTCTCCGCTTGATTTTGCGGAATCGAGTCCAACAACACCGATGCATCGCATCCCTGTCACCACCCCAAGAAAAATCAATTCAACCTAAAAATGGCTACACATTTTGACACTAAAAAGACGTAAACAACAACATACGTACCCTTATGAAACAGTCATGAAAGAACATCCTAAGAATCCGAGCAGGAACTTTAGCATCATGCATGGAGGCATTCAATACAGTGTATCTTATAATTTTCTCAGCTTCAGGACATGTCCGATCATAATAATGAACATCTAATGCCGCCTGTGACCGTAGAACCGTCATCAGCCCAAGGAAAATAATCGAAAAAGAGAGTTTTCTCGGTGAAAAAACAGCCATTTTGGTTTATCAAAATTTAAAAGTAAATAAGGAATATAAGAACAGAAAAATGTGAAAACGATGAGGGTATGAAAAGATTCATGGGAGTATATATATAGTAGCCATGGCAACGTAAATGTTGAGCATATAATATACATATTCGCTATGCTTTTAAGTCACTCAAATTGTGAACAAAATTGTGGAAAATGGATGCGGTACTGGTATTGGTGTACTTTTAGACCAAGTTTATATATTTCCACCAACTCTTTAAGTATTCTTTTTATTTCACATATTAAGTTTACATGTGTTTTTATATGATTTTTAAATTTAAATCATTGTTTCGAGTTTCATGTGGTATTATTATTATAAGCTCTGCGATTGTTGGGTTATATCTATCAGGTTGGTTAATGAAATGGATTAAAGCAGTACATAAGTTTTGTACTTTTTGAGTTTTTTTGTTACAATATGTTTTTAGTCCTTATACTTTCATAGATTTTGAGATTTAGTCCCTATTATTTTTATTTTTTCAATTTAAAAATTCTAATCCAATCATTATTACCATGTTTTCGTTAAAACTTATCAACTTAACATATTTATTTTTCATCAATCAAATGCCTTGTTACATAAGAGAAGTGCCTAATCAACATGTCAAATTGATATTTTTTTTATGAGAAAACTTAATATTTTAATAATTTAGCTGAGATTTTTAAATTAAAAAAAGTAAAAAGACATAATTTTTTAAAATTTAAGAATATAGACTAAATCTTAAATTTTGTTAAATTATAATCACTAACAACGTATTTAACTTTGGGATGAGAGTTTGTTGTACTGTTTGGCTTCTACGAAAAATGAAATGGGAAAAAGGAATCCAGAAAGTTTGACCATAAAAAAAAGTTAGGGAAATTGATTGCTTTTGCCATTAATGCAAGCCAAGTTAAGTATCATGTCATTGTTCTCCAAAATTCCAAAGAAAAATATGGAGGACTTGTTGTGAAAAAGTACTTATAAAATGGCCCATTAAAGCTTTTGGGCTCCAAACTAAAACCCTAGTTTAGATGTGGGCTTTTAGCAAGTTGAAGATAAATTTAGGAAGGGTAAGTAACAAAAGCATTTTTATTGGCAATAGTTCTTGTAGAAAAGTGCAAAATCTTCACACTACCCTTTACATGTAACTCAATTAGGTTTATGGGTTGGAACACGCTTAAATTTTAATTAGTTGAATTATAAAAAGATTATGAACAGTTTAGGATAAAAAGTATTACATTAAATATTTTTTATACGTTAATTATTTTTATTATTCAAAGAAATTTGTGAAATAGAAACTATAATAATTATGATTATTTTTAGATTTGTATTCACAAACATAATTTACAATATTGAAAATTGAAAAAAAAAAGTTATTATAAGATTTTATATATTACTGGTAATTAAAATATAATAATTTCTTAATTAAAATTAAATAAAAATACATTTAAATTAAAAATAAATTCAAGTTTATCTAAATTTTAAAAATAATTTTGTTCCGAGCTATTGAATTAAACAAATATTCTAGATTAACATTTTTTTTAAATCATTATATATAATCTATACATATCATCCTACAATCGTCTTTAACTTCACTATTAGTTTGCCCCTAAATCGGTGGTCGAGGGTTTAATTTTCACCTTCAATATAAAGCAACTTTAAAATTCGTGGTCAACGTCTACTCCCTTAATAAATCTACAGACTAAAGATGATTAATTACTAACCTTATTTCGATAAATATTTTAAGAAACAAAATAAAATTGCTATTAGTTCGGCCTTAAACTCTAAAGTCCATATATTTGATTTGCTTTTGGAAGAGATCTATTTTGGGCCGATAATCCAGTTAGCTTGGAAAGAAGGAGCTCGACCAATAATTGGGTTAGCAAGTATTTATGGCCTACCCATCTGTGCATATTATAAACACATCCCAAATGAAAGACTTGTTAATAGGGTGGAATGTATTTCAAGATCTTATTATCGTGAGATTTTTTTAAACTAATTGTTAAAATAAAAGGGAGAAAATAACACCAATTTACTGTTGATAATGTCAGGTAAGATTTGTAATAAGAAACATGAATTTATCTTTTAATCAATTCAATTGGTTTCAACACTAAAAAATGAAAGAAACTATTTTTTAGAGAAAAACAACGAATTTGGTAATCTATTTAACAAGTTTCAAATTACCCGTACAATTTTATAGATTTTGACATGGTTTGATCAAACTGCTACAACCTCCTTTTTTTTATCTTTTACTCACAACTAGAGGTGATCATGGGCCGGGCCGGGCCCAGACAAAATTTTAGGCCCTTTTTCTAGGCCCAAGCACGGCCCGGCTCGAACTATGGGCCTAAAAATTTGTCCAAGCCCAGCCCAAAAGAAAATTGATAAACTCGAGCCCGGCCCGGCCCATATTAAATTTTTTTAGCTTTTTTCATTAAATAAAAAATTTTAAAACAAATATTAAAACAAAAAAAAACAAATAAAAAATATGTGAATTTAAAAAGTATATTTGATTAAAAATAAAATATTTATTTAATATATAATTCGGGCCGAGCCCGGGCAAAAAAAGTTTTACTCGAGGCCCGGCCAATTTTCTAAACGGGCCTCTTTTTTTGCCCAAACCCATATTTCGGGCCTATATTTTTACCCGAACCCTCTTATTTTTTGGGAGGGCCATCGGGCCGGGCCGGGTAGCCCAACCCATGATCAACTCTACTCACATCCATTGATTTCAAAAAAGATCCCACTGGATCCTGCTATAATAAAATCTCATATTAGATATTACATATTGCCGGACATGATGAAAATTTAAGAAATTTATCATTCGAGTTTCACTCAAATATGTAAATTCAGTAGATCGATTTCTCTAGGAAAAATATGTGAGGTCTCGTTTGCATAGAGCCAATAGATCTTTAAACAGGCTTGGTATTGTCTCTAGTGGGTTCACAATCACAAAATTGGAACATCTCTTCAACTACTTAAACAAATAAATCATACGTGCTCCACACAACCTACTAGCTCAAATGGTAACATGTTCACTAACCCGTTGATCTAACAACACTTTACAGACTTGTCCTAAATACAAATTCGTTGTGAATTGGAAACCAAATTCTCCCTCTCTCACCAACCCTTCAATTTCTTCCAGTCTCTTATCTTTAACTCTAGCACACACTGAGTGAGTCTCAGGGTATAACACTGTAGAGTATATAGAGCAATGATCATTTGATTGATTTTATTGTAGCCTATACACAAATGGGTCCACTGCCCTCACTTTCATTTTCATCCTTCCTTTTTCCAACCTCCAATAATATCCTCACACACTCCATCTTTAGTCTATACCACCAAAACCCTAAATCATACAAAACCAAACATGGAGACAAGTGGAAGAGGGGGTATGTCCCATAGCCAGGCTGCTATTAACCCCACACACACACACAAAAAAAAAACATCCCAATCTCTGTCTTCTCCCCTCCACCGCCCATTCTCACATTTGATATTTCAAAACATGTACACACATGCATGAAAGAAACTGACACAGTCACCACCACCAAATAATACTACCCCCACCCAACAACAGATAAGAAAGAGAGAGAAACCAAAAAAAAAAAAAAAAACCTTGTTTAATTATTACTATTATAAATTTTACAACATGTAGTACGATGATCGATGCATAAACTCATGATGTTTTGTCCAAATATTGCAGATAAAAATGTATGGTTTAATTAATTAAATTTATAGTAAATGGGTAAACCTGATCTGATGCATATGCTGCTGCTGCTGGCATTGCCTCATCAACGGTCTAATCCCACTGAATAATTTTTATTTTATTCTGTTCATACCCCCGCGAAATAGGACCACTTTGAATTTGAAATATAAATCAGTAAACTATGATTCAATAATAATATTGAAATTTAAGATAGGGTTTCAAAAGAGTTAGTGAAAATGTAGTCAGAACTCAGGAATATTGTGTAGTCGGAATCTGCCAAGTTTTGCGTAATAACTGAATCTCCCATGCATTTTATATTTTTTTTATTCTCATCTGCCCCTACTCTACCCTGCATATATATATCTTCATTTTTTTTTTCTAACGTTCAACTACATTGATTTGTAAATTATTTAAAGGAATCATAAATTTTAGTACATTAAAAATAAAGATTCAAAAACAATTCAACCGTTAATAGAGATACAAGTCATCTACATGTTTGTGGATGCAAAAAGGGGTGAATTTTTTTTTTATAGTTTGGAATTAAACTATAAACTTTTAAGAGGTTAAAATATAATTTTTGATTTCATCATTTTCAAAGAAATTAAATATTTTTTTTTTCATTTTTTGAGGGGACTGTTTATAAAAGGACTAAATTGCATGATTTGCGATTTGAGGGAAGGCAAGACCCTTACCTGCCCTCCCCCTTAAAATCGCCCTGAGACATAGGTCACTATATGCGTTTAATCTTAGGAAAATAAATTTGAAAATAATACAATCGTTATGGATACAAATCATTTACATTATGAGCATAATAATGATAAGTGACGTCATGTGATATAATAATATTGAGATAATTATAAATGATTTGTATCAATAAGTGTTGGGCGTAATAATAAAGTGCACTAAACTTTAAGCGGAGAATACGAATTCTAATCTTAAAAATAATGTTGTTGGGAGAAGCAATCAAAACCCTTATAATATACTTTTTTTTAACCATAAAACCAACATAAATAATACGCTAAATATAACCTCAATCATCATCATAAACAACCCTAACGAATTATTGAAAACAACGTTCATCTCAATAAAATACATGTATAAGTTGTGATTAAAAAAAAGAAAAGACTTGTATTAATGTTACCATTTGACTTTCTTTCTTTTGTATATATATAGCTACAATTAATTTGATTTGCATTTTGAATTTCCCGCTCACTGTTTAACACTTAATACATTTATTACATCCCTTTGAGAGTATTTAAATTTGTATATATTTATCCTTGCGTGAAGTTGGTAGATTTTTAAGTGTTTAGATTCAAGTTTTACGATATATATAAATTTCTAGTTTCATGATATTTGTACGTTATATATGAGTTTTATTTGATTCCTTATTTGTTATACTTTATTTTAATTTAATTTTACATTATAATTACTCGAAAATATATTTATAGTACTCGTAATTTTTTTACAATTTAAAATATTGTAAAGTTATTTTAAAACATCTCGTGGTAGCATTGCTTGATTCATGAAGAATCCAACAACGAATGAAGAAATTACTTAGAATAGGAGCTTAGGGTTTGAACTTTGAAGAAGTTCATATTTTAATTATTTTTCTGTGTGTTACTATTGTAATTCAAATTCACAAAAATCTAATTTATATTATGTAAAATATGCAAGGAGTAAGGCTTCCCTGTCCTATTAAATTTATTTTAGTGGTGGAGTCAAAGGGCAGGCAGGGGTCTCGGTCCCCTTAAAATGAAATTTTTTTATTTATACCTTTTATAATTTATAAAATTTTAAATTAATAATAGTAAAATTATACTTTGACCCCTAAAAATAATAAAAAATTTGATTTAATATTTTAAAAATTATAAAAATTATATTAAAATTATGAAATTATATTTTTATTATCGTAAAAATATACAATTTAATTACGATTTCCTTAAAATATTTTTTTTGGCTCCACCATTGACTCATTCCTCTCAATTGATGTGACACTTCTAATCAACTGGGGTATGTTTCACAACTCGTTTTAATTTATTTTCGAAATTTGTCTTGGCATATTTATTTATTCTCTTGTATTGTACTTTTTCATATTTATTGTATTTATTAAATTATTTTTGTTTTATAATTCAGATGATGGGAGAGACCCGACCACACCATTGCTGTTCTTGTTCTCTTTTCTGACCACTTTATAATTGTATATAACAAAAGTTCAATTATACTACAGTGATGAAAATTTCTTATAAATTTACATTTATATTAACAATTTCTTTTAAAAATAAATATTAAAACTATACAATATTGTATATGAACTTTAATTTTATATAATTTTTTACATGAAATTTTAATTTGATTTTTTACAATAATACTATCGACATAGCACTATTTTATGCTTATATATTCTATACACAAATAATTACAGTAATCCAATGTATAATGCTTTTGAAATTTTAATTAGCCCTACTCAAAATTTTTAAACTTTTAAATTCTTTAATTAGAATTTTTTTTATAAAATCTCATTAATCCTTTTTAAAACTAAAAAAATTAATTAAACCCATAATTTTTAAAAAAATTCTTATTAAATCCCTAAAATTTAAAAAATTAATTAAAACCCTTAATTTAAAAAAAATTAAGTAGGCCCCTCAATGACACATTCTATCACCATTCATCATGTTTTACGTGATAAATGTTTACTCGTTAAATTTATACAACTAAGCTATGAAGCATATATGAGAGAGGGCTATTCCAAGATAAGTTAGACAGGGCCTTAGTTCCCTTTGGTTTCTTCAAAGTTCAAACACTAGTAAATGATATATATCGTGAAAAAAAAATTGTAAATTAAATTTTACAAAATTATAATAATTTCATAATATATTTTTTTCTAATTTTGACACGTATCAAAGATTACTTATTCATCACAAAAGTTTGCACTTTCAGCTTCTTCTTTTTAAAATTTTTTTTATATCACAGATTCTTTTAAATTGTTGTTTATGTTGTATAAAGTTAAAGCCAAAACTAAAGTTAAAGTAGCAAAATTTTAGATGCATGCATGCTTTAGTTTGGCCCTAAAAATAGCAAAATCAAACGTACGTAACATGAACTTTCTCATAAAATCCATGCACCACCAGCTTTTTACCACCTCGCTTTTTCCTTTTTCTTTTAGCTTTTTTTTTTTTTTTTGGTTTCATCTATCTCTTCTACAAGCTCAAGTTTCCATGAATGGGGAACCAAACTTAATAATAATAATTATAACGATTTTATTCATTACTTTAAAGTTATGTACAATTTTGTTTGTTAACAAAAAAAAAATTTTCACTAAAATATGAGTTTATAAACTTGAATAAAAAAAATATTGATCGTTATTTACTTATAAGATTTTTTTATTGGATGTAGATTATGTCTTTATTAAAGTTACAAATAATTAATTAAACTAATTAATAATTCACGTGTAATTTTTATAAGACAACCTGGAATAGGAGAGTCTTGAGACAACAAAAATCAAAGCCTCATTGAGTTACTATTATTATTTTTAACCATTGAGTTACTGTATTAATAATAAGTAAAAATGCAATAATTGACCAATGGTTGTGCAACTCTTTTGGACGGTCAAAGGTCAAATGGTGCATTTTGAAACTAGAGAAATAAAAAAAAAGTATATTTTAAGGAACCTTTGAATAGGCTTTTGGATTTTAACCCCATATATATAACATGTAACATGTTTAAATAACTAGTACCTTCTTGAGTTTATTTCAATATTTATGCCTTTGGCAGGGCGGGATAACAAATTTATTGAAACAAGAGTTTTATTATTATTATTATATAAATATAGATTTATGTTAGATTTCGTCCTTTTATCATTAAAAGTAAAAATCTAGCTTTCATGCATAGAATAATGCTAATTGCTTCATTAATAAGTTACATATGAACAATACAGAACATAATGATTAGATATTCTAAGTACTAACAAACACATATTATTAAGAGAAAAACAAGGGATAATCTTAAATATTGATTTTATGTGACCCAAAATTAATACATATAAAAGCATCATTGTACTAAGCATATTACATCGAAACGTGACTCCAACTTTGAAGTACTTAAATTTTTTTTAAAACCCCAAAATGAATATATATTTTTTAATATTAGGTTTCAACTAACCGAGTTAGATTTTTTATGGGAAGCAAAGTTTTTAATACCCAAAATTTAAAACTCGAAATCTTATTTAAATAATATCGAGTTTTTTACTACTTAATCCGAAAAAATTTCGGAAAATACATTATTACAATTTATATATACAATATATATATATATATATATATATAAAAGGTCCAACAGCTATACTTATCCACGTGTACAGTCCTACAAAGACCCCAACGAATAGCATCTCATCACGTGAATCACCCATGTGATATGTTCTCAGTCACCACCATTCAAACACTAAACGGCACCGTTTAGTTCTAAAAGACGAGACTTTTGAAAATTGAAACCAGCAAAACAAAATTCGAAATCAGCTGCCGTTTCATGTACCAACGCCTCTAATATGCTGTTTCCGATCTCCGACACAATCCCTTCCCCTTCTTCTTCATACGCCACCACACACCGGAGTTTCATCTCCGGCAAATCTTTGTCGATCAATGCATCAATGTCTTCAAGCACACGACAATCAGCTCGAGGAAACCGACCAATCTTCGAACACAATGTGTTTATTAACTGAGACCCGACCGTATTACTAAACCGTTCACGTCCAACAAATTTAACCCAAGGTTTCATATTGAAGAAAGGGTTTAAAATTTCAGTCAAAAGTTCATCGACTAGATGGAACAGTAATTTTCTATTGCATCGTAGGTTCAGTTGACTGGTTTTATTCTTATTAGTGGTGAAATGTTCGAGGTAGTAAAATATGGAAGGGTTAATAGGATGAGAAGGAGAAAACCAAGAAGCTAAGGACAGTGGGGTATGTTTATCTAACCCAGTACGTCTTAGTATTCTTGCAATGTACTCATGATATTCTGCTTCTTCACCGGTGGTGGTAGTAGTAACATTGTTACATCTGTCGCCGATGTTGTCGTGTCGGGAACTGTGTAAGTACGTCGCTTCTTGTTTGTTGTTGTACGTTTGGCTCGAACAACTAGATAACTGTGAGCTATTACTACGTTTTGGTCTTGTAGCATCTAAGACCTGTATAACGAATCCAAAAACAATAAGCTAATGATGATAAAGTTAAAAAGAAATTTGAAAGAAGTGATGATTTGATTTTGAATATACCTGTTTTTGAGGGATTTTAGTAGCTGGAGGTGAAGGGTCTTTTTTGACTGGAAAAAGGGAAGAGACTGTAATGTTGAGGAGATCATTTGATAATGGTGTTTTCTTACATTTCTTGTCTGGAATGTTAGCTCTGTTGGCTGTTGAAGGACGAACGAAGGGCTCTTCTTTCTTGTTTCGGATTGTGTCCGATGTTCGTTGTGGCTTTTTCAGCTTTGTCACTTTCTTGCATTTGCTTGTGCTTCTCTGTGTCTGTTGGTCATCTTGTTCCTCTGCAACTGTTTGCAACTTGGGCTTTTGTAAAACCCTGATCGGCTGTGGCTGTATACTAATCTCTGATGGTTTTGGAGGTTGAGGGTTCTGATCTTTGGTTTTAGGTTCCAAGAACCTAAGCCTCGGAGAACACGAAGGTGTCGTCGAGTGCTTGCCATTGCCATTACTGGTCGAGTCCTCGGCTAGTTTTCTCATCGCCTTTGAAATCTTCTTGTACTTGAATTGATTAACAAGCTCCTCTCTAGCTTGTTCCCTGTTCCGAACAGTATTAGTAATATCCATCCCAACTTTTCTTCCCACACTTTCTTTAACCTGTTTCATTATCTGCCGAGCATAATGACCTGGACTCTTATTCTCGTCTTCGCTCCTTTTCGAGAACCGAGTAACCATTACCTCTTCGGTCGTACTCATGTTCTCCTTATTAATCTGAAGCGAAAACCGATGGTGATAGTCCACATCCGACCTCCTAGCAGACGATAACCTCGGAGTTTCCGGTAACGACCGAGTACCCCTAAAATCACCACCGTCTACTGATCTCCTACGACCCTTTAAATGTGAAGAAGACTTAGGTTGTGAAAAAGATGGTGAATGAGTTTCAGGTAAAAGGTCAAGACCCATTAGCCTAGCAACTAAAGTAGGTGTCTTGGTCCCTGGTGAGCTGCTAATCTCTGAAAATGTGTCATTATTTGAAGCTCCAACTTTTGACCTTATGTCCCCACTTGTTTTAATTTGAATTCCCATCTAGATTTTCATAAAAAAAAAATCATCATTATCATCACTCACCTTTAAAAAAAAACAAAAACAAAGGACTAGTTAGCAAACTTACAGGGATATTTAAACTTTCATCTTCTTTACTGGTTGATGTTGTTAAAGAAGCTGAAACTGAAGCTGAAACTGAAGTTGAACTTTCATCCTCTGATTCTAAACTATTCCTTGGTGCTTCAGTACCTGCATTTACATTGGAACTCGATAATGTACTGCAAAAAGAGGGAGAGGGAGAGAGAGAGAGAGAGGAGCGTATGAAAGAAAGAACCTTTAAGTGCAGTGGGGACGAAGTTACTATGGGGAGAAATAAAAGAGTGGGGTTGTTTAAAACAACCACAACTGCTACTGCTATTGCTGCTACTATTTGTTTGATGGTTTAAAGGGAACTGGAAATGATGGAAATCAAAGAACTGGAAGACAGCACTTATACAACCAGTGGGAGTGGTGGTGGTTTCAGCTTTCGCTGGTGGTGGTCTTTTGGTGGATGTTTTAGCTCCGGTAGCCCAATACGGCCAATCTCTTCCCATTTCTGATCAAAAGGAAAATGGGGATTTAGTAAATGGATAGAAATGAGAGAGAGAGAGAGAAAGGAGAAAAGTGCAAAAGAGGTTTGTTAGTTTGAAAGTTGATGATGATGAGAAAAAAGGGTTATTATAAGATGGTAAAGAAGGAGCGAGAAAAGTGGATCCATGAAGCATGTTAAATAAATCAGTAGCAAGCAGCCCACATTTTTTTTTTATAATTTCAGGGACTTCAGAAAGTACAACAAAAATATGGTATGTGGGCGCGTGGCAATACGGATAACACCACACCAACATCTCCATATTCTTACATGATTTTAAATTACTCCATAAAACTTCGAAATATTTCAATTGATTTTTTATATTATCATTATTCTTAGGATTAAATGTTCAATTTAGATATTTTAAATCACGTAAATCAAATAATACTCATCCCATACATGTTAAATAAAAGGTATGCGTTAATAAATTTTAAAAATACTATTTATTTTATTTAACACATTATATCCGAATTATTCATATAATATAATAGATAGGTATTCGCAATCCCATTCACATGTATTGCATAAACTTTGAGCTAGTATTTAATATATACACTAATGGTTAAACTTAAAAAAAAAAAAAACAACCTTATTAATATTCTAATTTTAAAAATTCAATTAAAACATTTTAAAATTCCAAATAAAATTTAAATTTTAGTTTATAATCTAAATACGCTCAATACAAATTAATCATATAACATTAGTAAAAGTCTTTTTTCTTTTTCTGAAAATTTATAAATATAAATACAAATCTCATATTTAATTGCTAAAACTTAAATTAAAAAAAATGTTAGAATAAAAACTCAACCGTAGCGTTTGAGTACGGTGAAACTTTTCACATGGACCACATCATTTGCCAAATAAAAATTAAATATAAACAAATATTTTACGGTAAATTACATCGAAGATCACAAAGTTTTAGTAAATTTTTATTTTGGTCACTCAATTTTAAAAAATTATAAAATAATCATTAAATTATTTAAAATTTTTTATTTAAGTCATCAGACTATTAAAATCTCTGTTGTATAGCTTTTTTTATTTGCACCATTTGCACTAATTGAAAGCTCTTATTCCCTTTCTCTTTTATAATTTTTTTCATGAAATATCATGAATTTGCTAACCAAAATCTAAACAATTTTTTTCTTCGATCTTTGAACTAACCATCAAATTAACTTAGACTTATCCACTATACCGATTATCCCGATTGTCGAATCGATACTTGGAACTCGCTAACCAAACTTAAAAATAATTTAATAACTTAAATAAAAATTTTTAAATAATTAAGTGACCATTTTATAATATTTTAAAGTTGAATAACTAAAAAATAAATTTACTAAGAATTTAATGATCTTGAATGTAATTTATCCAATATTTTATCAATTATATATATCCAATTTCCCTAGATATGAAAAGGGGGGTAGACTAGGGTGAGTGTGGTCGTCTTTTTTCTGTTTTTATTGGGAAATGGAATTGGTAAAAAGATAAAAAAGTAGTGGGGAGTGGGGACTGAAGTCAGTGGGGAGGGTATAAAAATGTTGGAAAGGTATTGATGACGCACCCTTTTAATTTCACACCCATCTGTTGGACACATTTACAAATAGCTCTCACTCTTTCAAGCTCGATTTACAATGTGATTCCTCCCTTTGTAGTTTTAAATACGAGGTGGGTTTTTATATTTTATTTCCTAGGGTGGGGATCTGCAGGTGTAATTTGAACTTGTCTATGGATTGTGATAGCCATGACCGTATGGTCTCAGGTTATGGTTGTTATTATTATTATTATCCCTTTACCATTTCCCTTTTTCTATCCTGCTTGATATATACCCGGGGTTAGATTAGAGCCTTATCTAACTCACATTACTTCTCTCAAACAATATTCTAAAATCTAAATCAGTTATATTTTTTTTATTAAATTTTAACTGATTCAATCCTTTTTCCGATTTTATGGTATAAGGTTTGATTCAGATAATCATGTTTCAAACGTAATGTTTACATTTAGAGATAGTACAAGCTTCTACAACATCTAGATTACTACACAACATAAATTCCAACCCAATTACCACTCCGACAGCTAATGGATTTGAAATTCACACAAATCATTATCACTCTAGACCAACCGCTTGTTGTGATCATGAGCATTACTTTTGAAACAAATCCTAATAAAAAAAAGGAGATTATTTACCTTCCTTTTAAACAAGTTAGAATATACAACACCTAAAATAACATCATCATTATTAAGAAAAAGCAACAATGTCAGTTTTGTAACATATTCATATCTAATGATCACTTGAATTGTGTTGTCTAAAGGTGAACATGAAATTTTGCCTTCCTTTAAACAAGGTATAATATGTATAACACCTAAAAGAAACATCATTATTAAAAGAAAGCAACAATGTCAGTTTCGTAATACTAAGTTGTTAACATATTCATATGCAATGATCACTTGAATTGTCTTGTCTAAAGATGGCTAAAATATGAAATTTTCTTATAAAAATAAATAATAAAAAAGTAAATATATGAAAACGTATTTTAATAAGGTGAATTTGCCTCAAAAAGAATTTTGAATATCTCTCCTCACTCTATAATAAAACCTCGTCACTATTCTAAATTCTAAATGATTTGGTCAGTCTCAGTGATCTAATACAATGATCTCATCATGGTGATTGAGATCTTCTTTGATATCTTTGATTTTAACGTATCAAAACACCAGAAGAGAGTTCTGCAAGAGAGTTTATTATGCTTTCACTGAAATGGAAGAGCACAGAAAAGGGCAGAAGAAAAAACAGCCATTTTCCATTTCAGAAAAGAGTAATAATAAATAAATAAATAAAACCAGCAAATAGCAAGAGGGTAAAGAAAAGGAAAATGAAAATCACTGTTACTTACAGTTAAAAGTGCAGCTTCCCGTGGAATATAGCAAATTCTCAATGGTAGAAGATGCTTCCAAGAGACAAATAATAATAAATGGCAAAAGTGATACTTCAGAGACCAGGGTTGACCCACACCCACTTTCCAAAAAATTACCAATACAGTTCTAAAGTCTATGTACCAATGTACCACCATTGTTCTCCTACTCTTCTTCTCAAGTCTTTGGATGAATAAATTGGCCATTGATTTTCCTAACCTACCCACTTTGAGCAGAGTCCTCACAGTGAAATCACTAGCTACAGTCTTTCAATCAATTTAGATCCATTTTATATCATAAATACATTCAACGACCTTATTAGTACGTCTCATAACTCTCATCTGATACCTACAAAGATCTATTTAAGTGAAAGATTTTAATCGCAAAATCAGAATAGCCTGCATCCAAAGATACTACTAATATTTCAACATGTTCTTGTTCTTTAAGACTAGTTTTTAAAATATTCTGATGTTAACCCAGAACCTAACGTCCAACAAAATTCGGCTTAGATGACTTGTCACAACAACTATCAGTGTACAGCATATTAGTTAATGTTTCACAAGATCATGCCAGTCCATGTTATGAAATTATTTTCTAAAACTTATGTTGAAGGATCAAAGCATCAAAACATTTACTATCCCTGGCCCCATAAACCAAGCTTAATGCATAGGGACATAATTCTCATGAAAGATCAGCAGAAAGAATTCAAGGAAAGAAATTTTCCTAACAAAATTCTCCAAATTATCGATGAAAGGAAACTGCAGCATACCAACATTTTACAGCTATCATCATTAGCACACTTTCAAAAATTCATTCGGTCGACAACATGATTACATGTGAACCAGAGCATTCAAATTTTGAATTTTTAAACAGTAGGTGCTTAAAAATTCTCGGTCATGTAAAATTGCCACAAGCAGTAGAGAAATGAGATGAGGGTTCGTATAACATGACGGCATGAAAAGGATGAATGTATAAATCAAGGCTCATGCGGTACAAACATATGTAATTGCAATCATCTAATGCAGCTGCAGACACAATGATGCTATGCCTGGTAGATTTCAATATCTAATGGAGGCCAATCAAAGAACCTCGAGCAGAAGTGGGGCTTAACTGTACGTTTCCAAACAATTTTATCAATTGGTACCTTGAAAAGAGTTGTGTAATGCCTAAACTACATGACACCTAAGTAAATAATAAGAGCAGTACATAAATGATATAACAGATTGTTTAAGAGCATGGTGTAGAATGTCTTGAGATACGAACAAGGAAAACCACAAGTATTGGCATATATTACATACAAGTTTGACACTAATAGATGAAAAATGATTCTTCCTTCTTTCTTATATTCTCAATAGCAAATAATAGGAATCTCTGCTCACTTTGATTAGCAATAATTAGTTCTTTGCAAAAGCCAGAGGTTAAACATTTACCAAAAACCCCAACAGTAGTATCATCTCATGGCAGAAAGTTCACACAAGAGGTTTTCTTTTCTATTATTTTTTTGAAGATATGAGTTTCTAATTCTATATCTGTTTCTAAATAATTTCCTACTTGAAGACAATACTAATGACATGAAGTCAAATGCCACATTCATATCAACAAGCTATAAGCAATTGAAAGAATACAAGGTAAAGATCAAAAAAGCAAAGGGGAAGAAAGACTGGTGATACCCCACAACATGAGAAAACACTGATTGTTGCCTTGATCCTTCAGCAAAGAAAAGAGAAAATTCAGAAAAATGCTTCTAAGTTCTAGCATCCACATCAAACCCAGCTCCTGTCCAACCAGGTGCTGCAGATCCTCTACTCTTGGGCACCGCACCAATCCCCTTTCCTCTTCCTTGAAAAGTGTTTTTCTTCTTTCCTTTTACTTCTCCATCATTAGTAGCAAGTTGATTCTGCCCATTCATAACTTGAACATTCCCACCATTGCCTTGTTGAGGTACCCTTGTGGAAACAGTAGAGCCCGATTCTGTTGTTGGTGGAACTGAGGACACGCCTATGGTTGCAGCATGTTGTGTCAATCCAATTGCTTTCATGTCCTAAACATGACCCAAGTCAAACTTTCAACAATCTTTCTATTATTGAAGGCAGTGAATAAATAATCAAAGAAGAGATCAAATTGATCAAATCTCCAATTTTTGGTTCAACTAGTTGAACATGCTGATTCAACTATAACATTTTTAAAAGAATCATACAAGTAATTTCAATTTTTTTTATCAAATGTTACTTTCAATAATTAATTTTTCATGATAAAAAGTAAATTTGTAATGCATGCTCAACTCATCAATCAAACGCTAGACCGCTGTTTTCCTCACTTGCCCCCCTGAAAACCAAGTCAAACGCACCACACCACACCACCAAAAAAGAGTGGGAATGAATTCCACATCAGTTAACATGTAGAAGTTTTTTCAACACGTAGAAGCAGACAATTACTTAACTTCCCATTTTCAAAACCATTTTAGATTCTTCAATGCCCAAAAAGAGAGGGAATGAATTCCACATTAGCAGGAAGATAGGAGTAATGGAAAACCATCTCAACCCGGATCATCTTCAGACAACACCAGGAAACTTCTCTTCAGACAAGATTGGCACAACTTGGGAAGGTAATCGAGTGGGAGTTAAAGGTGATAGATTTGGGTGAAAAAACGGGTCTAAATTGGTTAAAAAGCCCAAAGATATTTAAAGAAATTGTCATGCCTGATTTTTCCCTTTACTGATTCCAAGTATTTTACAGGTTCTTTCCAGTCCAATTTCCCCATTATAAGTATGATGTTGAGCTGCTGAACCTGACAATTCCTTGCTGAACCGGCTGATCTTATCCCTTCTTTTTTATCACTGATTTACATGCATATACCACCAGTGCTTATGACAACATTCACAAGCCTGACAATATTAATGATATACAAAAAGTGTTTCAAAAGAATAAGCCCTTCAGTTAAGCACTCTGGCATTTTAGTTTGGCTTCTTGAACCAATTTCCATAGTTTATTATATTAAACATAAACTCAGAAAGATCAGCTAGTTAATATTTCTTCCTCTTTATCATGGGTGAGCAGTTTGAATTGATTAAAGAACAACTACCTAGAGGGAGCCAAACATTCACAAATAATCAGCAAGGCCTAAACTAGATCATCCATCTGGAACAGTTCTCAAGAGTTTGTAGACATGTACAACAGACATAAATGTATTTTTTGTTTTAACAAGACACCTTATTATCAATCCAGTTTATGACAGTGGCATTTACTGCAAAAAAATGGATAGCAATAGAAAATCACAAGAACAAATTACACTAAAAGTGCACAATTTTACATCAGCTAACATGTCTATTCTAGTGACCATTGTAAAACAGTTATCTTCTCCACATAGAGGACCATTTGAGTATTGGATACTAGGAGAAATAGAAAGAAAGCTTACATGATCAGAAAAAGTGGATTTTTTACTTGGGTTCAGAGCTTCCAATCGCCTTTTCAACTCCTCAAGCCTAGCAAATTGAGAGTTACTGCTTTCTTGAACCTACTAACGAAAAGCATCATGTTATAACACAGCTGATTAATGCCTGCTTGTCCATCTATAGCAAAGAAGTATACCAGATTGTTCAAGTCCTCACATAGCTTCTGCTTAATTGCTTCCTCATCATGCAGAGCCTTTGACGCTGATTCCCAAGCCTGAAATGCATATAAAGGGAAAAAAAAACAGCTATCAAATTTAAGATAGGAGGCAATTTACTTTCCAATAAAATGGATTTTTTTAATATAAAAAACGATTCAATAGCCTCTCACAGTCCAGTTTCGGCCTTAGTTAATTGAAATACAACCAGAATCAATCTCAATCTGCAACTTCACGCAGGAAGACTAATGTGCTATAGCTGCAAATTTCCTCTCTTCAGATAAAATTGTTTTACAAAAATACACTGCCATTTGAACATTTCCATTTATATTTTGGTCCATCAGGCCCTAATCAGCCTAGTATTATTGTCCATTCAAAGCAAGCAAAAGTGTAAGGAAATAATGAGGACAGTACTTCGGTTAAGAAAATAAGAGATATAAAGGCCATGATTCAAGCTCAAATATACTTGACGGAGAGAGAATTTGGCAAACCTTCCGTGCTTGTTCTTCCTTCTCCTTGGCAATGCGTATTCTCTCAGTTGACATTTCAATTTTCTTTCTCATATGCTCGAGGGCTGAAGATACGCACCACACATTATACAATGGAGGAGTAAGTCCAGAACAGAAAAATATACATAAATGAAGAAATATCCCATACAATGGCAAGTTCAAGCAAACCTGCTTTTTTCGGCCCAGCAGTGAGTTTCATCTCCATTGTAAGATTTGCTAGTTCTCTTTCAATATCATGAATTTTAGAATAATTTTCGGCTATATATCTGAAAGCATGCATATGAGATCAGACAAGACCCCACCAACAAATGCAATCATGAGAAACAAACTCAAAGAACATTAAAAAGACGAGAAATAATAACTATACAAGGCATATACCTCTCTCAACCTTTTGTACAAGTGCTACACACAGGAAATTTAATTCTTAAATCCAAACAAAATTTTAACAAACAAATTGAAATGAGAAAAAGAACTACATTTTTGGCTTGATTAATTGAGCTAGTAAACAACGAACTGAAGTTTTTAATATTTAGTAAAAGCAACTCATGAAACTCAAAGGAAAAAAAATAAAAATGCCAGAGTTCATCACCAAGCTCAAATAGAATAGATTCCGGATTCAAATGGTAAGAACTTAATTAGAGCAACAAACATCAAAATCATTTGAGATTTAAGGTTCAAATCCCGTTTCAAGCAGTATCAAACTCTAACGAAAACTTCATGCGATGGCCCTAATCACATCCTATCTCTTTAGATCTGAATTACAGTTTAACGCTTTAAGCTGATTCTTCAACGCTATCGATTTCTCCTCTTTTTTTCTACATAAGGCCCACAGATTAGAAGAAGGCTTTCCTCATTACAACAGAACTAAATTCCAGCATTGAAACAGAATCAACTCAGGTGAGTTAAAGTTAAAAACAAAAGACGAAATAATTAACAACATGAACATACTTCGTGAGTTGAAGCCGCTCCTCCTCGATTATCTGCCGCCACATATATAAACACAAATTCGGAATCACATTTTCGTCAAAGCAATCAAACGAAACTCATAAAAGAGAAAAAGGAAGAAAAGTAAACTGACCTTCTCAGTGTAGGCAATGACAGAAGGTTCCCTAGCGAGTCCATCGGGTCCGATCTCGGGCAAAAGCGTTGGATTCGAGGTCATATTTTCTTCTTCCTATTATTTTCTCTTTTGTTAGAAATTGAGATCGGAACTGGAAATCGAAATGTAAAACAGTCTTCTAATTTATCTGATCTGATTTTACACAAAAGAAGTGGACTTCTTTCATTTCTTGAAGCATTGCGTTTTTATTTTAACTTTTAAAAATCTTTTTGGGTTTCATTTTCTTCAATTGACAGCAAAAGGAAACACGTGAGGGCTTATCGTTAATCGCCGCTATCCTCGTTCCCGATCGCGAGCGTTACCCGCGTTTTTTAATAATAATAATAATAATAATAATAATAATAATAATAATAATAATAATAATAAAATAATAATAATAATAATAATAATAATAATAATAATAATAATAATAATAACTTTATTATTAATATTATTATTTTCATACTTTTCTTTTCGATAAAATTTTAGCTTTAAATTTTAGTGTTAATATTTGACACATTGTAGTATATATTTTTTATTTTATAAATTACTTTAAAAATTGACATATATCTTTATTTTTTAATATATATATTTAATATTTATTATATCTTTGACCCTTTTTGTGAAATTTAAAAATTTATTAACAATTTACTAAAATATTTTTATTAATATAAGTATATATTAAATATAATAATTTTCAAGTTAATAAATATAATTTTATATTTAATAGAATGCTATGCATATAAGTGTGTTTTTTATTTATTTTTAATTATTTGCATGCAATTGTATGTTAAATATATTAATTTTAATTTTAATTTTAATTATAAAAGAGATTTTTTTTTTCTTTATTTAGCTACTCATATATTTTAATAGTGGATTTCTTTTCTACTTAAATCATTCAATACTGATAATTGATTTATTTTAAATAAAAATAATTTAATAACTTCAAAAAGAATTATACTATTTTTTAAGAAAAATATTTAAAAAACTTATTCCTTAATAATTAGTCAAAAAAATGCGTATTTAAATATATTTTTAGTTTTGGAAGTTAAGAGTTTGAATTTTTTAAATTTAATAATTAAAAAAATAAAATAAATAAATTATTCGTGAATACTTTATGAATAATAATTTAATTATTTGATATTTTTGAAGAGTAATTAGATGTTTTAGTAAAAAAATATATAATAAATGTAGTAAAAAATTTAAAATTGGAAAAGAACATGTTAATTTTTTAGATTCCGTTTAAAAAAGACGAATTTAATATGATAAAAAATAGTCACTTGTTTAATTGTTACATCAATCTTCTACAACACTTTTTGAGTAACCCAAAATTGGCTTGAAATCAGTGTAAAAAATTTGAACTAAAACAGCTTTAATGGCCAACAAAGTATACCAATCAGGATCTCCTTTCATTTCTATGATGCATTATATTTGGTCAAGGCATCAACAACTGCCTGTTTTGTAGGAAGTGCCGGAATTGCCCCTCTCCCCGTTACCGTCAACGCTCCGCAAGCATTTGCAAATGCCAAGGCTTCTCTTAATCCCTTCTCATCCTGTCGGAAAAGATAAAAGTTTCATTTACATGTTAAACTATTGTATTAAAGATTAGGACAACGAGTTATGTAAGAACTAAGGGTACCTGAAATAGATTTAAATCGGAAGCTAGGCTGCTTAGTAAGCCGCCAACAAAAGCATCACCAGCACCCGTAGTGTCAACAGCTTTAACTTTAATCCCGGGAACCCTCCCCTTGAAAGCCTGTATATATAGGTCGATTGTTTATTTCCATGTAGTAAACTTAATAATTAGACAAGCTCGAGCTTACCTTGGTGTAATATCTACAACCAGCTGACCCCTCGGTTACGATCAAAAGCTTAAGATTAGGATGAAAAAGCTTGTTCATCACCACATTATCATCATAAGGGTCACCGCCTTCGGTTAAGAATGTAATCTCGTCCTCGCTTACCTGCATTTTTCATGGATTAGCTGCAAATGAATCGAAGTAGCAAGACCCCATTTTATGAGTCTCGTATTCGAATTTGTACCTTGATAAGGTCTGCTTGTTCCCATATGCTCATTATGCCTTCCCGAGCAGCTTCTGCTGATGGCCACAGTGGCAATCTTAAATTCGGATCATAAGAGAGGATACTGCCAGATTTCTTGGCGATGTTCATTGCTGCAAGTTGAGCTGACTTGCATGGTTCTTCGATCAAACTAATCGAACCATAATGAAATATCTTCGCCTGTAATGAAAATATTATACGGAGATCAGAAAAAATCTAACCACTCTTATGATTAACCAGAACAAAAATGACAAATGCAGAAAAAACAAAAAACCTTGTTAATGAGGTTTATATCGAGCTCTGATTCATGGAGACGCATATCAGCACTTGGATGACGGAAAAACAAGAATTCCCGTTCGCCATCAGCTCTGAGAGTAACAAATGCTAATGCCGTTCTTGCACTTTGATCAAATCGCATGCCGGTATTGTCCACGTAGTTTTCTTTTAAAATGTTAGCTAACATATGCCCAAATTCATCATCCCCTACCTGGTATCAAATTGCAAGGCATCATGTACATATCATTCTCATGATCCAAATAAAAAGCACGAGATTGCAATTTGCAACAAAAAGCAAGTAGTGGAACTACAAAGAGACTTCTTATTCATATCATTCTAAGGTATCGTAAGTTAGTTCCGAACACAAAGATTAAAGCAATTCGATTTCAACGAATAAACATCATATGATTCCAGCGAATTATTCTAGTAACTGGTACAGAGTAAAAGCTAGATGTTCTGAATTTACCTTGCCTATGAAAGCCGATGATCCTCCTAATCTAGATACACAAACAGCCACATTAGCCGGAGCGCCACCGGGAGCCTTCTTGAAAGCAGGTGCTTCGGCCAAAGAAACCCCTCCGACTGTTGGTACAAAGTCGATCAAAAATTCACCAAAGCAAACAACTAGTGAGTCCGTATTTGCGGACTTCCTGTTCATATCACCGGGAAGATCTTTGCCACCACCTACAATTCGTAGTTTTATCGGTATCATAGATGTTTTTCTAACATGTTGCTCAAAGTGACAACTCCTAGCCCTAAGCCAATTTGTTCAGACATTGCCTAGTCCATTTCGAGTTACAAAATCAATGATTTTTCGAAACAAATTGAATAATTTGGCATTCAGATTCGCAATTCATCTATATTTAAAAGGTAATCTAACACAGATCCAGCACACAATTAGTGTTAAAACATAGCATGTAATTTAACCAACATGTAAGTATAAAAATAAAAAACCAAAATTTTCCAGACCAAACAGGATTCAAATCACTTAGAAAAACAATCAAACACCATCAGATCAAACAATTTCATTAGAAGTGAAGGAAACCCAAACTCGTAAAGCAAGAATTATAAGATTACATGTTCATAACAGATGACAAATAAAGCAAAAAAAAAAAAAAAAAAACTCTTGAACATGAAAGAAAAAATATTAAAATTAATTCAAAACACTATAAACAGCAAGGAACCAAATGATTTGAAACATGGTACGAGAATGATCTAGTTTCTCAAGCTAGAGATTGAACTTGAATTCCATAACCAAATAGATTATTGTCATTTTTGAAAGCCAAATTCTGAAACATGTTTCTATTAAGACTGAAGTTAGTAAATTTAATTAGCAGTTTAGCACATTACAATTAATAAAAAAAATTGTAATCTTTATGCAGAAAACCAACTCAAAACCCAGAAATGGCACAACATGCAAAGTTAAGCTCAAAGATGAATATTTTTGAATCTCAAGAAAATGAAAATTCAAAAAGATTTTAAAAAATGAAAAAGAATCAAGAAAAGAGAGAGAGAGAGAGAGAGAGAGAGAGAAGAACCTGTAGTTAAATTCCCAGCCATTTTTCTTTTTTTGAGAATTACAGAGATTGAATTTGAAGGAGCAAAACAATGGCCGCTAAAGCCGGTACTGGTTTTCTTGTCCCTGTATTTGAAACTTGGAAGACAAAGAAGAAAGCAGAAACGTATAGAATAGGAGCGTGGCCGTCGCCAATCTTGAATTGGATTCTTCTTTAGAAGATAAGTTGACAAATTTATTAAGATCACCGTCACATGAATCACTTAATTTTAAAAAGGTTTAATCCTGACCCACGCCCCTTCTACTCTTTGGATTTTGAAATTTAGTCCCTCTATTATTTAGTCAAAATATCTTCCTAGTTCTATTTTTTTTATACATTTAGGATTTAGTCTCTCTACTTTTATTTTAAGAAATTTAGTCCATTTGCTTTTTGGATTTAAAAATGCAAGTCTAATTATTAATACTATTAAAATGTTTCTCTTAAATTCATTTCATTACAGCATTTTTTTGTGTTAAAGGCTAGTAAGTGATTTTTTTTTTTTTATTTCAACATGTCATACTAGCTATTTAATGGTAAAATTTTAACGAGGTTAAAAATTAAATTTAAATTTTGATATGTAAAAAAATATAAGAATTAAATTATTGAAAATAAAAATATAACGATTAAATTTCCAATATAGCATATATTAATCTATATTTTATAAAGTACAAAATAAAACCTGCTTAGAGATTGAATAAGAGATCCTGTTAACTAAAAACTTGAGTAATGTGCTTTTATCACTCCACATCTGTTTAAATTTTAAATATATAAAGAATATAGAGACTTTGATCAAAACATGTCTCAAACTCCTATTATCGATCATAATTAAAAGTATCCTACAACCATCAATTAAAGTAGATAAAATCGTATCAGAGTAAACACATGTTAGAAATAAAGTTAGATAGTTGAGGGACTAAATGCTGAGAATTAAAATAGAGGATTAAAATTTAAGAATAAGAAGAAAATAGGGACTCAGAACAAATTAAGCTATTTAAAAATTCAAATGAATTAAAAGTATTTTAAAAATACAAAAATTGCCTTTTATTAAAGACCGATATGTTAGATATTTGCTGTATTCGGACAAAAGCTTGGGTGTGTCCCATGTGGGGCCATAATTTTCAAGTGAAACAACGTAAGTACGACTATTTGATTCATTGAACGTGAATTTAATATTTCTTTTTCAGTCTTTGGGAAAATATTAATTTATTGTAACAAATAATTTTATACGTTCAAATCCAATGATTAATAACCTTTTGATGGTAGTGGTCGATTTCTAAGGTCATAGTTGGGCTTTGTTGGAACCTCGCATACCTGAAATTTTGTTGGCAGGAGAGGCTCTATCTTGGTTAACAGCTTTCATTTTGATAAAGTTAGTTCAATCGAATTGCCTTTTGGTCGTAAATGTTTTGGTCAAGTTTACTATAGACTGAGGAATATTTTTTCTTGTCTGTTTTGGTTTCTACTGGACGGAAGACCAATCGGGCTGTTTACTGAATGTTTGGAGCTGCTTTGTTATATGTAAATCATCAAGAGTGGGTCGATAATGATGCTACAATGTTGAGTAATATTGATTCTAAAAGATCTAAGAGAAGAGTGTATTAAGTAAGCCTGATGATTTTAGTTTTAGTTGTTTGTCCTTTATGATTTTTGGTTTCTCTCTTTGATTTTTTTCTCTATTTAATTGAATAGTTAGTTTAAGCTTTAAAAAAAAAAAAAACCTTTTGATAAAAAATTAAGGGTATAATACATTTAATGTCACTAAACTATTAGTAAGTTTATATTTTAGTCACTTAATTTCAAAAATTTAAGTCATTAAGTTATTAAAATCTTTGTTGTATAAACTTCTTTGCTCACATCATCTACACCAATCGAAAACTCTCATTTCTTTTCTCTTCTACAACTTAGTTCTTTTTTCATGAAATAACTTTGAACATTATGAATCTCCGAACCAAAATTCAAACAGCTTTCGTCTTTGATCTTCGACATTGACTATTAGATCGATTTGTATCTAAGGTATGTTATACTCATCGATGGGTATTGATCCACCATACAAATCGTCGAATCAAAGCCTAAAATTAACCAGTTGAACTTTTTTTAATATATAAAACAAAACTTAACAACCCAGTGACTTAAAAACTTTTGAATAATTCAATGATTTAAATGAAAACTTTCGAATAATTGAATGATCAATTTATAATTTTTTGAAGTAAAACAAAATGTAAACTTACTAGAATGCAAAAGAAAGAATTGTTTATTTGTTTTTCAATATATGACATTATGCTTTATATTTTTTAAATAAGTTATAATTTTGTTTTCAATAAAATTACTCCGATGGAGTTTATTCAAGATCTATTTCTTATGGTCTTTTTAATAGTGATTTCAATTCAATCGTTGTTAAAATATGTTGGTGAAATTCTTCATAACTTCAATTTGTATAGTAACTTGATTAGAGGGTTGATTAAAGGTTGCTTGAAGTCCTTAATTGGTGTTTAAACTCAAATATTAAAGAGGGATCAGGTCATCTATCTACTCAACCATCACCACTGGTCCACCTTCTTCGAATATGGTTTCATCCTTCCATAAATTCATCTTATTTTTGTTTCTTGTTTCATCTTAGCAACATCTGCAACTTATTATTTTCATTCTTAATTTTCGAATTTTACTTAAAAGAGAAGTCATCTTTACCTCAAGTTACTTAGCAACCAAGAAAGATCGAATTCTTCAATTAAACCTATGTATCTCTCTTTTTTTTTTCTCTAATTTTGTTTCTTGATATTATTCATCTTCTAATTCTAATTGCCTTCTTGTCGTTGGAATTTCACAAAATTATCTTACCTGCGCAATAAGAAAAGCTTCAAAAAGCTTTTCTGTTGAGCCGCTCTAAGTTGTTTGTTTAGATTCGTTATTGATCTTCGATTTTCTGCATTACTGATGATGGAATTTTTGTTTCCTAAAAGAAGAAGTATTCAAGAAATTTTGGATAGTTCAAGATAAATAGTTACAAACCTACAAACACTTTAATTGAGTTTGGTTTGAATCTAAGTAAAGTTGGAAGAGGGAAAAAGTGGAAAATACACCTTAGGAGCAAATTGCAGGCAATTTGATGTATACAACTGCTACAATATCAAACATTAAGTATTTTGTAAGTCTCATAAGCAAATATATGGAGAGTCCAGCTGGACTACACCTGCTAATTGTCAAGAGAATCCTTTGTTACTTGCCAAAGACTAATAATTTTGTATTGTTTTACAAAATGGGTGAAAAGTCAAATTCAAATCAACCATCTTCCATAAAATAAACAACTTTGGAGACCTCTTGTGCATCAGTACATGCCACCACTCTACCAATTAGGTTGTACATCACTCACCAAAGTCCATGAGCAATAGCTTTAATCACTCTAGGCGATAATAGGGCAACCCCATTAACACCTCCACTTTTCCCCAATCATCATCTTCTCCACATGCCGTTATCTCTCCTTTATGAACATTCATTATTGACATTCGTAAAATCAGTTTACCATTTCTTCAAATGATTAATTGTAAAAGAAATTATTATTTGACATAATATCGTTAAGTTATTTCAAATTATTTCATTCTTTGCCCACTAGATAAAAAAAAAAAGTAATTATAACAATATATAATGATAGCAAAAGATATCTATAATTAAAAAATATTAAATAAAAATATTAAGTTTGGAAAAGTAATATATATATATGTATACATATGTGAATTTAAATGGATTTGGATTAACTATTTATAAATATAGTTAAGTTTAGATAACATTTGAGATTCGTGGTTTAAATTGGGCTTGGGCAATTATGTATGATATTGATATTATACATAAACCCGACCCAAACTTCATCCTTGATCTAAAGTTGCCTAGAGTCTATTTGGAAAAGAGAAACCTTTATAGATAATGAAGTATCACTGGTAAGACAATGGAGAGCCTTGTCAAGATGTGATGTGATAATAGTATGTATATCTAATAATAAAATTATGGAGACCTTGAAACTAGAAAAAAAATTTTAGGGGTTCGAAATTAAATTGTAATTTTTACGATAGTAAAAATATAATTTTACAATTTTAATAGTCTGTATCATTATAATTTTTAAATGATTAAATTAATTTTTTTGTCATTTATAGTGGAGCCAAAAATGTAAATTTATTTTTACTAATTTAAAATTTTAAAATGACTAAATGAAAAAATTTTTTATTTTAGGAAAGCCACGCCATTGTCAGCTCCTGCTCCAAGTGAATTCTAATAGGACTCAATAGAAGTTTACTCAAGTATAACAAGTGAATTTTAATATAAAGTTTTTATTAAATATAAATATCAAATTAAAGTGAATGGTTTTGTTAATATTAACATTTAATAACGATGATAATAGAATAATTGGAGGAACTTTATTTTCTGAACGTTGTATTGTTGATGTCACAGTGTCGCACATGCAATTGATGCATACCCACATTCCATACAAAATCTCGTGTTCCCTTTATTTCCTAACGTAATTAAATATACACAATGCCATCTTCTTTTTTGACAAGTAAATCATACCACGATACCTTATATCGTGAAGATTCCAGTTCGGCTTTTCTTTTCTTTTCTTAAAATTCATTAATTTAACTTAAATGTTGGAATATCATATATTATTTTTTCTAGAAAATAAAATTATAAGAGACAATTATTTTTTACAAAACATTCCACTATAAAAATATTTGTTCTCGGTGTCGGTTTAATTGCACAAAGAAAGTTTATATGGTCGATAATTTAATAACTTTAATTTTTAATATTTATATATTACATTAGTTTAATCTTACTTTTAGAAAATTACTACGTGTATAATTTGATATTTTCCCAAATTTTGATTTTCTTTAAAAATAAAAAGTGAAAAGTTAGAGGAATATATTCATTTATTTCAATTTGCAGGAGTAGAGCAACGTATTTATGGTAAAAGTGAGGGCAAAGGAATTAGCTTAAACCAAACTCCAAGGCTAGATCTAGGAATTTGAATATTTATATAAGCTAAGGTCAAGGATGGAGAGTAGTAAGTTCCCTTACATATGGACATGAAATTGGTAAATATATTTTTTATATCTGAATGGAAAAAGATTGACGGTCCATATATTTAGAGCTATTATTAATTATTGACGAAGTTATAAACGTTAATCAATTTATAAACCATCACATGGAAGTAAGTGGGAAGACATTGATGGCAGAAGTGAAATGAGACAGGTTTTAGGACGTGGAGAAGATAAAGCATTGTCCAACGTACACGTGGCAGTGCTACAGGCAGTAGCAGTGGCAATTCGTTTGTTTCTTTCCTAAATTAATTTATAGCCAAAGAAAGTAAAAGAAGCAGCTGCTTACTCTCTCAAACTCACTCCCAAAGATCCCTCTTCCTATTTTCTCTCCTCTCCTTTGCTCTCTTCTGCTCCACTCAATGTATAAATAAAAACCCAAACTCAAAATATCAAAAACCCCATTTTTCCTCCATTGATTCATCCATCTTTGAAGAAAAAAAAAAGGAAAAAAGAGAGAGCTTTTGAAGTATCATATATCCATGGCTTCTTGTTGCAATTCTTTGAGACTTGAAGGTTTCTTCTCTTCTGCTTTTATATCATCTAAACGATCATCCAATGCCATTCCCATCCCTTCCTCTTCTTTTTCTCATCTCTGTAACCATCGCTTCCCTCTTAAAAGCATTTCCTTTTCAGTATCACGCTCCCCTTCTTTTACCATCAAAGCTTCCTCCTCCTCCTCTTCTTCCTCCACCACCATTGCTGAGCCTGAAGGCATCAAGGTTGTATTTTTTTTTCCATTGGTTTTCATTCTTCTCTTATTTAATTTATTTTAAAAATTAGCTTAAATAGTGATTCTGGGTTTCCTTTATTTGAATCTTACAGATAACTTCAGTTCCCACTAAACCGATTGAAGGGCAGAAGACCGGGACAAGTGGGCTTCGGAAAAAGGTAAATTATTTTCACTGTTATTCATATCACTTTGCTTTTGAATTGTTTTTTCCTTCCTCAAGGGATAGCTAAGAACAGAGAGTAATCTGTTGTTGAATTTTTGAAATTGGGTTGGGATTCAATTACTCATTAGAAAATTCGTTTTTTTTTTCAAATTTAATATAATTTCATTTGCTTCAGGTTAAGGTTTTTATGGAAGAGAATTACCTTTCAAATTGGATCCAGGTTTGGAATTTTTCTTTTTCTTGGCATTAATTTTTATTGGTGAATGTACCTAAGAGATCCCTTTACTATAGTCCCTCTACTATTAAATGAATCAATTTAGGTATTATTGAAAAGAATATTTTTAATAGGGTAAATGTTAACTGTATTACAATTTGGACTTATTTGATTCTTTTTAATAGTATAGGGACTAAATTGATTCATTTAATAGTAGAAGGACTAATTTGATCTAGTCCCTATAATACAGGGACCTCCCATTTACTTTATCCCATTTTCATTAGTTTCAATGTTTTATGATGGGTTGGAACTCTGTGTGTCTGCAGTCGTTGTTTAATTCATTACCGCCTGAGGATTACAAGAATGGGGTGTTGGTATTAGGAGGCGACGGTCGGTACTTTAACCGCGAAGCTTCACAGGTCATTTTCTGAACCTGTACTCTTTAACAGTTTATTGTGCTTGGATTTGGATTAAGAGGACTAGGAACAAAAAAGGAACACAAACAAAATGATTCCCACTCGTAAATTATATATGTAGTATGTACTTAAAATGCATTTGTCTTATTCGAATGTTTGAATTCAAAATGCAGATAATTATCAAAATTGCTGCTGGAAATGGAGTTGGAAAAATCTTGGTTGGCAGGTGAGTGTTCTTTCACTAGCATCGCCATTGCTTCAGCTTTCGAGTTTGAAAACAATAAATGTTCCTATCAATGTTAAACCGCTTTAAATAATAATGCACTAGTGTCACCATTGTCCCGGGGAAGAGCTATGAAACTTGAAATGTCTCATTTGTCTTCCCAGCTGTCGTATAATATCTACTATGCCTCCTGCCAATATGCTGTATTTTATAATCTGTCTAATTTTGATTATATGATGTTGCAGGGAAGGTATTCTGTCTACACCAGCTGTTTCTGCTGTCATTCGAAAGAGGAAGGCAAGCATGTCTCTTTTCATTTTAAACGGTATCAATATTTACCTATTTACATATTTTATCACTAGGTTAAACAATATTTTCACCCTCTTTTAGGCCAATGGTGGATTTATTATGAGTGCAAGCCATAACCCAGGAGGCCCCGAATACGACTGGGGTATCAAGGTTTATTCCTAATGCACCTGTGGAATTGTGCTTCATTGCTTCAACTCCGGTCTCTGTCTCTGACTTTAAATGCCATTGTGTTCATCTACTTGTTTTCTAGTTTAATTACAACAGTGGCCAACCTGCACCAGAATCCATCACTGACAAGATATATGGGAATACTCTTTCTGTAAGTATTGGATGCCGCTGTTATATATTATATATTTTTCTGTTCTTGTCGTTTTTCGTTGTCTGTTATTTCATTTGTTTGTGTGTGTATTTTTTGTTTTTCTATCGTGCAAGTGAATACGTCCTGCTTGATATTTGAAAATGGAACTTCTGTGCAGATTTCCGAGATTAAAATGGCTGAGATTCCTGATGTTGACCTTTCTCGCCTTGGAGTTACCAAGTATGGAAACTTCACCGTCGAGGTTATAGACCCGGTTTCCGACTATTTGGAATTAATGGAGGTGAGGGAAAAAAAAAAAAAAAAAAACAGCAACTCATCCTATAATTCCGAATGAAACTTCACTTGTTTGTATCACTTATACTGTTAGATTATATGCAGAGTGTGTTTGATTTCCAGATGATCAAAAATCTTCTCTCAAGATCAGACTTCAGGTAAACCGTATGCCCTTGATTAATCCCGAACGGGTATCATTAGGTTGCTTGCTACAATTCTGGTAACTAATTTTTTACTGTATTGGCTGTTACTTTTTTAGTTTTGCATTTGATGCCATGCATGCTGTTACTGGTGCTTATGCAAAACCCATCTTCGTGGACAAGCTTGGGGCTCGCCCGGTATGTCATGTGCACAAAAAATCTGAAATATACTATTGACCTAAATTTTAATAAAGTTCCTGACTTTAAATGTTAGATGTGTCATGTAGGATTCTGTATCGAATGGAGTGCCTCTTGAGGATTTTGGACATGGTCATCCCGATCCTAATCTTACGTAAGATAGTCACTATACGTTTTTCGACGATTTAAAATCGTACCACTTTCTAACCTCTATGGCAAAACAGGTATGCAAAGGATTTGGTCAATACCATGTATAGTGAGAATGGACCTGATTTTGGAGCAGCAAGTGATGGTAAAGAAATTATATATATGAAATAAATTTCTTGTATTGTCAGATTTCTCCATTATGCATGTATAATAGGATTGACTGACTAACAAATGTATCACAATCATGTTTTCTCAGGAGATGGCGACAGAAACATGATTCTAGGTAAAAAGTTTTTTGTTACCCCTTCGGACTCCGTCGCAATTATTGCTGCGAATGCGCAAGCAGCAATACCATATTTCCGGAGTGGCCCTAAGGTACAAAATTCTAGTAGCTTTGCTTTCCATGATTTTTAAACCGAAGATGCTTACGTCTTGCATTTTCAGGGTTTAGCTCGATCCATGCCAACTAGTGGTGCTCTCGATAGAGTTGCTGAAAAATTGGGTCTTACCTTTTTTGAGGTAAGCACTATTTCGACTTAAGTGTTCTAATAATCTATGAAAAAAGGAGATTATATTCTAAAGGTACATACTTTGAACTTTGGGGTTTTTTTTTTCTTTTTTTCAGGTTCCTACTGGCTGGAAATTTTTTGGGAATCTTATGGATGCTGGAAAGTTGTCAATTTGTGGGGAAGAAAGTTTTGGTACGGGTTCAGATCACATTCGTGAGAAGGATGGCATATGGTAATTTCTTGTTATGGACTGTTTAACAAATTTTGAGTACATGGGACCAAAGTAAAATGGTTTCTATTTTTGTCAATGGCAGGGCTGTTTTGGCATGGCTCTCGATTATTGCATATCGAAACAAAGACAAGAAACCAGGGGAGAAATTGGTATCTATCTCTGATGTTGTCAAAGAACACTGGGCAACTTATGGAAGAAATTTCTTTTCTAGATATGATTACGAAGTAAGCACGATAGCTCCCTCTCAAAACAACATGAGTTTATAGTTTCATATTCGGTTCAGCTCGAAAATTCGTTGTTTTAATTAGTTTTGCTGTTCAGGAATGTGAATCTGAAGGTGCCAATAAAATGATCGAATACCTTAGAGGTCTAATCTCAAAGAGTAAGGCAGGTGAAAAGTACGGTAAGTTTGCAACCGACCCTTTTAACCCCGGCACCAGCTACTGTACTATACAAATTTTACATCTGTTTGATTGTTCAAAAAAATTTTCCATTGTAGGAAATTATGTCCTTCAATTTGCTGATGACTTTTCATATACCGATCCCGTAAGTATTAGCTCTCTACGATTTTCGTACGATTGATCTCCTTCAACAAATTGCTATATATTATCTATCTGTTTTCTTAGGTGGATGGAAGTGTGGCCTCAAAGCAGGGTGTTCGATTTGTTTTCACAGATGGTTCAAGGATTATATTCCGTTTATCTGTACGTTCTGGGTTTTTGTTTACCGTGATCTTTAAAGGCCTATACAGTCTTCCTCTTTTCTGATATGATTAACTTCATATACATGCAGGGAACTGGCTCAGCTGGTGCAACGGTTCGAATCTACATCGAGCAATTTGAACCAGATGCTTCTAAACATGACATGGACGCCCAAGTGGCATTAAAACCATTAATAGGTATGCTCGCGACCGTGATCGTTTTTCTATCTCTTTCTTTCAACAAACTTATGAAATGAATTGTACGGTTGAAATTTTCAGATTTGGCATTGTCTGTATCGAAGCTGAAGGACTTCACAGGCAGGGAGAAACCTACAGTCATCACATAAAAAAGCGACACTCATATTGAGCCCCTCCCCTATGAATTCCCACTTTTACTGAGTCACCTTTCAGTTTTGTTTTTAATGCTATAGTTAGCTTGGCATTATGTAAATTTATGTAAAATACTTGGAAGGAATAAATTAAAAGCATCTAGATTCTAGTGCTATAATAATCTGGTGAAATAAAAATATTTCTCAGTTTACTTTTTTTGTACCACTAGTAAGATAATCCACTGCTCTATACATACATTCCATTATTCCATGATAAAGATAGCTAGAAATTCATTCAACATCTGCATTTATTCAAAGTGTAACTGAGGTTGCAGATGCAATAAAATCCTTCAAGACCAAAAACAGTGCGTTGGCCTTATAAGGCTGCATAAAATCCACTCCATGATGATCCCCCATACGAAAATGGCTCACTACCTTTACACCCTTTTCTTCCATTGATTTTACGAGCTCCACCTGACGGTCGATTAAAGGGTCGCCGTCACAGCCGGTCACCAGCACTTTCCATCCTACTGCAGCGAGCTTCTCCATAAGGTTTGTCCCCTTGGTTGTTGTTGGATTACAGTACTCGTGGTCACGGTCAGCTCCGATTGGCAACGCCAGTTCCCACATCAGGTCCCCCACACCAGGAGGCAATACGGGATCATTAACCAATCTTAACTCTGACTCAACCTTTACGGACCCGCTGAAGAATGGTTGGTGCAATATTAGCCCTCGGATCTTCCAGGGTCGAAGACCGTCGGCTTCTTCCGCCAGACGTATTCCTGCATGGTAGGCTATGTTACCACCTGAACTCGACCCCATAACGAAACAAGTGGTGAAATTTGCGTATTGTGTGAACCACTCTTCTTGGGTGGTTTTGATCCAGAGCAACGCTTCAATAGCGTCGTCGTAAGCAGCAGGAAGCCTATGCTCAGGAGCAAGACGATAGTCGACGGACACGACGATTGCTTGGAGTTCCAACGCCATGTTTGAGCAAAAAACATGGAAGATCGTGGATGCCGCACTGCAGTGGATGAATCCTCCTGCATGGTAATAAACTATGAGAGGGAACTTGTTCGTACCAATCCGTTTCTGCCTGGGAAGGAACACACGAGCCCATGTGTGTGTCGTTTGGTTGATAGTGACATCTTTGGAGAGAACCGGGACAGTTGGGTCCGGATCAGGTGTGGCTGAAGTGTTGGGAAACCTATTAGGGTTGCGCGCAAGCGAGCCATTGGGGTTAAGAGTGATTTCGAGGCGCTTGTAAGGATCATCAACGACAGTGGGACTGGAAGAAGGGGCTGCTTTTGTTTGATCCGACATCACCGGAGCCCTCGGACGAGATCTTTTGTTCTGGTTTTTTCAACTTTGGGTTTCCTATGAAGATAAATATAGAGAGAGATTTCTTGGGTAAGCAGTAAGCAATTACTCGATAGTTTTCATGATGCTGCCGGGTTATCAGTAGACTTGGCTTTGTTTGTCAAACAAGTTACCTATTTTAAAACTAGAAATTCATTGGGATGAATTGACGTTTAAGGAGAACGAATGGCTAATTTTGAAAGTTTCAATGAAGCTTCATTTATGTTCCTTTTCATTGTTACTATCTCTCAAAAAGTCGTAATAATCGAAAGTGAAGTTAGAATTTTTTAAAAATGATATTTTATGTTAAAAAAGTTTATGGACGAAGTGCATTTAGTCCTTTAATTTGGTCATCAAATTTAGATTCGACACTCTAATATTGTAATACATCATGACTAAAATTATTTTTAATTATCTTTTATTAGTTTGTACATATTTAAAAAAATTTATGATGATATGACAATTTCAAAATATTACACCATCACACTTTAACGAAATCGAAGTTCAGAATTAAATAGGAAAGAGTTGTCACATTACAAGACTAATGCGTTAAAAAATCTAAATACCAAATTAGAAAAAGCTGTGAAGCTCAAGGACTAAATGTTATTTTATCCTAAAGATCTAATAGATGGTCCTATGAAAGCAGAAATGGGCTGTTGCCTGAATTGGCTTTTGATTTGGGTTGGGTTGTGGAAACCCAAATGGACAGTGTAAAAACTTATTGTAAAGTTGAATATATATATTAATCAAAATGGTACCAACATGTATAAAGAGAGTAGCATAAAAAAAGCTGTATCAGAATATCAAACAATGGGCTAATGAGAATCTACCATATTGTAAAAAAAAAGATTACAACATATACTTTTTTTTGAACCATTTATGTTTCGTTTGGGGCCTAGATAATTTATTCAAAGATACCTGCCCAACAAAGTTGCTACAATAACAATGTTGTTTAGGACAACATTTTCCAACTTAGGTAAATTCATGTATGTATATATTTATTTGCAAAATTTATAAATTTTGTTGAAGTTTAGCGTGATTAATAAAGATTAAATTGATACATTTAGTCTCCAAAGTATGTGAGGGTATTTTGCTATTTGGAACCTAATCAAATATGTTTGTTAATGACTATATACGTGGCAAGTTGCATGCGAACGTAACATCAATGGAGAAAAATAACGGTGCTTGTAAGAGAGAGACATGATGTAAAAACATTCTTACTAGACTTCAAAATTGGTTTTAAATTTCTCTTTTCTGTCTGAAGATATGAAAATGTAGAAGCGAGAGTTCTTTGTACTAGGAATTAGATTACATTTTACTTTTATTATTTAAAAATAGTAAATTACTTCATATATGTTAGATCAAAGAGCAAATTCTCATTTTATTAAAAATTCTATTAATTTCTATTGTTAAGTAACAACGAGTCAATTGTTTGGTTACTTGAATTAACTCCCCCACGTAAAAAAATTTTAATTCATCTCACTGACTGTTAAAATTTTCATATATTCCTTGTGTTGTAGCTTTTATCCATTTTGCTTGAATTAATCCCTCAACACCGGTATAGGTTGCATGTAGTATGTCACTTGTCACTCTATGATTGCTCTGCCAGCTATGTCAATACTTAATAATAAAAATGAGAATAATTTTAACAGAATGACAAATTTACTACAAGAAGTAATTAATCTATTTTTGAAGTAAAAATACTCTTAACACAAAGATATCCATTCATGATGCATATTGAGTTAGACAATATTGTGTTAATTAAAGTGAATAAGATAATGGTATCATTTAGAAATTTAATTTTTATTTTCTTATAAATCTAATAAATTTAGGACCTTTTTGGATGCACGCCACAATATTTAATTTTATTGTTATTATTTTTAAACTAACTGTAAATAAAAGTACCATCTATTTAAAAAACTTCAATGATTTAAATATACTTTTTAACGAGTGTATTGTTGTAAGTATTGATTATACCTTAAAATATTGAATAATATTATACAAATTTAATAATATTTGTACAGAAGAATATTATAAATGCATTATGCACACACAACACACCATCTAAATAATGAAAATATAAACCATGATTTGAAAAAAAAAAAAGAACATAACTCATGATGGTAAAGTACATTCAAAACTTTAATTTTGATTTGATAAGAAAAGACTGTTGAATAGCATACAGCCGCCATTTCTCTCCCAAAATCCCAGACAATATCACAATTTGAGCAGTGACAGAACCACCCTCGGAAAGACCAAAACTCATTCAATTTTTTAAGGTACTATTACACCCTAAAACACCCCCGTCAAAAGAATTAATGTCATATAGCATATTATCCCAATAACCTAATAAACCCTACACCGTAAACTAGTTACATTGTTGATGACTATGTAATATGGTGTTGCTCACTTCAATATGTTGCAGTAGATGAAGCTGACAGCAAATGGTGGTAACAATCGGCTGCGGTTGGCCTCTGGTCAGGGTTCTGATCCAAGCACCTGCTTTGTAACTCTCTCAGCATTTTTGGCAAGTTCGTTAACCCACAGGTCTTGACCAAGTGACCTACACCCCACACATCCACTTTCACCCCATGTAAACCCCTTACCATCTCTGGTGCATGGGTTCCGCGCGCCTCCGTGCTTGCAACCGGGTGTGGGTATAGTTGTGGTGCGCCCACAGCTTCATCGAACCCGGTGACGAACCATTCGTTTTCACCGTCGCACCTTCTTAAAACTTTGTCCCAGCTTAAGTCCCTATGCATGAAGCTTAGGTCATGTAAGGCTACTAATGCTTTTGTCACGTATTTGAGAGCTTCTACGAGTTGGTCATAGTTAAGTGGCTTGAATTTGCACCCTCTAGGCTTGAATACCAACGTGCTGTCTATCTCGGATGCTCGATAAATGAATTCGGCATGCGGGATTCGTTGATCTAACATGTCGTATATTTCTTTCACCATTGCCCACTTTTTCTTGCTCGAGAACGATCTCGTTACTGTGTTTGGTGTCATTTCGATTATATCTCCGTTGCCAAAATTGATCCTTTCAAAATCGCTGAATGGGAATTGCATGTCCAAGACGCTATTTAAGCATCGATCAGCTAGCAAAGGCAACAGGCCAGCTATTCTATAACAAGGCACTAGTGCTTTTAGTCTCTCCGAGGGGAACGACAAATCAACCGAATATAAATCGGTCATTATAACACGGTCTTCCGATCGGCTTAGCGCACAAAATGTTACCATATACCCAACAGCATAATACCCTAAAATGTAAGGAAGATCCATGTAACTCCATAGCAACTTCTCCACTATAGTTGATGATGGATCAAGCTGACCTTCCCTCAATCGATCAGTTTCCTCTCCCCTCCACAAGCAGAAATTTTTAACAAAACCCGTCACGTTTGGCCATCGGTCCTGCAATGGCTGATCAATCGACGATGAAGACGGTTTTCGGATAATAACCATTTCGACCGAACAAAATTTCGAGACTACCCTATTGATGCAATCATCCCAAAGTCCAATAAACGAGTCTCGGCCCGTGGCACTAGCAGCACTAAGACTAGTGTTTGTGCGGATCATCGGTCCCAACATATCATATACCATAGCTCTACAATCTAACAGTTCACTAGAAGCAGTAAACATAACTTCTTTACCAGGTGGTAAATCTCGGTAAACATCTCGCCTTAACGGAAACCGATAATCCTCCGGTGGTGGCTCTTGTAAATGCCATGAAAGCTCGAACAAGCTCGGTAATGTCGTCGGTGGAACCCGAAGACACGCCATGTAGAAATCCGTAGGGTCTTGGAACTCCATTGGAGGCATTGCTGTAACAAAACAAAAAATGAATTTCAGCCATGAAAATGGATCATAGAAGAGGTTTAATTGGACTTACATCTAATAGAAGGTTCTACAAATGGATGCTGAGCTGACTTTCTCCGGCCAAAGACTTTAACTTGTTGTCCATTAACGAATGTATCAACGGAAAAACCTTTTGATGGGGTATCTTCAAAAGCTTCCATTGTTGAACCAACCATGGCATCATCAAAGAATATGAGTTCATCTGCGTTTAAAAAGCTTGAACATTGAAGTTTAACCCTTCCTCTATGGTGTTCACCTTCTTCTGCCCATAAAGTCACTGATTCTTCCCATGTCATTCTTATTTTCCCTATCCTACGAAGCTCTTTTGAAGATGATGAAGAATGAAGGCCAAGTAGACCACCGTCTAGTGCAGTGTCGAAACCTAAAAGACTTGTCGTCATCACAGGAGGGGGTATAGGCAGAGCTCTGGAGCCAACTGTGCGGCCATAACGAGGAACCATGAACTGAGCCAATTCCTCGAAGACTTCTTCATCAAATGAAGCTGGTAATCTATGGAGTTTCCTTTCATATGGTGAAAGCCTAAAATAACTCTTACCAACTCGTTCTTTTTCACCTCTTTCCCATTCATATACTTTTCGAAATTCACCCAACATGTTATCCCATTTAGTACCAGCAGTCTTTGCATCTCGATTAATCCCATGTTTGTTTAAAAACTCTGCTACTTCTTTATCTTTATCGGCCCTAGTTTTACCTCTAGATGGTTGAACTTGAACCCCAACACCACCAAGATACTGAATCCTCCAAGCTCGAGCTAACCACAACATTTCATTAGGTTTCCAAACGGGACTCACATATTTTCCTTTCCTTAACTGATGTTGAAACTGATCTCCTTCTGGTTTTATGATGTTTGGAGAATGAGGCGGAGACGAATAAGTATCCGAGGAAGAACCAGCAGCGACACGAGCATGAGTTGACTCACCCATTGGAGCTTGTTTCCATTTATCACTACCGTTATATCTAGGTTTTTTGGGGTTCACACACTCCAGGGGCTCTATAGGAGATGAAGCCGAGAAGTGTTGTTGAGTTTGTTGGGGTACTGTTTGCTTTTGGGTACCATCCCCAATGTTGTTATCGCCCATTGCAAATGAAGCTCATACAGAAGAGAGCTGAAAGAGAAATCAGATAAAAACAAGATCAGAAAGGACAAGCACCATTACATAACATTATTGAGAAACTAAGTGAGGTACAAAGATAATAGTGGTGGTGTCTTTCATTGAAGTATTGTTGTGGGTTGTGTGTGTGTGTGTGAGTATGATTATGATTGCCAGGCGTATCTCCGAAAGGGAAAGTAAAGCAATTATAGAGACCAAGAAAGAAGTAAATAGAAAAAAGAAGACTGTGGAACTGTTTTGATTGTGACCCTTCGGTAAAATAAATTTATTACAATATTGAATTTTAACTTTTATGTTTCCCACTATAAATGAAGTTGTTTTTATTGAGAAAATATCTAGAATTAATTATAATCTATTTTAATACATAAATAAAAAGGCTATGTATTATAATCTATTTTAACACGTAAATAAAAAGGCTATATATTTTAACGTACTCGATTATAATTTTTTTTATATTAATAATAATATCTGTGTAAATTGATATAAGACTTAATTAATTTTAATGAACAAATATTGGAAAGACAACGAAATTATTTGGAGATGTAATTGGTCGGTTTGATTGAATAAATTAAAAATTGATTAAAAATTTTTCATTGTGAGATTTAGCTAATTGATTTGAGAATGTCTTCTTTTATATTATCTTTTTTATAAATAAAAGATTTGACCATTGATTTGATCTTAAAAATTTTGGTTGTCATTAATTTTAAAAGAATTAACCTTTTATAAATGGTAAAATAAACCTAAAAATATGTATAAATAGAATAGATTGACAACAAACATTAAAATATATATATATATATATATATATATATGAGATGTGATTAAGAACATCCTTATAAAGATATACTCCAGAGATTTGGAGATGATGGACATGGCTTTTTACAATGGTGTGTCTCTTTTGGGAGAAACGAGCCGAGTTACATTTAGCCCCATTATATGTATTCGGACAGGTGCCTACCAATGTGATTTGGTGGATGGTAGGAAGTGTTTTCTTTTGCCCTTGTACGGGTTTGAGGCATTATTCCACTTACCCTTCTATCTCAGGTTTGCTACTCTTCTGAATGACTTTGAGGGGGGAGAAACTTGATGACCTTGTTGGTAACCCTCTAGTTCCAATTAGCGAGGTCATTAAACCCAAGGTTCATCGGGTTAATGACATGAAGATCCGATAACAGGAAGGGTGTTATCTTATGGGGTTCATCTCCAACTAAATCATAATAAATCTAAGTAAAATGTACCCAATTTAAAGTTTAAATCATAATAAATTTAAAAAGAAAATCTATTCACATAATGTACATAAACACAAACACCGAGGTTAAAAGAGGGATGCCAATTGTCGTGCATGAATTTTTACAGCAACTGCAGAACGCTGCTGCCAAAACAAAAGTATCTTAACGTTGTTTTCTGAGACAATTTAATGCTTTTCTAAAAAGAAAAGAAGGAACAAAGGGTTGGACACCCCCGCGTCGATTGAGAGCGCCCGACCGGAAACTCCCAGTTTGCGGCGGCGCATGGTATTTTGGTTGCTGAGTTATCCCTGTTTGCGGCGGCGCATGGTATTCCCTTTTTTATTGATTCATTAAAAATGTATGTAAAACAAACATCCCCATAAATTGCCTCAAACCGTTGGTTGCATGTAAAAGAAAAACACAGAACGACAAGTAAAATGGCATCCGAGGCTGTCTGAGTCTGAGCCTAGCTCTACTCGAAAATCCTAGTGTGTTATATATAGGTCGCGGCTCATCTCCATTTTTCAACCCTATAGCTTCTCCAGCTATGTCCATTGTTGTCTTCTTTTGGTTACCTCTTTTTCTCTGTCGTGTTTTTAACTTGTCCCTGTCGTCCAAGCCTGCATATATGCAAATGCTTTCTCAAACACTATTATTATATCAGTAGCTCTCTTTATCTATATTATAATTGCAGATTTTTACAGTTTCTTGCATGCATGTATAATAATAATTATATACTTACGTATTAAAGTCCCGTATTATATATTCTAGGATTTTTTTAGATAATTTACATAGTGAATTTGTTTTACCACTGCCACCAACAAGCTCTACCCATGTTCGCATGAAGAAACTATTGGACTAGCCTATGTGCTACCCCATTAGCCGACCGACCTATGAAGAAAAAACAAACAACCTATGAGCCTCCTTAATGATTCAGACATATAAAGATAAATTCAATGTTCGACTATTAAGCTTTTTCACAATAGCAAAACAATCAGACTCAAAAATGATGTGATGAAAGCGGTGCTTCTTAGCATCCTAAAGGCTTCGATTATGGCAAAGCCATTGACTAAGAGTGCATCGAAGGAACCATCTAAACATCGAGCACAACTAGCTTGAACCATGTCATCCAAGTCCCGCAGTATTGCTACATAAGCCGCCTGACGCTCGCATCGTCTTAGTAATTTTCAAGGCAAATCCGAGGAAGGCAGATAGGCCCTTGGCTCCCCAAGGAATTTTAATTAATATACCCTAAACCAACTTATATATGGTATCATTAATTGGGTAAAAGTATCATAGCTCTGGCCTTCAATTAGCATTTTCCTTTTTTTGAACTTGTTGCTTTCACTTGGATAGGAAAATTTGGCACTTCCTTTTCTTTTTCCTAAAAAGAATGTATTAATTAGTATTAGTACTGGTTTCTGAATTAGATTATTAGGGCACCCTCCTGAAATATAACGAGGCCTCTGGGACTGTGTCCCAATGTTGTCAACGATTGCAGGGGCTAGAAAACTGGTCACTGACTTATAGGGATGGCTAGCCCAGCTGATGATCCCTAACCGACTGACTCGACTTACAAAGTTTATGGTATGAATGGGGATCAATGAAATGTTACAATAAAAATTAAAATCACACCAATTAAATTTAATTGAGCTGCTTTGAATACATTTATTACACTTCCTTCTCGTATCAAAAAAATTTTTAAAATTATTTTTTATACCGATTTGATAATTTTTTATTTCTTGATTGTTAATTAAAAAATTCCAACAAAAAAGAAAGTGGGTATAACAAACAAGCCCAAAAATAGCCCAACAAGCAAAAGTGTGAAAGTACAATGGGCCTTAATGAACACAGGCTCAAGTGCTCAACTCTTGAAAGAAACTTAGCTGCTAAGACACCGCCAACAGGAGAAGTCCGAATCTGCCGCACAACACTACCGGCATGCACACCTCCGGCGAAAGAGATCATACTGTTAAATTTACATATTCAACTATTACTTTAAAATATCGAAACAATTAATATATATTTTTCTTACAAAATATAACAAATTTTTTATATACTATGTACAATTAATTTGTGTATCGTATAAACCAAACCCTAGTACAAATTAGATGTTACGAATATTCTGATCTCTAATTTTTTTTTGAAAAATACTCTAATTCATTTTATCAATTATGATTATAGAGTTACCCATGCAATGTAACATTCCATGTTCCGTATGGAGGAGCAAGCAGTAATTGCAAATTATACAAGAAATTAGATAAAGCAACGTGATTGAGATTATGCTAAGGGGTTCCAATTTTAACTTTTCAGATTCCCTTTTCTAAAATATTATTGTGATTAGCCACCCAAAGTAGTTATATTTTATAAAATTAAAAAATTATGAATATGATGGTTGAGTATTAGTTCGGTTTATATTATTATTGTTGTTACAGTTCTTTTTTTTTTTTTAAGTTGAGGGCTCGAATGATGTAATATTTTTCTATTTGTCAATTTGGTAATCATTGAGAATTGGATATCATTGAGAATGTGTACCTCATACTGACGTATAGGGGCCAATTTTTAACAGTAGAAATGAACAAAAAATTTTAACAAAAACACCAATTTACTCTTTGATCTAAAATATAATAACTAATTTCATCATTTTTTAAGTAGAGAATGCAAAATGCAGTTTAACTCGCAATATCAGGACATTCATGGTATTTTTACCGAATGGATGCCTAAGTTTTGATATTGTCAAGAGACATGCTTGTTGCCCGGTTATCAAATATTCATCATCCATGATATTTGCATATGTTATATGCTAAATGATATTGGTAAGTAAATCAATAAGGGTGCGCCTAGAAAGTTACTTAATAATTGTATTTGAATGTAAGTGCTTATAATTATATATATGTGGCATGTTTAGCTAATAATTACAATTAGCGAATTTTCTTTAATTGGGGGTAATTGGAGCACCTCAATTACATTCTCTGATTATTAGGAGAAAGTTAGAATAAGAGTAATTGTAACACCTCTTACTCATATTCGACGCCAGAATAGGGTACGAGGCATTACCGGAACACATACACTTGTAAACGCATTCAACCGAGTCATAAAATTTCATCCAAATTAACACTTTTCAATTTTCATCACAAAGTCCCTATTATGGACCTATGAGGCCCAAAACAAACTTTGGAAGCGGTCCGGGACTAAACTGAGAACTTTGGAAAACATAAAAAAATTCTTGACAAATAGGGGCACACGCCCGTGTCTAAAGTCATGTCCTTCTCACAATCATTCACATGCCACACTTTTTTCTTATTTAATCATCATACACTCATTTCCCCAAATTATGCATCTCATAAATTTCATCATCACAACATATAACTTGAATAATACTAGCCAACATCAATGGCCTTATACAAAATGAACTACTAAATATTAAAGGCCAACATTTTAGGCCAAACCAATTATGACACATACAAATGACTATGTAACTTCCCTAACCCGAATCCGTCACCGGAATAGAGTTACGGAGTATTACCGGAGTTACAAATTTATTTATCAGACATTTTATTTCATCTAGCATTCATATTTGGAACCAATCAAAATCAAACATATTATCCCTTAAAAATATTTATTTTTCTCGACATGTCTTACTTGAATTTATTACTCGTCACAACATACTTGATTTCCTTGTATCAACGTATCAAAGATAATCACATATTTACATGTCATGATAAATATCATTCTCTTACTATTTCTTCATAAACATAAATCAGTTAATTCATTATATCAATATTTCATGTACCATCAACTCGTATTTCCTTATATCGCATAATTAGGTTACACGAACTTACCTGGCTAAATTACAGAGATACCAAGATTTAGGGGCATTTTGGCAATTTTCTATTTTCATCAATTTTTCAACCGATCTTAACCTAAATTAATAATTTCATTCAATTTATTAATTTAGATAATAAAACAATTCATTTCACTCAATTTGGTCATTTTTGATATTTTTACAAAATTGCCCCTAAAGTTTTACTTTTATTCAATTTAGTCCTTGAGTCTAAAACATGCAAATTAACATATACATATTTTTCCTCCCCCTCCTCTCCATACCACATCCTTAGTATAAATAACACACTTGTAAGTAACAATATCTATAATTTTCATTATTTACTTATATGGACATTCAAGTTGTCCATCTGTGTCACAGTCGCTAAATTATTTTTATCTTGAGCTACAGAACTCCAAATTAAGATCCACTAATTTTTCCTGAAACTAAACTCACATATCTTCTTACCATAAAATTTTCAGAATTTTTGGTATAGCCAATAAGTACAGTTTATTCTTTAAAGTCACCCCTGTTCTGCTGTTTGACAGTTCCAACCCTTCTTCACTAAAAATTAAGTATCTCCTCATACGGGATTCGAATGATGTTTCCATTTATTTCTCTTGAAAATAGACTCATTCAAGATTTTAAAAATATAAATTTAAGCCCCTAATTATTTTTCTCAAATTTTTTATGATTTTCCAAAGTCAGAACAGGGGAACTCGAAATCATTCTGACCTTGTCTCACAAAACCTATTATATCTCATGATTTACAATTCCATTACTTACATCATTTCTTCTATAAGAAACTAGACTCAATAAGATTTAATTACATATTTATTCATCCTATAATTCAATTTCTACAATTTTTGGTGATTTTTCAAAGTTAGCCTACTACTGTTGTCCAAATCTGTTTTAGTGCAAAGTATTGATTACCAAGTTTATAACACCCTTATTTCCTTTCTCTACAATAGTTCCCATCACTTTCTCTTATTTTCCTTCACTAACATATCAAGAACACAAAACCTTATATAAGAAAACTCTACATTAACATCATTTCCATGCTTTTTTTTTTCAACAACATCAAACTTAGAAATATATTGAAATCTTAATATTATTACCTTGACTTATTGATTTCAATCTTTAACTTAATTTTCTCTCTCCTCCAACTTCTATTTCTTGAATCTAACTTGATATTCTTGCACCCCATAATCTCCTTGTCATCTTCCTCTCTTGATGGCTATGGAAATTCCTTTGAATTCTAAGTGAAAATGGTGAATTTTTTATAAAAGGACTAAATTGTAAAGAAAACAAAACTTTATTTCTTTCTCTCTTCTTCTCACGTTGGTGCATGGGAAAGAAGATGGATGGTGTGTTGTTGTTTTTTCTTTCCCCAACACACACATATATATACTAAAAAAAATAATAAAATAATAATAAATATCTTATTAAAATATTAATAAAGTAATATTTATCTAATTAATTAATTTAAAATATCAAAATAATCATTACACTCTAGAACTCTCTCTCTTACTAATTGACCATTTTTCCCTTCATGATCTTTTAAAATTCCATCATTGAGTCATCACTTAATTTAGAAAAATTACAATTTAGTCCCTCATAATTCTTCACCTATTCGATTTGGTCCTAATTCATCCATTTTCCTTAGTTTCTAGATTATTCCCCACCCCTAAAATATTTTCACCATTGGTCCTTTAACTTTTTCATATTTACACTTTAACCCCTCAAATTTTTAGTATTTACTCTTGGGCAACAAAACTTTTCTCACTTTTACAATTTAGTCCTTTCTTGAATTAATAATATAATATATCATAATATGCTTCCCAATGTTGACATAATCCAAAATTTTCCCTTTTTGTCACTTTATTTCCTTACTTAACTATATCAAAGATAATATATTACTTTCTTACTGTAGTAATTTTCGGGGTATTACAGTAATAATACAAGTAATTACAAGCCATTACACTTAAATCTAATTACCTTATAGTTTTCCAAATTCACTCGTACACAATTTAAGTCCAGAAGTCATTTTATACAATAATAATAATATTTTAATTTAATTTTTTTATTGACAAGAGATAAAATTCCCATGCATTTTATCTACTAAATATTTAACTAAGTTACATAATATTTATTATAAATGGTTTATACTAAATTTAACTAAATTACATAGCATATACTATTAGGGATGGCAATGTAATGGCGCAAAGGAGAATGTTGCTAAATTCACCACCACTCTATAGTTGGCACACTCCGCTCCACCTCCCACCTTTGCTCCACTATGGATGTATAATATTGAAAACTACTACCACCTTCATAGAAGTTGGATGCATCCATCCCCACCCCACACCACTCGGTTTCAATTCAATTTCTTATACTTATCTTTAATATTCCCAATCTTTTATAATTATAATTCTTTATAAAATATTTAAACATAAACTATGTGGGTTTTTCTTTCTATAATACGTTGTTACATTTTTATCCTTTAATAGTTATATATACACAGATACAATAATAATTTCATATAGTAGAGCGAGACAAGCAACTACTATAACCGCTTCATACTTATTGTTCCAAAAAAATTCACCTTACCCCGTCCCGCATCTACTTTTAAAAAATTTTTATCCAAATGGAGTGGATTGGTTCGAATCCATCGGACGGTTCGGGTTTTGTCATCCCTATATACCATCCAATGAGGACAAGAAGTATATGTTTAATATTAGAGAAGGAATAGCCCAACAAATATGAAAGATAAGTGTGTTAGATAAAATTGTTTAGTATATTTATTTTTCTTATTAATTTTATCAATAATCATACTATTGGATATTTTCTTGATCAACTACATATTATATACGATAATTTGATTTTAAGTTTTTTCCTTATTCAGAGAAAAAAATTCAAATATTATTGATATTTTTTTATAACAATTAAAACCTATTTATTAAAATTTAAAATTGTGTAATTATGTTAATTGAATTGAGGCTAATAAATTAGCATTTTCTATTCAATTGTGATGCGCCCAATAATCATGCATGTGATTATAATCACAAACGCTTCAAAAGCACATATAAATGTTGTATCAAGTAAAGATGATTAACTAAAGATATAATAATCAGCAAATCAATTATTGAACTAACCTGAAATTAAAAAGAGAATTTTTTTAAAAATAAAGCATACGAAAGAGGGAAAAAAAGAGAGGAAAGAATTGTATTAGCATGAAAATGTTAAATAATAAATTATTATCAATGGGATCACAATGGATAAAATAAATTATAGAAAATTTACTTGAAATTTTTATTTATATAGAAATCGGACCTAGAAAAATCGTACCAAGAGGTAAATTATATATAAAAAAGAAAATATTAAAATATATTCTAAATTTTTGTACTCTTCGTACATTCAGAATTTAGTCTCTCTACTTTTATTTTTACAAATGTTGTCTATCTACTTTTCGAATTTAAAATTTCAAATATTAAAATTATTCTATTAAATTTACTAATTTAATATTTTAAATTTTAAAAAAATACTCACTTAAAATAAAAATAATATAATAAACTTGAATGTAAAAGTTTTGGCTTAACAATGAAATTAATCTGGTTGAATAACATGCAATGAATGTAAAAAAAAATACTAAATTAATGAAATGGAGCGTATCAGATTCACATATAATAATAATAATAATAATAATAATAATAATAATAATACTATATGGTTCATATACTGAGTGGAAAAAGACCAAACCTTACCCAAATACTAATAATAAGCAACAGCATACATGGATTACTAGCTAAGAAATTCGATTCAAGGATGAAATTGCTTCACTCAGTTTCTGTTCCAACCTAGGGACATCCACCAATGTCAGATCAGTGACCTATATAAAAGCTTGCACTTCATTAGCAACCTCAGAAACCATGAAAGAAAGGTTAAACTTTGCTATTAGTCCCTCTAATTTGCAAAAGTTATGGATTTTATCTTTATATTTTAATTTGATCAATTTTAGTCCCTATTTTGATATTTTAGTTTTGACCCAAACAATAGCATTTAAGTATGTTTGGTTGAATTCATTACAAATAGTGTACTACGTGTACAATTATAGATTTAGTTCATATTCTCTAAGTGTATCATTCTAAGTATTTATATTGTTCGAATTTTGAAATTTTAGTTTTAACACAAATGACAGTTGTTAATCTATTAACTGAATTATTAATTAGTAACTAGAAATAACAAGCTAATATAGCATTATACATATAATATGTTTATCGCATTAGATTTTGAAAATAACAAATTTAATGAATTTAATAGTTATTGTTTGATGAGAATCAGAATTCTAGATGATTAAATTAAAATGTAAGGATTAAATCTATAATTTTCGCAAAGCATACAGTGACTAATACCATAATTTAACCTAAAAGAAAAGCCATAAACCCTAAAGAGTCAATGAACAATTTATACCTCAGATTGGATAGTGTGAGCCAGTCCTCCATTGATTCTAGTAGAAACACAGCTCACAACATCAAGTCCTTCCTGTACCAAAAGTTCCAACACCCTCGATAGGGTCAAAGCTCGAGCACCAAAACCAGTGCTGATCACCACTTCAACAGCACCATCCAAAGACTGGTGAACCACAGCAGTACTTAAAACAGCTCCATCAGAGCTCATCCCATGGTCAAAACCAGTCAAATTCAACACCTTTTTTAGCTCATCTCTTTTGTAACTCAGTTCACTAACCCTCTTCTGCAAATATTTTATGTACACCACTGCCCCGTTCATATGATCTGATATTGCACGCTTTCCCTAAAACCTCAAAAAGAAAAGGGTAAACCCCTAAACTCACAATCCAAAACCATTAATTTCATAAAAGATTTAAGCAAATTGATCACCTTGATGTACTCAAGGGGGAGAAGGTTTCTAAGAGAAGCATAAAGGGTAGCCATTTCTTGCCTCCTTTGTCTTTCAACATCTTTATGCATCAACTTCTTCTTTTCACCATTATCATCATCATTATTGCCTGCTGCTCCACTTCCCATGCTGCTATACAGATGAGTATTGCCACTGCCACCCATGGGAACAACATAATCCAACACCTTATCTTGTGGGGTTTCATTTTGAGGGTTGGGAATGGAAGGAAATTGGAACAAGAACAACTCATCCATGGCTTTGGTGTAAAGGTGTAAACACAGTTATGGACTTGGTGGAGCATTCATTTTCCCTTCTTTTTTCTTTTTCGTTTTTTTTTAATTCCCTTGTGTTTGATTGTTTCAACTTTTTTTCAGATATTTGGGGTTTGGGGATTTGAGATTTGGGGACAAGTTTTATGGGGGGTTAGGGTATGAGATCTTTGAATGGGGCCTAAGATTTGAAGATTCCTTACAATATAATCCTCATTCAAGTATATAAGATCGACCAGGAATAACTTATCCCTATATTATATCTAAGAAGATAAGTGGTGAAGTAATAAAAATTTCTTATATAAATTTTATTAACAATTTTTAATTATTTTAACTAAAAATAAATAAAACTATCATTATAACAATAGTATTTATATATACTCAATTAATTCATAATACTAATTTAATTAGAGGTATTTATTTTATGTGTAAAGGTGATAAGTAAGCCACCTAACCTGAATTAAAGAAAAAAGAAAACAAAATATATAATGTGGATTTTGCCTTAGTTTTATAAGCCTTGTATTTGAAGAAATAAATAATACTATTGTTCTTCGTATTGAAAGCATGAAAGAAAAAGTCAAGGATCCCTAAATATTGATTATGATTCTTCCTAATTTTTTATGTAAATAAAATCAATATATGATTACATATGGTTTTTATTTGTATAGTAAATTTTTTAATTCAATTTTTATAAATTAATATATAATAATTATATTTTAGCCTCCATAAAAATGAAATATTTTCTTTTTAGTCCTTTTAAATATGATAAAATTATAAATTAATACACAATTAACTTATATTTTGATCTATGCAAAATTTATAATTAAATTTTAGCCCTCCTAAAAAATTACAATAATTATTTATTTATATATGTACTTGTAATTGTGCTAATAAACTAATTAAAAAGACGTTTCTTTCAATTGGAACTTAAAAAAAAAAAAAAGAAAAAAACTATCGCTGGGAAAACGAAAGGTTACAATTGAATTCTACTCAATTCGTGATCGCATCTTTTCATAATACGCTATCAATTACAATAATAAAAATATATACGCCATCAATTAAAATGTATAATAACTTATTTAACCTTTTAATTTAAAAAAAAATTCATTTTAGTCTAATTAACCTTTAAACTTATATTTTTTGTTGAATCGCCTAAAATGGATGAAAAAGTTAACACTTTTTAACTTTGTTGACATAACATACACATGAGTAACCACATAAATGACATGTCAACATTTAATTAATTTTTTAAAATTTTAAAAATTCATCAAAAACATATATAAAAAATTATAAATTAAAAAATTAAAACTATTAAATAATTATAAAAATATCTTTTAAATATTTTTTAAATTAAAAAATTAATTAATATTATTGTGTCATCCATATGACAACCCACGTGTATGTCACATTAATAAAGTTAAAAAAAAGATAAACTTTTTCATCCATTTTAGGTGATTTGACAAAAAATTCAAGTTTAATGGCTAAAATAAGCGAAAATTAAATGGAGAACTAAAATGATTTTTTTTTGTAAAATTGAGTTTTTTTATATGATTTTATATAAAAAATAAAAATATAATACATCTAAAATACTAAAAACTTTAAAATAAATATTTCCCAACAAATTGAAAATAAATTAAAAAATTATATAATAGTAACAAAATTAACAATAAAATAATAATTATACAATATTCAAATAATAATAATAAAATAATAACAACATAATAATGAAGTGATAGCAAAATAATGAGAAAATAGTTTTTTTTGTCTTTTTGTTAATTTGGGTCGGGCCAGACCTAGGCAAAAAAATATTACTTAAGACTTGTTCCATTTTTTAAACAAACATTATTTTTTTGTCAAACTTATTTTTTGGGTCTATATTTTCAAATCATCCAACTTTTCATGTGGACCCTGATCCGTTCCATGGACAAGAATATGTTGAACAATGTGATTTATTTTTTATTCTTTTGGTTTAATTTGACTGTATAGTTGAAATTCATTTTTTTAAAAATTATATAAATTAGTTTAAATTAGTTATGAAATTAATTTAAAATGATTTTGACTGATGATAATTTCAGGACATTTTGTTTGTCTAATTTAAGTTTTTTTCTAGACCTCCAAAAAGATTTATGTTAACCTTGTAAAATTAAAACTTGAAATATATTTTGATTTTATATTTTAAATTTTAAATTTTTATTTTTGAAATTTAAAATTTAAAATTTTTACTCCATTTATTAATATCACTATTTTTTTATTAAATTCACTTCCATCATTTTTTAAATTAAAAAAATACTCAACATTATCAAATTATTATTGACTCTTTTTTCTTCTTTACAATCACTTTTATCCTGGTTTGATTATAGATAGAGACGTGTTGATATTTAGAAGATGCATGATTAGAAAAGGACTCAAAGCTGCTCTAACCTTTTTTTTCTTGGAAAATTAAAAATCTATACTATTATTTTATTAGTTAAGTGTTTTATTGAGTTGTTGTTACTCTAAATTAAATCATTAACTCAATTATTAAATTATGAAAATATTTTTTCGTAATTAAAATAATCTATATTATTCGAGGTTGCTTTATTCTATTTCATTTTAAAAAATCACTAAAAATATACATATGATGGTAATCTAAATTAATTACATTAATAAAAGTTTTAATTTACCACATAGTTAAATCTTTATTTTAATATATATATATATACATTTTAATTTTAATTATGTACACTTTATTACTTCCATTAGTTGTTAGTATTAATAATGTATTTGATTAACTTGATGTCACAAGTTAACTTGACATTAACTTAAAATTGATAACAACACAATAATAAACAATTAAATCTAGCTTTTTTTTAATTTTAATTATTATACATATTTCATGTGCATTACTTATCATATGTTATTTATAAATACATATTTATGTGATAATATTTTTAGTAATTATAAATACATGTTCGGACTATTATAATAAAAAATTAAATTAATATAAAGTATAGTAAATAAAAAAAGAGAGAGAATTTATTTATATTATACATACGCATTCACACATCATAATCATGATTATAGCTGATAAAATTTGAACTGATTACTTAAAAAGAACCAAAACTTTGGCCATAACTAATAATGGTAAAGTTTCATGGACAAGGCACCCATTCCTTTAAGCATGATGTGAAAGGTGGACTCAACTTTTTCAAGCTTTGGAAAATATATATAATATTAATTCTGGAAAATACACGTGGTTTTAGTTTGATTTTTAAACTTGTAAAAGAATTTAAATAACAGTGATAATATAAAAAATATTTATTGATATTTTTTTTCATGTAATATATGTGTTAATTTTTTTAATTCGATATTTGTATTTAATAAAAATTATATATTTTGGTACTAAAAAATAACGATTAATTTTTTAATATTTAATTCAAGTTTTATAGTTGATTTGGTGAAAATTAATTGTGAGGTAGATGATCGTATAGTGTGGATTCACGACAAGGGAGGGGTATTCTCAGTTAAAAAGTTATCGCAATTGCTGGCTTATGATGGAATGAAAGCTGTTGAATTCCTGTTTGATAGAATTTGGAGTCGAAAGCTCCTCCAAGGGTGCGTAACTTCTTGTGGATGTTGGCGATTAATCGTATTCCAACAAAAGATTTTTTGATAAGCCGTGGGATACAAATTGATTCATCAAACAGGGGCTGCCCATGGTGTGATAGAGTTTCCAAAAATACTAACCATTTGTTTTTTGAATGTTCGTTTATCAAAAGCTTCTGGTCTCGCATTTTTAGCTGGTGGGATTTATTATGGAATGGTGTGGCAAATGTTGATGAATTCTATTATGTGTGTTGGAGTATGAAGTTGACAGGTATTCAAAAGAGTTTATGGTTATTAGTAATTGCAGCTTCGTGTTGGACAGTATGGCTAGTTCGAAACAAGAAGGTGTTTGAAAGGTTGGTGGCTACAATTGATTCTATAATCTTTCAATCAAAAATGAGATCGTTGATGTGGGCTAGATCGGTACATGATCATTGTATATTTTCGGAGGTTGATTAGTGGGGACGGCCTAAGGATTGCAGGTCGGGTAGAAAATTGGGGAGGGATAGGGATTGTGTTTGGGATCCTCCTCCTACGGGTTGGTTGAAACTTAACGTTGTTGGAGTTGTTGTGGAGGAGGTTGCGGGCTGTGGAGGGGTGTTGATGGATGAAAAGGGAGTGGTCTCGGCTCTTTTTTTATTTTGGTAAATGTGGTGCTTGTGGAGTGGAGCAAGCGATAGTAATGGCTATTAAAGTTGCAAAATTTTATTAATTTGATGCGGAAGGTAAATGTTCCTTTGACTGTAGAGTTTGAATTGCGTAGTGTTTCTGATTGGCTGAAATATAGACGTTTACGATCATGGTCGGTAAGAAAATTATTTGCAGATATTGAAGGAGGATTACGACATTTGGTGGAGATAAAGTTTGTGGTCACAAATGGTCAGAAGAATAGTATGGCTAATTCATTGGCAAACGTTGGACTGTTCAAGAATCACTTTTTTAAAGCTTATTGGTAATATGATGTTTCTTGGTGATTTGTATTAGTGCAGTCTACTTGCTGTTATATTTCTTTGTAAGTTGTACTAATGTTTTTTGCAGCTCTGTCGATCAGACATGAATTGGGAGTTTTTTATTACACCATTTTGCTTGTAATCAATTGATGGAGCTAAAAAAATATTATTAGATTGGATTTGTTAATGATTTTGTTAATAGAATAAATTTAGTGTTAATTGTGAATTCTCGTCAAACCAACTTTAAAACTTGAATTAATCATTAAAAAATTAACATTGTTATCTTCAAGTACTAAAATGTATAACTTTTGTCCAATATAAGTATTACATTAGACCAAAAAATAACATATAAACTTAGTGCCAAATTATATACATTAATCCTGTAATTTTTATATATTTTTTTATAATTTTACTTAGATTGTTGAAAATATTTATAACTTATATTAATCTATTGTAATTTAAGTCTCTAAAGTGAGGTCCTAAGACTTTAAATTTTAAATTATATTCTAGTTTAAATTTAACCATGTTTGAATTTTGTCCCAATATATTTTGATTAATAGTCCGTTTATTATAAAATTATATTGATTATAATTTTGTTTATGCATTATATTTTTATTCTATTTATAAATATACAAATATTATTATAATTTGATACAATGACAGCAAAATCATTTTAGCTCAAAAATAAAAATAAAAAATCTCCATTTTTTTTTCTATATTTTCTATTTTTTGAAAAAAAAATGATAAATTTCTAATTTCATCTGTGGAGTTAATGAATAAATTCTACGTTATCAGATTTACTATTTATTTTTAAAAGAACTTTAAAGAATACAACCATAAAAAAAAATGTGCACACCAGAGTCAAAATGAAATCAAGAACCAAGAGCAAAGCAGATGGAGGCATTAAACTATATATAGTGAAATACAATTCATAGAACAATGATTGACGTATATACATGCATGCATGAATGAATCCATCCATCCATCCATCCAAGTGATATATATAAGGCTGAAAAAGTTTGAATGCTTCTAAGCATAATGCATGTAAAGTAATTCATTATTATAACAACAATGAATACTGAAATAGCTTTTCTGATTTGATTTTGTTCCCTATAAATCGAGCTGTCAGATCTTTCAACAAAAATAAAAATTAAGAAGGTGGAGATTATGGGTGAGCTGGCCAAGATTATGGGTGAGATTATAACAACAATGCATGTACTTGGAACCTTCTTTTCATTTTCATGAATAAACAGATCATAGATGAGGAATATCAAAACAACACAATATCCTCCTATACATATCCTATATATTTATATATACGTACGTATGTACAGTAAGTGCGTATTCAATTAATTAGCTTGGCTGGCGGCACCACACATTACCCCATTTTTCAAGTTACTGATGAAATATATATACACACACACATGCATATACATAATTACTATAATGTAAGTGATGGTCTATAAGTTCATACAATATTAATTAATGGAGCATATTATGAACATACTATAAAAAAACAAATATAGCAGCTATAATTTTAACAAATAACATCTTGTAACTCACTGAATAACCTTTCATGATGGGGTAAAATGTGACATATGTCGCCAGCAAAGTTAAATTAATTGAAAACATACATATAAAACTAGCAGGAGCATTGAGTTCATTCACTAAAACACTATCAACAAAAGTTCACAGCTCCAAATCAAGAGAAACTTTTTCGGGACAACCACAAAGTTCTCCTATAACCGTTTTACGCTCTATTAGGGATTAATCCTTTCGAAGTTCAAATCAACTAAAGAGAAACTTTTTGGTGTAATTACAAGTTGTCTTCCATGACCACTATACGATCCATGGGTACTAATCTTTTCATGGTTTATAGTTGTCACTCCCAGCAATATTATTATCAAAAACCAACAAACAGAAACTTTTGTGCATATATATACTTCTAAACAAAATAATGCAGTATCTATATGTTAACTTACCATTGACCTTACCAACCAAGTTGCTACCTTTGGCACTTTCATTTTGGGTCTTATAAGATGAAGCAGTACAATGATGCAAAGAAGCTTAGTTATAAAAAAAATTATTAGACACATATTTTCCAAATAAAAACATTTTCTCCTTCCAGTGATGTTCATTAAAACTCCAACACTGCAGTAAGTCAATATATATATAAGCCAATGGTGAAAAGATCAAATCCCTACGAAACCTAAATAATACATAAATGGTTAATTTTTAGTTACTTCACTAGATTGGGGTAATTTCTGTTGCAGCCTTGATATGTTAACACTTGTCGGATCATTAACCTGCATGAAATGAAATTCCATGAGTAAAACAAAACCCTAACATTATTTTCTACAAAAAAACAAAACAAAACCCACCTCGGTTTGGATGGTATGAAACAAAAATTCTTCTGATTTGGTAGAAAAACAACTAACAACATGAAGTCCTTCATCAACAAGAACAGCCAACACTCTTGATAAAGACAAATCTTGGTCTTCAACGCCACAACGGAACATTATCTCAATACCTATCAAACATGGTCGGATTATGAAACAATGATTTGAAATTGAAGCAGCAGCTGGTTTGGTTCTTGAACCAACACTTGCTAAGTCATGTCTTTTAGCATCAAGGTCCTTGACTTTCTTCTCCAAATGTTTTATATAATTCACTGCTTCGTTCATTTGATCCGACATCGACCGCTTTCCCTAAAAATTTCAACTATTCACAAAGTGGCAAAACCCCAGGAAATTTAACATAGTTATGAGAAAGGTTTTTTTTTTTTTTTTTTACCTTGATGTATTCACCAGGGAGAAGGGATCGAAGTGAAGCATAAAGGGAAGCCATATCTTGTCTCCTTTGCCGTTCAATCTCTCTATGTAGCTTTTGTTTCTTGTATTTATCACTACCGGCGCCGCCCTCCATATGACAGATTTTCCGGCCGCGGTTTTTCACCGTGGGATTTGATATTATAGGGTTGGATTCCACCACTACGGTGTGACGAGTGATCGGATCTTGTGGGATTTTGTGTTGTTTGGTATGGGAGAAAATCTGGTACACCAGGTCATCGCTTTGGTGTAAAGGAAGCATATTGTTCAATGATAATTATTCAAGAACTAAAGCTTTTTTTTTTTTTAGTTTTGTCTGTTGATCACCAAAAATAATGGAAGAAAAGAAAGAGATATTGATCATTCTTCAATGGGGAAAAAGAAAGAATCTTTTCTGCAAATTCTTTTTTCCCCCCTTAGAATAAACTAAAGAAATTATGGAAAATGACCTCACCGGCCACTGTTAATCAAATGAAGAAATTCTGTTGTTACTCTATGTGTTACTCTAATTTGTGAATTTTAATATTTGTATTTTTTGAATTTTCAAAATTCCATACATGACCCAAATTATCATTGTTAAAGTTGTTAGGTGAAATTATTCTATTAGTCTCATTCTTTGTGTAAGCTATGAATTTAATCGTCTACAACCACTTTTTCCAACCATTTGTTGGTCAATTTTATAATTTTAATTTTGTAATAAGTTGTTAAATTCATTAACTAAAATGACTTATCTTTTTATAAGTATTGTGCAAAAATAGCAAGCTCATATGACACTACATAAGAGAATTTCATTTTAACTAAAATTTAGGGTAAACTACACCCAAGGTCACTAAATTATTAGTAAGTTTACGTATTAATCACTCAACTTCAAAAAGTTACAAAATAGTCACAAAACTATTTGAAAGTTTTCATTTAAGTCACTGAAATGCTAAATTCGGTGTTGTGTGGCCTCTTCTGTTTGAACCGCTTGTAACAATCGAAAGCTTTCATTCCCTTTTCTTCTGTAGTTTAGTTTTTTTTTTTTAATGAAACTTTGAATGTCACGAATCTGCGAACTAAAATCCAAACAATTTTTTTCTTCGATCTCCGACACTTACTATCAGATTAACTTGGATCTAATGTATGTTCTTCTACTTGTCGATGGGTACTAATCCGTTGTACCAATCGTCGAATCATCACTTGGAGCTAAAGGTGCCCATGGGTTGAGTTGAAGCTCGCTTCCAAAATATTAATTTTCAAGCCCAAACCCGTTTTCAGGCCGGCCCTCCGTGCCCAAAAAGCCAATTTTACTATTAAAAATTAATAAAATATAAAAACATATTTTCTAGTTGCTATTTGATATATTTTTATAATTAATTTTTAACTTTAAAAATACTTTTTTATTATTTAAATTGAATTCAGGTCGGCTCGACCCGCCCCGAAATGCAAAATTCTGTGTCCAAGTATTGGGTCGAGAGAGCTACCCAACCATTGGACAAGTCTACTTAGAGTTCACTAACCGAACTTTAAAAAGAAAAAGAATTTAACAACTCAATGACTTAAATAAATACATTCGAATAGTTTGTTTACTTAAATAAAACCTTTCAAATAGTTCAATAACTCTTTTATAATTTTTTAAAATTGAGTGGTCAAAACGTAAATTTACAATTAATTTAGTTACATTAAATGTAACTTGTTCAATTAAAAATTAGGGTTGAAAGGTACTGTAGCTCTGTATTTTGTAACCCCACTAGTTTGCATTCACACAATGAAGACCTATCTTTACCGTAGGATATTATGACCGGATATAATATTCTAAAATATTTAGAACTTGAATGGAGTGCCCCATGAGAAAGATGTAATTAAATAATTAATAAATTACTTTTAGTTGGACTTTATATGGTTTCTAGAGGCCAAATTAATTTTATTTAAAATTAGTATAAATGTAAGTATACTTTGTGAATTTACGCTACTACAAACATATTCATGTATTATAATCAAAATATATAACACGTGACTCGATGAATATGATAAAAAATTGAAGTATGTAATGAATGTAGGGTAGAAATATGTATGTATATATATGATCTTGACCTTTTTACATAATTAACCTTTTAACCTAATCTCAATGGTGGAAGCGATTATAATTATTTAATTCAATTTTATATACCCTAATCTTAAAAGAAGCAAGAAATTATAATTAAGTAATAATCATAAATTTAATATTTAATATTTCTTTAATTTGTATTTTAGTTCTAGTTTTTTTTTTTATCATTTTGACCCTTGATTCTTAATTTTTAATTAAATTATATTTTTTTTAGAATTAAAATTTGATTGGGATGTTAAAATTTTAATAACGAAAATGTAGTAGCTCATAAATAATTTATATGTACTCCATAAAAATTCAGAAAGACAATAAAATTTATTTATGTATACAATGAAATATGCATTGACAATCGCATAGACTACTACATTAATGTCATTAAAATTTTATTAATTTGAACAAACTTTTCGTAAAAATAATAATTTAACTAAAATTTGATGGCTAAGGACCAAAAAAAATAAATAATTAAAATCAAAGTGATAAAAGGAATCAATATTAGAGGCAAATTTTATAATTATGTAATTCAATAAATTGCTTGCGCCTTTGAGATTAGGGGGAAGAAATTTTGAATGAAAAATTCAGAATAATATATAATTTTTGCGAGGATATAAAATAAAAATTATGGCTAAAAAATTAAATTAAATTATTAATTTTTGAAAAAAATAGTATAGAATTTCCACCTGTATTTGAAACCATCAACAGCCAATTGTTAATTATGGAAAAAAAAGGAATTAAACAAAATAATTAATCATTGAAGTGAAAGTGGAGGCACCAATTAAATGGTCGGACAAAGGAGGGAAGGTTCCTAAACACCCACCTACTGTATCAAGACCCAAGGGGCAAAAGATCTTCAGAATATTTGAAGTAAGCTCCCTTCTTTCTTATTCTTTCTTTATTAATTCTATAATTATAATTATTATTAAACTTTGCATGCATGAGCTGTACAAGAAAGTTGTTAATTTTTAAACTAATTATACCTCAGCTTAATCCTTTAAAAATTATAAAGATATAGACTATTAAAATGATAAAATTATATTTTTATTATTGTAAAAATATATAATTTAATTCCGAATTCCCGAAAAAGATTTTCTGATTCCATCAGTGGACGTAGTCTTTGTGTTTGTGGCATGAGTATATCCTTATTTTGTGTGTTAATACTAACTCTCTAATTTTACAATACTCAAAATAAATAAGTAAATAAATCGGATATTTAAATGATGAGGTTTTATTATCAAAGTTGATTTAGCTTAGTTTGTTTATTATTATTTTTAAATGTTGTTATGCATGGATTAATAGATAGAATTTGATGTAATCATAAAGTACTTGTGCGGTAATTAAGTCCTCATTTGCCATCTTGTCGTGGATTAAAAGTTGGTGTTATAGGTTTAGTCTTTGTACTTTAATTTAGTCAATTTTAGTATATGTATTTCTCGAATTTTGAAATTTTTGTCTTGATCTAAATAGTAACAGTTGAATTTGTGTAGTTAAATTCAATTACTAGTGTTGTATTGTGCAATTATGTCATTCTAAGTCCTTATACTTTTTCTAATTTTAAAATTTTAATATTAATGCAAATGACAATTATTAATTCATTAATTGAATTATTAACGAGTAATATTTGAAAAGAACAAGCTGACATGACATATGCGTATGATAATATATTTGTCACATCAAATTTTAAAAATAATAGAACTTAACTTAATAAATTTAAATGATAATTAAAAATAAAAAAGAATGATAAGTGACAAACAATTATTACATAGTTTTTTGAAGATTAATTAAAAAACAATTAGATCCCACGTTGATATTAATTTTATAAAACATTATATCATGAGGGACTGAGTACAGATAAGATGGGGGGTTGCGTCGATCCTTCGAAATCTTTTATATTCAAATACTTTAATGGGAGGGCATATCATTCCCAGATCTCTTTAACTAACCCCAAGAATCATTGTCTTCAAACCTGGAGGACAAAGGCTGACCCCTACAAACAACATTCCCACTCTAATCTACTTCCAAGTCTTCTTCATTGCTAGAGATGGCAACAAGGAGGAGTGGGTGGGTTTTATGGTCGCCCCACCTGAAAAATCAAAGCTACATTCACCTTTCATCCAACATAATATGCCATCATTTTTATTTTTTATATTTTAAAAAAAGGTATGAGCAATGATTAATAAAACTGAGGGCAACCTTATCCATTATACTCGAACCTATATTATACTATTTCGTTAATATTGAGATTGATATTAAAATTACCATTTCTTAAAACATTGACAATGTAAGCCACCTTATCAATTAACTTTCCTACTACTCCACTGGAAGCACAACGCCTAAAAATGCAAACTCTGAGTTGCTAAGTACATAATACTTCAAAACTTTAACGAGTCGTTTCCATAAATAAATTTTAACTATTTTATTAATTGTTTTCTAAGTATAATTATATTAATATAAATTTTATTATCATATATTTAAACTAAAGAGCATTTTGGTAAATATGCTGAGGCAAATTATGCCAGAACCATTTCCAACTTAACTAATTGAAGAATTAAACCATCCCAAAATCCGATATTAAGAAGAAGAAAAAATCCAACTCAATCGAATTGGGTCGGGTGAGATTTTTATTGGCTATCCATAAGTTTGCCAAAGTGTATTGAAATTTATTTACATTATTTAAGACGTTTTTATATTAATATTTATAATTTTATAATTAATTTTTAAATAAAAATAAAAATAAAAATAAAAATAAATTTCAATAGATTTAGTATTTATTATTTAAAAATAACATTAAAACTATTTCTTTAATTTATGATTCAACTCTAAACAAAAGAGTTCTATAATTATTGATATTGTTATTGACAAAAAATATATTATTTTTATTCGAGATAAATTTCAAAACTATACATAAATATTGGTTTGATGTGTAATTTTATACATGATATTTTGATGTGATCCAATTCTTACAAATTATTGACACAATTATTGGTATAGCATCATTTTATGCTTAGATATTACATATAGAAATAATTATATTTATCTAATATAAAAAAATTAATGTATTTATTTCTTTATATGTGTATGATTGGATCAAAATTAAAGTTTCATATATACATTTAAACTACAATCAAAGTTTCATATGTATAATTGTACCAAATTAAAGTTCATGTATCAAATTGCATATTAAATCAAAGTTCATGTATAAACTTGAGATTTATCCCTTTTTATTTTAATAGTTTATTCTTTTATCAATTACTTAATTGAATTTGCATTATGAGTCCAAATCACAATTTGGGACCTGAACTTGGTAAAATTTTCATATTGGGGTATGAATTTTTTTTGTCCAAGTTAGGTCCTAAAATTAGCAATTGTTTGCACATTGGAACTTGGACTTGACAACTTTTCCCACATTGAGGCCTAAACTTTTTTCGATCCAAGTTAGACACTAAATTTAGCAATTATTCTTACATTGGGGCCCGGACTTGGCAATTATTCTAACATTAAGGCTTGAACTTTAGGGTTTTCAAAAATTACCTTGAGTAAAACAAAATTGAAGTCCTAATGCGGGAATAATTACCTAGTTTATGGCCTAACTTAGACAAAAAAAGGTTCAGACCCCAATGTGAAAAAGTTGTCAAATTCAAATCCCAAATTGTTATTTAACCTTTGTATTATTTGACACTTGACCCCGAACAAATCATAAATTTCATAATACATATGAATATCGATAAACATAATTTATATATATACATTATGTTTAAACTATTCATAACCCCGATTCTTAAAATAAATAAAATAACATACTTTAATGTGTTTGAATTCAGTTCATCCAAATATTCACGACAACAATAACATCAAACCAACTAATTCTCAATTATTAAATTTAAATTTGTGCAGTTGGAATACATTTATTAAGAAAAAGAAAGGTTAGGAAAGGATTTCATATATTGTATTAGATACGGCTTAAGTATTGATGCAAAAAAATCCATGCGTGACATACTACAAGAGTTTGGTGGTCAAAGGCACTACAACAAAACAGCCCTACGGCGACACTTTTTTTGACCTAAGACGATGCAAAAAGCGTTGGCATAGGCTCGGCGACGCTTTGTCCGACGCTTCCAAAATAGTCGTCTTTGGTACAGTTGGGATAGGCATGGCGACGCTTTTGTAAAAGCGTCGCGATAAGTCAACCTAAGCCGACCCTTATTGAAGGGTTGTGAAAAGTTTAGTCAATGCCGACTCTTAAAAAGCGTTGGGAAAGACCTAGTCAAGGCCAACTTTTGAAAAATGTTGTGATAGACGTGTCTAAGGCAACCCTAAAAACGTTGGGATAGACTAGTCTAAGCTAACCTTTTAAAACAGTTGCGATAGACCTCATCTAAGGCAACGTTTTAAAAAAGTTGCAATAAACCTTGTCTAAGGCAACTCTTAAAAAGGGTTGGTATAGACTCATTTAAAAGCAACCTTAAAATGGTTGGGATAGAGCTTATTTAAGGCAACCGTAGAAAAAAGTCGGGTTAGAATTTATCTAAGGTAACGTTTTAGAAAAAGTTGGAATAGATCTTGTCTAAGACAACCTTTACAAAAGGTTGGGATAGACCTGTCTAAGGCAACTTTTTAAAAATGTTAGGATACACCTTGTATAAAGCAACTTTAGAAAAAGGTTGGGATAGACACGTATAATGTAGTTTTTTTTATTATTTCAATATTAATATATTTTTATAAATATTTACAGTGAATAATGATAGGAATTGTGCTTTAAATACAACTAAAAAATATAAAATTAAAATTAAAATAAATATTGAATATTCAGTGCAAAAATCGACCCAACAATTAAAATACACTATTTTTTGTCTCTGTCAAGTTCAGTAATACTACTTCCAATCTTGATCGATTCATGTTTATGTTGTAGAGAAGCAGATTGTGCACTTATCCCATCAGGTCCTACTACAGCATCATCTATGATTCTTGTTCTATCATTTGCAGTTTTCAAGTCTGTAGGAGTCACAGGAATTAAGACCTCAGCTCCCTCTGTAGCTGCTATATGTTGTTTTGATGCCTGCACAGTAGAAACCTTACAGTTATCTTAACAGATAGTAATTATAAAATCAACATATTCCAATCAATTGTAAGTTCAATGAAATAAACAGTAATGAGGAAGTAGCACAAATAATGGTAATCATCATTGTATCAACCCATTCTCAGGACTAAGATAAAGTTTCTAAGGCTTATAGGCTTATTCGATGACATTTTATCAGACTCCATGAAACTGAATCAATCAATTAGCACACTTCATGTTTGTAGCTTTCCTATGTTAACATTATGATTGACTTGATTGATTTTGTTTTATAAGTCATACAAACAGCCTACTACAACTCAAAATGCTTTCATTTTTACTTCTGGACAATGATCACAATTCACAACCCATTTGATGACTAAAAGAAAAATGAGATAATAACACATAGAACAGATTTAACAAAATACATTATAACAATACGATCAGGGTTGTCAAATAAGTGTAATAAATCTTACATTTAGCATATGTCCCATTTTAAGCTGTTGAGCAGCAGCTTCAAATGCAACAGCATTTTGCATAGCATGCCTGATGATGCTAACAACTGCACCAAGATTTCGCTCCACTTATGGGTGTCTAGATTTCAACAATTGACGTAACTTGTGAGCAGCTACAGGCATCTGCTTGACTTTTAGCAGTAAGGAAAACAAAAAGTGCTTCAGGAAATATACCAATAAGCAGTATGAAAAAAGAAGATAAATATACTGGAAATTGATAAAAACAAGAAAGTTCCTACCGATTTTAAGAAGCGTCTTGTTTGGCAATACATAACCAGTACTTTCATCCTCTGCGCGAGCAATAATGTCTCGCCATTCACAAAGCCCCTATAAACCATTTAAGTGAGACGCACGATTAGGGGATATGATCTATTTTTTACTAGTAAGGCTATTGTATATCAAATATGTTCTCTGGATTAAAATTAGACATTTCTTATGATTTACCAACCAATCCGTGTGTTATCTTAAAAGTAAACAAAGGGCCAAGTAGACATGAAAGCAACAAAAACTTACAGCAACAACTGCTAGCTGCTCAGCATTGAAACCAGTCACCTGCAACCTATATTAAATAGAAGAAAAACGAAGTTATTTACAAAATATGTAATATTTATTTAAATCATGTAGCCTTAGCAAGTAACAACCCCATGTATATAGAGATATGATTTCTCTGTCAAGAGCTCTTTCTCATACAGTTGTGTACATACATCAGAACTTTGCTTGTAAATCTGCTAGCAAGAGAACATTTGCTACTACGATGACAGTCAATAACAAGAGGGCCATTGTCAATGAAGTTTTGGAGCACTTAAAGAAAGCATTATCATTTGTCCTAAACCAACAGTGATACTACAATAGATATTCATTTATCTCTAAGAAATTTTCATCTCATCAATCAGCACACTTTGACATAGAAATTGTGTGTTAATGGTAGCAGAAGGACAATAGAAGAGAATAGAAGAGAAGCCTCGCCTGTAAACTATTAGAATAAACCTATCAAAAATAATATTTATATATAATTTCAGGTTATTAGCAGGTATATCTCCAACTATTGAAACAATAACATGACGACAATTGAGCATGGTGAACAATTGGATTGAAAAAAGTAATGGCTGCCCATGTTTACGCATAAGCGAATGAAGTCAGAACAACATGGATTGACAGAAAACAGTTCTTCCTAAGAAATTTATATTCCCTACAATAGAACATAAAACCATTTGAAATAAAAACAGTAATAAATGCCTTCCTCAAATAAAAGAATGAACAGTAACAGTCAGATTCCAATCCAATATAAGCAGCAGAAAGGGTAGAGAGATGACCTTCTTCTCACCAAGGAAATTACGGATCTCGATGGACTTGTCGGCGTTAGTAATGGAGGCGTTGATGGGAAAGTGAGCATAGACGAACCTCATTTTGTAACAGTATCCCTTGCTGACGCCGGTGATGAGGTTCTCAACGTGGCTGAGAGCGGTGCGGATGGCGGCGCTAGTCTTCCTGGAGCCGAACCAAGCCTCAATCCTTTGCTGATTCGGGGACTTCTGGTTTCCATGAACTTCATGGTAATTTAAACAAAACCCAAAATCAAAATTCAGCACTGCTTTCTCTTATTAACACAAACAGAAAAGGAGGAAGATGCAAGGAACTTATAGAAAAGGGCAAAATCTCAAAAAAAAATTTCTTTCCCCCTTTTCTCCTCTAGGGTTTCGGCATTTTGGGAAAGTTGAGGAGAAGAAAAAGGTTCTTCCCCTTTTCATTTTTAGTTGGAATCTATATGGCAGGATATTTGGGTTTTTTTTTTTTTTTTTACTTTTACTTTTAAAATTGGGTTTCATTTATTATATTTTAAATTATATAGATTTTTTATTAAAGCTTAAATTATCTCAATTTAAAATACAATTAAAAAGATTTAACTTCAGTTTTTTGTAACAAGGAAACAGCAGCACCAGGGGATTTCTTAGATGATAATATCAATATATTTATGTAGACCCAAAATATTTTCCAGTCTTAATTTGTAAATGTTCAAATATGTGTGTTAAATGAAGATTTTTGAAAAATAATTTGAAATAACATTTTATAAAGAAAATCAAAATTTATTTCTTAAAGAAAAAAAAACTCCTTACCATGAATAAAAAAGAAGGCGAAGCAGGCATGCTAAGAAAATAATTGTTCTACTTTTGATACATTGACAAAGATTGAATGTTAAGCATACAGTAGAGAAAGCATCAATTGCCATTGCCCCACAATTTTAGGTTTCAAACTGAATCTTAAAACCAGAGAATGTGCCACAAAAAACACACATCAGAAATACAACCAGTCAACACCCATATATAATATTTTGGTCAATGTCAACAATTAAAATGAGAGGTAAATTTGAAGTGTATGCGGATTTTGAATTTTTTTTTTTTGGATTTTAGTCTTATTTTTGTGATATTTAGGGAAATATGTCAATGCGTTTTTGTTTCTCTTTACAATTTTTTTTTTTTTGTGTTTAGTGCTGGAAATTTAAGGAGAAAGATTCTTTTATTTTTTGTGTTTGATATAAACATAGTGATAGTTTTAAGACATATTTGAGTTTATAGTGATATGATAGCCTTCGAAAACTCATACATTTCATCTACTGTGTTGAGATGAAATCATCACGTTAAAAAACCATCACATTATAACTCAGGCTTCAAATTAAAAACTTTTAAATAATTAAAAAAACAATTTTACTATTTTATTAACATAAAATTTTATAAAATTTAAAAGAATTAGGTAATAAATTTATTATTTTCGAGAGTCAAGGTGCATATCCCTAGTTTGCATCATGTTAAGTTGTATTAAACAATCTTACTTTTTGTAATCTTATATGAGAGTTAATTATATATAGAGAAAAAGAATTATATAAAATAGGGGCGTCACGTTTTAGTAATTTTTTTATGTCATTGATATATAATTTAGTAGTTTTACAAAAACGAAGTCACAAAACTAGATTTTTCAATACTATTGACTTTCGGGTCGTTATAGAGATGCAATAGAGAGCTGCCAACAGAGATGCAGCATTTTGATGCAGAAGATTAGGGAAAATTTTAGGGATTTTGGGGAAGGGGATTTGGGGAAAATAAAATGGGGAAAATTGGAGATTTAGGGGAGGGGATGAAAATAAAACTGCGCCGTATAGTAAAAAGTTTTTCTTTTAATTTTTTTTTCATTTTTAACATATTTTTTTTCATTTTTATTTTTTAAAAATTTTAAATATTGAACTTTTTGACAGAAATATGGACTAAAATATTAAATTTTTAATATTTAAATATTTTTGAAGATTTTTATAATTTTTAATTAACATATAAAACAAATAATATCATGTCATGTGAATTACATTGTAGGTTGTCACATCAATATCATTAAAAAAATTAATTTTGTAGTTAAATTTCTATTAAAATTGAGATTTAACATTTTTAAAAAGTCGAATGTCAAATTTATTTAAAAAAATAAGAATTAAATTGATAAGAAATAAATATTGAGAGTTAAAATTTACCATGATCAACTCTTTTAGGAATTAAATTGATAAATGGGTATGGCATGGTCTAGTATTGTTGAAAAGATTTCTTTTTTCAATATGAAATTCTAATTGTGTTTTAAATGTATACTTAAAACTTTAATTTTGATTTAATCATACACAGTTTAAAAAATAAATACATTAATTTATTTTTATATTGAATAAATATAAATATTTATGTATGCAATATATAAATATAAAATTATGTTATATCAATAATTGTGTTAATAATTTATAAGAACTGGATCAAATTAAAATTCATATATTCAATTGCACATTAAACCACTGTTCATGTATGCTTTTGGGATTTATCCCATTTTGATATTTTATTATTTGAAAAATAATAATTTATATTTATCTTATTTATGATTAAAATCTTTAAATATATATAACATAAAATTTAAAACATTTATATTAAAAAAACCCTAAACCTCAAACCCCAAACCCATAATCACAAAATCCTAAAATCCTAAACCCTAAATCCATAAACACAAAACCCTAAAACCTTAAACCATAAGCTATAATCCTTAAACCTTAAACTCTAAACACTAAACCTTAAACCCTAAACTAAATTGATTTTTTGCGGCATTTTTATTAAAAACCTTATTCACAATCGAAGTTATTAAGTTATTTTTAATTTGAATATATATAATTATTCACAAACTGATGATGTAAAATTTCAAGAATATTCATATTTTAAATCCAATTTTTTGGTGTCACACATTCAAAAAAAGTCGGAATTAAGGAAATTTCGGACGTTACACCTTTATACAAAGAGTTGGCGAGAGCGTATGCCGACAAGTCTATCCCAACACTTAGGAAAGTGTCGCCCCAAAACTGTCGTCTTAGGACTAGACAAAAGCCAACTCTTATTCAAGCGTTGCCTTAGGCATACATATCACAACCCTTATACAAAGAGTTGGCTAAAGCGTAGTCTATCGCAACACTTAGGAAAGTGTCGCCACAAAAGTGTCGTCTTAGGACTACACAAAAGCCAACTCTTACTCAAGCGTTGCCTTAGGCATACATATCCCAACCCTTATACAAAGAGTTGGCCAAAGCATAATCTATCCCAACACTTAGGAAAGTGTCGCCACAAAAGTGTCATCTTAGGACTACACAAAAGCCAACTTTTATTCAAGTGTTGCCTTAGGCATACATATCCCAACTCTTATACAAAGAGTTGGCAAAAGTGTAGTCTATCCCAACACTTAGGAAAGTGTCGCCCCAAAACTGTCGTCTTAGGACTACACAAAAGCCAACTCTTACTCAAGCGTTGCCTTAGGCATACATATCACAACCCTTGTACAAAGAGTTGGCTAAAGCATATGTTGGCAAGTCTATCCCAACACTTAGGAAAGTGTCGCCCCAAAACTGTCGTCTTAGGACTAGACAAAGCCAACTCTTATTTAAGCGTTGCCTTAGGCATGCATATCCCAACCCTTATAAAAGAGTTGGCTAAAGTGTATGTTGGCCAGTCTATCCCAACACTTACGAAAGTGTCGCCCCATAAGTGTCGCTATAGGCCTTTTTTGTTGTAGTGAGGGCAATAAACGAAAAAAACAAAATAGAAATTAATGATGAAACAATTGCGACAGACAGACAGACAGATCTTAAGACATAATGCAGCTAAGATTGGTGTTGATTTTATGAAAAAAAAGGATTCCATAATAAACTGTTGGCCTACGAAATGCGAGTCAGCATATCCTAAACCACAGTTTTCGTAATCAGTTGGTGATTCTATTACATCATTAACACAATCTCTTTGTCTTAATCCCATAAATATACATCAAAACTAAACAACCAATCTTTTTTCATAAACTAGTTTCTATATATTTTAGATTAGATGCTTTTATAATTACTTTTATTTGTTATTTTAATACAGTTAATTTATATCTCGCGATTAATCACAAATAATTGAAAGAAGTAAAAGTGAATTCTTTTTCAAATATTTATATTAAATTTGAATTTTAGAATCAAACGTTAGAAGAATTTTACCTAAATAACACATTGATTTGAATAAGATTATATTTTAACCGGATAATCTCACACGTGGTTATAAAAAAAATATGTACCCTAATTAATACCTTATTTCCAATGCAAGAGAGAGATTGATATTAAGATGTTAATGGGCCTTCATTTACGGGTAAGGGAGATTTTTATATTCTGATGGGCTTTTGATTAATGGTTAACAATAATACTAAATGTGATCAATGAACAGAGTTAGACTAAGCTTGGATCCTTTTAAGTTTTATCGCATTGTTGGTTTGGGCCCATTCTAGAATGTCGCCCCTAGTTTTCAACAGCATTAACTCATTAATTGTTTAAATAAAATAATTAAAAATCAAATATTTGGAGATTAAACCTGAATTAAAAGTAGTTAGATCTAGAATTTATTGGGTACTAAATTGGAATATGAAATTGGACCGGTTAATATGTGAACTAGTTGAATCGGATTAAAAAATTCATTGAACTAATGATTGAACCAATTTTCTCTATTATTTTCTTTAAAGTTATATTAGTTAGAGTGAAAATTATTTTTTAAAATTATTAAATTTTTTATGAATTAGAACTGTTATCTATTGCAATGGTCAATTTGTGAAACCGATGTTGGGGTCGTTTTTTGTATCAGTCCAATCTATAGAATTGACTCAACCAGAGCATAAAATTGGACAAGCCAGCCAAGAATTAGAGGGAAAGTCTATACTTCAAGCTAGAGAAAAATTTTGAGCTTGAAATATAAATATCTAACGTTAATAAACATTGTTAAATATAATATATTTGAGTTCAAAGGAAACATGAATGTCGAGGCAATGCTCAATACGAATTGCTATATAAAAATATAGTTTACTCAATATATTATATTTGAAATTTATTTAATCTCATTTATTATATATATATTTTATATATATTAAATATATTTTAAAAAATATAAATATATCCACTGTTATAAGAAAAACAAAGTGATACCAATACATTTTTAGTTAAAAAAAGTTAAAATATACTATTGATCTTTGTACTACTCACAAATTTATAATTTAATCCATGTCATTTTATTTTTAAAAATTTAGTTCTCTTACTTTTCGAAGTTCACAAAACAATTCTAATTGTATTAATAGTTGAAATTGAATTTTGAAATTTGAAAAAAAAAATATAACGACTAAGTATAACTAAATGAAAAATCTAAAGACTAATTATAATTTATAAAAAGTATAACAACTCATGACATATTTTATATATTTATAAATTTGTAATTATCTCGTTCTTAAAATTTGAACCCGTATTCTACGCTTCAAAATTTATCATTGCATCCAACATTTACAGGAAAAACTTCAAATTAATTGATTGCCTTAAAGCAACTACAATGCTTTTAATGAACAAAAGGAGAAAACAGTTGCAATTAATATGCAATTTGCAGCTTTTTATATCTTTTGGTCATAGCAACACTGCTCACAATGAGTTGGAACCATGAATGAAAGGGCAGGGTAGGGGGCTAGATCCCTTTTATTTTCCCTACCAATTAGCACCTTCAATACAACTATTACAACTCTTCAATGATGTTGAAACCAAATTGAAATGGTTACTGAAATCAGTTAAATTAAGAATCAGTCTGTAAACTAGTACAAACCAATTGAACTTAAAAAAAAACCGATTAAATAGATGGTTGAATAAGTTAAACTAAATTTTTCTAATTTTTAATTATTTATTTAATCAGATCAGATCAATAGGTTAGATTAGTTGAACCAATCAAAACAAAAAAACAATGGACTAATTGTTCCAACCATCTATCTAGTTAAAAAAAATTAATTCTAAGGATTCATTCCATGGATGATTGGTCCCTGCTCAGCTAGGTCTTAATTATGCATTTGAGGCTTATTAATGGGAGCAGTAAGAAATTTCAATGCCAAAAATGTTGATGTGAGGATGAAATTGACAAAAAGTGCAAGTATGTTGTCATATAATTATCAAAATGAATTTGTAGGCCATTTTAGTAACATCAACAAAAATGCAAGTGACTTGTAAACTATTGAATTTTAAATGCCAATAAAAAAAAGGAGAATAAAAAATGACTGTTTTATTTACAATGATGCTAAAAGCAATAAACTACTGTGAAAAAGCCTCACCGGACCTTCTTACGAGACTTGAATGGATACCGTGACGGAGGTGAAGGGGAAAATTCCGTCGGTAATTGAGGCGGCTCCGCCTCACCGGTGAGCATGCTGACAACTTCCTTCATGGAAGGTCGACGAGCCGGTAATTTTTGCAAACAAAGCAAAGCAACTGTGGTACACAAAAGAGCTTGTTCCCTATTCAAAAACTGTACATTTTGGTCTACCAAATCGATAAGTTTCCCGGTTCGGGCGAGACGTCGAGCCCAAGAAATCAAATTCGCACGTTGAAACTCGGATAACGGAGACTCGGTGACCTGCAATGGTCGCCGACCCGCTATCAAAACCAAAAGCAAAACACCGAAGCTATAAACATCGCACTTCTCCGATACGTCCCCACCGCCACCGTATTCGGGTGCGACATAGCAAACAGTTCCTCGCATACTCGGTGTACTACTAGCACCACCACTCTTCGGTATTTCCCCACTGAATGAATCGTGCCAAGCTCTTCGTAATTCGCCGCTAAGTCCTTCCCATAACCAATCCACACTGCCAACACTACCTTTACTCCTACTTCGTTTACTCTTTTTCTTCTTTCCCGTGTACAATTCGTCGTCAACTGGCCACCAATTCTCCGCATCATCGCTATTGTACGTCCCCTGTCTCTTTTTCTTCTTCTTCTTCTTTTTCGCGAGTTCTTCACAATACTCTTCTTTCCACCATTCCCTCGCCGGCCTTCGCTTCTCTTTCTTTACGTTCTTTTCCTTGTCGTCCTCCATCGACACCCACCATTCCAATCGTCTCTTACTCTTATTCTTCTTCTTCTCCGATTTCGCATTCGTTTTACTACTCGAAGAAGCTGCTACGGAAGCGATCCAATCACTAGTCGGTCTCTCCTTGATATCAGCCCCAATCCATTCCATCACATAATCTTTCACTTCATCACTCTCCTCCGCTGCCGCCGCATTATTGTGCTTCCCGGCATTCGTCAATTCTATACCGCTCTCGACACTCGCCTTATCGAAAATCCCCTCCGAAACACTTCCTATATCAGGGGAGGCCGCAACCGGCTCCGGTGAAACTACGGCCATAACAACCTCCGCATTCAGCGGAGACCCAGTAACCGAAACCGGCGATTGATCAACCGGAAAATTGAACTCCTCGATTCCGGTAGCTATACTCTCTGTTTCTGCTACCGATCCATAATCCTCTGCTATTTCCACTTTAATTTCCTCCGATTTCAAACGTGCTAATCCAAAATCCGCAATTTTGGCCGAGAAATTCTGATCCAACAAAATGTTACTCGGCTTAATATCGCCGTGAATGATCGGAGGGTCCAATCCGTGAAGGTAATCGAGTCCCTTGGCGATATCAACGGCGATCGAAAACCTCTGTTTCCAGTTCATTAATTCAGGGCATTTCCGATGAAGCAACGCGTCTTGCAAGTTGCCGTTAGGCATGAGCTCGTACACCAGGAGCATCCGGCGTCGTTTGCGGTCGTAAGAGAAGCCGTGGACCGACACGACCAGGGAAGAGTCGAGCTTAGAAGCGAAGAAGAGCTCGTTTTGGAACTCACGTTCCCCTTGGAGCGAACCGGCGTCCATCACCTTAACGGCAACGGTTCGATTGCCGTTACTGTTGTTAATAGTAGCACGGTAGACAGAGCCAAATCCCCCTTGACCAAGGCGGCGAGAGTCTGAAAACGACGAGGTGGCACGACGGAGGACGGAATAAGAGTACCGATGCGGCGGTTTAGAGTCGGCGGGATTAGTACGTTCCCGTCGGATTTTACGAAGACACAAAGATAGAACCAATAAGATTGAAACGGAAGCGGAAACAGCTGCGACAGGTGGGAAAATGAGTCGTGCAGGTGAAGGACTCTGGTGGTATATCAAAGGCGGTTGCTGCAACGGCGGCGCCGGCAACGGAGGGATCGACCGTCCCATACTATAACAACAACAAAATTAAAAAAAAAAAATCCCAAAGAAGAGGGTGATTTTACGAGGATAAAATGGGAAAAAGTGGGGTTGTTTTAGTATCTGAATGTAATGATTTTTCCACTTGTTTTGGTTTCCTGCAATGAAAATGAACAGACAAGAAGAAAAAGGGAGATGATTAGAGCTCCAAAAGGAACATCAGCTCCTCTCTTTTTGCGTTGTAAAATTGTAGTCATCTACTTTGACCTTTGCCTACTTTCACCCCTTGAGTTCATAGAGCAGCTATATCATTTGTTTTTTTTTTTTTAATAAAAACTATTAAAATATATGATTCCCGATCCGTAAGGAGTTAATTATCTTTTAAATAAAAATTTAAGATTTTAATTTTAATCTAAGTTGATATAACTCCGTTTTATCCATGTCAGCATGGAAAATGGTTCAAATTTGTATGGGCTTGAACTCGCGAATGTCTCAGCGTGCAAACCAAATCCTCTTTAGTTAAAAATGTCGGCTCGTAAAATCAGAGGTACGCATCTCTAATATAATTATCCAATATCGAAAAATTTGGAGGTAAAGATACGATATAAAAGACAGTGCTATTCCCTCCAAAATAATCCAAGCCAAGCTACCTACAAAGCTAGAACTTTAAATTGAAATCTTTCCTTTTTGTTTAATTTATTTTTTAAGTAGCTTTTAGATTTGATATGAAAAAAATTAATTTTTAACAGCTCAAGTTATTTCCTAATAAATAAGATTAAGAGCGTTAAAGTTTGATTTTTTGTCAATTAATGCACCAAAATTATAACATGAGAACAATCACAATTTTCCCATTTTTGAAAAAAAAAAAAAAAGTAACTTGGCATATTAAAAGGGAGTACAATTGGGCGAATTAATGCAAGTGCAAAAAAATAGAAATCAATTTTAATTTAACTAATCATTAAAAATTTTAATCAAGTTTAAATATTTGTAATATTTTTAATATTATAATGCATTTAATTTATAAAAAAATAAATAAATCTATATAATAATAAAATTATATTTTGACCCATCAAAATTTATAACTCAATTTTAATTTTTAAAATAAAAATTATTATTTAATACTTTAAAATTTTGTAGTTAATATAATTATAAAATTATATTTTTGATTTATTCAATAACTCAATTCTAAAAATAATAATAATTTGTCTCTGAAATTAAATCTAGTTTGTTAGAAAAATAAGTGCATTAGGTATCAATTTCTTGTTTGTTTCTTCCCAATTTTCAAAGCTTGAACCATTTTTATTTCTTATTACTATTTGATTTGACTTTTTTTCGCTTTTCTTTTTATATTTTCAAATTTTGAATTTGATGGGTAAAAGGGAATATTAACTATTTTATGCATTAAAAAATTAAAACCTAATGCAATTCATATATTTGGTAGTTGGTACATTAATTTGTATTCTTTTTTCAAAAGTCCAAAGTGGCTGCTGTCAAATGTCTTTTCCTCCTTTGGCTACATGAATATTTTCCCTTGGTATAAGATTTTCTAATTTTTACTCACATAAATTATACGAGGTATTATCATAATCAAATTGGACCGTTTCATTAAATTAAATTAAAAATTAGTTAAAGTAATGTTATAGAATTGAAGTATATAAACTTCACTTAAATATTATTAGAGTTATTATTATTTTCTAATTTTTCCAATGTATTCAACGAGTTCAGTTAAAGATGTAGATATTGATCGTAAATTTTAAACTTATTTCATAAAAGAAAAGTAATTAATCTTTTTGTTATTATTACTTCAAAATTTTAGATGAATTTTTTAAAATAAGTTTAAATTTCATTATTTATGCTCAATTCTTTTTATAAATTAAAAAGATAAAATTTAATTAATAAATATTATAATATTTTAATTCGATTCATTCGAGATCAAATTTAGTTTTTATAAAACACAATTAATTTTAGAAACATGTATATCTCATTTGTATTTAATTTTAAAAAAATTGAAATACAAAAAAGAAATGGTAAATTGTCACGTCTCACGTGCGGACTGTCTGTCTGATGACATTGATTTTCGTATACACGTATTAGACAGAACACAATTCTGGAAAGTGAATCCAATCCATTAAAAAAAATCGAAAAGAAGAGGAAAAACATTGAAACTGAGGATGGTGAAGTCAAAGTATACATATATGAAATTGCACGTGGGTGACCGACCCACCCACCCCCCAACCAACTGCTTTCACATGCCATGCCATGCACCAATTGTGGTATTAAATGGTCATTTAAACCCATAACGGTAGAATTGTAAGCTTATTTATCGGGTCGGGTTCAAGCCTAACAAATAGGTTTAAGATTTTGGTTAGACCCCGATTTAACCTATGAACACTTTTAATCTAAATAAGTATAATGAGATTAATATTCAAAATATATTTGAAACAAAAATAAAATAGCTTTAGAAATTATTTATATAAGATCAAATTTAAGTTAGAATAAAGGTTGAAATACGTTACAAATTTTTATACTTTTCTAAATATGAAAAAAATGTCATACAAAAAATTAATAATATTAACATTTTAATTTGAATTTTAAATTTTGAAAAATAAAGAGACTAAGTTCTAGATTAGTATAGAGTATAGAGACTTATATTATACTTTTATTTAGAATAAATCTAGTGGTTTACATAAGAGAGGAGTCGAACTTAAGACATTTATCAATAATACCAAAGTACCATTGACATAACTTGTCTTAAACCTGCAGCTATCGAACCTCAACATTTGACTTGATCAAAAATGTTCACCATATTTTTAAGATTGTGAGATTGATATATAAGTTGTCCTTGTGATAATTTAAATAGATATGTGTGTGAGTTTTAAAGATTTTATTGTATAAAAAAGAGAGTAAAAGAACATCAAATGAACTACTGTTGGATATGACAGACTAGTTTTGGGTTCCATAGTTGAAACGATTTAGACAGTATGTGCAAAACCACCACGATATCAAAGGGGGGCCATCACCTTATGAAAAGGAACTGTCACTCAACTTATTTATGGCAGTTCCCATTTTTGTAGGATCATCACATTTGGAAGGTACACCACCTTTCATCACATCCCTTTCGACATATTTTGGCAACGACACTTTTCACCGGGGCTAATTGCTATAAAGAGAAGATCACCAATTACTGTTGTCACAAAATTTGAAAAAAAAATTAGCTGTAATTTGTGATCACTTCTACCCAAAGACAAAGCTGAATGTAAATTATTCTACATTAATAAATCTTTTATAAATTTGAAGATGTAAGTCATCAACATTAGGTGTTGTTGAGACTTAAATGACCAGAATTCAAAATTTTCCATTCAAATTGTAACTTGACTTGGTATATATGTATCATCTTCCATCAATATTTGGGTAACTTAACTAATTTAACTAATAAATAAATTTGTCTGCAACATAATTTTTAAAAAAACTGTCAATTGAATCAAAATTGTCATTAGTCCATTAATTAAATTTTATGACGTGATCAGTGTTATTAAAATATTATTGGATTTATCGGTTAGATCGATTGAACCAAGAATGAATCAATATACTAACCCGAACAAAATAGTTGAACTGATTGAATTAAAAATTGAAGATAAAAAATTGTGACAAAAATTAATAGTTGAACCGGTTTAATAAATTTTAAATTATTTATTTAATTCTTGTTGTATAGCAATTGAACCAATCAAGTTGACTGAATCAGAAACCAATAATTTGACTGATTCAACTAACTGATCCAATTACTAAATGATAAGTACACATATATCATATATTTCGAACCCTTCTTACATTCCTTTTTATTGTTCCATGGTCGAAATATTGTATTTTATCTCCGTTTATGCATTTAGTGTTGTTTATGCATGATTTGCTAGTTTTCTTTATTTTTACTTGATTTTATGTTTGTTAGTTACGAGTGATTGTTTCTCATGTTTTTGTGACTTAAATTTAGTGCATACAAGCTTGGAAGATAATGTCGCGAGTCAGAAGGAGCATTTCCAAATAAGACCTAAACAAAGATGAGCAGGCTACGGCTTCACAACCCAGCGCCGTGGTGCTGACCCAAAACAGCAAGTGGGGCCCCAACCCAACAACCAACACCTCAAGCCACGTGTCGCAATGCCATTTCACCAAGTTGCAATGTCGTTATTCGTGTATTGTGGGTTCGTTTATTGTTTTAAAACTGAGATACAAGGCTACTTCCGTCTTTTTCGAGTATTTAAGTCTAAATTAAGTTTGTAATCCTAGTTGAAAGTCAACTAAAATTTTATAACTCTATAAATAGGATCTTAGAAAAAAGACGAATCACCTAAGCTCTCAATTTTAATTCAATTTATGTTTTATTTTTCCATAGATTATTGAACTCCTCTTTTTTAATTGAAGTAATACTCGAAATTCGATTCTATAAACTTGTGAGATCAAATTACTCTTAATCTTTCTTTGTTCTTTAGTATTTGTGTAGCATTTGGTTTAATTATAATCGATCAGGTTTGTTAAATATTCAATCGATATTTGATAACTTAGAATGATTGCTTTATCAATTAGATAATTAATCAATCGATTGATTTCTAATACTTCTTACGAATGCATGATTATTTATATGGTATGGGCATGTGATCTAACTTAAATAAATCTTAATTATACGTTTGCTGGTTAGAATTGCGTTTCTTTCGTTCTTAAGACTATCGATAAATTAAGTTCCTGAGCGATTGTTGTAAAATTGTTTTATGATAAGAAAAGCAATTAATAGTGATTGTATTGATTATCGAGAAGGTAATAGATTAGGTTACCATGTGATCGTCAGTAACTATAATTGATTTATTAAAAAAAATATTGAAATTCATTTTTACATCAATGATCAAACCCTTAAAATCAAATCCTTAAAAATCGAAAAATTTACTTTGACTAAAGTTTTCCCTCATTTTATTTATTATATATATATATATATATACTTTATTTTACTTCTAATTTTAGTTTTTTTAATTCTAAACCCATTATTTATTTTAATTTTACTTTGTTAAACAAATAAAATTATCATTGATCTATATGAATATGACCCCGTGTGTCGTTTTCTACTGATTCATCTTTTTCAAGTAGGTTTTATTTTTAACGACTTCAACAATCGTACATTAAAACATTATATGTAAGACACTCTAAGATTATATCATGTCTTCAACTAAAATAAAAAAAATTATATAAATTTTAAGTTCAAGGATTAAAATGAATTAATTTGTCAAGTTCAGGTGTCAACGTAAATAAAAAAACATACAAGTATCAAATTAGACCTAGTTGCTAAATTCAAGACCAAAAATCATATTATCCCTTAAAATAAATTTAATTTCAAATAAAAAATTATGTTAAAATTTATTTTAATACGAATTAAAAACTAAAAGCTTATTTAAACAGGTTAAAAAGAACAACATTTTTTTTTTTTTTTTTGCTTAAATATGCTCAATTATAATCACTCATCGGGCATCCAGACATCAAGGTTCGTAAGTCAACAGAACCCGAACAAAGATCATTGTCAACCGAGTCCGCGGTTTAATGGAAGGAGATGTCCTGGTACTCTCAGAGAGTGCCAATCCCACCTCAAATCTCCCCATTTAATAATCTTATCATAAAATTCGAGTCAATTTAATTCAATTCTAAGCCTGCAAGTATCTCTGCATGTTTTCTTTTTACCATCATGATTCATGCATGAGTCATTTTACATGCAAGGTTCATATAAAACATCTAGGTTTTTACCTCTGGTTTTGGTTGTTGTTGTCAACTTTTCTTTAGATCAACAACTATGACACTGATGTTATCCAAGCTTTTTCGTCCAAGAGCCAACCGAGTAAGCAGTGCAGCGGCGAGTACACTGCGAGAAGGGTATAATGCTTCAGTCCCATCGTCTTTTTGGTTCGATCGTCCTGTGTTGAATACACTGTTGTTTCCTTCTTTAAGACATTCATGTGCAACCTCGCAAGCCAAGTCGCTAGATAGAACATCCCATAAACCATCACTTGCAAGGATTAAGCACTCGTCTTCTGATTGTCTCTTTGTGAATGTTATCTCGGGTTCTGATGATACAACCGGTTTTAGGTATTTGTCACCTGCTCAGAATCATAAAAGGTTAAAAAGAGTAGGCATCCATGGCATCACTATTTGATGCCAGAGCACGGGCAAATAAAATCCAATGGTGCTTTCGTCTTTTGTGTTAAACAAATAGTCTTGAACTTTGGGATCGAAAAATTAGCCACCTCCAACATGGTTATAGTTATGACCTAATGTGTTTCTTATGGAAGTATGAGGACATTATCATCATCAACTCTCAACAACAACGCATTACAGAATCAAATTTGAATGCAAATCCAGTAATGACTCCACAATTGTAAGATCATTAAAAAGATCTTTTATTTGAAAATGGAACCTAAATCGTAAGCTTCGGTTGGTTTTAAGGTATATAACAAGTTTGACACTCTCCAGCACTGAGAACAGAGAAAAAGTGAAGCAAATACATGACAAAAGAAAACAATACTGCAATGCCTTCCACAACAATTAATGGTGATAGAATGTACCCGGATGAGGAAGAAATCCAATTACACATAAAGATATATTGCAATGCAATACCCCATTTTTATAGAAGCCATAACTTCAGCAACAATTATGTTAATACGAGTAAAGCATAAATCAGAATGATAATAAATGGTGAATACACTTGGCAGGTACTTATAATATAGAGACTGGATCAAGTCAGTCCCTCGACGATTAAATGGATTAATCATTATACTATTAAAAAGAATCAACTAAGACCAAGTTTCAATATTGTTAACAATTACTGTTCAAAGATATGGATTATTGTTTAAGAGAGGTAGTATTTTGAAAGCCATTTATGATTCTACAAATTGATTCTTTTGTTTGGAATTGAATGGTAAATGAAGAAATAAATTTCATGCCATTTTTTAAACCATAAATGTTAGCCTTTGTTCAAAGATATGGATTATTGTTTAAGAGAGGTAGTATTTTGAAAGCCATTTATGATTCTACAAATTGATTCTTTTGTTTGGAATTGAATGGTAAATGAAGAAATAAATTTCATGCCATTTTTTAAACCATAAATGTTAGCCTTTATTAGATTTTTTTTAATAGTATTAAATTAGGGATTAATTTGATATAATCTGTATAACATAGATTTCAAGGATAATAAACTGTTAAATCTAGAGAGAAAAAAAGCTTACCTATTGCCCTGGACATCGCAAGAATGCCTTCAACTCGTGCTCCATTAACAAAGATAACCCGACCTCCAGCAGCTTCAATCCGTGCAAGTTCATCTGGTCTGTCAGGCTGAAAAAGCGAAAGCAATGTAGAAAATATGATCAAATAGTACTTTATTTTATTGGAAGAGAAAAAAAAATGTCAATAAAGAATTTCATCAATTGAAAAGACAAACACCTGTTCAGAGAATATCTTATTAATTAGTATTATCGACTTCAGCTAGTTAACATCTTTTAGTTATACTTTTATAAAAGAATCAATAAACTAAAGATTTCTTAATATAAATCACAAAATTAAAAAAGTTAAAAAGTATATATAACATTCCAATAAGATTATAGAAAAACGTCAAAAGTGATAACTTATTTGGCAGTTTATAATATTTGATTATTTTTCTAAGTACCAGATGTCAGCGAAATGTTGGGGATTGCCCACACACCATCAAACCTCGAAGACAATGGCAAAAAAACAAAAAGCGAACCTTATGATCGAAACTTAGAGGTATTGCCTTCCCGCCGCGATAGAGGACGGCACGTGAATCACCGCAATTGGCGACGACGATGTGCTCCGGCGTTAACAAGGCTACCACGGCGGTTGATCCACCGAGGGCCACCTCCATAGAGTGGCATCCACAATGGTGTCCCACGCTCCCGCACGCGCACGTGTTTGTCGCCACCGCATCCATTCTCTCAAAGCTCCTTTTCATCGCGCTTCGCCACCTCTTTTCACGCTCCTCCTCCGCCGCCGCCTCTTGTGAGCTGCCGTCTCTCCCTCGCTCGCTCTCTCTCGTGCAACCCACGCGCATCAATTCTTCCTCTACGAACACGTGCATCTTTTCCCTGCACAGTGCTGCCACCTGCAGAGGGAAAAAAAGATCTTAGAAAGCTATATCCAGAAATCAGATTGTAAAATGACAAATTTACCCCTACGATAAACCTGCCCATCTCTGCTGCTATTGACAAAAAAGAGCAAGCGAGCGTCATTTTTTAATCTGGAACCTTCTGTTTATTTTCAAAATTCTTTAATTTAAAATTTTAAATATTAATACATTAAAGCTTTACATGAGGGCCACCATGACCGTCATAAACAGCGAAGAAATGAACAGGTCTCCGATGGTTAATATCAGGCCGGCAGAGTTCAGTCCGAACAGAAATAGCATCCTCCATCTCACGTGATCTCCCGGAAATCGACATAGTTCCGTAAACAGGCCCGTTATTCAATTCCGCTCTCGGCTTCCCGGCCATAGATTCCTCCTCGCCAGAAGAACTATGCGTACTGTTAGTCACTAACAGATCGCCGGCTTCCAGCACATGTAGCCGCTTCCCTTCACGACCGCAATCTGAACTCTCCGCAGGATCCTCCGTTTGGCCCAGACTCCGTAACGCTCCCGATGCCGAGACAGTAGCATGCCTCCTCATCTCAATCCTTCTTCGCCGTCTTTGCCGGCACTTCGCCGGCGTATCTTCATCTTCATCACTCAGCATTCTCCTATAAACCTCCGTCATTGAAAATCTCCTCCGCCTAACATTATTCAATAAAAATCCCCCTTAATTTCTCAATCATCACAAAACCAAAAAAAAAAATTACAAAGGAAACGAGAAGAACAACAAAGTGTATATTTTCATTTGCTCAAAACTTATTTGAAACGTATAATAAAAAAAATGGCAACGTGTAACGTTACGTTCTATTTCTCGTGTAACTTGTAAGCCTTCTACTGGGTAAAGCCAGCTTCATGCGAAGCTGCCCTTGTTGCCCGAAACACTACCCGTTACCAACCACTATTTGTTTCCCTCATGACACGTGCATAACCCAGAAGCACTTTATCTTCCCGTTGAAACGTTAGTTTCATGTCTAGTCAATTTCGCGTATCGCGATATATTTGGTGGAAAAAAACGTTTGCTTGGATACTGGAGAGGGTGACACGTATAGGGGAAGCTCCTATAAGTGGCGGCCCCGACCTGTTCGAAATGAAGCAAGTAGGGATGCTGAAAATTTGACACGTGTATATTAATAAAAGTTGGCGGGATGGGCCCTCATGGAATACGTTTTCACTTTCAAATGTTCTTTTCTTTTTCCTCTCTCCTGAAATTGCGCGACCTCGACACACGTGGCGGAATGTGAAGAAACCAGCGCCGCGCAGGTGGCCTGGTGTGGTCCATCCTTGACAGGTTGAGAAAAAAGGAAGTGTTGTCCCTTAAACAAAGCTAAGCGTCACAGGCTACTGCGGTCGGCAAAGCTATTTCCGTCAAGGGATTTTTTTTCGTTTATATTTGTTTATCGAATTTAAAATATTAAGAAATTATATGATTCAACCTTCCGACTAAGCGAATTTTTGTACTTATATTTTTTATTCATTTTAACAATTAAATTTAATAATTAAGTCAATGTTGATCTTTAAGCTTCAAAAATATAAAAGTTAACATTATAAAATAGTGCCATAACATTATTTAAAAATAAAATTATATAAATTTTTTTTTTGGTGAATATAAAAAAGACAGCTTAGAAGTTTCTAAGAGACATAAAAAATTTTGTCTTGTTGGAAGGTCATAGCCACTGCATCAGGCGGTACTTCAAATATCCGGAGCTTCACCGCTACGGGGATGCGAAGACACCACAATCGCCAGTCCCTCGATACAAAGGGCCCTCATGGTCAGACGTGCATATTCGCCATTTGGTTTGCAATTAAATTACGCTTCCTGGGAACATGCTTAATTTCCCACTGACCTTCAGAATGTAACAGTCTTTTAATTCTTCTAAGTATTAGTTCCAGAGTCCACAATATCCTCCATGGATAAGACCCTAACCACTTCAAGATTATCAGTCTGGATCTTGACCTTCTTATACCCTTTATTCAATAAGATGAGCACTCCATCAAGGACACCCCAGAATTCTGCTTCCAACGGTGAGCAGCTTCCCAAGTAATGCATAAATCCTAATATCCAATTACCATTTTGATCACGAACCACACCACCCACTGAAGTATTTCCGGATACTCTAGCCACTGCTCCGTCAGAGGATATGATACAATATTAAAATATCATATTTATTGTTTTAATAATTAGATTGTTGGTTGAACACGTCTGACCATCAATTTCTGATACATCATGTGTAATTATATGCATAAGCATTTGACTCTTATCACGTGCATTGTCATATTTAGGGTATAATTCAGTTCGTTAACTTTAGTTTAGATTGTAGTAGTTCTCAAATCATTTATGCTATAATAATTTAATTTTATTTTGTGATTATTGGAACATTTCATTTGTGCTAAAATAATTTAATATTTATTATTACTTTCACATATATTTGTACTTTAATTACAGTATACTTGTAAGTTGTAACACCTTAAACATCATATAAAATCTATTTATTTATTTTTTTGAAAAAAAGTTTGTTTAGTATCTAGTTGTTATATAATTATTTTTTGAGAAATTTTATATAATTATAATATTATACTGTTTGTGTGTTTATTTTATCTACAATATAATAATTAATATCTATTTTACTTACTTTGTATTTAAAAATATGTTTTTATTTTGTTATTAATAATTAACTTTATAATTATTTTTTCCTATGTAGAAATAATAGAATTATATCTACACAATATGTTCAATTATATTTTTATAAATATGCTTAAAAATATTGTTTAATGTTTGTGAATAAATTCATGAAACATTTAGGAATAAGTTAATTTAATTAAAAAATAATTCAAATACACTTAAAGTTTTCTTAATTTTCATTGTTCAATATTTATTTCAAAGAATTTAATTTAATATTATTCGAATTTAAAAAAGATGATTTTAAGGGTTAATATTTTAAAAAGTAAAAAAATTTACAAAGTATTTTTTTAAATGCCAAATTTAATCAAAGAATTTAAATAATTTAATAAAAGAAGGGAAAATCTCAACATAGACACCCCAACCCCATTCAATCAAATTTAGTTGATTTACTGTCATATTTTCAACCAGAAATTGCATGTGACTTTTCCCCTATACGGTTTGCAAGATTTTCAACATTGTCGAGACCCTCGAAGTTGGAAGTACATAAAAACCGGGGCGGGATTGGGGACACGTGTTAACCATGTGGGAGTGCTGTCATACATAAATCTGAGACCAAAGGGTCCACTGATTATGTCGTTAGCGCCTTTTTTCTTACCCATTCGATGAAAGCATGAGCTGTAAATTGGACACGTGGTAGCGTGAGGTAGTGTGAAATTGGTCAATAAATTTGGCATGTGGGGATACGTCATACGTCCCTTTTTCATTTCAAATCAATTCAACATGATCGATTTATCTAAAATTTAAGAAATTCAATTTTAACGTTTTTTAATTAAAATATGATTTAATCCAAAATTAAAACATCATTTATTTTTAAGTAAGCTCTAAATTAGTGGTAAATTTATATTTTAATTTAAAAAGTTATAAAATATTATTCAACTACTTAAAATTTTTTATTTAAGTTATTTGGCTGTTAAGTTTTTTTTTTAAGTTTAATTAGTAACCTCTAAGCAATGATTTGAAAATCAATCCAAGGGATCAGTACTTATCGACAAGTAAGAGAGCATTATTTAGATTCAAGTTAATTTAACGGTTAGTGTCGAAGATTTGAGAAGAATGTTGTTTGGATTTTGATTCGCAGATTCGTGACGTTCAAAACTATTTTATGAAAAAAAAGGAATCGAATTGTAGAAGAGGAGAAAAAAAGTTTTTTGATTGGTGCAGGCGGTGTAAACAAAAAAAATCATGTAACAACTATTTTAACAATCCAATAACTTAAATAAACTAATAGTTGAAATTCGAGAATAATCTTAATCATTAAACACATTAATTAAAATATATGCAATGGAATTTAAATTAAAAATATTTACTTGCTAATAAGGTTTTAGCACGATTTAGCAAATTTTAATTTTAGTATTAAAGTTTTAACATCATTGTTTTTAGTATTTAAAATTTTATTTTTTTTCGAAATTTAATATAAATTTTAATAGAAATGAAGTAAATAAACCTAAACAATCAAGTTTTATTATAAAAATATAGCAAATTAAATAATTATTTAAAAGAATAACGTGATTTTTAGATTTTTAAAAAATTATGGTGTTGTTTTCTCTTAAAGAGTGATAACACCATGTCAGATAAACAATTTTTGTCATACTTTAAATTAAAAAAATTCGAATTAACTCATATAAAACTTATAATAAATATGTTATAATGATAGAATCTCAATAAAATCTATTTATTTTTATAATCTAAAAATCACAATTTTTTAATAATTATTTAATTTAATATTAGTTTGTACAACCCCAATTTTGCCCAGGCCTACAAGCCCATACCTCGACCCATTACAGCAAACCCGGGTCTAAAAGACCCAATTACATTCAAAGCCCAAACCAAATTTACAACCCAAATTACCCAAACCCGGGGCCCATTAAGTCACTAAAATCCTAAATCAAACCCAAACAATTCAGCCCAACCAGAAAAAAACAAGACAGAAAAACCCTAACCCTAAGTGCGCCCTCTGACTACTGCCGCCAGCGCCACTTGTCTGTCACCAGTCTTGTCCACCGCCCACGCCACTGGTCTCCACCGCCAACCACTTGCGCCGCGAACCTGCAAGGAATTAAAAGAGAAAGGACAGAACATAACAAAGGGGGGAAAGCATGTATTTTTTTGGCTATTTAAAGCCCGAAAAGAACATTGGAAAGGACTTGTTCTATAGTACTTACGGCGACCTGCCTTACCTGCTTGATGTCAAAATAGATAAGCATCTATTCCGAGCAATGACTCAGTTTTGGAATGCTGCTTATAGCTGTTTCTCTTTCGGGAAAGTGGATTTGGTTCCCACGATAGAGGAGTATACGGCCTTGCTACGTTGTCCCAGAATTCAAGTTGATAAAGCTTATTCCAAGGTAGTTAATGGCCAGACTTTTGCGAAGAAATTGATGAACATCACGGGAATGAGCGAACAATGGGTCTCAGCTAGAATGCAGAAGAAAGGCGAGGGCAAATGCATACCTTGGATATGTTTGAGGGACCTGATCCTAACGCATCCCGATGCAAAGAAAAAGATTGACGTCTTGGCCTTGAGTATTTACGGTTTGGTGATCTTCCCAAAAGCCCTAAGACATATTGATGAAGTAGTTATCGATCTATTCGGCCAATTAGACAAAGGGGTCACGCCTGTTCCTGCCATCTTGGCCGAAACATTCAGATCCTTGAGTGCATGTCGAAGAATGGGTGAGGGCAGGTTTATTGGATGTGCGCAGTTGTTATTGACCTGGTTCCATAGTCACTTCTGGAAAGTGGAGAAAGTGTATTGTCGGTTCGTGTCAGAAAACTACTCCCCGTTGGAAGAGATAGTAGCTACGCCTAGGGAAGAAGACGTGCCCGAAGAAAACTGGATAGCACTCCTTCAAAACCTGCAAGAAGACGACATCAAGTGGAAGGCCCCTTAGATGATTCCCGATAAAATCCTTTATCGCTGTGGAAGCTTCGACTGGGTTCCTCTACTGGGAATTTGGGGTGCCACTGCATATGCCCCTTTGCTGGTCTTAAGACAGTATAGTTCAAGACAGTTCGTACCGACGACATACGGGCTGGCTCAGTGCGAGTTCCCATACGAATGGGGGAGCTATAAGAAAAGGGTTAAGGAGATCTCTAGCGCCTGGAATCAGATTCATAGAATGAAAAGATTATCCGCAGGCCCGATGACGACCCCGGAATACACTGAATGGAGGACTAGGAGGATCAATGATAACATCCCTGAGCTAAATCTAGAGGACGCCCGGTCAAGAGAAGAATGTTTGCGAGTGGTCCCATCAGAACTGGAAATCGTGAAACAATATTTTGAAAGGATAAGTTCGGAACTCGAAAGAAAGAGAAACTGGAAGAAGAGAAGATGCTCCTCAAAATAGACATAGATGGACAAAAGTCGGAAGCCGAAAAACTAAGAAAGGAAAAAGGGAAATAGAGGCAGCCCGAGATGATTTGAAGACGGAATATAAGAAGATGTGTTTAACAATGAAAAACACTGGATTAGGAAAAACTCCGGAGCAATGGCGGCGCGAAATCCGAGAGGAAAGAGCCAAAGCTAGCAGTTGGGAGAAAAAGTTCCAGGAAATGCAAGCACAAAACGAGGTTCTGAAAAAGGACATGGCAGAAAGCCAAATAGAGAAGAAAGGACTAAAAGCTAAGGTAGCTGAGCTTGGACGATCCCTACATCGCTACCGAAGTCGCAACTCGGAAAGTGAACTGAAATTAAGTCTAAACAAAATCGAGGAAATGAAAGGCAAGATCGAAGAGTTAGAGGCAGCATTACACGGTTGCGAACTCCGAATTGAGTTTTTGGAAGCAAGAGAGGGGCATTGGGAGGAGGAGCTTCACCATTCCCGTAATCAAGTTAGAGATCGAGATTACCTCATGGGTGAAGCGTTAGTTCAGATTCGAGAAGTGGCTGATCACCTGCAGACCCTGGCGGCACAAGCTGAGATCTTAGGCATGAAATACGAGCTACAGGCAGATCGTAGTCAAGAGCTGACCTCTTTACTTAGGAAGATCAAAACTCTGGGCTTAAAGGCGAAAGCATATTTGTAATCTATTTTATGTAAAGGGTTTTGCCTTCTAATAAAGTTTTCTAAAATGAAGTTGATCAGAATCGATGTCTTCCTCTTTGCATTCATGCATTTGCATTGCATCACATTACATGCATTTAAGTTTATAAAAAGGGGCCTAATTAGCTAAAATTATCAGATAGGAAAAAGAAAGTGAAAAGAGAAAATCTGGAAGCGGAACATCACTACAAAACACGCACTAAAGCCAGGAAAATGGATCAAAGATTCGAACAATTCCAGAAAGAAATACAGGAACAAATGCAAGAGCAAATGTTGAAGCTCCAACAGGAAATGAGGGACCAAATGTTGGAGGCCCAAAGAAACATGATAGCCCAAGTGACCCAAGTGATGAACGGGGCAATGGATAAGGGGAAGGGTCCCATGCCTCTGGTTGACGAGGATAGCGAAGGCGCTCCCTCGGGTTATACCTCACCGTACACGAGAACACGGCCTAAGGAATATCTCCAAAGGCCACCAGTTACAAGCAGGCCCCAGCAGGGGCAGGATGACGTTAGACCTCCCACGAGCTATCACGTAGGCTCTGGATCCCAACCAGAAGATAGCCCGGCCAACCTTGTTATGCCCGATTTAGACGCAGTAGAGAAAATGGGGTCGAGAATAGAATCTTCAAGGCAACTAGAGGACCGTTGCAAATGGCTGGAGGAAAAATTCAAAGCGCTGGAAAGTATCGATCATCGTCATGAGATCGACGCAAAAGACTTAAGTCTAGTTCCCGATTTGGTACTGCCTCATAAGTTTAAAATGCCTGAATTTGAAAAATATAGTGGGACTAGTTGCCCGGAGGCCCACATCACCATGTTCAGCAGACGAATGGCTGGCTACGTGAGCAATGATCAACTCTTAATCCACTGTTTCCAAGAAAGTTTGGTGGGCGCGGCCGCTAGATGGTATAACCAGCTTAGTCAGGCCAACATTAGTTCCTAGAGAGATCTGGCTCAAGCCTTTCTAAAGCATTACAGCCACGTCACAGACGTGGCACCAGATAGAATTACTTTGCAAAGCATGGAAAAAAAGACAAAATGAAAGTTTCAGACAGTACGCACAGAGGTGGAGGGAAGTCGCCATGCAGGTTCAACCACCCCTCTTAGAAAAAGAGACTACCATGCTCTTCATTAACACCCTGAAGGCCCCTTTCATAACTCATATGATAGGGAGTACGACTAAGAGCTTTGCCGACATAGTAATGGCAGGAGAGATTATCGAACATGCCATAAGGGGCGGCAAGATCAAGGCAGGAGAAAGCATTAGGAGGGCCGTGTAACAGCCCAATTTTCAATAGTATCGGAACAGTGATTCGAGATCACTAACTCTGACGAAAAAGTTAGAAAACTTTGTTAATCGATAATTATAAGTTAAGTGTGATATTAGAAATATTTTAAAATTAGTGAATTTTGTGAACTAAAAGAATTAATTAGAAAAATTGGGCCAAAAACGAGGTATTGAGACCTCGAATTCATAAAGTGAGCCATAAATATTTCTAAAAATATTTATGGAGTGTCATTAAGTTATTATTAAAGTTTAGTTGAGAAATTTTAACGTTTGGATATGTAATTAAATGAAAAGGACTAAATTGAAAAAGGTGTAAAAGTTGAATTATAGATTAAAAGAAATTATCAAGGATCAAAATGGTAATTATACCATTTTGCATAGTTGAGGCGGTGTATCGTTAGAAAATCTGAGATTTTTTTTAAAAAGTATATTATTATATTATATATTTATATTATATTATTATATTATTATATTATTATATTATTATAATATTATATTATATAATAATCCAAAGAAAAAAAAAAAGGGAGAGAACAGAAACCAAACGAAACAGAGAGCAGGGGAAGGAAAGAAAGAAGAAGAGAAGAGAAAGAAGGAAAAGGGAGAAAATTGGAAAATTTCCAAAATTAGCTAAATAAAAAGGGGATTAAATTGAAATATTTGGAGAATTCTCTTCAATTCTCTTCATTTTCTTCAGCTGAAAAACAGTCATGGAAAAGAGTTCAAGTTGGTTTTCATACTCAAGCTTCATGTAAGTTTAATACTTGCTTTCTCCTTGAAATTTCTATGTTTTTGGACTTTCTACAATTGAGTCCAACTTATTAATTCATTAGTTTATGATTCTATGATTAATTTTTAAATTTGATGTGGATTAGTGCTGAAATAATATGATGAATAAATATTGATTTGAAGCTTTAATTTTGTTATATGATGATTTTATCAAGTGAAATTGATGGAAATTGGTTTTAGGACCTAATTGTGAAATAGCTGAAATTAAGGCCTAGTGTTAAAATTCTGATTTTCAAAAGTTATGAAGTAGTTTAAAATGATAGAGAAAAGTATTAAATGAGAAAATTAGTTTAATTGAGGGGTTAATTGAGCAAGGATTGAATTGTATGAATTGTGGAATTAGGGACAAAATAGAAACCAACATGTTACACTAAAGCAGTTTTGGACAGCAGCAGTTGTCTAATTTTGAAAAATCACCAAAAATTGTATAAATCGAATTAGAAGTTGAATGAGATATGAAATTAAAGATTATTGAGTCTATTTTCATATAAAAGAAACAGAGAAAGCAAAGGAAGTCTACATTTTGAGATATTTAAATTTTTGTAAGACTGATTTAGAATAACTTCGTGATTCCCTGTTCTTACTTTAGAAATTCACTAAAAATTGTATAAAAATAATTTGGGAACATAATTTATATGGTTAGATTCCTTAATGAGTCTAGTTTTATAAGAAATAAACCATAAGATCATATGAATTCTATATAAAAAGATAATTAATTTTTAGTGAAGAAGGGTCGGAACTGCTAGACAGCAGAACAGGGGTGAATTTAAAGAATAAACTGTACTAATTGGATAAATCAAAAATTCTGAAAATTTTATGGCAAGAAGATATGTGAGTCTAGTTTCAGGAAAAATTAACGGTTCTTCATTTGGAGTTCTGTAGCTCTGGAAATAAATAATTTAGTGACTATAACTCAAATGGACAGTTTTGAATATACTTATGAGTAATTAATGAAATTTATTGATAATGTTACTTATAGCATGTTATATACATTAAGGATGTGGAATGGAGAGGAGGAGGAGGAAAATATGTATGAATATTCAGCTAGCATGGCTAATTTGTAATGTTTTAGACTCAGGGACTAAATTGAATAAAAGTAAAATTTTATGATTAATTTTGTAAAAACATGGAAATGACCAATTTGCATGAAATAGATTATTTTATTATTTAAAATTGTAAAATTGAATGAAATTATTAATATAGATTAAGATCGATTGAAAAATCGATGAAAATAGAAAATTTCTAAATGACCCTGAATCTTGATATTTCTACAAATTTAGCCAGATAAGTTCATGTAACTTAATTATGTGATATAAGAAAATATGAGTTGATGGTACGTGAAATATTGATATGATAAATTAACTAATTTATGTTTATGAAGAAGAGACAAGTGAATGATATTTATCATGATATGTAAATATGTGATTATCTTTAATATGTTAATACAAGGTAATTAAGTATGTTGAGACGAGTAATAAATTTAAGTAAGACATGACGAGAAAAATAAATATGTTTATGGGACAATATGTTTGATTTTGATGGGTTTCAAATATAAATGCTAAATGAAATAAAATGTCTGATAAATAAATTTGCAATTTCGGTAATGCCTCGTACCCTATTCCGGCGTTGAAAACGGGTAAGGGGTGTTACATTTAGTGGTATCAGAGCTTAGGTTTAGTCGGTTCTCGGACCAAACGTAGTATATGTGAAGTCTAGAAATATATGCCATTATTAATATATAACTTGAGATAATGTGATATGTTCCAAATTTGATGATAATTATATCACTATAATTTAAACTTTATCATTATTATGTGTAACTTATTAATTATGTGTTGTAAGTATTTTAAGGTAAGTATTTTGTAAAATGATAAATTTAAGATTGGGTACTGAAAATTGAGACTGATACTGAACTGAATTATGGAATACTGAATATTATTTTGTGTACTGAATTGAATTGTGAAGTTATTGAATATTGTTATGTGTATTGCATTAAACTATGAAATTATTAATGTAATGAATTACTGCAATATTGTGAAACTGGTTGAAATAAGAAGTGAAAATAGAATGAACTGGAATTTAGAAAGTTATTTAAATTACGTAACTGAATTATGAATTATTTGAATATTTGAAGGTAAATTAAATAAAGAAAATATGTGAGTAATTGAAATGTATATTGATTGGAAAGTAATTAGTGATTTTAAATTTGATTGGACAATAAATTAAAAATACGAATTGAATAAAAATGCATTAAATTATGAATATGTGTAAACATATGAATCGTGTATTGATTGAAAGGTGGTTGGAATTGAATCGAAGTCTGATTATATGTGAATATTTGCAATATGTATTGGTACTGAATTGTATACTGATTAGAAAATGGAAAAGTGAATTTGAAATAGAAAAAAAAAATGAATGATGATTTAAATACCCTATTAACTTATCGGGCTAGATTGGATACAAATGGCATGCCATAGGATTGGAAGTATTCAGGGATTCTTCGACCTTGAGTCGATGAGACACTGGGTGTCATATTATTTACTTCGGATAGATTCAATAAGGTACTGGGTACCTCTTTACTTCGGCTGGGCCGATGAGACATTGGGTGTCACTATATTGCTTCGAACTATCCGATGAGGCACTGGGTGCCAATCTGGTGTGATTGGTTGAAATCCGTGTATCCGCCAAAGTCCGAGTCTTGTTAATAGGGGTAAATATGAATATTAAGTAAAATTAAAATGAGAATTGATTTCCCTATTAACTTGTCGGACTAGTCAGATATAATTGGCATGCCATAGGATTTGGAAGAGTACAGGATTTATCGGCTTTGCCGATCAGGCACTTTATGTGTCGTAAATCAGGCACTTTATGTGTCGTATCAGGCACCTCGTGTGTCGTTTCAGGCACTTATGTGTCGTATACTGATCAGGTACTATGTACCGTTTTAGGCACAATGTGCCGTACTGGTGTGTTTGGGTTGGAATCTGTGTATCCATCAAAGTCCGGATTGTTAGTAGGGTGAATAACTGAAATAAAAAAAAATGATTGATTGAACTATTGAAAATATGAGAAAGAAATTATGAGTTGAATTGTGAATCGAATTGAAATGTGAGAATTGAAGTATGAACTTAAGGTTCATAAATTTGCTAAAATATCGATTTATTGATATTGAAATCAGTTGAATAAATGAAATGAAAAAATTGAATGAATTTGATCGACTGAATTATTGACAGTACGAAAAAGTGGAATTATGAATTAAAATTGATATATAAAATTGAAAACCTGAACCAAAGGTTCATAATTTGATTAGATAATATAGATGATATATGATGCTATTTGATGAAAGACTATTGTTGAGGTATAAAATTAAAGTATAAATTAACACATATGACTTATATTGTTACATGTTTGATGTCTATTATTTAATATTAAATGTTAAATTTAAATTATGCGTATAATAAGTGAAGTATGAGGTAAGTGTTATTGTTGAATTAAATGGAAATTGAATTAAGTGATGGATAAATATTAGTATTGAATTGTATATTAATGAGAAAATGAAATTAAATTTAGTTGTGAATAAATTGAAGTGAAATTGGAATTGAAAAAAAAATGATATGTGAAGCACATAATAAGAATTATTAGTAAATTAAGAATGACTAGTAAATTTTGAAATATGTTACATTTAGTAAACATACACTTCTATATTTGTTTCATATATCTTAAGTGTTCTGTTTAATCTATTGGGTCTCTTATAAAAAGGTAAGTAATTTTCGTTATAAGGTATGCTCGCAATATTGAACTAAAAATGAATTGCAAACTGAAAGGATATGGAATGGATATAAATGGTAAACTAGATAAATATGTGCGTAAAGGAGCTATAGAATTATAGAAATAATGAAGTTCATGATCAAAATAATAAGGAAATTTCGAGGACGAAATTTTTTTTAGGGGGGAAGAGTTGTAACAGCCCAATTTTCAATAGTATCGGAACAGTGATTCGAGATCACTAACTCTGACGAAAAAGTTAGAAAACTTTGTTAATCGATAATTATAAGTTAAGTGTGATATTAGAAATATTTTAAAATTAGTGAATTTTGTGAACTAAAAGAATTAATTAGAAAAATTGGGCCAAAAACGAGGTATTGAGACCTCGAATTCATAAAGTGAGCCATAAATATTTCTAAAAATATTTATGGAGTGTCATTAAGTTATTATTAAAGTTTAGTTGAGAAATTTTAACGTTTGGATATGTAATTAAATGAAAAGGACTAAATTGAAAAAGGTGTAAAAGTTGAATTATAGATTAAAAGAAATTATCAAGGATCAAAATGGTAATTATACCATTTTACATAGTTGAGGCGGTGTATCGTTAGAAAATCTGAGATTTTTTTTAAAAAGTATATTATTATATTATATATTTATATTATATTATTATATTATTATATTATATTATTATAATATTATATTATATAATAATCCAAAGAAAAAAAAAAAAGGGAGAGAACAGAAACCAAACGAAACAGAGAGCAGGGGAAGGAAAGAAAGAAGAAGAGAAAGAAGGAAAAGGGAGAAAATTGGAAAATTTCCAAAATTAGCTAAATAAAAAGGGGATTAAATTGAAATATTTGGAGAATTCTCTTCAATTCTCTTCATTTTCTTCAGCTGAAAAACAGTCATGGAAAAGAGTTCAAGTTGGTTTTCATACTCAAGCTTCATGTAAGTTTAATACTTGCTTTCTCCTTGAAATTTCTATGTTTTTAGACTTTCTACAATTGAGTCCAACTTATTAATTCATTAGTTTATGATTCTATGATTAATTTTTAAATTTGATGTGGATTAGTGCTGAAATAATATGATGAATAAATATTGATTTGAAGCTTTAATTTTGTTATATGATGATTTTATCAAGTGAAATTGATGGAAATTGGTTTTAGGACCTAATTGTGAAATAGCTGAAATTAAGGCCTAGTGTTAAAATTCTGATTTTCAAAAGTTATGAAGTAGTTTAAAATGATAGAGAAAAGTATTAAATGAGAAAATTAGTTTAATTGAGGGGTTAATTGAGCAAGGATTGAATTGTATGAATTGTGGAATTAGGGACAAAATAGAAACCAACATGTTACACTAAAGCAGTTTTGGACAGCAGCAGTTGTCTAATTTTGAAAAATCACCAAAAATTGTATAAATCTAATTAGAAGTTGAATGAGATATGAAATTAAAGATTATTGAGTCTATTTTCATATAAAAGAAACAGAGAAAGCAAAGGAAGTCTACATTTTGAGATATTTAAATTTTTGTAAGACTGGTTTAGAATAACTTCGTGATTCCCTGTTCTTACTTTAGAAATTCACTAAAAATTGTATAAAAATAATTTGGGAACATAATTTATATGGTTAGATTCCTTAATGAGTCTAGTTTTATAAGAAATAAACCATAACATCATATGAATTCTATATAAAAAGATAATTAATTTTTAGTGAAGAAGGGTCGGAACTGCTAGACAGCAGAACAGGGGTGAATTTAAAGAATAAACTGTACTAATTGGATAAATCAAAAATTCTGAAAATTTTATCGCAAGAAGATATGTGAGTCTAGTTTCAGGAAAAATTAAGAAAAATTAACGGTTCTTCATTTGGAGTTCTGTAGCTCTGGAAATAAATAATTTAGTGACTATAACTCAAATGGACAGTTTTGAATATACTTATGAGTAATTAATGAAATTTATTGATAATGTTACTTATAGCATGTTATATACATTAAGGATGTGGAATGGAGAGGAGGAGGAGGAAAATATGTATGAATATTCAGCTAGCATGGCTAATTTGTAATGTTTTAGACTCAGGGACTAAATTGAATAAAAGTAAAATTTTATGATTAATTTTGTAAAAACATGGAAATGACCAATTTGCATGAAATAGATTATTTTATTATTTAAAATTGTAAAATTGAATGAAATTATTAATATAGATTAAGATCGATTGAAAAATCGATGAAAATAGAAAATTTCTAAAATGACCCTGAATCTTGATATTTCTACAAATTTAGCCAGATAAGTTCATGTAACTTAATTATGTGATATAAGAAAATATGAGTTGATGGTACGTGAAATATTGATATGATAAATTAACTAATTTATGTTTATGAAGAAGAGACAAGTGAATGATATTTATCATGATATGTAAATATGTGATTATCTTTAATATGTTAATACAAGGTAATTAAGTATGTTGAGACGAGTAATAAATTTAAGTAAGACATGACGAGAAAAATAAATATGTTTATGGGACAATATGTTTGATTTTGATGGGTTTCAAATATAAATGCTAAATGAAATAAAATGTCTGATAAATAAATTTGCAATTTCGGTAATGCCTCGTACCCTATTCCGGCGTTGAAAACGGGTAAGGGGTGTTACAGGCCGCTTCTAGGAAGAAAGACGGTGAAGTAAATAACGTGAGTACATACCATAAAGGGTACTCGAAGGCGATCACGGTTAATCAGCCAAAGACAGTTACCGCTGGACAACAAGGACCGGCAAGACAGGAATTGGGAACCAGACCGAATACCGAAAAGATTCAATTCACGCCAATTCCAATAACGTACAAGGAGCTATTCCAGATTTTGTTCAACGAGCACATCGTGTCCCCGTTCTATTTGCAACCATTGCAACCCCCATACCCTAAGTGGTACGACTGTAACGCTCACTGCGATTACCATGCAGGAGTGGCGGGGTATTCGATAGAGAATTGCCTCGCCTTTAAAAAGATAGTCGAGAAGCTAATAAAAATGGAGATTATAACACTCGACGACATGGTAAAAAAGGGGAACCCACTACCCAATCATGAGGATAGAGGGGTAAATACGATTGTTGAGGCAGTGGTGAGGAAAATTAAGAAGGATGTCACGGAAGTGAAAACCCCATTACGAATAATCTAGAAGGAGATGGCAAAAAGAGGGTTGATAGATTCAGATCCTACGGGGAGCGGGAGGCATGTAAAGAACTACTGCGAACTCCATAAGACAAAAGAGCACGAGATTCAAGAATGTGCCGAGTTTAGAATTTTGGTGCAAGGCCTTATGGACAACAAAGAACTGGAGTTTTATGAAGAAAAAACAGAGGAGGAGAACGTATGTGCGACCGAGGATGAATTGAGGAAGCCTGGGGTCAATTACCCGAGAATCATCATCTCACGAAACACGGAAGGCGGGGTACAGAGAAGGCCGAAGATTATAATTCAGAAACCTGCTTCTTTTCCCTACCAAGACAGTAAAAAGGTACCCTGGAACTACAATTGTAATGTGACAATACCAGGAGTGGAAAGCTCCACCAGCCTTTCTGAGGAAGTCAAGAATGAATGGTCCTATACGCGTAGTGGGAAGCGTTATGACCCTAAGAACAGAGGAGCGGAACCAGTGAAACCGAAGACTGTGCTGATTGGACGAAAAAAGGAACCCGAAGCCCTTATCAATGAACCCGTAAAAGAGGAAGAGGCAAAAGAATTTTTGAAATTCTTGAAACACAACGAATATAGCGTGGTAGAACAACTGCACAGACAACCAGCCCGTATCTCCGTGTTAGCCTTACTTCTAAGCTCAGAAGTGCACCGCGAAGCATTGATAAAAGTACTAAATGAGACCTATGTTACTAAGGATATATCCGTCAACAAGTTGGACCGCCTGGTTAGTAACATAAGCGCGGACAATTTCATCTACTTCAGCGATGACGAAATCCCACCCGGAGGCATGGGGTCAACGAAGGCCTTGCACATAACTACCCGTTGCAAGGGATACACCCTGCCTAGTGTGCTGATAGATAATGGATCAGCATTAAATGTCCTACCACTGGCCACACTCAAAAGGTTGCCGATAGACAGTTCTAACATGAAAGCATGCCAAAACATAGTAAGAGCATTCGACGGCACCGAAAGAAGAGTAATAGGAAGAATGGATGTACCGTTACTGATCGGGCCCAACACATATGAAGTCAACTTTCTGGTCATGGATATCAAGCCCTCTTACAACTGCTTATTGGGGAGGCCATGGATTCACTCGGCGGGAGCCGTACCTTCATCACTACACCAGAAACTGAAACTGGTGACAGAAAATCGGCTGGTAACTATAAACGCTGAAGAAGATATCATAGCGACCGTTACCAATAAAGCGCCATATCTAGAAACGAATGAGGAAGCCATCGAATGTTCTTTCCGATCTTTGGAGTTCGTAAAAGCGACGTTCATCTCGGAGGGAAGTGAAGTCCCGGTGCCTAAGCTATCCAAGACAACCAGGATGGGATTACAAATGATGATGGGGAAAGGAGCCCTACCCGTAAGAGGATTGGGCAAATATCTCCAAGGGGAAGTGCAGACCCTAATGCTGAAGGAGAAAAGAGACCGCTTTGGTTTAGGTTTCAAACCATATGCTAAACAAATGAAGAAGGAAATAGAAAAGAAGCAAGAAAGGATAAGGGCCCGGCTGAATGGAGAGGACGTCAAGTGGGAACCAATGACATTCCCCCACATATCTCACACCTTCGTATCAGGAGGAATGATTTACCCGGGAAAAGAATCTCCTGGAGATGAATATCCACACATCAATACTATACATGGTGAGGAAGCTGATCAAGGAAATTTGTCGGGTATTCGCCCGTGTGAACCTGGGAGCACCTTAGACAATTGGACTGCAGAGGAGTTTCCTGTAGTTTTTAGAGATTATACAGAGTAATATTCAGAACGCACTCGTTGTTTTCAAGCCTAGAAACAATGAGATCTCTTTTGTAAAATAGGCTCATGTTCGGATATTTTGTTTTAATGAAGTACATCTTCAATTTCTATCAAGCATTTTCTCATTTTTTTCTTTTTCATTCATGTCATGTGAATAGTCGTCCTCAAAATTCCTTTATTCTTTATACATCTTTTGCTACTCACCACAGGTCTCTAGACATCAATGATATGAGCAACGATACTACAGATTCAGAAGTCTGCTTTACACAAGTCATGTGTTCAGAGGAATCCCAGGACTTTGAAAATGACACAGAATGCGACTTGCCTCCAGAATTGTTGAGAATGGTAGAGCAAGAAGAAAAACAGATCCGACCCCATGAAGAGTCGGTAGAGATGATGAATCTAGGAGAAGGGCAAGAAGTGAAGATTGGAGCCTGTATTACAGCAGAAACCAAGCGGGACCTCATCGAGTTACTCCACGAATTCAAGAATGTGTTCGCGTGTTCGTACCAAGATATGCCCGGACAAAGTACTGATATCGCAGTACACCGATTGCCCATAAGAGAAGAATGCAAGCCCGTCCAACAGAAGCTCCGAAGAATGAGATCGGATGTCTTATTAAAAATAAAAAAAGAAGTCGAGAAACAATTTAACGCCGGGTTCTTGCAAGTGGTCAAGTACTCGGATTGGGTGGCTAACATTGTCCCTGTCCCCAAGAAAGACGGGAAGGTATGGATGTGCGTGGATTACAGGGATCTAAACAAGGCCAGCCCGAAGGACAATTTCCCATTGCCTCACATCGACACCTTGGTAGACAATACAGCAGGCTTTTCGTTTTTCTCCTTCATGGATGGTTTCTCGGGATATAACCAAATAAAGATGCATCCTGATGACATGGATAAAACAATGTTTGTAACCATGTGGGGAACATTTTGCTACAAGGTAATGCCATTTGGGCTAAAAAATGCGGGAACGACATATCAAAGAGCCATGGTAGCCTTATTCCATGACATGATGCACAGAGAAATTGAGGTTTACGTCGATGATATGATCGCCAAGTCCCGAACTGAAAAAGAACATGTGCAGGTTTTGAGGAAATTATTCTTGAGACTGAGGAAATTCCAATTGAAGCTTAACCCGTCAAAGTGTACCTTCAGAGCTCGGTCTGGGAAATTGCTCGGATTCATAGTCAGTGAAAAAGGGATTGAGGTTGACCCAGACAAAGTCAAAGCCATACAAGAATTGCCTCCGCCGCGTACCCAAAAGGAAGTTAGAGGTTTCTTAGGAAGGCTAAATTACATCGCTTGGTTCATTTCACAACTAACCGAGAAATGTGACCCCATATTCCGTCTCCTCAAGAAACATAATCCAGGCACGTGGGATGAAGAATGCCACAAAGCCTTCGAAAAAGTAAAACAGTACCTGTCCCATGCCCCGGTACTAATACCACCTCAACCGGACAAGCCATTAATTCTTTACTTTACTGTGCTTGATAATTCGATGGGATGTGTGCTGGGTCAGCATGATGAGTCGGGGAAGAAAGAAAGGGTAATATACTACCTTAGTAAAAAATTTACTGAATGTGAAACGAGGTACCCGCCAATCGAAAATTGTGCTGTGCCTTGATTTGGACAACTCGAAGATTGAGGCAGTATATGCTGTATCACACGACATGGCTCATCTCGAAGCTAGATCCTCTTAAATATATGATGGAGTCTATCGCCTTGAATGGAAGGATGGCCAGGTGGCAGATTTTGTTTTCTGAATTCGACATCGTCTATATGAACCAAAAGGCGGTAAAAGGGAGTGCAATAGCAGACTTTCTGGCCAGTAGAGCCCTTGAGGACTATGAGCCTTTGGAATTTGATTTCCCTAATGAAGATTTGATGTACGTGGCAGACGCTGAAGAAAGTGCCTCCGAAAGCCATCCCTGGAAACTGAATTTTGACGGGGCATCAAATGCCGTGGGCAATAGAATTGGGGCAGTTCTGATATCCCCAAAAGGAGACCATTACCCATTTACTTGCAAACTGGATTTCGATTGCACTAATAATATGGCTGAATATGAAGCTTGCATCATGGGTCTTCGCGCCGCTATCGAATGCAAAATCAGGGTATTAGAAGTATATGGAGATTCCGCCCTAGTAATCTATCAACTTAAAGGGGAATGGGAAACCAGAGATCCAAAGCTGGTCGTCTACAAAAGATTGGCCCAAGATTTGATCAGAGAGTTCGACGACGTCACTTTCCGTTATTTACCCAGAGACGAAAACCAGATGGCTGATGCTCTAGCCACCTTAGCCTCCATGGTCCAAATAAATGAAAATGAGGACATGAAGCCCATACAAATGAGCATTCATCAGGACCCGACCCATTGCTACAATGTTGAAGAGGAAGAGAAAACTGGCCCACCATGGTACCACGATATACTGCGGTACGTGAAAAATCGGGAGTACCCGGACCAAGCGACTGAGAACGATAAAAGGACGTTGAGAAGACTAGCCTGTGACTACGTCCTGGATGGAGAGGTCCTATACAAGAAAAGGAAAGATCAAGTGCTGCTGAGATGTGTGGATGTCGCCGAAGCTAAGTTAATCATGGAAGAAGTCCATGAAGGCATCTGTAGAACTCACGCCAATGGTTTCACAATAGCCAGACAAATAATGAGGTTTGGGTATTATTGGTCCACCATGGAATGAGATTGTATCAACTATGCCAAGAAATGCCATAAATGCCAGATTTATGGAGACAAGATTCACGTGCCCCCGTCACCTTTACATGTTATGACTTCTCCATGGCTATTTTCCATGTGGGGCATGAATATCATTGGGCCAATCTCTCCGAAAGCTTCGAATGGGCATCGTTTCATCTTTGTGGTCATCGACTATTTCACAAAATGGGTAGAGGCTGCTTCATATGCTAACGTCACCAAATCAGCGGTTAGTCAGTTTTTGAAGAAGGAGATCATTTTTCGATACGGAATGCCCGAGAGGATCATATCAGACAATGCACTGAACTTAAACAACAGTATAATAGCAGGGTTTGTAGCCAATTCAGCATCAAACACCACAATTCGTCGCCGTATCGACCAAAGATGAATAGGGCAATAGAAGCGGCTAACAAAAACATCAAGAGGATAGTGGGGAAGATGACTAAGACCTACAAAGATTAGCACGAGAAGTTACCATTTGCACTCTATGCTTATCGGACATCAGTCAGAACCTCTACTGGGGAAACACCTTTTTCGTTGGTCTATGGGATGGAAGCAGTCCTTCCTATCGAAGTAGAAATACCTTCTCTTCGAGTTTTGTCAGAAATAAAGCTGGACGAAGCTGAGTGGACCCAGGCTCGGTATGATCAGTTGAACTTAATTGAAAAAAAGAGATTGAGGGCTATTCGTCACGGTCAGATGTACCAAAAACGAATGATGCGAGCTTACGACAAAAAGGTTCGCCTAAGAGAATTCCACGAGGGGGACCTCATGCTGAAAAAGATCCTTCCCATACAAAAGGATTACAGAGGAAAATGGATGCCGAATTGGGAAGGACTGTATGTGGTAAAGAAAGCTTTCTCGGGAGGTGCACTGATTCTGACTGAGATGGACGAGAAAAGCTTGCTCAATCCCGTGAACTCAGATTCGGTTAAAAAGTACTTCGCTTAAAATGGAAGAAGCCAAGGTGAAAACCCGCAAAAGGGCACTTTGAGACTTCAAAAAAAAAAACGGAGAAGCCAAGGTGAAAACCCGCAAAGGGCGCCTTGAGGCCAAAGGACTCTTGAGTTGAAAACCCGAAAAGGGCGGCTCGAGTTTTGAATGGACACGTGACGATCCTGCAGCACTAGAATCAGCAGAAGAGGAAGCACGTTGCATATTGGGGTATCAACAAAGTACTTTGAGTCTTCTAAACACATGCTAAAGCTCTAAACAGTTTTCATGAAATCTGTATTGAAGTTTAATCGGCAATGTCTAAAGTATCCGATGGATGTCCTGCTCATTTTACAAAAGAAAGTTCTACATATTACTCTGGAATCTCTAGTTAAAACAAGAAACTGAAACAGGACAATTGTTGAGAATTTCCACTGTAACACCCCTTACCCGAGACCGTTTCCGGAGTCGAGCACGAGGCATTACTAAACTTAACTACTAATTCGGCATAAAATTTAAAACTGTCCATCTGCGTCATAGTCACTTAAATATTTATATCTGGAGCTACGGAACTCCAAATTAAGATCCGTTAATTTTCCCTGAAACTAGACTCATATATTTTTTTACTATAATTTTCCAGAATTTTTCATGTGGCCAATTAGTACAGTTTATTCATTAAAGTTTCCCCTATTTTACTGTTCAACTGCTCTGACCTCTCTTCACTACGAATCAAATTACTCTTTGTACAGAATTTAGATGGCCTCCTTGTTTAGCTCATTTTAAACTAGACTCATTCAGCATTTCATACATATAAATTTTAATCCACAATTATTTTTGTGCAATTTTTAATGATTTTTTTAATGGCAGAACAGGGGATCACGAATTCATTCAGAACCAGTTTCACTAAAATTTAAATATCTTATTATTTCCATATCTTTTGCTTACTCTATTTCTTTCATATGAAAATAGACTCAAAGAGCTTTTAATTCATATCTCTTTCACTTCCTAATTCCATTTCTTCTATTTTTGGTGATTTTTCAAAATCACATTACTGCTGTAATTCAAAAACTGTTTCGTTGCAAATTATCATTAACTAGTTTATAACATCTTTACTCCATCTCATTTAAACTCTATACATGCCATATAAACCTTTAAACATAAAACAAAAGCTACCGGAATTGATCTGGATAGTGAGTTTTGCTGTGATGATCCGATCTTCCACTTCTCTTTAATTCAATCTACATAAAAATATCAAACACACACAAGTAAGCTTAATGAAGCTTAGTAAGTTCATAGGTTTAAAAGTAGCTTACCACACATAATATTTCCAAAACAATAACAAAACATTTACTAAAGTTCCCTGCCATTCACAACCATTGTTAAAATACTTCACATAGTTGAGCTCAACATTAACAACTACTCAATCTCTTCCATTTGATTCACTCATTTTATATTACTTCTTATCAAATTAGGAAACGTCTTACGAATTTGAGTACGTCGTTGCTCAGTGCCACGTTTCACAACTCAGTATGGATAATTCCATACCTACCTTTCACAACTCAGTATGGTTTATACCATACCTACATTTCACAACTCGGTATGGATGGTACCATACCTACATTTCACAACTCAGTATGGATGATACCATACCTACATTTCATAACTCAGTATGGATGATACCATACCTACATTTCATAACTCAGTATGGATGATACCATACCTATATTTCATAACTTAGTATGGATGATACCATACCTACATTTCACATTTGCCATGGATTAACCATGGTCTTATCCGTCAATTCATCACATGTCACGACACGAACGCACTCAATTCTGCGTTTTTCCTAATTTGAATTACCACCATTTATTCTTTCATTTATCATATTTTTCACAATCCCACAGCAAATTCATATTTAACAGCACATTATATCATTCAATCATTCACAAATAAACATATAAATTCAACCATATGAACTTACCCGGCTGATTTGTAGAAGATTTTGAAATTTAGGGACTACTCTGCAACTTTTTCTTTTCCTTTTTCTTCTTTGGTTTCTTGATCTATAATGTAAAATATTTTCACTCATCAGTATATATTTCATTTCTATTTCATTTCATAATTTATGCTCTTCAATTTTCGAAATTGCACTTTTACCCCAAAATTTACAGTTTTTACAATTTAGTCCCTGTTCAATTCAGCCATCAATTGAACTAATTTTTCTCAATCAACACTTTATTCTATCATTACAAACTATTTCACAACCTTTGATATTCTGAATTTCAACACCAACCTCTAATTCACAACTTTTTCACAATTAGGTCCTAAATATCATTTCCTATCAAAATTACTTAATAAAACCACCTTAATATGAAATTATAATTTAATTTTCATAATAATTCATCATAAACTTCCATTTCTCAGCAAGGGTAACTTTTAATTTTACCCACCAAATCAAAAACTAATGAATTCTATAAATGGATCTAGTTGTAAAAGTCATAAAAACATAAAAATTATCAAGAAAAAGCATGAATTAAACTCACAGGATGTAATAGTATGAAAACAAGCTTTCTCCAGAACTCCTCTGACGTTTTTGGCTGAGATAATTGTGAAGATTACTCTAGATTATTTTCAATCTTATCTTAATAACATATTAAAATTACAAAATTCCAATTTTGCCCTTATTATCCTTATCTTTGTGATGATTTTCTTCCACTTGCCGTCCAGCCTTTTCACATTTGGGTTAATTGCCCTATAAATCCTCTTTCTTTTAACACTTAAGCTATTTAATTCTTCTAGCAATTTTGCATTTGTTACAATTTAGTCCTTTTTATTAAATTGGCTACCCAAACATTTAAATTTCTCAACCAAACTTTAATACTAACTTAATAACACTCCATAAATATTTCTAAAAATATTTATGGCTCGATTTTCAAATTTGAGGTCTCGATACCTCGTTTTTGACCCATTTGACCTAATAAATTCTTTTAATTCACTAAATTCACCAATCCACAAATTCTTCTAAATTATCACTTGACTCATAAATATTAAATTACTATCTTATTCAATCTTACTTGCCGGATTTAGTGATCTCATATCACCATTTCCGACACCACTGAAAATTAGGCCGTTACATCCACGTACACAGATTAAAGACATTTGAGAAAGAAGAGTCTTAATGGAGACTATTTCTTCAAATTCCTTGTCCAACTAAGTAGTTGTAACAGAGATAAACAATATCACTTAGTTGTCCAGAAAATGACACGACAGGCAAATTTTGACAGCTAGATCCGAAAATTGCTGTAGAGTAAATCAAAGTCGAAACTAGCTGTGTATTCTTCAAGTTTCGATGGTGGAAGTTGTGATTCTTGGGGGGTGGTTGAAAGTTAATGATTTCCCGTGTCCCGAGGTCTAAAAGGAATGAGCCTTAAAATCTCCATAGCGGCAAACTATTTGAGCAAGAAATGTTACTGCAAGAGAAGTGGAGACGAAACCTTGACGGATAAATAAGTGATAAACACCTTGAATAGGAATCATACTCATAACATTCTGACTCATCATACTCATGGCATCCCAATCATTAGGCATAAGCATGTACTCATTCTACAGGTTATGTTCTTAAAAGGACACGATCGAAGAGATCAGTCTGATTTCCCTGAGTTTGTGGTGGAGCAGATCGAAGAAGGCAAATCTGGCAATCCTGATGTTGCAGGAGCAGATTGAAGATAGCAGATCTCACCTCCCTGAGTTTGCAGTGGAGCAGATCGAACATGACAAATTTGGCAATCCTGATGTTGCAGGAGCGGATCGAAGATAACAAATCTGGCAATCCTGATGTTGCAGGGGCATATTGAAGATAGCGGATCTTATCTCCCTGAGTTTGCAGTGGAGCAGATCGAAGAAGGCAAATCTGGCAATCCTGATGTTGCAGGAGCAGATTGAAGATAGCAGATCTTATCTCCCTGAGTTTGCAGTGGAACAGATCGAAGATAGCAAATCTGGCAATCCTGATGTTACAGGAACAGATTGAAGAACAGATCTTATCTCCTTGAGTTTGCAGTGGAGCAGATCGAGGAGAGCAAATCTGGCAATCCTGATGTTGCAAGAGCAGATTGAAGATAGCAGATCTTATCTTCCTGAGTTTGCAGTGGAGCAGATCGAAGAAGGAAAATCTGGCAATCTTGATGTTGCAGGAGCAGATTGAAGAACAGATCTTATCTCCCTGAGTTTGCAGAGGAGCAGATCGAAGATAGCAAATCTGGCAATCCTGATATTGTAGGAGCAGATTAAAGATAGCAGATTTGACCTTCCTGAAGTTGCAGGAAGCAGATCGAAGACATCAGTCTGGTGATCCCTGAGTTTGGAGGGATCAGATTAAAGATAGCAGATTTGACATTCCTGATATTGCATAGTAGATTAAAGGAACAGACTGAAGGAGCAGATCGAAGATGCAAGTCTTATCTCCCTAAAGTCACAACAGAATAAATTGGAGCTACAAGTTCTATCTCTCTGAAGCAGTGGTGGAGGGGATCAAAGTGACAAAATACGGTGAACAAGAATGAAGCTACCTGAGAAAGAGCACCAAAGAAGTCAAGACTCGGCGAGACTTGGCAAAATTGGTCTTTCTTGGAAATCTTTGCTCTATTCCCGTTACACGGCAATGAGCAAAGAGGGGCAGCTGTACAACCCCAAATTTGCCCAGGCCTACAAGCCCATACCCCGACCCATTACAGCAAACCTGGGTCTAAAAGACCCAATTACATTCAAAGCCCAAACCAAATTTACAACCCAAATTACCCAAACCCGGGGCCCATTAAGTCACTAAAATCCCAAATCAAACCCAAACAATTCAGCCCAACCAGAAAAAAACAAGACAGAAAAACCCTAACCCTAAGTGCGCCCTCTGACTACTGCCGCCAGCGCCACTTGTCTGTCACCAGTCTTGTCCACCGCCCACGCCATTGGTCTCCACCGCCAACCACTTGCGCCGCGAACCTGCAAGGAATTAAAAGAGAAAGGACAGAACATAACAAAGGGGGGAAAGCATGTATTTTTTTGGCTATTTAAAGCCCGAAAAGAACATTGGAAAGGACTTTTTTTTTCTTTTCGGTATCAATTAATACAAAGAAAGAACTTCCAGACCCGATTTTAAAAAAAACATATCAAGAGTCTCCAGTATAATCGTCGAAAGGCCTGAATATACAAGTAGAGAATACCCCAAAGCAGATTAAATCGCATAAAGGTGGCTTTAATTTCCTTTTTCTTTTACTGGTGTCATCTTAATATTTCCTTTTCATTTTTTTCTTCTAAGATTTTACAAACACACATAATATATTACTAAAAGACTAAAAATATAAAAAAAATACGAACTTTACCTTTTCCGACCACCGCGCGCGGTGGCCAGCGCGACGGAGAACGGCGATCGGGGCGGAGCCAGAATCCCTTCTCCCTTTGACCTGCAGAGAGAAAAGAGAAGAGTTAATTTTTTTTTAAAAAAACAGGTGACAAATGATTTTTTTTCAGAAATTTAGGCCTTAAATAGCCTCCCCGAACGACGTCGTTTTGGGGCTGACCTTTAACGCCCAAAACGACGTCGTTTCACCTGATCCGACCCGAATCCGACCCGTACCCTAAGAGGATCCGCGTGTTTTTAAGCCAAAGGGGAAATTGCGCAACTTGTCCCTCCGCATTTTTTAGTTTTCAAAATCAAACTTTTAATTATTGCAATATTGGCCCAGTAATTTCACGCGGTTTGCGAATCAGTCCCCTTTCGAACGCAGCGTTTAACTTACTAGGGGAAATTGCCTCCTCGGCCCCTCTACCTTTTCCGCGTACTATAAAGAGGCCCCTTTTCTGTTTATTTATTTCAAAATTGACCCCAAAACCCCATTTTTAATGCAATTTAACCCCCCGTTCGTTTTTTGTGCACTTTTACCCTATCTTACTATTGTTTTCTTTTTGTTTTTATTTTATTTGTTACCCTATTGTGTTATTAGTATTACTAATATTATATTACTATATTGTTTACATACATATATATTATTATCACTATATTGTATTTACATTATTACTGCTAATATATTACTACCTCATTATTATTATTTAACACCATTATCATTACTATTATTATATCATAATTTTTTGTTATACATATACATAAATATATTTCTTTGCTTTGTTTGGTCTTTTATATATATTTTTTTATTATTTCTTAATTTGGTCTTTTATATATATTTTTTATTATTATTTCTTAATTAATATTACTATCATCTTATTCTTTCTTTTCAACGGTTTTTATTATTTTCATTACTATTCATGTATTATATATTAGAAATGTTAGTTTATTTATCACCCTTATTTTTATTTCTACTAGTATTATTCCTATTATTATTATTATTATTATTATTATTATTATTATTATTATTATTATTATTATTATTATTATTATTATTATTTCATCGCTATTTCTACTACTGTTACTATACGTAATACTTCCAATATATTATATATCATCCTTACTTATACATATCTGTGTCCTTTTATTATTCTTTTCACGTATAACATCGTGTTTTTTGCATTTTTAATCTGATTTGTCTCGATGCCTCAGTTTTATGATAATCGATATTCCGTATTAGCAATCCAAGTGAATCGAGCCCTAACTTACTAGGTTATGATTTTTCTCGTTTAAGCTAAACGACGGAAGATCCTTTTCAAAATCGCATATTCAAGTTTTCAATCGACATTCCGTATTAGCTATTAGAGTGAATCGAACCCTAACTTACTGGGTTATCCCTTTTGAAATCGCAATTAAATATTAAATAAAACACTTAATCTCGGATATTCGAAATGTCGCGCCCTAACTTACTGGACTCGACATCTAGATGCTCCGGATAAGTTTTTTTAAATAGAGGCAATATTCCTAATTTGAACCTTCGAGAAAACGAGCCCTAACTTACTGGGTTCTGATTCCTCGTTTGACAAATGACGGAAGATCCTCTTCAAATGTAAAACTAAGTTTTAAAAGGTGAGCTTAGTTTCGGGGGTCTAAAGTATTGCGCCCTAACTTACTGGACATGATACTTTATCTCTTCGAAAATAAGAGAGCCTTAACGTCCCTCCCAATTCCTTCGAGTTGTAGAAATAAGAAGTATCTATTTCCAAATCATTTTAAAGTTTTTCAACATTAGGACATCGATCAGTCAATTTGGTACCAATTTCGGGCGTGTCGAGGGTGCTAATCCTTCCTCGCACGTAATTGACTTCCGAACCCATTTTTCTCAGATTTTCGTAGACGAAAAGCATCGTTTTAATAAACCGAGACGTTTTATTAAAACAAAGGTGATCCGATCACACCCAAATAAAGACCGGTGGTGACTCTCTTCCTTTTCATTTTCAAAAAACGGGTCAACCGCGTCATTTACTGTTCTATCAAAAAATGGTTACGACATAGTTTATTAATAAAAACCAAACAATCAAACTTTTTTATTGAAAAATATTAAGAAAAAAGAAATGTATTATTAATACATTGATGATAATGTCAAATTCTGTGGTTCTTGTTCTTGCTTTTTAGCCAATGGGATTTCTTGAATGTTAATGTCACAACAATCATAATTCAAATCAATGAATCTAAAAAGAAAAAAAAAACTCAAATTTGGATTGAGTGGTCCGATCGATTGAGTTGAGGTTTTAATGTATTATTCATTGGTCCAATAAAATATTATTGAATTAGATTTTCAATACACCAATAGAAAATCAACTAAATTGAGACAAAAAAAACCCCAATAATTCAACATGTGGCCATTCATGTTATCTTGTATGGTATGAATAAGATCAATAATTGATGCGTCACTGAAAGCACCAAAAATATCATATTCCCTACAAAATAATTAAAAAGAACAGTAAAGGGGAAGTAGGGTTAAATCTTCAGGGACCGGATTATACGAATGCTTGTTTCTCGAAATCCTGGGCAAAATCGTGCCTAAGAAAACCTGCATTCCTGAAAAAATAAAAAAAAACAGAATTAAAATTTTTGATCTGGAAACGAAAATAAAATAAAAACAGAATTGAGAAGTCGAATTGGAATTGCGAAAACTAAAAATAAGAAATAGAGTTGAGATAAGGAAATTCTTATGGGGAGATTCCAGCCTCCAGTTGCCTCGATCCGCCTTGGGTTCAATCATTGGCTTTTAGATGGCCCTTTTCAAACCGAATAAGCCAGTTATAGTGGAAGAGGATGCCTACGACCAATAACTCCCAGAATTTAGACTTCGATTTAGTGGAACCTGACTCTAGCCAACAATCCCTCTTGTGGGATCATCTTATGCTAGATCAACGTTTCTCAATGGTGAATCCCACGCCATTTTGTCTTTTGGGCTCGCCAACCTCTGACGCAGTAAGCTAACAAACCAACTGTACAACCTTCTCAAAATATACAAAGCGGCCATTCCTTGCACGCGTTGAAAAGTTCACTTTTTAAGGGACATGGACGAAAGCGTCAGCCCCGTAATGCGGAGAAACGATGAATACCCTGTTGAGAAGACTAAGTACAGATTCTAAACCTCAAGAACCCTTTTTGGGGATTTTCGACAACCTTTGGCTAGATGGGTTTTAGTGGCTCATGGTTGTGGTGGAAAAGATATAATAAATATGGAGATTTTATTAAAAGGATGGCTCATGGTTGTGGTGAAAAAGATATAATAAAAATGGAGATTTTATTAAAAGGAAATATGGAAAGAACAAAAGACTTTTGAAGAAAAAGTGTTTTTCAGAAAAAGAAGAAGACTAAATTTGAGTCACCTCAGCCCCTATTTATAGTGCTAGGGGAGATAGTCTAATCCTACTTAAACTCCAAAAAGATAAATACATTTAATTGAAAATAAATAAAAATAAAATCCTAAAATTAAATAATCCCTAATAATTATCTTAATATTAATTATCCTAATATAATCAAAATAGAGTCTAATAGAATAACATCTCTTCTTTTTGCATTTCAACCCTTGTGTCCTCCATGCTTGCACTTTAGGCACCAACTTTTCCCTGTGTCGCACATTGACCCACTTTATATTTAATTTTACGCTTTTGGTCTTTAATTTTGCTTTTGCCTCCAATTTAGTCCCTATAAGCTAAAATATCATAAATAGTTAAAATTAGCAGGATCATACTCATAATAAATACATAATTAATACATAAAAATATGTTATTCTAGAGTATTATCAATAATATGCCTCAAAAAGAAAAATCAATAATAATGTTAATGGAAAGTGGTCTAAATACATATACTTTTGTGATAAAAGTATAGAACGAGTTGGAATGTAATAAGAAAATTTTGCTCATAAATAATATATATGAAAAGTTCTAATTAAAATTTAATTAGAATTTTATGAGCTATTTGCTTAGTTTTCTTTATTTTATTTTGTGGTATTGTCTGACTTTATATTAGTCATTGCTCGTCTTTTTCTCTCTCATTAATCTTTTCATTCTTTTTTCTTCTCACTAACTCATTGTGCCTTCTCTCATTTCAATTACAAGTCTATTTTGTGATACCTTTATTGTATTTATAAGTTGTGATGGATAGATGGCGGTACTTGTTGTTGCTGAACCTCCATTAGCCACCAATAGTTTCTTTTGAAAAGTGGGTTGGTTGTAGATATTCAAATGGTGGCTCTTTATTGATTTCTTAACTTGTTTCTGTTTTGAGAGTATTTCGGAATAATAAATACTTTCACGAGCCGGTTTAGACTCGTGTTATCTTATGTTTTATATTGTTTTTGCTTGTTTGTTTTTTATTGTTTAACAAGCTTGTGTTGTAAAAGTTTTTTAGTTTCGCTTTTGCAAATGATTTGAGGGATGGTTTTATTATTGTCCTCTCCTATTTGGTTGATCTTTGGTTCTTTTGTCGATTATGTCTGTCGCTTTGGACCATCTGAGGTCAATTTTTTTATCTTCATAGGTGCTTGCAATCACTCCAGATATATCGTTCTTGAGTTGTGGCAAAGTCTATTGTCAATGTGCCGTAATATTCTATTGAGCTAAGGCCGAAGCCTTTGTCATGTTGATAGAGCTTATCCTTCATCGCCAACAATAGGATCTAAAATTGGAAAAATATATGAATTTAAATTTAAATACAACACTAGAGCAATGAATTATAAAAGAGTAATCACTTTCACTAATTTTTATAGAGTTAATTTCATCAAACATTCCTAAATTAAGATTTTCGTTTTTGTTTGGTTCTCAAATTTCAAAATATTCTAATTACATCTTTAAAGTATCAATGTTATATCAATTTGGTCTTTCTATTGTTGAAATCGTTAGTTTAACCATTAAATATGATATAATTTAAAATGAAAATTTTAAAGAAATGTAAAATGTTACCGCGTAACTTTTAAAATTAAAAAGTAAAAATAAAATAAAATCGAAAAAAAAACAAAGAGTGAACAATAGTTTATGTAAATGCTTCGAAAACTTCAAAATCAAGAATTTTACAATATTTTTTTTTTAAAAAAAATTTCATATTAAGTTATGTCACGTAAAATCTGATATCTCATTTAAAGATTAATTTAACAATTTTAGTAACAAAATGACCTTATTGATATAACATTAATAGTTTAAGGACCAAATTAAAATGAAAATTATAATTTAGAGATGTTTGGTGCAATTAATTCATTTTCATAATAGCTTATTTTGTTAAACAAATTAATTTTAATATTTTAAATCTCATAATAATAATAATAATAATAATAATAAAAGAACACGCGCACTGGAGTTCACTAAAACTTTCTAGGGGGAGTGGCATAACAAGGCTTCTAGGTAATGTGAGACCGAATCCTTTATGAGGCCCAAAATATTATGCCTATAGAAAAATAACCCAACATACTCGTGCTTGAAGGTTGATAACAAATTTTAAAGAGTTTAGGCAAATTTAGGTTTTCACATTCTATTTAAAATATGAGACAAGTTGGAGTTTAAACCTTCAATGTCTAAGTTCGACTTCATCCAACTCATTTCTAAATTTGTAATATTTTATGTTATTATCTTTGTGTTAGTGTTTTGTCTCTTTTTTCTACCAAAAGAGCTGTACAAGACCCAAAGTCGAGTAAACAAACATTTGTTCATGTTCATTTGTTTATTTTTAAGTTTGTTTGTGTTCGTTAAAAATTTTAAAATATTTGTTTGTTTTCGTTTATTTAAAATTATGCGTGTTTATGTTCGTTTATTTAATACTCATGAACATGTTCATTTAAACAATGTTCAAGAACAATATTCATGAACGATAACAAACAAATAATAAATAAACATATATATTTAGATATAAAATAGTCAAATATAAATATTAGTAATCATATTATAAATAAAAAAACATACAAACCAAAATTATTTTATTGATATATGCTAATGGAACAATAAATATGATTTAAACGAACATAAACGAACTTGTTCATGAACATAAGTGAACTAAACAAGCTTTATTCATGTTCATGTTCATGTTCTGTTCATTTAACAAACGAGCCTCAAAACATTGTTCATGTTCATTTATTTAACTTAATGAATCGAACTATTAATGGACTGTTCATCGAACCCTTTGTTCATTTACAACCCTATCTATTGAGAGCCATGTTTGGTTCACATAGAAGGTGCCTCGATTGGTTCAAGTGGTTCAAGTCTCCCTGTGCGTAAGATAGGTTATCTACATAATTGTTATTGCGCCTTATACTGACACCTCTCCTGTAAGTCTTGCAGTTCAAATCTCCGTAGCTCCACTAACCAAGATGGTCCTCCATTCTGAACTATACATGAATCTCAACATTGTTGAGGCTCAACTACCAGCCCAGTAGATGACAAATCAAAGATTTCTCTCTTTAAACCCCTCAATAAATATATTAATATCGTAAATAAACTCGACCCGAATTTAACTTAACCCAACTCATGACTACGCGTGGATTACTATGGAATAAAACGGGCTGCCCACACCTCCACCAGCAAGGCCCTGTCTCCCCTCATTCTCTAATATTCCCTAATTAGGTCAAGATGACACATAAGCTTACATATTTTTAAAGAAGATCTCATTATTATGGTATAAAATATTATGAATTACACGTGCCTTGTTCAACTTCATACAAATTGAGGACAATGCAACCCGTGAATGCTGTCACTAAATTCTGTAAAGAAAAAGAACAAAAGCTTTCTTCTTTCCTTCATGCTTCACTTTTTTGCTTGTCATCGAATCTGCCATACCCTCTTTTTGTTTGGTCCCATTACCGTCTTATCATCTTATGCTTTTTCTTTTTTCACCACTTCCTTATTAGCAAACAACCAAGACCATAAACTTTATGGCTAAGTTTTGGTATTTGGTATGCATGATCACATTCCTCGAGCTGTCAAAATTGGCTATTTCCCGGCCTGAACAAGTTCCAACACCACCACTACCAGTGCTACCACTTCCAACATTTTCACAACTCAAATGGCAACAAAGAGAACTCATAATGTTCCTTCATTTCGGTGTCAACACATTCACAGACTCCGAATGGGGCACCGGCAAAGAAAACCCATCAATATTCAACCCCGTCGGTCTCGATACCAAACAATGGGTCACCGTAGCTGCCGAGGCAGGGATTTCACTAATGATCCTCACCGCAAAACACCACGATGGCTTCTGCTTATGGCCTTCTAAATATACCGACCACTCCGTTATATCGTCTCCTTGGAGAAACGGCCACGGCGACGTTGTACAAGAGTTCATCGACGCTGTCAAGACCCATGGCGGCGGCAGCATCGATGCTGGGCTTTACCTTTCGCCATGGGATCGTCATGATCAAAGATACGGCCATGATTTGCAGTACAACGAGTATTATTTAGCTCAGTTACAAGAACTGCTTACTAAGTAAGATTCAAAAACCAACACTCATTTTTTTTCTTTAAATTATATTGATCTTTCTATATATTCTGATCATTGAAACATTTGACATACATTTCGCAGATATGGGAGTGTGAAGGAGATATGGTTTGATGGAGCCAAGGGTAACGATGCTAAGAACATTTCTTACTACTTCTCTGATTGGTTTGCAATGGTGAGAGAGTTGCAGAGTTCGATCAACATATTTTCCGATGCCGGTCCTGATGTACGGTGGGTCGGGAACGAAAAAGGATTCGCCGGAAACACGAGCTGGTCTACCATAAATAGTACCTTGCTGTCGATTGGAAACGCAAGCATTGGCGAGTAATTTTCTAAACTTGGAAAAAATTTTATCTTGTATAGATAGAGTAATGGTAACATGGTAAGTTATTTTTTACTCGTTTAGTTAAAATAATCATTAATTTTATCTTTTTTAGGAGGTAATTACAACTTTTAAAATTGACAAAATTGTAATATTAACCTTTAAAAATTATATATTTTGTCTATTTAGTTTTGATTCTAAAAAATAACCTTTAACATTTACATATTGTGTAATTTAGTCTTTTTTTTTTTTACAATTTTACTCTTTTTTTTAACCTTTTCACTTAAAAAGCAAAAAAAATTATCAATCAAATTTGAACAAAAAAAAGCTATATATGGAAACACCAAAAAATTCAAGATAATAATTTTCATATTTTTTCATTCTTTTAAAATTTTGAAAAATTATAAGATTAAATCTACAACTTAAATTATAGTATAAAACTAGTAGTAAAATTTACCCAAATAAATTTCTACTAGACTAAAATTTTACAATCCAAAAAATACATAGAGTATAATGTATAATAACTAAATTCACGAGTTACATATAAAAGAGGGACTAATAGGAAAAATTGACCAATCTAAAATACGGGTGTTAATTTTAATGTAGGTTAAGTGCATATAATACTCATGAACGAAAGACCCTTTCCTTTTTCCCTTATCCCAATCACATATTTAGCTTTTCTTGATTAATGATTATTAAAACAACATGTAATTTAGACTTTCCACCTCTAATTAAACTGGAAGTTTAATTTAGTTGATTTATAAAATTATTTTTAAAATTATGTGAATTTAAATTTTTTTGTCCTCGTAACTTATTTGATTAATAGTTGTATCCCATTAGTTTGCACTACTTTATTAAGATTAAATCTATTTAAATGTGAATTTTTGGAATTTTATGCTCGCAATTTATTTGATTAGTAGCTGCATCCCATTAGTTGGCACTACTTTATTAACATTAAATCCATCCATGTGTGAAATGTGTGATTAAAAGTTCCCCAACTGACCACCTCTTTTTGTATTTCAATAATGCAAGCTATCTCAATACGGGAGATCCAAAAGGAACCAATTGGTTGCCGGCAGAGTGTGATGTTTCAATCCGAGAAGGATGGTTTTGGCATAAATCGCAATCACCAAAGAAGTTAAGCCAGCTTCTAGACATCTACTACAACTCGGTCGGTAGGAACTGCGTCATGTTACTCAATGTACCGCCCAATTCAACCGGACTCATATCAGAATTTGATATTTATAGATTAAAAGAATTTCGAACCGCGATCGATACGATATTCTCCACCAACTTAGCTAAAAAATGTATCGTTAAAGTTAGCAGCCAGAGAGGAGGAAAGGGTGGTGGGTTTGGTCCAGAGAACGTGTTGGATAATGACCATGTATGGACGTATTGGTCCCCGAAGGAAAATAAAAACGAGCATTGGATCGAAATAAAGGTACCCAATGCTGAAGAAGGAATGAAATTCAATGTGGTGAGGATTCAAGAACCAATTGGACTAGGACAAAGGATCATAAAGCATGAAATATATGTGGATGGTAAGAAAGTGGTGCAAGGGACCACAGTGGGATATAAAAGGCTACATAGACTTGAAAAGGTACCTCATTGTAGGGCTGTGAGGATTATTGTAAAGGAATCAAAGGGATTGCCTTTGATATCTTCAATTGGTTTGCATTTAGATCCTTATTGGAAACCCTAGAAGCAATTGGGTTTTCAATATTAATATAGTTTAGTTTTTTTTTTTTATTGGAATAAAGAAATGGTTTAATTGTGCTTTAAGTTCTTGTATTTTTCATACATTTCAAATTTAGTTTTTTATTTTTTTTATTTTGAGAAATGTAATCCTATTAAAATTCTCAATAGTTCATTCCCATTACAATGTTTGTTGTTTTATTACATGAATATTAAATATTTTTACCATTTCAAAATATCACACCAATAAATTTACGTATTAATAATTAGATCTCAATTTTTAAAACAAAAAATATAGAAAAAATAAGAATATTTAAAATAATTTTAACCAAATAAATGCAGTATCAATATTTTTTTCGTACGGGAAATACAGTTCCAATTATTCTGCAATATAATTTTTGACTCCTTTATCACACTATCAAATAACAAAACTTGCTCAATAACGTTTGTAAGCCCCAAATTACACATACTTCATCAATGTTAGATTGTCTGGGAAGAGTCACTTTATAACTCTTCTTCGACAGAGTGGAGGAGAAATTGTTATATAATTATAATTAAAATGACCTAACCCGGAATCTAACCTGGAATCCGGCCTGGTAATAAAAGACGACAGACATCCTAGAGGGAGTTTATTCTTGCCCAGAACACCATCCTCTCTCATTATGAACCTCCATCTTGACTTTGGTTAACAATTTTAAATCTCTTTTTTGAAATAATATGAAAGAGAAGATGATATTAATACCAATATTAAATTAGATTTGACAATAATAGTTGTGCAATTTTAGTTGCCGGTTTTTTAAGTTTGTGATCTTTAAGGATGACTGGGATGTTGGTGGATTTGTCCATAAAAATGTCTTAACAATAACTTTAAAAAATTAGAAATAATGATTCTGCTATATAAAAATATTATCTTTCTTAAAGAAATCTGAAAATATTCTGCGTATCGAATGAAATGAAGCTGGCTGTCAATTTATTATTTATTTAATAATAAAGTGTGGGGGTCCATTTGAAAGTTTTGTTAATGTCAAAAAAATACGTGTCACAAATATATATATTATATTTAAGTCACTACACGTATCACAATGTAAAATTGGGTGTTGAAACCTTCACTTCAAAGGTTGACTTGCTTATGTAATAGTCATGGATTGTTAAATAAATATGAAAGATATATTGATTATATGTATTAATGAAAAAACTCCTAAGATTATTAAGGTGTTTCATATTATAGCATTATGAATTTCTAATTACTCTTATACTACTTAATGAGATTCTACGTCAATAAAAACTTTGAGAATTTTAAGATTTGATTTTTATATTTCATCATATGAAAAAAAAGTGTGAATTTTCTTTTAATTTTTCTTAGTTAATTAAATATTGAATTAATTACTTAATTTAATATTTGTATTGATTGATTTTTGTCTGAGTTATTTTAATACCATTTTGTTTCACAACTATATAGCAATTCCAAGCAAGGAATTGTTATAGATTTATATATATATATACAATGTCTCCTTTTATTTGTAATCTTATTTTAATCTTCAAATTAAAATAAAAATATATTTAAACATACTTAAATCCCTTTATTGTTACAATAATGACATGGTATCAATTAAATTAAAACTCAAACCACATTATTATAAATGTTCTACAATTCTCATTACATTAAAACTTAATGTGTAAAATAATGTGAAATCAAATTTGATAAATATATTCCTTTAGAAGATTGAGTGTTTCTTAAAGTTTATTATTATGAAAATTTGAATTTCATTTTAAATTTTACAAATATTATAATTGTATAATAAAATGTACAAATATAACCTTTATAACATTTAATCGATGATATTTTTGAATATCTGAATATTTAAGTTGAAATTTTATATTTTAATTCGTTGTTTGTTTATATTTTATTATGCATATTGATTTGATTCTATTTTTTACGGTAAATTCTCAAAAAGTTTGTACATATATTTCGTCCGTTTATATTTCCAAAAGTATTACTTTTTTTTGCCTTATGGTTTGTAGGCAAAGAATATGTACATATTTAGATGCAAATTTTTTACATCTTCACCAACATGGGACTATGAAAAATAAAACCCCTTTGTGGAACACTGAATAATCAGATAAATAAAAAAAAATCCGTAGGCTCATTAAGAACATTTCTTCATCTTCAGAAATAATTTTGCTCACAAAAAGCTTAAGTAAGCTATTTCCCTTTAATTTGATGACTGAAATCAAATCACAGATATATATATATATATATATTTAGTGACCTCTCACCATTTCCTGCTATTGTAGCGGCCTCGCCCACCACCCGAAAACCGATCGTTTACTCTATCAGAAAATCCGCCTCGGCCACCTCTGCATCCAGAGAACTTACCACCACCACCACTTCCGCCGCCGCCGCTTCTATCACCTCTTCCACCACCACCGAATCTCCCTCTTGACTGGTCTCTTTCTTGTAAACGTGGCAATTTTTTCTTCAACGTCTCTAATCTAACATTATTTGCATTTTCAGCACCTGAAACCAGAAGGCAAACGTGTAATACCTAGACAGTAAAGTGTTGTCTACTAACCATGAGCAATGAATACCCACAATTCCTTACAGGACATAGATCGAACCTCATGAAGCACAAGTATGAGTTCTCTTAGTGGGTGATTATGTGCAATGCGCATCATTCGACATCTCAAGCACCTCAACAAGGCACTCTTGTTTTGTAAATCTATTGCCTCTTTAGGCAGTCAAGCTCTCAACAGAATTGAGAGGTAAAATTTTCGAACATGTTGGGATCTACTGACCCTAAGACAGATGACATGTTGTAGGTTTCTCTGAAAAGAATCAGAAATCCTAACAACTAGCCGGTAAATAAAGGAAAACTAAAATGAAAAAAGAACTTGAACCAACACCAATCACATAACTTGAGGGAAACATATACACATTTTCATATACTGAAATGAATGCGCAGGTCAGGCAACAACAAAGAAGCAGCATATCATATAATCACAAATTCAATCATGAAAAGAAAAAATACCAGCCAGAAATGTTTCGACGTCATCTTCTGCAACATCAAATACTGCACCCATTCCATCAGCAGTAAGGGTCAGTCCCTGAACTGACTGAACCTTTCCCTCAGGCAAGAATCTTTTCAACACACCAAAAACAAATCTAAACATCAAAAAAGAAAAAAAAAAAAAATCTAATTAGGAGAGTTCATCGACAAAAAAGAAAAAAAAAAAGACGTGCGTGAAGAATTTCATCAATTACAAAAATACACAACTGAAAAAGGTTTCATGAACTTACGATAGTGTGTAAATAGGTTTTCCAGCTTCAAGAAGTAATGTAACATGGTTCTCCATAGATGTTAGAAGGGATCTACTCTTTATTTCAGAATAACCCTGAAAAAATCATGCAATGGTTAGGTCCTTTCAACCAAATTGGAAAGTAAACCAGGGTTAAATTATCACTTAAATAATGCAGACACTAGAAAATATGATTTCATAATATGAAGAGAATCAAAAGGTCCGGTACGGATGAGGAAGAGAACTCACTGCAGCCTTGGCTAGTGCTTTGGCAAGTAGATCTTCTGCTGATAAACCAGAAGTCTCTAATAGCTCCTGAGCAATGGACTTGAAGGCAGGAATTACACTGTAATCTCATGTAGGGTAAGATTTGAGTTGACAAGTTACAAAGAAGAGATAAAATAACATCATTAGCTAGTGTATACCTGTCAGAGACTTCGGCTATTATTTTGGCCGCTTCTACACCAGCAGATTTAGCTACATCAACTGGCTGAGGAGCAGATATGTGCTCAAATTTCACTCCAGATTCTCTTTCTATCTTAGATATGCTCGACCTTTTAGGATCATAAAGCATGACAGCAACTCCAGTATTGCCTGAAATTTTAGTTACTTTCTTCGTATCACTTCAAATTTCAATAACAAAAAATATAAATAAATAGATAAAAAAATCTCTCTAGTCTCTCTCAATTTTGAAATTGAGCAAATTGACTCCTCTCAAAAAAAATCAAAATAATTTAATCACTGCCAATTTTGAAAGTGAGCAACTAAGTACAATTAATCACAAAATTAATGTTTTTCATCAATTGTACATGATCTTGATTAGTATAATAATAAATTTAGCCTTCAAAGTTTACATATTCTGTCAATTTGGTCCTAATTTAGAAAATTTATCCCGCAATTTTGTATAAATGTGTAAATGTTGAGGTTAAATTTATTAGAATTAAGGTCAAAATGACAAAATATGTGAACACGAAAGTTAAATTTGTTACTATACCAATAAAAATATATATACAATTGATGGAAGCCATTAACTCCATGCTTAATTATCCTTAGTTGCTCACTTTCGAAATTGATAGGGATTAAATTGTTTTGATTTTTTTAGAGTGACCAATCTGTTCAATTTCAAAATTACGAGGGACTAGAGAGGTCTTTTAACCAAATAAATAAATATGAGCGGACTTATAAATTATAATGCACCTGCTCTCCCTGTTCGTCCAGACCGATGAATATATGCTTCTACATCACGCGGTGGCTCACACTGCAACAGAATTTAATGCTATATAAACATAAAGGAATTGATAACACATTACGAGCTTTTGTAAAACATGTGTATCCAAATATACCTGGATAATTAACTGCACATCATTGATATCTAATCCCCTTGCGGCCACATTTGTAGCCACTAATGTCATGAACTTGCCTGACCGAAACCCATTTAGGGTGACCTGCAAGCATATATAAATGAGAATGGTAAAACAAAAGAATTCGTTTTGCAAGGAAAGCATGAAAAATGATATATTCTACATAACACTTCACCTCACGTTGCGCTTGCTGTATGTCCCCATGCAAAGCTCGGGATCCAGGCAATAAGCCAGCCAGCTCCGAAGCAGAATCTTTTGTCTCAGTGAATATAATAGTACGTCCACTGCTGAATTATAGCCAAATCATCAACCGGAATCTAAGTTTTCAATGTAAATTATTTTAAAACTACAAACTGACCTGCTATAACAACGAATAATATCTGGGATCAACTGTGATCTTGCACACTTAGAACAGGGTAAGACAATATGCTTAACACTGGTACTAGCCTTCATCTTCTCTTTACCAACAAGATCAACAGTCTTCTTACTTGTTTTAAGAAATCTTGCTGCAATCTGGCAATGAAAAAGAACAAAATTCATGACAAAAAATGAAGAGGAAGAAATCCAAGTTAACATTTTTATTTCGGATAATAAAATACTACAACACATGAACAGTTAAGAAACATACACCCTTCACCCAGTCTGGCAAGGTAGCACTAAAAAGAAGTGTCTGAACCTTACTTGCATCCTTTACCTTGCCTGGAAAATTAAATCATTACCATAAGTAAATCACAGTACAGTGATGCGCACTGGGATAAGTGGTATCAATAATTGGAATAAAGGTACAAGCCAGTGAAAAATGTAAAACATCATTCACTAAAATGCATACCTAATATAAGTTCAACGTCATCAACAAATCCCATTCTCAGCATTTCATCCGCCTCATCAAGAACTCGAAATTTCAATGAACCTAAGTGAATATTCCCCCTCTCTATGTGATCCTGCAACACTTGCACTAGGACATTTAACATCCTCAAATAGTAAAAATATTTCAATAAAATAGATATAAAATTTAATGACATCTCTAAACTAACAAAACCTCTTGAACAAGTTACCTTTATGCGGCCGGGTGTCCCGATAACTATATCAACTCCTTTCTTCATTTTCATCTCTTGGGTGTGGTAGGGAGCTCCTCCATATAAACAACATGATGTCAACCCCACCACCTCGCCATAAACTTCAAAGTCCTCGAAAACCTATAAATGAAGGGGCTAGTTTAACATAAACTTCACAAACAAAAAGGCACCATTGAAGAAATAGATTAGTAGCACTAAACCTGTTTAGCCAGTTCCCTAGTTGGTAAAAGTACCAGAACACTTGGTGCCCTGCCATATCCATTCTTCCTTGATGCTTTTACAGTCCCGTTGGTTAAAGACTCCAATATTGGCAACACAAAGGCCAGTGTCTTACCCTGCACAATAGCAAACAACCATAAACCAGGCCAACAAAGCTTAACAGCCATAGTGCATCAATCACAGTTAAACATATAAAGTAAGCAAATAGAGAACACAATTTAAACCATACATTTCATATGATATTTCTCTAAGAAAAGGTTCCTTCATAATTCGAATCAACAGTTCAAATAAGTACATGCATTTTTCAAAAAACGAAGATTAATACCTGACCGGTACGAGCACGGCCAACCAAATCAGTGCCATCAAGAATAACATCAAAAGTCAAGGCCTGAATAGGAAACAAAGATTCAATCCCCTTCGATTTAAGTTTCTTCCTAACTGCTTCCGAGATCCGAAACCTCGATACCAAATTCGGATCCTCATTTTTACCTTCATCCTCGTCATCCTTCTCCAATTTCTCTTTGTTTTTCTTTTTCTTCTTCTCTGTCACTTTCACTTTTACCTTCACCTTCACATCTACCGGCTCGACGATCTCCGAGCTCGTCTCGCTCCTTTCGTCCTCTTCTAACTGAAGCTCCGATGCCTTCCGTTTCTTCTTACTCTTCTTGACCTCCAAATCGTTTTCATCTTCTTTAACCTTCGGATCCTTTAGTTTCTTCACTTTCTTATCCGTTTCTGGATTTTTTAAAGCGAGTTTATTCTTCATCTTTTTATCTTCTTTCTTGTGTTTATGATCGGATAAAGCTAATGAAGGCATTTTAGATTGTTAACAACTGAAAATAAAAAAAAAATGAAAAAAAGAGATTGAAGATCTGTGTAGAAAACAAAAGAAATGCGAGAATGTCTCAGCCAAGGGAGTTTCTTTCTCTTACTGCAATAGTTTATGTGGCAGGTAAGCGCGGGAAGGAAACCGGAAGAGCAAATAACAATATTAATGCGGTGGATTGGATCTGGACCGTTGGATTTTGAGACTCTGCAGTTTTGGATGCTCGCCGTTCGATCTGGGTTGTTAGTTTTGACCGCCTTGAGTAGAATATGCTTTTTCTGTTATTCTAGTGTAAATATTGACGTAATCCTATGGATAAAGGCCACGTCATCTCAAAAAATCTCTTTCGTTAAGAATTTAATAGAAAATTTTTATAATTGAATGGTTAAAACTGGAATATACTAATAATCAGACCATCATTTGTATAATTTACCTATATATTATCATGATTGTAACCCCGCATGATGCACACTAATTCCAAATTGATGAAAACATCTCCTATCCAAAACTTTGTGGAATAATATCTGATTTTTTATTATCTTATACCATGATAAACTATCAAAATAATCAATTTTGTTTATTTTAAATTACATTTTAATTATTTATGTTTGAAATATTACGTTTTAATCACTTACGTTATCGCATTATAACATTTTAGTCACTAAGCCATTAATTATCGTTAGTGAAATATTAAATCATCATTTCAAACAAAAAGTTTAAATTAATTTACGCAACCGGTCCCTATATTTTTTTCATTTTGAACAATTTAATTTTCTTCTTTTATATTTTTTAACTTTTTTTTTTCTATTCTTTTATGCTTCTCCCTCTATTTTCCTCCTTCATTTCTTTTGACATAGTGTTTTATGTTTTCCGTTTATTAAAACTAGTCCCTATACTTTTATTTTTTTAAAAAATTTAATTTTTTTCTAGAGAAGCGAGCTTGTAGACTAGTTTTAACAAATGAAAAACCTAGAAAAATTACATTAAAAAAATAAAGGGAGAAAAACAAAGTGAAAAATAGAAGAGAAGGGAAAAAAATTAAAAATGACTAAAATATAACATGTGATAATTAAAAATAGCTATTTTGATAATTTACTCATTTATTATTCATTTTGAAATCGTCACATAATAATTCTTTTATCATATAACATCTTCATTAAACCCAAACTTAATATTAATTTTTAATTCATGAAAAATATAGTTTTACGAAAAAGTTAAATAAAATAAAATATTAATTATGCTGAGGTGGTTAATGCAATGATGTAAATGAAATATTTGTCCTATTAAGTTTATTCAACTCCAACGTTTAAAAAAAATTAAATTTGATTCAATCATTATTGAATTTTTAACTCCAGACGAGCAAAACTCACACAAATAGAATAAATAATTGAGTTTAATTAAACTTTTTTTTTTAAATTTGGCCGAAAAACACTCTTTATTTTAATTAGTATTGATAATTTATTTTTACTCGGATCATTCTTGAATTGCACTCCAAAATTTGAACCAAATTCGTACTTAAAACCTAACTCCAAATTTTTATGAGCTTAATTAAGCGTTTTAAATTTAATTTATAATTATCTCAAATCCAACTTGAACTAAAAAAAAAAAAAAAGCTAGCAATGGCAGTTATGGATACCAATGTCCGGAACCTTCTTTGGTCACCATCTTACTACTACTGAGTAGGAGCAAAAAATTGTTTTAAGAGGGCAAAAATGAATAAAAATAATGTGAAAGGCCAAAATGCATATTTACTATTATACTAACTTGTGATTTCCTAAAAACTAAAGGAACCATATAAGCAATTTTCCATTTTGAGGCCAAAGTTATTGCCTACCCCTCCCTCCACAATCCACCCCTGCTATTGGCACCGATATATAGGTTCTGCAACGGTGATAAAAAAAATTGATTTCAAGTCTTTAGTTGACATCAATCCCGATTTTGATCTGTAAAAAACTATGACCCCTTCCATTTTCTCTAAAAAGAAAATATATTGATTCTACAACATTCAAAATATACACAGAGAATTTACTCTAAAGCTCTCGTTACAACTGAACCGCGTGAAGTGATAGAAGACTTGATTTTAAGTTTCCAATAGACATCAATCACGAGTTTGATCCCTAAACAACACCAGCACTTTTCATTTTTCAAAAAAAGAAAAAATATATATATATAGGTTCTACAACATTCAAAACATGCATGGAGAATGTACTCTAAAGCTCTCGTTACGACTGAATCACGGTGAAGAGATAAAGGACACATTTTCTAGAATTCAGTTGACCTCAATCCCGAGTTTGACCCCTAAATAACCCTTAACCTTTTCCCTTTTCAAAATAGAATATATGTAGATAGATTCTACAACAATCAAAATATGCATGGAGAATCAGAGTGAAGTAGTAAAGGACTTGATTTCTAGTATTCAGTTGACCTCAATCCCGAGTTTGATCCATATATAGGTAGATAAGTAGATAGATACTACAACGTTCATAATATGCATGGAGAACGGACTCTAAAGCCACACGGCTTATATGCAAACTAAGTTGAATACTATACTCTCTAACATGCTCCTTCACAACAAGTTGGGGACTCCCATTACGACAAAGAGAAGATGTGCCACTATCCTACAGAAATTGCAATGAAACATAAAGATATGCAGTTCAACTACCAATATGCAACGGTCTGGAATTCTTAACAGGCATTAATTATGGTGTACTTCATAGTTCATATCACATTCTACAAATCTTTTCGGATATAGGTATAAGGGATACTTTGACAAGCCATGGTTATATGAGAGCGTAGAGTACAAACCAAAGAACAACAAATAAGAACGATGTCTGGCCAATCCATCGATGCGAAGAAGAAGCGCTATTGCAATAATTAAATCCATACCAAGTGTCACCAGGAATGAAGGTGTCGTAGTAAAATGTAACAGCCCTTGAATTATAGCCATAAATCTTCACCGTCTCCGGCTTCCAACCATCTGGTCCAGTTCGGTAGAGATAAACATAGCAGATCTGATACGCACATGGTCCTTTAATCTCAAAGGTATCTGAAGAACATCGTTCAAATGCCCTAGACGTTGGATCATCCAACCTCGGCGCATATATCTGATTATCAAAGAATAAAATCAATATCCTTAAGCCAACATATTTTCCCTTACAATAAATCAACCTTGAGCCATAGAAAAATTCACCAGAAATATATATTATGATATTTGATACGCAAAGTTTTCCCCCTTCTTTTCATCGAAATTTGAAAGTGAGCTACAAATCAGCTTAAAACATAGACTAAGCAGCCATCATCATCACAAGAAGCTAATATCTAGTTCAGTAGGAAAAAAAACAAATTTCAAGGAAATTTATCACCTTTAAACCACTTGAAGTAATCCCTCAGGGATTTTACCATTAAATATACCATTTGATACCTAAGTTTAACTTTAATGTTCAATTTGGTACCGAGACGTTTGGTCTATGTGGCTCATTAAATGTTTGACATGTGTGCTATAGTAAAAAAAAAAATCTTATGCGATAAATTAAACATTAAAGCCAAACACAGCCAAAAAATAACTCAAGTATCATATTAAAAAATTGTACCAAAGTGAACATCAAGCAAAAAACTCAAATACCAAATTAACCATCGAAGCCAAATTCAAGTATCAAACCCTAGTTTTATAGTTCCAAAAATTAATCAAACTCTAATTTCTCTCCTCAAGTAATTAAACTCTAACCCTATAATTGTAATAACTAAAATTTCCTATGGAGTTGAAACTAAACCCAGAAAAAAGGGGGAGGGGGCGCGGAAAGCATCTTAATTCACAGTAACATTGAAAACCACTAGCTGGTCAATTAACAGATTATTAACCAATAAGCAACCATGGTAATGAAAAAATCAAATTGGGGAAAAGGGAAAAAAATTCGAACCTGATTACCATAGGCATCACCGAAAGCAATACTGATTTGATCTCGAGTGTAACTAGTTGATGAACAGCTAGTTGTAAAAACCACCGAGTAAGAACAGCTCCCTAAATTCTGTTCTCAAATTTTTTTTGTAGTTGCAATAAAAAAATTGGGAAATTTATTTTCATTCATAAGAATTTAAAACACACACGCAGACATAAATTACGAGAATTTCATTGACATGTAAAGATACCTGTATGTAACTGACATTGAAGGACTCAATAGCTTGAGGCTTTTCTCTGATCGATTTAGCATCACAATGGATGAATATGAAGCCAAAATAGAGTAAACCGATTGATGCTTTACTCATTTTCATCGAAAAATAAAACCCACTTTTTCTTTTTCCTGCACAAAAGGAAGCAGAAAGGTTGATAATGATAACCAAAAATAAACCAGCACATTTATGAGGGTAAAAACAAAGGAAGGGGTAAAGCCGAATGTACACTTGTCAGCTTAAAATTAAATTTGAATAAATTATTATTGATAAATAAATAATAAATCAATTCACAAAGAGAAGGATAGCGCTCGGTGAGGGTAAATATGTCCTTTAGTTTACATGATCGTTACGATACTTTCTTTGAAGTTGAAACTTGGGGATTTGCTTCCCTTTGTGGTGCCTATCAAAATACACCTAAATCCAATCCAATCGAGTTTTATTTTTATTTAATTTATTTATATTTATATTTCGTAATTACGCATCATATATATTAGTTGTTTATATCTAGCATCAATAAATTAACTCAATTTTAATGAATTTAAAACCAATATATAGATAATATATGACACTTTACGAATAATCAAAGACATTTCTTTAAATGCCTACAAACATCAAGATATAAAGATATACACTTCCTCTTCTCGAGTATTCTTTATTCTCTCTAGTCTCTCATTCTCTTCGATCCTCTTCACTAACCCACCTTCTAATCATTTTAGAATCTTATAGTCAAGGTTGTTTGAATTAGGTAGGATTAGTCAGTTTTTTTGGAGGGACAAGATTAGTCAGTTAAACCAATTGAACGGGGAATCAGTCACAGTATTGATTTTAATAAGGACATTAAATCAGTCGATTCGAGAATTGGTATGGGCAACTTGAATCGGGTATTTTATAAATTTTTAATATTTTATTTAATTGAATCTGGAATGTTCAATTGGACCGACGAACTGATGACCTAACCAGTTCGATTCTAATAACATTGTCTCTAAATTTTCACCCTTTAAATGAACTATCGCGAACCACCACAATCTACTTCTTGTATTAACAAATTTACAAATAATTTAAATTTTTAAGAGATAAAAATATTCAATATATGTTCCAATTCTTTAATACATAGAGAGTTTAATTTAATTAATATTATATCAACAAATCTTTTCAATCTTTAGTTTTTAATATATATATAGATTAATTAAATTAGCAAATCTTGAATTATTAATTTTTTGGTTTAGGATTTTATTTTCATATATGCATGGAATATACATTAGTTGCCAATTATTTAGCGAAATAATTGCATATCTATAATATTAGGCTTGTAGGTATCGGTTTAGGGTGGCTTTGAATGAACGGTGGGGTGTGGTGTAATGCGTTTTAATCTTACTGTCACTGCTGTTTTTACTCTAACAGCAGGTAAAAGCACCACTCATCCAAACCCACCCTTAGAAGTTGAATCCTTCAAGCTTCAACTTTAAACCCGACACTATAGAAATAGGTTTATTTTATTAAATAATTAACAACTACATTTGGTAAAAACAAAAAAAAAATTTGGAGTATTTTAATTCATGTTAATTTTGAAAGTGAGCAATCAAAGATAATTAATCACAATATCAATGTATTCTGTCAATTATATATAATTTTGATTAGTATAATAACAAATTTAACTTTCAATGTTTACATGCGGTCATTTTAACATTAGTTCTAAAAAATCAACAAATTTTCCCTCAACATTTACACAAATATTGTGGAATAAATTATTAAATTACAATTAAATTGACAAAATGTGTAAAATTTAAAAATTAAATTACTTTGTTTTTTTAAAAGGATGATTTTATTTAATTTTAAAATTGAGAAAAAACTGGAAAAAGTTTATTTTTCCCAGTTATTTTCTAGATTTCATATATGGAAAAACGAAAACCTTCATTTTGTATGCATAATTTAGATCTAATAATGTACCATTCTGTGGAGAGAAACCCAACAAAAGCATTTGAGTGGGTCAGTCTCAGCTCAGGTTACTGTATCTTGGAACAAAAATTTCCCATGCCATTATTTAATCGTTGCTGTCTATTTCAACTTAAGACAAAATTTTATCAACACTATTTTTATATAGTGCAACATAATTTTATAAAATAATTTATTTTACTGCTTTATTTAATTTTTCTTATTTAATCTATAAATTTATATTATTTATCAAATCATTTTAAAAAAATTAACGCTTATCAATATTGTTGATGTGACATACATATTTTTTAAAATTAAAAAAATAAATTCATATGTATGTCACGCCAATAAAGTTAAAAAATATTAATTTTTTATTTACTTTAAGTGATTTGACAAATAATATAAATTTAAAGGCTAAAAGATATTTTAAAAAATTAAATAAAAAACTAAAATCATATTTTATAAAATTGAAAGGCCAAATAAATTATTATCCCTTTTTAAAAAGTAAACATAAAACATATGTTTTTTTTCTATAACACATTTTTACCTTTTAATTATAGATATAAGGTAAAATAATAAATTTATATAGTGGAACATGGTAACACAAACAATTATCATAGCTCCTTTACTCACTATTTTTAAAAAGGAGAGTAAACTACATTCAATATTATTAATCTGTTAGTAACCTTACGTTTTGGTCACTCAACTTCAAATGGTTACAAAATGGTCACTGAATTATTTGAAAGTTTTCATTTAAGTCACTAAAATATTCGAAAGTTTTTATTTAAGTAATTGAGATGTTAACTTTTTTCTTTTAAGATTCAACTAGTAAGCTCAGTGGCAATTCGACAATCAATACGGTGGATCAATATTCATCAACGAGTAGAAGATCATATCTTAAATCCAAGTTGATCTGACGATCTAAGTTGTTTCATGAAAAAAAATATTAAACTGTAGAAGAGAAGGAAAAGAAAAGTTTTCGATTGGTGCAGTAGGTACGAATGGAGAAGGTCATATAGTAGCAACTTTAACCCTCCAATGACTTAAAATGAAAACTTTTAAATAATTTAATTACCATTTTATAAATTTTAAAATTAAATAAAATATCAATTTATTAATAATATAATCACATTGGTTTTTTTTTTTTTGGGGGGGGGGGGTTAAATTTAGGATATATTATTGATTACCCTGCCAAGTAAAGAGGCACTTGTTCAAGAAGAATGATTCCTCCACTTGTTTAATGTTCTCTTTTTCCTTTTGGGTGGGTGTGTAGTAACTAGGTTTAATGTATTTAAATCAAATAGAAAAGTAAATGTAATTCTATTGTTTTCCCCCCCCTTATCCAAAGGCCTTCAACAATTTTTTACTATATAAATAGGTGGATTGCTGCGAATTCAGAAGAAGATAAGAAGTAACCAAAGGTTGAGTTTCCTTTATCATTTTAAAGCCTTTCTTTTTTAATGAGAAGCTAAGGCCATCATCACCTACCAAACACCATTTTATTTATCTTTATTTTTACTCTCAAAAAATGCTTTTAGAAATCAATGGTGCTGGTCGAGGGTTTAACACACGTATTAAGTAGGTAGTAATTGTAAAACTTATGATCAGTATTTATTCTTTTAGTAGACTTATAGAATGAAAAAAATTAATCACTAAGCTCACTCCAGTAGGTAGTTCGAGAAAAAATTTTAAAAATACTAAAGTTAAAAAAAAATCAAAAAAACGGAATAAGGGGTTGATACTGAAGTTATATTTTCTTTATTTTGAAAATGTAAATTTTAACCTGCGAACATAATAGCTAGGTCTAATTTAAAATCTAACCTTAGATTCCATAAAAGTGCAATGATGCAATATTAACTTTACCACTATATTTACTTTGTTTTCTTTTAAAATTTAGAGCGATAATGTTTTTGTCACTAAAATAAGAAGTTATCAACAACTATAAAACATTATTACCTAAACTTGAATTCCACTATATCACGTAATCACATAAAATTTTAATTATTAAATTCAGATCTTCATGGTAATGGCTGAATACATATCACAATCTAATATGAAGATCCAGGTGACTACAACAAATAAAAATACATTATGACTTATTTGGGTTATGTCATATATTTTTATTTCTTTATCATCTCTAAAATTCTAAATCCAATCATAAGCCAAATTGGGGAAAACAATACCTTTCTTCCAAAATCAACTACTTGGCTTTCATCGTTGCCACTGAAACTGCAGACAAATAATGTCATCTGCACAAATACACACAGCCCCTGAAACCCAATCCACCATTTTTTTCAAGGAAAAAAACATATGTTAGATGAAATTTTTTTACCTGCTCTGCAACTCTGATACATTATCTTCCCCAACAAAAACTTTACATCTGTGTAATATATATTATTACTTATAAATAACCATATACCATGTTATATATTATTATCGAATATAGAGAAATACAAATACAGTCATGTCTTCCCCTGCTCTGTTCTTCAAAAAATTAAAATGAAAAAGAAAGAATCTACGTACGTATGTATATAATCATTTCCATTTGAATCCAGGCTGCTCCTGTTCTTTAATTCTCTTCAAAACTCCATCAATGGCGATATCGAATGCATCCTTTATATTGTTTAAACCCTTTTCGGGTTTTGCATAAACTAATTTGGGAATGTATTGAATCACTTTCTCCCTCATTTGGTTTATCTCTTGTTTGCTGTAACTTTGAAGAACGGTTTTAATGGAGGAGGTACCGTTTTTGACTAAGTCACGGTGGATGAAAACAGAGTATGATTTGGGGTCATTGGGTAAGAACCATTGGTATTGAAGGTAAGCTGTTCGATGCCAGAAAAAAACCGGGATCGAACCGGCGATCATACAGTCGAAGACGGACCGGCGGGTGAAGCTGTCGCCTCTGGGTTGGAGACAAAAATCGGAATCTAAAAATGTCTGCAGGATGACGGAGGTGCCGTTGGAACACCGGCTGCCGGTGCAATCCACGGCTTTGCATGAACCCGAAGCGTTGTTGCAATGGTTGAGGAGTAAGCCTCTGAAATCGTTCTTGATGGCGGCGCGGGGAGCTCCGGCGAAGCAAAAGAGGGTTTTACGGCGGCGGTTACGGACGAAGTTTTGCCATTGGACGATATCAGAATCGGATCTTGGGTGGAATCCGGTTGGGTAAGGGACGCCGACGTCGAAATAGTCCCAAGGGTTCCGTTCAATTAAAAGCCGTGTGATGTTCCTTAAACCCGGCATGTAAATACAGCTGGAACCCCAATCTTCGTTTTTAGACCGCCGGAAATCCCACGTGATACGACCCATCGTCATGAAATGATCCCAGCCGTCGGAACGGTTCCAGTACGGTTGATCCTTTATCCATTCCAACATCATCTCACAGTACCGATCACGATCTTTCGAACTATACCCAAGCCACAAGTATTTTCCGATAGCGAGTCCGGCATAAAACGGGATGTAAAACGCCGTCGCGGAATCCGGCTCCGTCGTCCGGCACTCGTGGCTCAAGACACGGTTGTGGTAAATAACTTCCATGGCAAACTGGTCAGTCCAGTACCAAGCTGGAACCAAACCCTCTGGTACGACGCCGGATAATCCGGCGGCTTCCCTCCCGAACCCACCGTTTGACAAAGCCTCACAACGCGAGTGCCATGGGTCTAAATCCGCACAATTATCCAACAACTCCCTGTTGAAAACAGCCGGTAAGTCGTAAACAAATATCCGACCCGACGAACATCGGTCGGGTGGAGAAGAAACGGTGGAGGAAATCGAAATGTCGGCGGATTTTAAACGATGTGTCGAAAAGTTAGCCGGATTTTGAACGGGTTTATGATCGTAAGACAAAGGGGAAGGAAAACGGGTACGGCGGTGAGAAAGAGGGAGGCCACGAGCCATAAGGAGGATGATTATTTGTAACGACACAATGACGAGAAGAAGCCATAAGCGATTACTGTTGGGGAAAACGAAAGAATTTTGTGACTGGAAAGAACTCGACGAGTTTTTGCGTTCGATTGAGTTCAATTCAGGTGTTGTTGTGGCTTTCGTAGGAGAAGAAGAGGGTTTTGGGGAGTGTATCGGAAGCATGAAGATCACTTATCGGAGCAGCCGTTTTGCAAAAGTTCCGGTGGAGGTAAGTGACCGAAAAAAAGTGATAGTGAGCTGAGAAGCGGGATTTGCGGCGGCGATGGCGGTTGTAAAAGTGGCTAAATGAAGTCTCCACAGTCGAGACCTTGGAGGAAGTTCGTATTTGTCTTTGTATAGGCAGTAGCCACAATGTTAATGGCACGTGGCTTGGGTTACTCGCTGTGAGAGCAACCGACAATGTGTGATCCTTTCACTGATTTACATAAACCATTTAATTATTAGGGTAAATTCATAATGGGTTAATATAGTAATTAGTACTTTAGTTTTACTCTAATACTTAATTTGGTATTATTAAGAGAGATTGAGACCCCATATATTGAAGTCTAAGATTTAAATCCTATCACTTACAGTTATGATGAGTGGGTTTTTTTTTTTTTTTTTTTTTTTTTCTATATGTGCATATGTCGTGTGTGTTTTATCTGATTTCTTTTTAAACTTATTTTTTATCCCATTTTTTTATCTATTCTACATTGTATTCACTAATTCTACGTTACACTCAGTTCATCATGTATTTATCCTTACCATATCCATATCAAGTTTATTTTTGACAATTGTCGGTGGTTCCACTATTCTCTCTTCAATTCCTTTTTTTACCCCTCTTCATTAAGCTATATCCACTTGATAATTCAATTTCTAATTAAACATAAAATTAATTTCTATTTCTAATCTTCGTTTGATATTTTGGGGATGGGTATAAATACAATTATACTGACTAACAATACAACAAAATTTTTACCAACTAGAATTAAATATTACAAAGTATAAATCCAACATAATTTACCTAATATTAAAATAATTCTGAATAGGATCCACATGTGGTTAGAGGTATAAATGAGACACTGATGCTTGTAAATTATTCGAGTTCGATAAAAAAATTTTGATTTTAATTTGATAATTATCGAACTAAGCTTGAGCTATCGATTGAGTTAAATTTGAGCTTAGTGATACTTGACTTGAATAAGCAGCAAAAATTTTCGAGCTTTTCATATGTTTATATTATAAAATTATGTCATTGTCTTTATGTATGTTATCAACCCAAAGTTTAATCATCAAGTCAAGCTTGAGCTTGAATATAAAAATTGTTGAATAAATTTAACCGAGCGCAAGCTCAAGCAACTCTATTATTTATTATATTTTTTAAATATTTATTTATTATTATAATTTTATTAAAATATTTACACAATTATAGAATTTATCCTTGTCAAAATAATAAATTACATTTTAATCAATTACAAGTTTTCTATTAATTGACTATCAAAACTAAATCAACCATTTTAGAGGATTATTTTTTTAAAAAAAAAGTTTACCAATTTAAAGTAATTTATTTTAAGGAAAATCTTAATTTTATTTTTTTACAATTTGCATTGAAATATTGCATCTTTATATGCATATTGCAATTTAATATAGAATAACACATTCTTAAAAAGATATGAAAAATTATTTGAAAGGCAATTCTTTTAGAAAATAATCTATTGCAAAATAATTAAGATTTATAAAATAAATTAGTTTTAATAAGAATAAATTTCAAAAATTTTAAATCAAACACATTGATAAGTTTTGTTCAAATATATTGATCAGATAATAACTTATCCATAAATATATAGTTCAAATTTTTTATTACATATTGATTCCACGAAATTTTTTTGTATTTTATATTAAAATTAATTTTATTTTATAAAATTAGTTTAGCTTGCGATAATTATATACTTGAAAATAAAATTTTAAATAATAAAAAGGGATAAAATTAAACCTATACATATACACATCAGTATTGGTCAATATGTAATATTATATACGAATTTTAATTTTGTATAATTTTATAAAAGAAATATTGATTTCATTTAATCACAGTAAAATCATTTTATATTACGTATGCGTATGCAAATATTTATTCTTATATAATATAAAAATAAATAAATAAATTTATTTATTTATTTAAACATGTATAATAACACATACCATAATTAATTTTTATGTATATAATTATATTGCACCAAATTTCAAAGTGGTAACACGAAAATATAAATTTTAAATGGCACAATTTTTTTTTAAAGTGTGATAAGTACAATTAAAATATAAATATAAATATATGACGAAATTGCCACAAATATTAAATTATTTGATCAGACTAAATAAAATTAATTAATTAAATTAAACTCACACATAAACTTCAAAACCCACATATAAAATTATAAATAATAAATATTAGAACTCAATATTTAAAATTAAAGGCCAAAACCACTTTCACAAACCATTCTTATATATATTTCGGCACTGATTTAGAATTATTTTAAGTAGAAAAGTCAATGGATCAAAACCGTTGACTCATGACGCAAGCTACGCCACGTGACAAGCAGTGGCTCTAATGAAATAGACACCTGTTAGGTTCAATCGTTTACTACACGATATAACCGAACGGCCTTGAAATTATTTATTTTATTTTATTTTATGAATAAATCTCAAAATTATATACAAATTTAATTTAATATTTAATTTTATATATAAATTTTAATTTTGTGTAAATTTATACATAAAATTTTAATTTGATCAGATTCTAACAAATTATTAACACAATTATTCACATAACACCATCTTAGGTTTATATATTACATACACAAATAATTATATTTATCCAAAATAAAATAAGTTGATGTATTTATTTCTTTAAATATGCATAACTAAATTAAAATTGAAGTTTCATGTGTATAATTGTACCAAATTAAAGTTCATTTATCAAATTACACTTTGAATTAAAGTGCATGTATAATTTAAAATTTTATCTCTTTATTTTATGATATTTCAACTTCTTTTAAACTCATTACATGATAATAGATTAAAATATGCTCTAAATTTTTTTTCAAGATTTTTATTTTAAATTGTAAAATTAAAGTATAATGTTTAAGACCATTAAATTTTTATTGGTATTATATTTTAAAATAATAATTATTTAATAATCATATTACAAAAAATATGTTACAATCAACTTTTAAAAAAGAATTATACCTTAAAATAAGAATATATAAACATGTATTTTGTACGTGGGAAGAGCATAGATAGTTTGATAATTGATTCTTGATACTCCATCTTTATAAAAAAAATCATTTTAAATTTTTATTGAATTTTTTTATTTCTTTTAATCTTTAAATTTTTGTTATTTGTAAAATCACCTCAAAATAAAATGAAGTAATCATAATAAAATCATAAACTTTTTCATCCGTTTTCGAGGTAATTTAATAAATAACACAAATTTAAAATTTAAAAAACCAAAAATTTAAATAAAAAACTAAAATAATTTTTTTAATTTGATACCTTTTTACAAAAACGAAGAATTGGCATTGAAATTTGATCTACCGACAAAAGTGAGACATGAGCCGGCATATGGACGGTGGACGAAGTTCCCAGTATCAGAAATTTGTCCTTAGAAGTTTTATAGCCCAAGAAAATTGTTTTGCATAAATTAGAATATCATATCTTAAAAATTTAACTAGTGCAAAACCGAGTTGAAAATGTTCACTAGATGTTATGTAAAAATGAAAATATCCAAAATTAAGTATATTTAGGTGATAGAAATAACGAAATTAAATAGGTGGAGGATTATTTTATAATTTTTTGTAATTAAGTGACTAAAAATATTATAACTAAATGATTATTAACGTAAATTACTTTTAAAAAAAATTAAATTCAAATATTAAATAATATAATAAATCGCTTTTATAAATAAAGTTGTGAATTTTGGATGAACTCACATAAATCAACTCTTTTAACTTTTAAAAGGAATTTTTTTACCAAAATAATATAAAATAATTAAATAAATATTGAAATGAGATGAATGCATTAATATTTACGAATTTATGTAGGAGCTACAATAAAAAATCGGTATCGCCTAACCAATCGGTGGCACCCTTTTCCCAGCCACCGGTCACATAAGCTTTAAAAATAATAATGGGTGTCACCTAGTCATTCGGCAGTATCAGTATTGTAAAGGAAAAATAATGGTTTTGGTCTTTCCATTATGTTTGAATTTAAAATTTAACATTAGTGTAATTTGGTAGTTGAAATAGGTAACAATGTTAATTATTCCAATTTTATAACATAGATTTTAAAAAAAAAAAATTATGTTGACGTGATGAGTTTGAGGGTTGTTTTGAAGGAAAAAAAGCGTATCAAGATTTGATTATGTTATATATTTGAATTGACTAATTACATAATAAGCATAGAATGACTAAATTACTTCAAATTGAAGTTAAAGACTAAATCTTAAATTAAAATATAATATAGAGACCTAAACAATCATTTAACCTAAAAAAAATGTAAGTTTCAGTTATGTAAAGTGCTTGTGTGTACTCGGAGAGGTTCTTTCATTTGTTTATAAAATTGGAATAAGTAACAGTGTTAGACCAAAACCATTATTTTTTCTTTCTAGTGATGAAAGAATAGCAGCAACAGGTTAATCTATGGGAATTAAATCTGTACAATATTGTTACCGTTGATTGACTAGGCGGCATCCATAAAAAATTATTTTTTTAAAAAGTTGATGTAATCGGTGTTTAAGAAGATGGATTGGTCAGATAGAATCGATTTTTTACTATAACTCTTATCTAGATTCGTAAATATTACTGCTTTTATCCCATTTCAATATTTATTTAATTATTTTGTGTTATTTAGGTAAAAAACCCTTTAAAAGTTTTCTAAAATAACCTTTTGACGTTGTATTTTAAAAATTATAAGAAAAAAGTTTTTACGGGTGATATTAAAAAAATAACAAATAAAGGGCAAAATTTTATTGGGTAAAAAATTCACAAACTTTTATTAGTTAAAAACAATAAAATAACATTTTTTTAATTGACCAATTCAAAATTATTGCTGATAATTTGTATTTATAATATTATGTTTTAAAACATTTTTTTCTTTTAAAAAACACTTTTTAATTATAATAATAAAGATTTAAATTTTAAAACAAATTATTTTCCAAAATTTTTAACAAAAAATTTAAAATTTTCATTTTTTTTTCAAAAGCAATATTAATTTAGCCCCTGAGTTTAAGATTGTATTTATTTATTCGTGGTGGAGTCTTAAAAGAAAATTATTACTAGTGCTAACTAGCTTTCCTTTATCGCTTTATTATTATTATTTTATTTTTATTTTAATTTAAGATTAGACACTAGTGGCTTGCTAAGGATACTGGTAGGTGTCTCGATCCCTTTAAATATTTTTTTATTTAAGTTATTTTATAATTTATAAAATTTTAGATTAGTAATGATAAAATTATATTTTTACCCCATAATTGATAATAATTTGATTTAATCTTTTAAAAATATAAAGATATAAGCTATTAAAATGGTGAAATTATATTTTTATTATCATAAAAATATATAATTTATTTTTGTCCTCAAAAAATTTCTGACTTCGCCCCTACGTGCGTATTTTTTATTTGATTATATTTTGAATATTGATTTTTCTAACTTTGTATGACATTCATTCTAGTTCATAATTGAAGTTGTGAAGTTAGGAATAATTCAAGGTTGGTTGTTCTTTTTCTTCTTTAATTTGGTGGAAAATTTGAAAGGTGCCGTCGGTGGCTTAATGCAAGGAAAAGAATAATTAAAAAGTGATAACGTTGTATCCATCTCTCTTTTTGTTTACTCCATAATTAATTAACCCTAACGTGAATTGCATTAATTCAAAATAAACAAATACCGAATATTTTTAAATTCTTTGAATAATTTCATTATAAATTTATGATTAGATCTGTTCTTTTTGACTCAATATCTAAAATTACCCATAGTTTCTCTTCAATCCATAAATAGAAGAATAATGCGCTTCAGTACACTCAAACTTACATTATTCTACATTGACAATAATAATCAGATCAGTCGAGTTAAAACTTAATCGAGTATTATAGTCTTAAAAAAAAGAGTAAAAGTTAATGCTATGTTGGTAATAATTGTAAGTGAACTAAAATCAATATAATATATGCCCATCGATTTCTCCAATGCCACGTGCACTTGGTGAAATATTAATATTACAACCCAACATGTCTATATATTCAATGCGGTACTGCCACAACATAAATTTCTTTTCTCCTTTTAAATTAAAATAATAATAATAATGAAAGTCAAATACTTGAAATGTGCAGGCCTCCCATTTAAACATGTATGTATGCTATAAATTTTACCCCCGTAAATTTAGTTTTTATTCTAATTAAATTCGACTTTAAATCTTTGAAAAGAATTAAATTTGATTATTAACTTTTTTAAAAAAAATAAAATTTTTATTTTTTAAATAAAAATATTGATTAAAAAATTAAAATTTTAAATATAACAGCCTCTACAGTAATCCACCTGTACTTCATGTTTTTTTAAAAATAATTTTCTACTGTCACGTGAATTTTCACGTCAAATTCATTAAAAATTTAATGTTTTATTCAATATTCTATTAAAAAAATACTTTCTATTAATATTGGGCTTTGTGGTGGTGGCTATTTTAGGCTTAGCGAGACCCATTTAGATGTCAACTTTTGGGCCGATAATTGGGCCGAACTCTTTTGTCGATGTTATTCTTGTACGTCGGGTGAAATCACTTCCTTCGATGGAGGAAAATTGATACCCATAAATAAATCTCAGTGAAAACCATTGAGATGTTTTCATCAAACTACCCAGATAAATTTCACCTCCTTCCTCCGCATAATATATATTTACAAAATTAAACATAATATTTTTAAATATCTAAATTTGGTACTTATTTATACTATATATTAATTCATCGTTTGAGTTTGACATCAAGTTAATTGATGAAAATACAAAAATCCTAATTCATTAAAATAAAATAAAAATATAATGATAATTAATGTATTTTAATTTTTTTATAAAAAATATTTATTTTTAGTTTATCCAATTCTCAAACTTAAAAAAAAAAACTATTTTCTAAAAAAAACTACTTAAAAGTCAAATTATTAAGGGTAAATTACATAGATAGTCACTCAATTATAATTTTTTTTTATTTTAGGCATTCAAAAAAATTTACAATTTAGACACTCACGTTACATAATTCAGTCATTTTGATCACTCCCATTAAAATCACAAATGGCAAGTTAATATGATTTTTTCTTTTAAATTTTGATTTTCCACGCAATTAAAGTAAAACCAATGTCATTGTTATTCATTAAAAAATTATCATTTTAGTCCCCCAAACTTTTAATTTAATTTAAATGAGGTATAACCCTAAAAAAATAACATTGTTAACAATTGGACTTGAATTTTGAAATCTGAAAAGTAGAATGACTAAATTTCTGAAAATTAAAGTACAAGGACTAAATTTTAAATTTTCAAAAATTATATGGGCTTATGACATATTTTAACCCAAACGAAAAATATTTATATATAGGGTAAATTACACCATTAGCCACTAAACTATAGGTAAGTTTTCGTTTTGGTCACTTAACTAAAAAATGTTACAATTTGGTCATTGAACTATTTAAAAAAATATATATTTAAGTCCAGGTTGTTAAGTTTATTTTTAAAAAAAGTTCCACCAATGAACTCCAAGCGACAATTCGACAAATAAATACGGTGGATCAGTATCCATTGATGAGTAAAAGAGCATACCTTAGATCCAAATTGATTTGAAGGTCAGAGTTGGAGATCGGATAAAAAAGCCTTTTGAGTTTTGGTTCGTAGATTCGTGACGTCAAAATCTATTTCATAAAGTTAAAATAAACTACAAAATACAAGAAGAATGAGAGCTTTTGATTGGTGTAGGCAGTGTGAACAGAAAAAACCATATAGCATCGATTTTAACAGCCAATAACTTAAAGTAACTTTTGAATAGTTAAATGATCAAAATGAAAATATACACAAGAAATTTACCCTAATTAGATAGGAATACAGTTTTGTGATTAACAAAAATTAAAATGAAATAGCTGTTGTACACGTAAACCAAACCAAAAAAATCACAATGTAAAAACAGCTAGCAAATACCAAATATAACGGCAAACCGTCAATTAATTATATTAACATCTTTTTTAATTTCTCTTCGAATAATTTTTTTTCTAGGGCAGCTCGCTAGCTGCTGAATTTTTATTTTTGCATCGTCGCCGGCGTCAACAACATGAACGCCTCCGACGATCACTACATCATAAAGAAAACAGATGATATCATCGAAGCATGTTATTACATAAAAAAGAACGGCCATGATCCTTTATGGCGAGATCATAGCTCTCTGAATACTTCCCTTCCTTTCTTGTTAACCCAACTTTTTGTCGTCCTTTTTGTTGATCGGATTCTCTTGCTCATCCTCAAATCCTTACGCCAGCCTCCGATCGTGGCTCACATCCTCGTAAGTATAATATATATCAAATCCGGTTGAAATTGAATTATAATTTTTTTTAGGTTAAAGTGTAATTTTAATTTTTTTTTGTTAGATTTATGATTTTCATAGTTGTTAAAGGGATTAAATTGAAATCTTCTCATTTTTGAAGGGTTTAAAATTATGATTTTTCCGTATATTAATTTTTAATTCTATTATATATAAGAGGACTAAAATGTAATTTTTTTAATTTGAAGTGCCCGTCGCCTCGTGATTTGTCTCTGGATATAGGGGCGAAGACCAACCTCCCAAATGGAAAATTGTCTACATAATCCCTTCAACTTTTATGAAACCATAAGTTAGTATAATGTTATATAGAAATCTTTTCATTTGAAGCGGGTTAAAGTGTAGTTTTGCTAAATTAATTTTGAATTTTATCATGTATTAGGAGATCAAAAGGTAATTTTTCCATTTGAGGCCCTGTCTAGTGTCTACCCCTCTGGATTTGGCTCTCTATATAGGGGTGAAGACGGACCCTTTCAAATGAAAATTTCTCTATATAACCCCTGTTTGCCCCTCTGAATTCCCTATACAAGGGCCAAGACAGGGGCCTTTACCCTCTCAGAAACTGAAAATTTCTCTTCGTGATCCATTCATTTTTTATGAGATTATATGTTAGTATACAGGGCAGAACTTGGGGCTGGTAGGTCATCCTAAAATAGAAAATTTTCTCTTTTAATTTCTTTATAATTTATAAAATTTTAAATTAATAATAGTAAAATTACACTTTACACCAAAAAAGGTAAAATTTTAATTTAATCCTTTTAAAAATTATAAAAATATAAATTATTAAAGGTAAAATTTTGATTTAATCCTTTTAAAAATTATAAAAATATAAATTATTAAAATGGTGAAATTATATTTTTACTATTGTAAAGATATATAACTTAATTATAACCTCTCAAATAAAATTTTCTTACTTTACCCCTGTTTACCCATTTAAAAATTAGCATTATTTCTCACCCTAAAAACAATTTTCTGGTTTTCCTCCTGTCAGTATATACATAATTATGCATGCATGCATCTATGTATGAATGTACTAATTATGGTGGTTTCCATGCAGTGTGGAGTGTTGTTAGGCCCCACGGTGCTTGCCGAGACCTCATTCTCGAGAAAGTACATCTTCCCTCACAAAACAACATTGGTGTTAGAGACATTTGCCAACTTGGCTTTGACATATTACATGTTTTTGGTTGGGTTAGAGATGGAATTTACGCTTATCATGCAAGCCGGATCTCAAGTAATAAGTATCGCCGCCGCCGGGATTATTTTCCCACTTCTTTTCGGTTTCGGCTTATATTTTATGGCCGTACCAAAATCCGACCATTTCGACAGTAGGGGTTCAATGTTTTGGGCCATCGCGTTAACATCAACCAACTTCCCGGACCTAACAAAAATCCTCGCCGATCTCAAGCTCCTCCGTACAAACATAGGCAAAATGGCCATGTGTTCCGCCATTATCAGCGATTTATTCACATGGTTCCTCCTTATAATGGCATTATCAATCTTCAACGGCCAAAAATACAACGCTGTACTCTCTACAGGCATTTTCATCCTCATATCTATATTCGCTCTCCGTCCCACCGTCGCTTGGCTAATCGATCGTACCTCGAGAGGCGAAATCATTAGTGACACCCATGTTTGGTTCATTATGGCCGGGATTTTGCTCTGTGGGTTGGCAACCGATGCTTGTGGCTCGCATTCTATTGTGGGTGCTTTCATGTTTGGAGCTATTTTGCCACACGATGACACTGTTAGAACCAAGATTTTTGAGAGGCTTCAGGATGTCGTCGCCGGCATATTGATGCCTTTGTTCTTTTTGATCAGTGGATTACGGTCTGACTTAAGGCATATGTTTCAGAATACACCATGGGAGATGGTATTGATTGTTGTTGTCATGTCTTGGGTTGCAAAGGTTGCTAGTGTGTTCTTTATTTCGTTGCATTACAAGATGTCGACAAAGGACAGTCTGGTTCTGGGTTTGCTTATGAATACTAAAGGTGTGTTGGCTCTCATCATCCTCAATACAGGCCGAGACATAAAGGTACTCTCTTCTTTTTCATCGCCAATAGTTTTTGGATTGGTGAAATTATAGTTTTGATCCCCTATTAAATTTAAATCTAGACTTTAGTCCTTATATATATTTTCGATAAGGGTTAGGGGTGAGCGCTCGATCAAATTGAATGAAAAAATTTCAAGATAATCGAGTTTACGAATCCTATTTTATCATCCTAACTCGATTTAAAATTTTCTCGAATCGAGTTGAGTGAAATGGAATTGGAATTACATCGAATATATTTGTCCGAGTTAAATTATAAAATGGTTTCAGTGTTTTTTATTTTTACGTAATTTTTTAAAAATATTTTTCTTTAAAGTTTTTAAAAATAATCATATGAAGAAAGATTGAAGTGAACAAATAAAAACAACTAATTAAAAAAGAATAAGAGGATTTTGATTTTTGGAAGTAAAAGGGGAGGGAAAGTAAAAAAAAAAAAAGTTGAAGAGAAAGGGAGGGGGTTTGTGGGGTAGTTTAATATTCGGTTTATTTGAATTCCAAAATTCAACTTGATTCTAACTCGAAATTTGAAAAAAAAATTCGAGTTGACTCAATTAAGTCAATTCGAATAATTCAAAAATTAATTTTTTTGAATTGAATCGAATTTTGCTCATCCCTACTAAGGGGGTTTTCTAGGTTTGAACCTTGGTATAAGTATTCTAACTAAAATCAGTTTTTTTTGGAGTTATTGTTATTGGAAGTATGCCCATTCTTGACATTTTTGGGGTTCTTGGCAAAATAATAAATTGGGCCCTTTTTAAAAAAATTTATAAAATGTAATACAATAAAAGTGGAAAATTTGTTGGGGCCACAGGAAATGAAGCATTTATGGTAAAATTTGAAAACCCTAGGTATTTAATTAATTTTTTTTAGTCTGAAATTTCTTTTACATTAAAAGCTGAAAAAATATTTTTTGAGGGCCTATTTCAACCTTGGGCGGCTGGACTCTTAAACAACCCCCAAACCTAGGCTTGATTGGGAGGGCTTTATTTGAATATCATTTCAGCTCAAACACAATTAGATTTAGATCATAAAATAGATGAGGGCATTTGTGACTATAAAAAAAAGCCCGACTTTTTCTTCAAACCACTCCTCCTAACAAAAAAAAAAAAAAATCTATATCGTATTATGAGTTAGAAAGGGTGTTTTTAAGTAAAATCCGTAATAACATTCTAATAAAATATTTAGAAATATTTAGCCATTTGGATTTATTAATAACATTATAAAATTAGAGGAATCAAAATACTTACCTTCTTCGTATTTTTGAAATTTAATACCCTACTTCTATTATGAGAATTTAGTCCTTCTACTTTCTATACCCTACTCTTAAATTTAAGTCTATGGCAACATAATTTTTTATTACATGACTATTAAGTGAGTGTCATATCAACGAATTTAGTAGAAAAATTTTAACCATACTAACAATTAAACCTGAATTTTTAGATGAAAGTATAATGACTAAATCCATAATGTAATTGTATTAGAGGGATCACGACCGGAATTTAACCTTATCGAACAAAAACAAATATTTACATTTGTGACTTCATCTTTCTTACCAGGCTCTAAACAACCAGTCATTTCCATTGATGGTTCTTGCGCTACTGGTAATGTCATGTTTAATAGAACCCATAATCGCATTAGCCAACAAGTCGACGAAGAAAATCACGAGACACATGAATCGGAGCATCAAAGGATCGGAACCAGACACGGAGATACGTATCCTTGCATGTGTCCATTCCATGCGTAATGTAATGGGAACCATTAGTGTCCTTCACCTTTCTAATGGCACCAATGATTCACCACTCTCCGTCTTTGCTATCCATCTAATTGAACTATCGAAACGATCCACAACCACGATGCTCATCGTGCACGACGATAATAACAATGACGAAGGTCGGTATAATAACCAGTCGAAAAACGAAACGGCTAATATCATCCGTGCGTTCGAGAATTTGGAGAAAACCAACAACGCGGTGGCGGTCCAAACGATGTCGGTTATATCGCCTTACGCTACCATGCATGTTGATGTATGTAGCTTAGCTGAGGATAAAAGTGTTAACCTTATAATATTACCGTTCCATAAGGAAGTGAAAGGTGATGGCAGGATGGGGAATGGGAACTCGAATTTCGCTAATGTTAACATGAACGTGTTGACGAACGCGCCATGTTCGGTGGCGATGATAGTCGACCGTGGCATAGGGTCGAAAATGTTCGACTCACAAGAGAAATTCCCCGGCAACTTTGCTCGACAAATCGCGATGTTATTTATCGGCGGACCTGACGACCGAGAGGCATTGGCTTACGCATGGAGGATGGCTGGTCACCCTGATGTTTGTTTAACGGTGGCTAGGTTTGTCCCGGGTGAACAAGAAATGGATATAAGCCATGCCGTTAGTGTCAACCGTGAAAGACGGATCGACGATGAACATATAGAAGATTTCAAAGACAAGTTGATGAGCAATATCGGTATAAATTATACAGAAATGGTCGTTCACAATGGAGAAGAAATAATAGCAGCTATCAGATCATTGGGTGAAGACTTTTTTGATTTGTACATAATAGGAAGACGACAAGGGGAAATATCTCCGGTGACTGAAGGACTGTCGGACTGGGGATGTTGCCCAGAATTAGGGGCAATCGGCGATACTTTAGTATCGTCGAACTTTGCGTTGCATTCATCGGTGTTGGTGGTGCAACACTACGTCTCTACAGATGCGATTCACGAGATGGCCGATTTTTCTTCGACTTGTTCTTTAGGGGTGGGGAAGAAGCATGATGTTCAAAGATATGATTTTTAAAGTCAACGATATATATTTTTTCTTTATTTATTTGCTTCTAATGAAATGAACTGCCAAAGTTTTCATTAACATTGTTTTATAGTTGCATTTATGGATTTAGAGTTGCTCATCTGTTTGGGTTGAATTCCACTATGCTTTAAATATGTATTTTTATTTATATTATTTTATATCTATTCATATTTCTTTTTCAAATTTTTTGAAAATATTTGTATTATTTTTAATTTAATATTTAATAATTTTATATATTTTTCATTTATTAAAATTTTAACTAATTTAACTTTTTTTTAATGTTCATTTTATAGTATTATATATTATTGTAGACTTAATTTTATGTGTTATCAATTTCATAATATATAATAGTATTAACTTTTTATGTGTTATCAATTTCACAATTTATTTACTTTAGTTTTTATATACAAAAATTAACAATTAAATATTATAATCTTATTCTTTTTCACATCTAAGTTTAAAATTTATCAATTTAACACCAATTTCTTCAATAAATTAACAATGACAACTTTTAAAAAATTTAACAGTTTTATAAATTAGTACATGGACTAACTAAATTAAGCTTTCATAACTTTAAAAACATAAAAATTATAAGAAAATAACTTGAATTATCTTAACAATTGAGGACCGAAAGTTTTGAAGCTTCAAAAATGGTTTCTTAGGTTTTCCTATGCTAGTTCAATGGAGGAAGAAAGAAAGAGATGACAATATTGCATTAACACGCATTTATATATTTAATTTAAGATTTAATTAATCAAAACTTAATCATACACAATCAAAGTCAATGGATGATACATCATCCTCCAAAATTGGATGAGATAAAATGGTCTAATTACTATTTTGAACCATTAACAAATTAAAAATTTATAAATATAAAATTTTACAATTAATTCCTGTACTCTAATTAAACAATTAATAGGTAAAATTGATGGATTAAACTTTTAAATTCTTTTATACTAACTTAAATATTTTAATTTAATATTTATAGATCCGATTTATAGAAAGGGGGATTTGAAACTGTATTTTCCGGCACAATTGAAAATCGGGTTGTTACGCTTTTGATAATACATGTGTATTTCATGCTATTTTTTTTATAATTTTTCCTTTTTTTAAATATTTTTATAATTTATAACGTGACATATGAGGTAAATAGTGACATGTTAACATAAAGAACGCATGGATTGTCATTCGGCTTGCTACGTTAGTGTTGTTAGAAATTAATGTTTTAGTCAATATTTTCATTAAAAAAAGTGTCTGATTCTTTTTTAAAATATTATTGGCTAAATTTAACTAAAAAAGAATTAAATTGATAAAAAATGTAACGTTGAGGGCTAAATTTAATATTATGCTTATTATATTTATATATTAATTAGATATTATGTTGGAATGTGTCACTTAATTTTACGAATTAAGTTAGTTTTTGGTCTGTTAATTTAGATATAAGATTAATTTGAGTTTGGATTGTGAGTTTGAGATTATTTAAAGTTGTCCCTTGGATAAATTTGAATTTAATTAGTTAACTTTTAAAATTGAATTAAATTGAATATATTTGATTTTCAGTGATATTGATCACATTATTAAATTTTGGCAGTTATAGACAAAGATAGATTTAATTGACAAATTCAAGGACTAAAGTCAAACAAAAAAAAATATAAGTACTAAAATAGTTCTAGTAGTAAAGTTGAGGGGTGAAAAATTATATTATAATTTTTTATATTGAAAAACTAGAACTCTCTTTTAATAAGACAGAAAAAAGCGGTAATGGAGCTGTAGATAAGGACATAATTGTAAACTCGTATCACCTTAACAATTTTAACCACCAACTCGGCGCAAATCTTCTTTCACTCTATCTTCTCAAAATATCATGTCCAAAGACACACTTGTCCTTCCCGCTGGGTCATGACCCTGCCCCGCTCGTCGTTCAAACCAGAAAGCCAGTTAGAGCCGCCGCCGCCGCCATGCGCCTCATCGTACCTCTCCAAGGCGTTGTCCAAGGCAGAGGAGGTCTAATCTTCGGCTCTCTTATTCCATGCGCTTTATTCTACTTCCTCCAACTCTACCTCAAACGACATCGTTCCCCCAAACCTCAGTCCAATCCTCCTTCTCCCACCACCTCGTCACCGAAGCTGGCGGAGATGACGAGAACCTCTTCCCGCTCTAATTTGTTCTCTCGCTCGATCGGACAGGTTCGTATATCTTCCCGAGCAATTTCCATTGCCAAGCCGAACGAATCGCCGTATTATATCGGGTTGGATAAGGCCTCGGAGGATCCGTACGATAGATTAAGTAACCCGGATGGAGTTATCCAGCTCGGTTTGTCAGAGAATAGGGTAAGCATTGCTTTTTAAACATGGTTTCATTGCATTGTCGTTTCTTAATCCTAGCCGTTAATTTTTATTAAAAAATTTCTCCAGTTGTGTTTTGATTTGATTGAGAAATGGATGTCGGAGAACCTGGGCGACTCGATTACCGGAAGAGATAATGGTGAATTGAATATTAACGGGATTGCCACTTACCAGCCTTTTGATGGAACAATGGAACTCAAGCTAGTAAATTCAAATCTCTCCTATTCTTTAACATTTTTATTGCTTTTATTGGATGTTTAATAAGCTTATGGAAGTGCTTTTGCATTGAACTTCTATAAGTTTGTATACTTATTGCATTTTAATCTTATGTTGGGACCTCTGTTAATATTACTTTACAAGTAAATTATAAATGCATAAGTTTTGCTATGCAGAATTATTATGAAATCCTAACTTTTAATCTTCTTTCTGAATAATCACCTGAATGAGAATGGATTTGATTTGTGATACTGTGATATTTGTTGTTAGTCTGTAGGAGAAAATATACATTATCAATAAGAAGTCGAAATATTCTTAGATTTTATTTTTTTATTTAATTTTTGTGTGTGTATCAGCGTAGGTGGAACAGTGAGGTTAAACTATTCAGTGGTATAGAAATTTGGATATTTTTGTGTGTGATTACAATCATATAAGAGCATGCATGGAAATGAATAAGTTTAATTGGTTTAGAAGCATAAGAATCAGATAAATGGTAGCAAAATGAATCTTTGCGTTTATATTTACACACCGCGTTCACTGTTGAGATTTTTTATAGTGGAGCTTTCATACCTTTTTCTGCACATTCATTCATAGTGGTAGTAGAGATTAAGAGACGTGAAGCTATAATGGAAGCGTTATGCTTTTGTAGTTTATCCTTTCGATGGTTACATTTAACAACGATCATCTTATGTTATAAAGAATTAGACAGTAATGCAAATTGGGATGCTTTTTGAGACTGTTTGGTGTTGTTTCTATTTATTCATTTGTTTGGTACTTTTGAAGGCTATGGCAGGTTTTATGTCTCATATTATGGGAGGAGCTGTCACGTTTGAACCATCGCAGATGGTTTTAACTGCTGGTGCGACTCCAGCAATCGAGACCTTATGCTTCTGCTTGGCAGATCAGGGGAATGCATTTCTAGTTCCTACACCTTATTATCCTGGGTAACTATTTGTCCCTTTTTTCAGAAAAATACTCTCCCCAAATCACACACAAAAGGGTAAATGGCTCTATTGGATTAATTAGAAAATCTGTCTGCAGATTTGACAGGGACGTGAAATTTCGAACTGGAGTGGAGCTAATACCCGTCCATTGTCGCAGCACTGACAACTTCGCGTTAAGTATCACAGCACTCGATCAAGCATTCAACCAGACAAGAAAACATGGAACAAAAATTCGGGGAATTCTCCTTTCGAACCCTGCAAATCCTGTTGGCAATCTACTTTCTCGGGAGATGCTTTATGCTATTTTGGACTTTGTTCGAGAAAAGAACATCCATGTCATATCGGATGAAATATTTGCAGGGTCTATGTATGGGAATGAAGAGTTTGTTAGCATGGCTGAAGTTCTTGATTCAGAGGGTTTTGATAAAAACAGGGTTCATATAGTTTATGGGCTATCAAAGGACCTTTCTCTTCCAGGATTTAGGGTTGGAGTGATCTATTCATTTAATGAGAATGTTTTGGCTGCTGCTAGAAAGTTAACAAGGTTTTCTTCCGTTTCTGCTCCAACTCAAAGGTTACTAGTTTCAATGCTTTCGGATGCGAGATTCATCGAGGAATACATTAAGACCAATAAAAGGAGGCTACAAAATATGCATGCTTTATTTGTAGCTGGTCTGAAAGGATTAAATATTAGATGTGCAGATAGTAGTGCTGGCTTGTATTGTTGGGCTGATATGAGCAAATTAGTCTCCTCTTACAGTGAGAAAGGAGAACTTGAGCTATGGGATAAGCTATTAAATGTGGGTAAGATCAATGTAACTCCTGGTTCAGCTTGCCATTGCATTGAACCGGGATGGTTCCGTTGTTGTTTTACAACCTTAGCCGAGGAGGATATTCCTGTAGTTCTGGAAAGAATTCGAAAAGCAGTTGAAAACACTACAGATCTCTTAAATTCAAGTTAATTGCATCAATCACTAGGAGGATTTTACTGTCGTAGATATTCCTCTTATAGCTAAACAAGAGGATGTGGGTAATGCACAATATCTAAGTCGGACACAGATGACTTCTTCGAGTAACTGCAGCTTAATTATAACATTTTACATTCCAGGCCTGTAAAATCATCTAGATCCTAATTTTCTGAAGCTTCTTGATGAACGGTGAAGCAGTCCTAGAAGAACTTCAGTCTTTTTTGGAACTTCTTCAATTGTGATCCTTCAATAATTTTGATGCCAGTTCCAAAGATGCAGCATCCCGGAGCTCTTCTTTCCTTCAGAAATTCCTGTCATAGTGTTTCATTCAGGCAAGAGTAGAATGTCAATTTGCAGATCTTTAGCAAGTTAGCAGCTAGTTAGAATTACAACTTCTTTATTTCTAAACTATTGACAAAAAGTGATTATGTGGTATTTGGACAAAAGAAATGCATAAATTTTGCTCCTTTTTTCCTTTAATGAAAGAACAGTTCTGTTTTAGAGTTTTAAACTATTAAGTAATGGCTAGAATTACCATAGATGTATTCTTCTCTCTTATTTGAGCAGCTTTTCTTTGATAACTTCTCCTCCTGCTCATCATTATCAACTCTCCAAGTGTTGGTGGCTTCCTTATGATTACGGTGTTATTACTCTCACGATCGAAATTGTTTTGAGCTGTTTGAGACTCCTCGTCAGGGTACCTGACCTTTTCAAGGAATCCAGCATTAGGTGGAAGCAGTGGAAAAAGGCATTCCAAGAAAGAAGCCCCTACAAGGCTTGAAGCACCGGTTGCATAGCTGCTTGTACTATCAGTTTCCGAAGCTGGTGAGGAAGGTATTTCCGGATGGTCACTATCGTTGTCTATCTGGTAAGTTTTCTGCTCTGGAACATTAGTGGAAACCACTGTTGATGCTGCCAGGCTGCTATTTTCCAAGATCGATGAAGCTGAGCTAAAGGAATCATCTGTTTCAAAACCAAATGCTTCAATATCGTCACCTTGGTCATCATTGCTGTTGCAGCCATTAAAATAGGCTGGAGAGTACACCGGTGGTGGAGGCAGAGTTATGAGTGTTGCTGACAGTTGCACACCCATCGGTTCCACTGCAGGTTGGAGAAAGCTAGGTAATGGTGTACCTGGCTTTTCCTCCCAATTAAAAGGAATCGAGGCTATAAACTTGATCGGAGTTGGAGGTGGTAACACCCTACTAATCACAGAAGCCTCCGGTTTCCAATCTTTCTTTGCTATTCCAGGCCTCACCTCCCATAGGAACGGGACCGAGGGTGGCAGCCTGATTGTCCTTTTCTTCGCGTGTCCTTCGGCTTTCATCTCTGCCATCCCAAAACAGCTCCAAAGGTCAGTTCTTCGTTCTGTCTTTGAATGTAATATTTTTCCTATATATTGATAGTGCTAAGTGGGTTAGAAGAGTTGCTAAAATACCAAATCTCCCAACTGCACCATTTCTGAGCTTCAATAAGGTAGGCTCACCTTTGAACAACAAAGATTAATTATAGGAAAAAACGGTAGGCTGACCTGCACTTAAATAGGGGAATTTATCACTTTGGTTTTGGATTTGGTAGGTCAAACCACCTTTAAAGTGGTCGTGTGACCAACTCTATTAGGCATTATTGCGACTAAATTGTCATTAGCAATCAGTTTCAGTTTCGTGGATTATATATAGGAACATTAAACGTAAATAAAACGGATATTATAACTTTTGGCCCCTGAACTAGGCAATTTGGTCTACTTTTGTACATGTATTTTTCTTTTGTTCAGTTTGGTACTTGAACTTGGCAATTAGATTCATTTTGGTCCATGATTTGATGATGTGGCTGGTATTCTTGGAACATGATTGGATTGACAGGTTGGACCGAGAACCGATCGGTATACTGGTCCAAGCAAAGGGTTGAACCGGTTGAATAAAAAATTGCTCAAAACTGGTAAAATTGGAAACTGAGAAAAAAGGCCAATAGTTGAATATGTTGAACTGGTTTAATGAATTTTTTATGTTTTTTAAATTTTTATGAATTTTTTAATTAATTATTTAGTTATTATTGGTATCAAATCGATTGTATAGGGAATCAGTAGTCTAATCGGTTCAACCATTGGTTTAGTTATTAGAATACTATATGTGACACTTTAATATTGTTGTCAAATTTAGATACTAAAGTAAAAAAAAAAAAGTATAGTTATTAAAGTAGATTTAGTTGCAAAGTTCAAGGGTTAAAAATTATATTATGAAAAGAAATGGTTAATTGTAGCTAATATTTTCAAAACTATGATCTATATCTTAAATTAATTTTTGAAACTCAGAATATTCTAATCTGAGTTTTCATTAGTATCAATCTTTTTTTTTTTTTTTTGTGAGCTTGAGAGTTAAATGCTAGCTCAATTTAGATATTAGCTTCATCTAATGAACGTTGTTTTGGGTTTGATGTGTTAAAAAATATAACTTTCTTAAATTGTATTAAAATCGTTTGTTTTTTTTTAACACATCATATTCAAGCTGTTTATTAGTTAATACACACGTTTACAATCTAATGCACTTGCTTTAAATGTGTACTGCATCAAATTAAATCTGTCAATTTAACACCTAAATTAATAGTTTCATCAATGAAAAAAAAATGTGATTAATATAATATTAGTATTTTAAAAACTCAATTAAAATTTTGAAATTAAAAATCGAAATAAAATCTGAATAAAGTGAGTTTCGAGAAATGGGCTATTTACAATGAATAAACCCGGTGTTTTACAAGTTATTTTAGTTTTATTATTATTATTATTATAACATTAATGATTATAAGTACAAAATTAAGAATTAAATGATTAATTCAAATCAAGCTATCTAATTAAAATAAAAATTAAAATAAAATTTAAGTTAAGACTTGAATTTCAATTTTACCAAATTAAAATTTTAGTCCCCATCTAATCAAAACAACATTTTGTAAAATTCATTAATGAAATAATTAAACTACTCTATAAACTAATGAGTCTGGATCCAGTATTTTTGTTCTAATAACAACAAAAGCAGAAAATATGTCCATTGTTCAAAATCAAAACAAAAGGAATATCTTCACATGACTATATACATAATTCATGTAATTTACACAAAACTTGGTTCAAGTCTAAAATTACGAAAATTGGCAGAAAATCAAAATCAAAACCCCAAAAAAACAACAGCACAATACCATTAAACCCCCATTAAACTATTTTGCTACATTCAAACAAGGCCTTGGCTGTCATTTCTCTTTCAAATCTCCAAATATAATTCAAACCCACCAATAGTTCAGTAATGGCAGCTTCAGCTTTCTCTTTATTTGCAAAGAAAAGGGTTTCTAAAAGAAGAATATTTGTTTTAGGCAACAAATTGAAATCCCAATGCTCAAAGCTCCTTTCATTTTGCCATTTGATCATATTATGTGCCAATGGTGATAACCAGCTCAATATCTTCCCCATAGCTGATCTCCATTCAACAGCAAGCAATGGGTCATTTGCTATGAACCCTAATATTCCTTTTAATCTACCCCTTAATGATGACCTAATGGTGCTTGGTAATATTGAATAAAGCTCATCCCTTGTATCCAAGCCTATTAAATGTGGTGATCTTATCATTTTCTCTAATGTAATGATTAGATTTGCATAATGTAAGGCTAAAGCTGAAGCACCTAACGTATCCAGAGGGGGTTTTAAGAAATTTGAGTTTGATTTGAAAAAACCGAGCCCGAAAACTAGCTTGAACCTTGCTAAAATGGTGAAAACCGATCTTACAAGGATGGAAACAACGTTGTCAAATGTTGTGCTCCATAAGGATTTTTGTTTCAAATGCTTAACCTCTTGTCTTTGACGGTAAAGCCTTTGCTGGTCTTTCATGGAGAAACAGTTACACTTTCTCAAATTGTTCTCCATTGTGGATAATTCTTCCATTTCTTTATATAAAGTTGCTGTAATGGCTATCAACGTTGCCATCGTCTTGTTTTTAGCTTCCATGTCATTGGAACTCAAGGCCCAGAGATGAAAATCGTGACCTGAATTGGCGAATGAATCGAAACATTGGTCGAAACACCGAAGCTTGGCGTCTTGGCATCGGCTGCTTAGCCTTGAAATGGACTTGGCTACCAGCTTGATGTTTTCGGCTAGTTCGGCACACGCTAGCTTCAAAAGGAAAAGCTCATTGTTGGGGACGAGCTTCGTGACACCTTCGAAGGGTATCGATTCATTACGAAGTCGGATTATGGCCTTGTCTGAAAGTGAGTTCCAAAGATGGAGGAGCTTTGTCATAAGGCTAGCAATCTCAAAGGATAATACCCCAACGTTGGATTTATGGTTTGGATGTTTGGATATAGTTCTTTTCACTTTGATCAACCAAGTTTCAAGAGCCATTTCAAAGGGGAAAAAAGGATCAAATTAAAAGAAATGAAAAAGCAAAGGGACCCCTTTTGAAGGAAAATGGTTCAAAAGAGAAAATGGAGGTTTGCAGAGAAAAAGGGTAAGTGAAAGCTTTGGAAGGGTTAATGGTGGTGGTGTGGTTCATTGGATGCTGCTGAGGCCATTATACAAATAGCAGTACCATTTATATAAAGGAACAGTTTTTTTTTTTTTTAAATTAAATTATTTAAAAATGAATAAATAGAATAAGAAGAGTTTAGAGACTAGAAAGCAGTTCAATTATTAAAATTTTATGTTAAAAATAATGTTTTATTGAGTTTAAATATGTTTTTTAATAAATAACATGTTACTCAACATTATTAGAGTTTTTTTAAATGTCAATAATTTAATTAAATTAATTTTTTTATCATTTATAAATATTATTTTTCTTAAAAATGCTTTGTCAGCAGCATCCTAAGAGAAAAACATTTTTAAAGAAAAAAGAAATGATTGAGCAGAGAAGGAAAAAATAATTGTATACATATATTCTGCTACGGTCAAATTTTTGGTTAGACCCTTAACACCTAAAATATTATAGGTTTATCTTTAGATTTTGTTGAGATTTTAAATGAGTTCAGAGAGTGACTCTGTCGAGCAAGAGCGGCATTACAGGGGTAGGCAAGGGTGTTGGCCCCTTCAATTGAAAATTTTGTGTTTTAATCCTTTTCATATTGCAAAATTTCATTTTGATCTCTCTAAAATGATAAAATTATAATTTAATCTTTCTAAAAATTACATAAATTTAAACTCACAATGAAGAAATTTACATTTTGACTATCACAAAAAATTTTAATTAAATTTCAATCCCTCCAAAAAGAATTTTCAACTTCTCCCTTGCTGCCAAGAGTTAAAATACTTGAAAAAGCAAATAATTCACAAAGTGAATGCCTAAAAGCATAAATCATACGTATTGTATATAATTAAACTCCAACCTATTCCTTATAGGTATAGTTTATAATCAATTGAAATTTTGATTAATATCTAACCAAATGTAAATTCAATAAAACAATTGTAATCATATTCACTCAAACATTAGTTACAATTTTCAATCACTTTAAACATCAATGCCATTCATTAAAACTAACCATGAATTGGTTTTTGACCCATTTCTCTTATAATTTATTTATTTATTAATTCATTTTTTTAATGATTGCCTCTTAGGCCATGAGTTTAAGGATAAGTGCTATATGACAAAGAAATTAGAAAAAAATAATAGTAATTTAAAAAGATTTAATGAAGAAAATCTAACTTAAAGAGTTGACTAATTGGAAGAAGAGTGGATGATGATCATGATGAATTTGGATTCAACTTATATTAAATTATATGCATAAAGTTAAATAAAATTTAATAAGATAAAGTAACTTTTTAGTCCCTAAATTTATATTTTTTTTTCAATTTGATTCCAAATTATTTTATCTATATTAGTTTTGGAACTTGACAAAAAAAATTTCAATTTAATCCTTAAATTTGGATTCAATTAAGATATGATGATGTCATAATTTGAGATTTTACCATGTAATCACTTGAATTTTTTTCAAAAAATTATATAATATCTAAAAAACCCCAAAAAAATTAAAATTTAAGTGATGACATGACACAATCTCAAAGTGTCACATCATCATACTTAAATGTAATCTAAATTCAAGGACCAAATTAAAAAATTATCAAATTTTGATACTAATATAAATAAAAAAAATTCAAGGACCAAGATGAAAATTTTTACCAAATTCAAAAATTAATTTTTTTTTATCTCTATCAAAATTAACATTTAATTTTGGGTTGTGCAACTTATATATATATATATAAAAAAAAAAACCCCACTTACTCATTTCAGGTCACATGGGTAGAGGGAATATTTTTGGGGGTTGGTTAATTTTTATTTTTATTTTTTACCTTTTTTATTTTTTATTTTTGTGGTGGACATCACTCAACTCACTTAATCATCATATATCATATTAACATAGTCTAAATATTCGGTGTTATTGTTAAAAAAAATAAAAAATTTGTATTAAAAAAGTGTATATATATTAAGATTAAACAAATATGATTTAAAATATTTAAATTATGGAACTTTTAATTTCAAATTTTGACATTTCTAAAAAATTTTAATTTACAAAGTTTTGTTCTGTTGTTCTTTAAAACATTAAAGGTTGATGCTTTCTTTCTTTATTCTTTATTTTTTTTTTTACCTTTATTTTTTTGCCTAGCAATTGCATGGCAAACAAGACAATCCCTGGTTTACTTGTCTGTAAATAAATAGGCAAAGCCTCCTACATATATGATTACTTTTTTTCAAATATTAATAATTATTTATTTTTATTGAGTAATTAACAATTGAGAAGAAGATATATATGATCTTATGCTGGCTTGTTTTGTTTGTTTCTTTCAATGGATTGTTGGGAAGAGCAGCCTCCCCATAAAATCCTATTACATTTTTATTTTAAAGTCCAAAATTTTACATCTATTAAAATTAATTACAACGTATCGGGTGCAATGATAAGTTTATTGCATTTATAGATGGAGAGTTTAGGTTCGAACTTTAAAATAGAGGCAAAGAAGGGTAGGTGAGTGCTTGATCTCCTTAAAATGAAAATTTTTAGTTTTAACCCTTTCAAATTTTATAAAATTTTAAATAAATAATGGTAAAATTATAGTTTAGTCCTAAAAATGATGTCCTTTTGATTTAGTCTTTCTAAAAACTATATATGTGTGCGTATATATCAATACAATGGTGAAATTTTATTCTAAGTCTCATAAAAATATATAACTTAATCTCCCCCTCCCCGAAAAAATTTCCAGCCTCACCCTAACTCTGAAAATAACATTGTTAGGAGGGACATTCATAAATTTGAAAAGGATATCTTCATAAACTATAAAACATATATGAATAATGCTTTAGTAAGATTTCGAGTTCAAATCATATAGACAATAAAAATAATACTAGAAAAATTTTACTTTCTATTTAATTCAATCCAATTTAACTTCAAATTTAATCGGAATCCGATGTAATTAGTGTAAATCAATAAAAATAGTTAGATTTAAGTGTAGATTATAAAATAGTAAAAAGAAATTGAAAGTGAAACACCTTATAGGATGAATGCAATGAACCAAAAATTTAGGTATACGAAGTGTGGGAATATTTTAGATCCCATAAGATAATAAGACAAAATGTATCATATATTAATAGACCAAGATCTAGCACCTCAAAATCCATGCCTTTAATCTATTCAATCCCTTTGACTTTCTACTATATACATTTATGTGGTCTAACTCTGTTTTTTTTATTCTAAATGAAGGATTAGCCACATTATCTTTAAAGCCTATTCTATATAAAATTATATACAAAAACTCATATATTACGCTTTTTTTTTTCTCAAGCCATTTATTAAAGTAAATTCAGTAATTAATCCTTCACATTCTGTAAGTTTTTTAAGGAAGTAAATGCTTGCTACGAGTTTTAAAGCTGCTCCATACTCAGGGCGAAGATCAAACCCTCAACCACTGGTTAAGATAGGAGAGACTCTTGTCATCTCATCTAACTCCCGTGGTTCATATATTTTACATTTTTAATTGTGTTTTTATAAAGTGAGATTGTTGGTTCGAATCTTATAGATGATATTATTGAGAAATATTATGAGCTCTAAACATAGATCGTAAAACAGATATGAGTAATACTAAAATATGTTGTAAACCGAAATATAAAAGTTGTAAATACATGCAAATATTTAAATCTCATATCTATTGAATGTTAAAAAGCAATAGAAAATGAAAGTGATCCGACACAAAGTTAAGATTTATAGATAAATTTAAAATTTTAGAGTTGAGTGTCTTATGATATAGTGTTGGTTTAGAATTAAGATTTAAGGGGTAAGGTTTTAGAATTTTATAAAATTAGGTTTAATATAATATTTTGTAATTGAATTTGGCAATTTTTCCTAATTTGGTATCTAAGTTTTTTTGTTCAATTTAGTACTTGAATTTGACACTTTTTCCTAATTTGGTACTCAAACTTATTAAATAATATACAAATTTCTCCTAAAACACTAACGGCGTTAAAAAAAAATTGTGTTATGCTACAAAATATTATCAGTATTAAAGAAAATTCGTATTAAAAAATTATGCATTGAGCTATACTTAACAAATTACTATTGAATAAGAAAAGAGTTCTAAAAACTCAAAATAAAATAAATTCATTATTTTAACTTAATAAAACTAACTAAATAAATAAAACTAAAATTAATTGAACATTTAAATACAAAAAAGAAATATCATGTCGTCTGCCACTTGTCGATCATACATTAATTATTTTTTTCTACCTCGTAAAAAATAACATTATTAATATATATGAGTAATTTGTATGTAAATTCAATGCAATAACTTACATTTCAATGACATCGAATCGGATTAATATCATGAATAACAATATCTAGGCTATCAAATCGATTCACCGTCGAGAATTAAATAGTATAACATAGGAAGATCTTTTATCCATACTGAATACAAAAAGTGATGCCTGGTCCAATCAAAAGAATTCCTTTCCTTTATTTATATATATTATTTTCCACCCTTTCTTTTCGATAATCTACCGCCTTTCTTATACAATCATCTGATGATGTATCATCTGACTGCTTTTCCACTTTCACCATTTACAAATAGTTTCCCATTTGGCAAATTTAGGAACAAAATTGGACCCAACAAAATTAAGTACCAAATTAAAATAAAGTGTCAAGTCCAAGTGCCAAATTAGGAAAAAAAACAATAAGTTCAAATATCAAATGTTATATTAAGCTTAAAAAATATTAAATTAATTTTTAGGAATTATATTAATAATAATAAACAAATTATAACTAAATAATACTAATATTAAATCTTTAAAAAAAAACCCAAATCAATGGCTTGGATTTGGCATGGTATCATTGCCCAAAAATAATTATATGAAGTAATTAAAATAAATCCAAATTATTTTTAAGTATATCTTCTTAAGTATACTTTAGCTATGCTAAGACTTAAAAAAATAAACAATGAAAAGGAATGTATTGGCCAAAAAATATCTTGAAATCACACTTTAATCTAGCGTCTATTTTTTTTTTTTCAATGCTTTGTGATGAGATTGTGGGCTAAAAGCCTTGAGAACCCCATGCGTAAGCCAACGTGCAGAATAGGATGCTATTGGTATGGCATGGGCGCAGCACGCTGGCTAGGTCGGGTGCAGCCAAGCGGTCCGGCGGTGACTCCACATGAAATCATGAAATAAGGCTATGCTCACGAACTAATCAAAACTGGCCAAGTCTGTGTGTGTGAATGTGATGCTAAAAATCAACAAATTTATAGTGCCAAAGGTGATGATGCCACTTGCATCCATATAGAAGAAGTTTGGGTGATGACTATTCCACTTTCTTCCCCAAACCATTATTATATATGCACTTCTTACCAATAGATGGGATTTGGGTTTGGAATCATTGATTTAGATAGGAGATATTTAGGTTTTAAAAATTTTGAGTTATTGAAATTCGGGTTCTAAGTAATTTTAGATTTAGAGTTGTATATTTGAGTTTTTTTATTGGGTTATTTTTGGTTTTGAGGCACGAGATTTTTGGAGTCGATTTTGATTTCAAGTCATTACAGGTTTAAATTATTTTGCATTATTCTTTCAAATTATTTCAAGTTTGTATGACTTTGATTTTGAATCAATTTATATTTGGATCAATTTAAGTTCGAATTAAATAAGTTCGTGTTCACATCAAACTCTTCAAGTAGGCAGATGCCTTGTCCCCCTCAAAAATGATAGATTTTTCATGTAACTCCTTAAATGATTACGAAACTACATATTTATATAATAGTAAAATTGTACTTTGACTCAATAATTTACAATTCATCTTTTAACCCCTAAAGTAATTTTCTAGCTACGTCCTCGTCTATATTGCACAATTGTTGTCCAATAATTTTAATAAACATAGAACGAGAATGAAGGGGAACTGTCTTTAATTCTCCATATATTAACTACAAAAAGGAAAATGTTGAAGAATAATGATCTTAATGGGCAATGAAGGGAAGAACAGACACAAGGAAGTCTCTGGTTGAAGGAACAGATGTTTCACTTTGGCTGGCCATTCCTACAAGAAAAAAGTGGTCCCATAACCAAACACACTTTTAGAAACATCTGTTAAAGAATATAAGATGATGCTCTCTTTTCTGTTTATTTCTCTCATCTCCCCTTTTGGTTTTTGCTTTGCCTTTAATCCAAGAACTACGTGCACGTGTGATCATCATCATTCTACGTACCTTCATGAGGCCTAGCTAACATGCTTTATAATTTGCTGCATGCATTGAATTTGCTCAATAAAATGTTAAAAGTAAATTAGTAAAGAGTGGACTGACTGTGTCTGCCCTTTTAATAAAACCTGTCAATTATATTATTGGATTAGTTTTAATTTGGGTAAATTTGGATTAAGTTAATATCGAGTAAGTGTTGTTTGGGTTTGATTCATTCGAATTTGAAGATTGAGTCTTTTAAGTTAAGCCATTTCAAGTTCTTTGTTTAGGTCGTTTGAGATTTTAATTATTTTGAGCTTAGGTTGGTTTAGATTCAGATCATTTAAATTTAGATTGGACGAGTTTGAATTATTAATTTTTCATGAGCAAATCAATTTGAAACGAGTTTATTTTCAATTTGATGGGATTGAATTTTCATGTGTAAGTTAGAAGGGTATTTTTTGTTCCAGGAAGGAAAGAATCGGTAAAAGTATCATGGAGGCACAATTATTGGGAGTCAAATTGTATTTATATATCATGGAGGCCCAAGTATTAAGAGTCAAATTGTATTTTATCTCTTCTACTAAAAAAAGGGACAATTAGTCTCTATACGTTTGATCAAATAGAAAAATGGTCATTTTGTTAAAAATTTCATCTATTTCAATTGTTAAAATTTGGTCCATATACATCAGCATGAGGTACATGTGACATGCCATTGAAAAATGGGTCATTGAACTATTAGTAAATCGGTTATTATCTATAATTTATCCATAATAATTAGTCATTAAACAATTCAAAAGTTTTCATTTAAGTCATTTTAATATTATATGTTATTAGAACACTATATATGACTCTCTAAAACTGTATCACGTTATCACCTAAAAATTTATATATTTTTTTAATTTTCAAGTGATGATGTGGCACAATGTCAGAGTGTTATGTCTTTAAACTTTTAAAATTTTGAAGCCCATGGATCAAAATTAATCTAGTTGCCAAGTTCCGATACCAAAATGAATCTAGTTCTTAAGTTCAAGGGCCAAAAATTATATTATCCTAATTTAAACACATATCGGCAATAAAAAAAATTATAATATTCCTTTTCTTGTATTACCCGATCCCAAATTTTGATTTTCCCTCTTCGCTTTCGCTAAGATCCAGCTACAAAATTCCACAAGTCCATCCTTACATTTTCCTTTGTATTTCACCAATTACTGTAAGTTCGAAGTTGAATTTCAGGTTTTTCTGTTTTTTTTTTTCTTAAGTTCCATATCTGCAACATTCAAATCTAATTTAGTTTATTTAGTGCTGTTTTTGGATATTGATTAACAGAGAGCTTCTTTTAGATGTTTGATTTATTCTTAGTAATTTTACTTATAGTCAAAATAAAAAGTTTCTATTTCAGAACGATCTTTAATAGATTTATACTAATTCCTTAATTATTGGAGATTTAAGATTTTCCTTTTTTGATGTTAATTTCCAAGTTTAATCAATGATTACTTTAATGACGGATTTTTTTCTCCTAAGATTTATCTTGTTTTCTTTTTCCAGGAAATTTGATGTTCTTCTGAGATTCGTTAATAGGATTTACTAGATGGTTTCGTTGATGGAAGCATATGCAATGAACTTTAGAAAAGAAAATTTTGATTTAAATCGATTTGAATGCTTATAAATTATCGATTTAGAAGTTTACTGTGAAATTCTCAGATTCTTCGACTATAAACAGTTGTTATTTAGTTAGTCGATCGATCTTCACTTCGTTTTAGTACTTAATAAGGAAACCATGACATTGGCTTCCCCAAAAGGCAATGGTAAAATGGTTGCTTTCCCTCGGGGCCTTACTTCCATTGCAGCCTCAGTTGTGATACTAGCAATGTTCTTGATTTTTGCTTCTTGGCTTCTAGTTTCGTTTCCGATCGGTTCAGCTATTAGAGGATATTTTTACAGTGTTGATAGGAAAATAGTTTTGCCTGCATCGAAGAATGTAGATTACAGCTATAGCAATTCGTCGTCCGGGTTGAATTTAGAACTGCCCACGATGAATTCAAATAGTTCTGTTGTTAATAATGAAAAAGCACAAGTTTCCATTAGATCTGTTGAAAAGGATTCGATGGCATCTGAGTCTAATGTAGAACCGTCTTCTAGTGGCAAAGATTCAGTTGACTTGAAGAATAATGAGACTCTGGAGAAACCTACAGAGCTTCCAAAACTGTCGTCTAGAGCAACAGAAAAGAAGGCAGACATGTCCGGTTTTCCATCTAGCAATACATCTGAGAGCAATTCTGTTGATTCAGGTAGTATTCCTTTTACACTTGTTTTGAATTAAAATCCGATTTTAGATCAACTTAACCGTGGCTGCCATTCGTTTTTGTTCGCTCGTTTTTGCTATTCACTAGGTTTATGCTAGATGTCTAACATGGTAGCTTGCTGGTGTTGTTTAAGTCTCGAGTCCCGCATCATGCGATCTTTTAGTCCCCTGTATTATGGTATAAAGTCTCTTCAAGCTCGGGGAGATTCTGATTTTCATTTCGATTGGTTACTCTCTAGGCTGTGACCTATACAACGGAAAGTGGTTCTATGATCCACAGGGACCATCATACACCAACAATTCTTGCCCTGTCATAACACAGATGCAGAATTGCCAGGGCAATGGGAGGCCCGACAAGGAATACGAGAATTGGCGTTGGAAACCCTCTAAATGTGACCTCCCCAGATTTGATGCCAAGAAGTTTCTCGAGTTGATGAGAGGAAAGACACTTGCTTTCATTGGTGATTCTGTCGCTCGAAATCAGATGGAATCGATGCTGTGCCTTCTCTGGCAGGCAAGTATCTACACTCTTAAACTGCCAGTTTCTTGGCTTAATCCGTTGTTTCACATTGAGCAATTTCTTGGCTTCGAAATATTAGAACAATGGTATGTCCGGGAATGGATTGTTTGTAGCTTCGTGATAGGCTCATGCAGTTTGAAATATTATTTCCATTAGTTAATGTTAGTAATATGCATCTCTCTACCTTTAGGGTTCATCTTTCTTCATACAATAGATTGATCTTTCTTATATCTACTTTTGGGATCATTTTAGGTTGAAGTTCCACAAAATCGAGGAAACAAAAGAATGCAACGATGGCATTTCGTGTCAACATCTGTAATGATAGTCCGGATATGGTCTTCTTGGCTTGTTCGTGAAACCACTGAAAAAATAGACTTTGCTCCCGAGGGTGTTACCAAGCTTCATCTTGATGCTCCTGATGATAAATTAATGGAGTTCATCCCAAATTTTGATGTGATTGTTATTTCTTCCGGCCACTGGTTTGCCAAACAATCTGTCTATGTCTTGAACAACGAGATTGTGGGAGGACAATTATGGTGGCCAAATGGATCTCCTCCCATGAAAGTCAACAATGTCGACGCATTTGGAATATCTGTAGAGACAATTCTCTCCGCAATTCTTACACACCCTAATTACACCGGTCTGACTATCGTACGTTCCTTTTCTCCTGATCATTACGAGGGCGGGGCTTGGAATACTGGTGGATCATGTACTGGAAAGGAAAAACCTTTAGCCATCGGTGAGTTAGTGGAGAACGGTTTTACAAATATAATGCATGAGAAACAGGTCTTGGGTTTCGAACGTGCTGTTATGAAGGCAACAAATAAGTCCAAGCTACGGTTGATGGACATTACCGAAGTCTTTTCGTATCGCCATGATGGCCATCCAGGCCCGTATAGGAATCCGGATCCAAATAAAATCACGAAACGTGGTCCAGACGGAAAGCCACCTCCTCAAGATTGCTTGCACTGGTGCATGCCAGGTCCTATTGATACCTGGAACGAAATCGTGCTCGAAATTATCAGAAGAGAGTTCGAGGGCAACCGAAACTCGTCATCATAAGATTTGATTGCGTGCTTCTGTAATTGAAAGCAGTAACATATTCAGTTCAGTGAGATGTATGAGAAGAGGTAAGGAAAGTCCTTTGTGTTTATACCTGTTGTAGCAGATTGTAACATTGAGCTATTTTACTAGGAAAATTTCACTCTTTACAGGAAAGAAAACAAATCTTTCCAGAGAAATTTTTGTTTCGTATGTTTCTACTCTTCTTTTTCTTTTTCCTTCAGTTTCTTGCTATATGTGGCTGGTGATTAAATTTAATTAACACTAATGCTTTTAGCAAAAGCATGTCAGGTATTTATATACTTTTGGAAGAGATCTCATGGTAATTTCAACAAAAAATTATTAGTAATCGTTATCTTGACAATCTCGATATAATTGATAATGCATCTTCAATCCGTAAAAGTATTATAGAGGCTTTTATACTTAGAGTTGAATTATATTTTATCTTCTATATTTAAGAAATAAACAAATTAATTTTTATATATTAGATTAAAAAGCAAATCGATCTTTTTGTTAAAAATTTCATCAATTTCTACTATTAAAATTTGGCATTAAGATAAGATAAATATGGCATGTCATGTGTAGCTATCTGATTATTCCATCAGTCATACTAGTTTTTAACAGTATATAAACACTAATTTATTCATTTTTTAAATTAAACATAACCTAACTTTTATTGAAAGGAGCTCCATAATACTTTTATCAATTCCAATCTCACATAAGCCACGCTCCTAGTGCTGCACATGCTGAAAACAAGAATGGTAATTGGTAAGTTTATAAATTTATAACAGTGGCATTAACAGTAAATTCCTGAAAATAGAGGGTATTTAGTTTAATTAACTTTAGTTAACTTTGGTTTAACTAAACAAACAAAAGAAGATTGTTAGTAGTTGGAAAATGCCATGGATGGCTCTTTACAGTTCATAATATACTATAAAAAAATATTATTTAATATAAATTATCAGATTAATAAATATAAAGAAAAAGAGAAATTATTTTTAGTTAACTTTTATGCGAGCCCGTGAAAAAATATGTGAAAATTTATTTTAAGAAGAAATTGGTAATCTTTTAAATTTAATTATATAAAAGTCTATAAATGTCATTAGAATTATTAATTTTAACTAAAATTTCGATTTACCCTTATTTTTAGGATTATATATTTCAAATTTTTTGGTAAACTAAATAATGGATTACATAAAGTTGATCGTAGACAAATTATCAAGAAATTTATCTTCTTTCAAAATCACTATGATCTTCAAAGGGTATCTTCAAACATGTGTAAAGCTTCGTCACTCGATAGAGTCAGTTTTGTCAAAGCATCTGCTATCCATTTTGTAACACCCTATACTATGTTCGACTCAAGGAACTTGATATAGGAATATTACATTTGATGTCAAAGTAATTCTTGACTAATCACTGATATATTAGAACATAAAAACGGACAAATAATAAATTTAAATAATTTATAATTTAGTCCTTACTACTATTTGGAACATACTTAATTTTTCCTAAGTACATGCCATTTTATTCAAAATTTTAAAATGTACCCTCTTGTTGTTTGATGTGATGAGATGAAGGCTCGTAAATTGGCACCTCACCTAATCAAATAGGTATAATTTCCTATTTAATCCCCTTTATTTTATTTTAATCTATAATTAAACTTTTACCCTTTATTCAATTTAGTCCTTTTTCCTAATTTCTCCTAATTAAGCTAAATTCACCTAATTAAAGCCTAATTAAATACACTACTAAACTCATAAATATTTCTAATAATTATTTACGAATTCGGTTTATTAGGACGGAGGCCCGATAATGCACTTTTTCGATACTCGTGAATTTTGGGTCATTACACATTTAATCTATCTGGGAATATACTGCAAGGCTCATTTCTCTTCAAATGCTAGAAATTATTGGATTCGTCTAATTAGAAGACTTTTTGGACCTTCATTTTTGCTCTCACAAATAGAAATAACATTCGTAAGATTATCTGACTGAATAATGACCTCATCATATCATTGTTTGAGGAGAAATAAATCATCTAATATACCCCACATCTCAGCAACCTCGACTGTATATTTTAATTTTTTTAAAACACTGTATTTTATATTAAATTAATTTTATTTTAATTGATGTAAGTAATATTATTTTTATTTTATACCCACAAATTCATCAAAGAAAATCACCTTTTAGTAAAATATTTTATTAAATTTCCAAGACGGACGTGAACCGTTTTATTAACCAAAATTCATACTTTGAATTTTGTAATTAAAATAATAAAAATTATTTAATTAACTATAAGAAGTATTTTTAGAAAAAATTCACAAACAAGAATGATATTTATTAAAATAAGAATAAATACTGACATTTATCTTTAGATAATATTAAAAAAATAAAATATACATATAATTCATTGAACTTTATTTTAAAATAAAAATCCCCTAGAACAATTCCTAAAAATATTATTAATTATTAATTAATTTCACAATATTAAATGATTTATTACTATATTTTCTTCTTTTTTTCTAATTATTTCTACTTTATTCATTTGTCTTCCTTTTCTCCTGCAAAACCCTAAATTCTTGTTTGCTGAACAAATTCTTACCTCATGCCAAAAAAATTGCATTTTTCTTCTCTGTAATTATTGCTATTTTTTTTAATTTTTTAAAAATCATTTTTCAAGCTTTGTGTCTTCTCAAAAATGAAGATTTAAGCCACGAAATTTTCATTGTAGAAAAAGTAAATCCAAATTTAATGCTCATAAAACTGAGTTTCTTTTGATCTTCGAATTTTTTATCAAAGTTATTATCTTATTATTTTTTTTCAAACACTTTTTTCTTCTTCTATTTTTATGCTTTTTTTACTCTGTAACTGAGCTCAAGTTGTGTTATTTTCTGATAAATTTTCTTCTTCTTTTTTTTCGATTTAATCGCTCTAGAATTTTAAAAATAGCTTCAATCTTCAATCGTAGGTTGCAGGGTTTTAGGGTTTTAGCCAGTTGCGATTTGTTTTTTTTTCACATATATGGAGGACAAAGAGGGACCTACGCTCGGTGTCACAGTGAAAGGAGATGAAGGTCTAGATGGCTTCCACGTGGCCTCATATGTGGGGCCTACAGTTCCGAGCATCGTTGCACGTCCGCCTAGCATGGTAGTGCCGCCGGGACAAGGCACCGGTTCAGAGATGATGAAGAAGAAAAGAGGAAGACCGAGAAAGTACGCACCGGATGGATCTTTGGCCATAACATTGTCGCCGATGCCGATATCGGCGTCGATTCCGATGAACGGAGACTTTCCCGGTTGGAATCAGGGAAGGGCCCAACCAGTTGGCACGTTCATCAAAAAGTCACTTAACTATGAGCTCGAGACCAACCCAGGTATTCCGAAATTTTCTTTTATAGCAATAAATTGTTTCTGTCCTTTTTTGTATTTTATTCAAAATCTTGGGGTCTCAGAAAATGAAAATCTGGGCTAAAATGTTAAAAGAGTTTCAACAAATAAACATTTAACTTACTATGTTATTAATAGGTAGCGAGCAAAACAAAAGCTATAGGTAAATTTTATGAAGCGTTTAAGAGAGGTATATAGTTCATTGATTTGAGAATTAGGAGTTATGATGAACTGGGCTTTCTTGAGTAAAAGTATGGATTGTTTTTTATAGGTTAAATTCTGTTAAAATTTCATCCATTTTTATGGTTTAAATGAGGTAAACTAACATACAATGTGTAATTGTTTGGTTATTCTGTTAGCCAGGTCGATGTCGATTTTTAACTGTACTAATTTGCCTATTATTTTGTGTAAGGAGGACAAACTACAATCTGAATTCTAATACAGAAGCTTCCACAACATTTCACCCTTTTTTGTCTTTTAGGGCTTAGTCTGGACCGAGGTTTTCTACCGCTTTTTGTTCACTAGATCTATGGCTTTGTTGGCCTTTGTCTATGCGGGACTTTTTGCTTGCAACCTTTAAAAAAAATCGTGAGGGGGACCAGTTTATTAGATTCTGGTCCATATCTGGAGGAATTAATGGTAGATACTGAGTCAGACAAGCTGATTTACTAGGAGAATCTCTCTTGTCTCCAGAGTGCTATACTTGCCTTTAGACAGTGTAAAAAATGGCAGCAAAGTACCAGAATGTTGTTACTCAAGGTGCCAGTGCCACCTTTGCTTTTGTGCTTTAGTTGGTAAGGTAGAATAACTCGAGGTGCTTTAGTTCAGAATTAGTTCGACTCGAATTTACAAGCATTCCATCTTAAACATGAACCTCAATATGAAAACCGAATTCATCTTTCCTAAGTTTTCATAAACATTCTATTGCTCGAGACGTGTAGCACAAGAAAAGCACTCATCTGAGTGAGTAAAGATCATATGTTTATGTTGTGTTGTATGTAATATGTTTTAAGATACGTAGAGAGTTTGATGATATCCCTTTTTGTGCTATTAGAGGTAAAGCTAATTACAAAGATGAAAATAAAAGAAATGCAAGGGAAATTCGATTTTTTCATGTTTGTTGCCTTACAAGAGAGCATGCCTAGGTGTACAAGTCTTGCGTTTTATTGAATGCTCCTCGCCCAAAAACGTCTAAGGTGCTTTTGTTGTCTAGTGAAACACGTACAGGAAGTACAATTACCGTCTTTAATCCATTATGGAGCACCATAGTCAATGTATATATTTAGTTCATGGGGTATGATTAAGCTTAACAGCACAATAAGGGTTGTGCAATACTTTCGGTGTGCTTTACTGAGTAGCACGTAACTTGGATGTCAACGATATGGGGTTTGTTTCTTGTCCCCTCATTGGACTTACGCATCGACTAGTGCATCAAGTTCTACTATGACTCTGCTTGGTTATTTGATCTTCTTAGTTCAGATGCAATCAAGATGCTTATAAAAGATTTGCTGATTCATTTTTGTTTTACTAATTTGAATACTTGTTTATATATAGGTGACAAAATCGCATATTTTGTCGGGACAAATTTCACACCTCATGTGATCACTGTGAATGCTGGTGAGGTATGCCCTCTTTGTCGATGAATCATAGGGGTGATCAATACAAGTGACTTTTTCTATAACTTTCAGCTATAATGTTTTGGTGTGTGTCTCTCACTTTCATTATGATTTCTGTAGGACGTTTCAATGAAGGTGATGTTTTTATCTCAGCAAGGAGCTCATGCTATCTGCGTCCTCTCGGCAAATGGAACTATTTCAAATGTTACCCTTCGTCAGCCTACTTCATCCGGTGGTACTCTGACGTATGAGGTATGTCCCTTCGTCCTCTAATACGAGTTTGAGTGCATAAGAATGCATGAAATATTAGTTATCAGGTTTCCTAGTGTTATTAGGCCTATTCAACCAATTTAGAAAACTGGTTCCGGTTTACTTCAAGTGTAAGCTTTTTGCTTTGTTCTTGTCTTTCCCGTTTAGTAAAATCTAGCTTCCCTATTATTTCGTCCAGGGACATTTCGAGATCCTTTCATTGTCTGGTTCATATATGCCTACTAACAATGGCGGAACGAAGAGTATGTCAGGTGGGATGAGTATTTCTTTGGCAGGTCCAGACGGTCGTGTTCTAGGAGGGGGACTTGCTGGTCTGTTGGTAGCTGCTGGCCCTGTGCAGGTGAAACCATATTGTATGAAAGATATTAAGTAGTAAAAAACACTAACATATATACAAGGATCATTGTCACGATCTGAAACCTTATGTATTAACAGGTTGTTGTCGGCAGTTTCCTACCGAGTAACAAGCAGGAGCAGAAGCACAAGAAACAGAGAATTGAACCCACGGTGACTATCGTCAGTCCTACGGCTACACATTCCATGCCTGCAGACATTAATGTGTCCTATGGTGGAATCAAGCCAATTCTCACCTATTCATTCCAAGGAGACAATTCAGGCTCTTTAAACCCTATCCAGAGCTATAGAAATTCTAGTATTGACAATAACTCGCCTTCAGCTGAAAACGAATCAAACAGCCGTAGTCTATCACAGTGTCAAGTTTCGAGCTGATAGAACATGCACGATGGTCTATCTATACGGACATGAAATCCTTGTCCGAAACAAATATAAGCCCTTTAAAGCTTGGTTTTAACATCATGAAGGTTTTAACCCCTAATTGTACTGTCTTGTTAGGTTTAGGTAGGATTCCTAATCGTTAGGAACCGTACTCGGCTTTCTTCACTCTTTATGGTGCATTTTCTAGTGTTGTATCACTCATTGATAAAATAGAAAATTTATGAATGATTGAAGACTGGTGTACCATTTCTCTAATTAAGTACCTTTGTATACACAATGATTTTAAGTTCTAAATGCATATTTGACCTATCACCATTACACAAACAATGTATTAAAAAGATAAGGATTAAACAACAATTTAGAGTTTAAACAAAAATGCTTAAAACAATCTTTCACCTTTTCCTTTTCTTGTTACCTGCAATACTGCCATTGTTGAAGCCTTTAAGATCATTTGTTGTTTCAGCGGTGTTTTGCTTCTTAAAACCTATTCTACCTCTGAACCCGGACTTGGAATTCCAGAACTCCCTGTTTTGTTGCTTGACCTCTCGAATGATTTACTGTCTTCGAAACCCAAGTCCGGTAAACCCTTTTTTCGGTCTCGAAAGCCATTCTGCTGCCTTTGTTTCCTCCACTTCTTAACGGCTTCGATCTCTTGTTTCTTTTGCTTAGCTCTTTCTTTTCAACTTCTCAGCTTGAACTTCCTTTGCAATTCTCTTGGCTTCCTTGCTTTTCCCTCTCTTCGGCCTCTTTGATTCGACTCTTCTGCGCTTAAAGCTTGCCCTTCACTTTCTCTGTGTGGGAATATTCGCGTAATAGTTTGGTGGCCGAAGGAACGGCAACCCCATTGACTGGAACTTCTCGAATGCCAGCCTCGTCCCTTCCAATGCTTGAGTGTAAAACAAGAGCTGTCTTGCTGAATCATCGTTCACATCCACCTTTTTCTCTTGATCGGTATCAAGGGGAAGTTTGTGCATCCAGTCGACGTTTTCTGGCCAGCTGATATATTTGAGGTTATCGATGAGGCCTTCCCGATTGTATACAGCGTTCTTTGACTACTCTGTTAACTTCACATCTGATTCAGACCCAGATTCAGACTCTTCCCCATTAAAATCCTCCATTACATCATCATCATCATCATCCACTGTATTCTCGGCTTGTAAGCTTGATTCTTTAATTTGAAACCCCATTTGCCTAAAAAAACCTACTATAAAAAATGGAAATCAAAAGGCATTAACTTGTAAGCATGCAAATAGATTTGTCTTTTTTTTTAAACACCGTTTTTATTCCCACATAAAGCAATCAAAATCCATATGAGCGACAAAGCAAATAAAATACCCAAAACTAGGTTTCAAATAGCGGTGTCGCAGTCGCTATTTCGCGGCGGCTGAAAAACCTCAATAACGGCCTTCAAGCTTGAAGATCAAGCAGAATACAATAGAAATCAACGAAGCTAAAGTTAAAGTTAAAAAATTTTACCTTAACTTCCTGGTATGCCTTGCGCGGCCGAGATAGAGCGGTGGTGAGAGGTTAGCCTGGCGGCAAGAATGGTCAGAAAATTTTTGAAGGATTTTTTTTATAAAAGCTTTTCTTTTCTTTATAACATTTATAAAAACTTTTTATTTGAATAAAATTAAGAATTTTAACAAAAGATAAATTATTATGATTTAGATATAATTATTAAAATATTTTTTATAAATAGTTATTATATACTAATCTATAATTTTTATTCGAATGATGTTTTGATTTAATATTTATAGGAATAATAATATTTGGTTCAAATGGAGTTTTTAGACTCTAAAAATAACAAGATGACAAATATTTTATAGGGATATAGTAAAATATTTAAAAATAAAATTTATACCTTATATTTAAAACTCACATTTTATCGGGCAAAATACCTAAAAATATCGAAAAAATAATAAATTTACGGAAAATGGCCGAAATCTAGAATATTTACGGAAAAGAGTCATTTTCCCACAAAACGCGTTCACGTCAGCGCGTTTTGGGGGGAAAAAGCAAGAAAGCGCTCCCTTGAGGGCGCGCTTTCTGCCACATCAGCAAAGCGCGCTGACGAGGACGCGCTTTGCTGATGTGGCGAGCGCGCTTTCCTGCTGCAACGGTAAAAAAAAAAACCCTATAAATACCCCCAACCCTTTTATTTTTTTTCACACATTAGTCCTCTATCATCTTTCTCTCAACTTTCTCTCAAATTCCTCTCAAAATTCTCTTAAAGTCCTTGAAACTTACTCTCAAATTTCAAAATAGTCCTTTAATATTTACAAAAAAGCCCTTTTTAATTTTTTTAATATATATTTTTGATAAATTATAAAATTTTCGATCGTATTACCAATGGCCTGGTAATTAATTCGTCTGGACGATAAGCACATCTCCGTCAATCAAATGCAAATGGTAAGTTTTAATTTTAATTTTTCAATACTATTTAATATTTTTTAGGTTTGTGCAATTTTAATTAATTTTTATTTTATAATTTTTTAAACAGTCTGTAGATCGGGTGTTGTAATGCTATATTCGCAATATGCATGGTCCCCCATCGCCATTGATCGAGAATTACCTGTGGGAAGCGGGTTTTTGGCACGTGGCCACGATAGGTCGGGGGTGCAAGTTGGAGCCGAACTTAATCAGTGCGTTGATAGAGAGGTGGAGACCCGAGACGCACACTTTCCATCTTCCATGCGGAGAGTGTACTATCACTCTGGAAGATGTGCAGTTGCAATTGGGATTGCCGCTGGATGGGTCCGTAGTCACCGGGTCCGCAACTTCTACCGATTGGACCGCCGTATGCTACGAGCTTCTAGGTGCCATTCCGGATAACATTCATGGAGGTCGGATCGAGATGGCCTGGTTACGAGACACATTCCCAGAGCCGAATGATGGTTCGACTGAAATAGAAAGAATACGATATGCTCGGGCATACATTCTTGAGGTAATTGGAGGCTATCTGATGCCGGACCTATCTAGAAACCTCGTATACTTGAGATGGCTGCTGATTGTTGATTTTAGAGCAGCCAGTGAATTGAGTTGGGGGTCTGTCGTGCTATCAAAGTTGTATCGGAAGAAGTACGGGGTGACGCGGCCGAGTAAAGCGAAAAACGGAGGTTGCCTATCACTACTGCAGTCATGGGCACGGTTTCGATTTCCATTTTTACGTCCTCGACTCGACCACACATATACATTCCCACTAATAACGATGTAAATTTAATGTTATATTTTACAATTATTACGTAGATTTATAGTATAATTGTATGCTAAAAATTTATTTAATTAGGTGGAACCATTCGGCGAGTTATGTTAGAATACTTACCTCGCTTGAAGATATACGGCTTCTATTAGACCAACGGTCGGAATCACAAGTAAGCTTCGAATTTCGTATTTATGATTTAGTATTTCGTATTTAGTGTTTAGTATTATGTATATAACTAATATTTTGGTTATGTTAATATAGTTTCAATGGACACCGTACGAGGATCCGGCAATTCGGGCAGTAATTCCGGAGGAGTTCTTGCAAAATCCAAACATTTGGCATGTGAAGGTCCCATTGATCAACTATGCCACCGTGGAGATGCACCAGCCAGATCGGGTTCTGCAACAATTTGGATTCCGACAACCGATTCCCGTGCCACCTGAGGTGCTCGATGATGAGCACAAAGTCGACTTACGGCAGTTGCACACGGATTGGCCAAGATTTTGGTCAGCATATATCGATATGTGGGAGAACCGGTATGATTATTTACCTATTCGGGAACCGATCGTCGTTCCTGAGTTAGCATGCGTGCCGAAATACATGCTATGGTTTAAGATCCATGGTAAGCCGTATTTGTTGTCGGAAGAGGAGAGGCGACGGCAACTTCGTGAACAAAGGGAACGACGGGGCCTTTTAAATCCAATGAGAATGGGTGATGAGACGGGACCAGCAACAGCGCCGACACAGTCACCGGGCCCATCAACAGTGCCCACACAGTCACCGGGCCCCACTTCAGCCGACGACACCGACATCACAGCCTTTGGCCTTTATGCCAGGTGCGTACCCTAGCCCTTATATGTATCCTAACCCAAATATGTTTCCTTTTCCCAGTCCCACCCCAGGTTGGAATGCATGGCCCGGTTCGAGTCCGTTCCCGACTACTCCGACTGGCCAGCCGATCTTGAGGTTGTCGTCGCGTGAGGGATCACAGGAGGCGCCGTTGGGGAGCACTTCTTTTTACCAGTCTCCTTTGCCTTATGGGATTCAGACACCCCCGTCATGGTTTATGCAAACACCTCCGTAGTCGTTATTTTATTAAGGTGGGTCATCCTCCCAACACCCACAACCAGACCCACTGCCGGAGGAACTAGAATCCCAGCCCGAGGTTCCACGACCCCGCCGGAAGCTAAAAGAAGGAGGAATCCAGCGCCTAACCGCCGACCACCCCCTTGTGGCACTGATTCCGACCGGCATCAACATTGATTCGGACCGATTTTTTATTTAATTGTAATATATTTTTTTATTTTTTTAATAAAATAAAAGTTATTTTTTTATTATGTTTGTAATTTAATTTTAATATCTTCAATAAAATAGAAGTTGTTTAGTTTTTTTTTATATGTAATTAATTTTAATAATTATAAAATAAAAAGTTGTTTTTTTATTTTTTTACTTTTTGTAATTTACTTTTAATGTATTGAATAAAATAATAGTTGTTTAATTTTTTGTAATTTAATTTTAATATCTTTAATAAAATAGAAATTGTTTATTTTTTATTGTAATTTAATTTTAATATATTTAATAAAATAAAAAGTTGTTTTTTATTTTTTATTTTTTGTAATTTAGTTTTAATATATGTAATAAAAATAATAGTTGTTTAATTTTTTTTGTAATTTAATTTTAATATCTTCAATAAAATAGAAGCTGTTTATTTTTTTATATGTAATTTAATTTTAATATATTTAATAAAATAAAAAGTTTTTTTGTTTTTTATTTTTATTTTTGTAATTTACTTTTAATATAATTAAAATAATAGTTGTTTAATTTTTTTGTAATTAATTTTAATATCTTTAATAAAATAGAAATTGTTTATTTTTATTGTAATTTAATTTTAATATATTTAATAAAATAAAAAGTTGTTTTTATTTTTTATTTTTTGTAATTTAGTTTTAATATATGTAATAAATAATAGTTGTTTAATTTTTTTTGTAATTTAATTTTAATATCTTCAATAAAATAGAAGTTTTTTTATATGTAATTTAAATTTAATATTTAATAAAATAAAAAGTTTTTTTATTTTTTATTTTTTGTAATTTACTTTTAATATATTAATAAAATAATAGTTGTTTAATTTTTTTTTGTAATTTAATTTTATATCTTTAATAAAATAGAAATTGATTATTTTTTTATTGTAATTTAATTTTAATATATTTAATAAAATAAAAAGTTTTTTTTGTAATTTAGTTTTAATATATGTAATAAAATCATAGTTGTTTAATTTTTTTATAATTTAATTTTAATATCTTCAATAAAATAGAAGTTGTTTGTTTTTTATATGTAATTTAATTTTATATATTTAATAAAATAAAAAGTTTTTTTATTTTTATTTTTTGTAATTTACTTTTAATATATTTAATAAAATAATAGTTGTTTAATTTTTTTTTGTAATTTAATTTTAATATCCTTAATAAAATAGAAATTGTTTATTTTTTATTGTAATTTAATTTTAATATATTTAATAAAATAAAAAGTTTTTTTATTTTTTATTTTTGTAATTTAGTTTTAATATATGTAATAAAATAGTTGTTTAATTTTTTTGTAATTAAATTTTAATATCTTCAATAAAATAGAAGTTGTTTATTTTTTTATATGTAATTTAATTTTAATATATTTATATATTTGTTTTTTATTGTAATTTAAATTTTTTTTCCAAATTAGTCCTTCTACAAAAATTCATCGTTTTCATCAACAAATAAATAGAATTTACATAGACCCCAAGAGATAAAAAAAGTTAAGAAGACTGTCAACTATTCCGATTTGGACACGAGCGAGATGTATGGTCTGGGTTCCTACACCATCCGCACAACCTACATTGGTTGGTCGTTTCTCGGATATCCATATTGTTGCGTATTCTAGTCGAGCAAGGTCGACCTTTTGGTTTGCGCCTCAGTTGTCTATCCGACAACAGCTTATACAGTGCAAGCGATACTGACGGCCACTTACATTCATCTGGGACTGGTGGGAATACATGTCTCCACACGTTGTACATGTTTTCTATTTTATACACTTCGTCGACATAGCTCATGGGATGAAGACAGAGATTCTGACAAGCCGCAAGTACATGAACGCATAGGTAACGAAGTGCATCAAATTTTCCACAGTCGCAGGTCCTATTTATCAAGTGTACACGATACTGCCCGCCAACAATACCTTGGCTCGGTCTGTCAAACTCCGTCACACGAAACCATAGGTTGTCGCGATCGTGACACACTGTGTGCATGGTGTTGGCCCATGCCTTCCCCTTGTTAATTTCTCGCAAGACCTTCGCGCACCATACATGGCCTCCTTGCATTTGGCCTTTATAACTCGCTCCTCACTTTGGAAATAGTGTCGCTAAACGAAAATATGTCTCTCGCACAACCAATGTTATCGACAAATGACGCGTTTCTTTTAAAACAGAATTTATGCATTCGGCCAGGTTTGAGGTCATATGACCATATCGTAGGCCACCGTCGTATACTTGTGTCCACTGTTCGAAAGGAATATTGCACAAGTAGTTTGCGCCTTCTTCGTTAACTGATTGTAAACTTGCCAACATCTCCTGAAAGCGGTCTTTATTGATCTCGTACCCTACCAATATACGTTGATAGTGAATATTACATACCACTCTTCAATTAAGAATAAATTGAATATTACAAACGAAATTATATTAATAGATATTACATACCTATATTGGTCACTTGCCGTCGTTGACTTGTAGATCGATGTTGCCCGTGGTAGTTGGACGCAACATGCCTTAGGCAATATCGATGGTGTGTGCGATGCCACAGGCTTCCCTGTCACTCTATTGCGGCTAGTATTCCAGGGCCCCGATTTGATATAACGCAGATATCAGGTTGGGGGCAGACATACCTCTTTAACCTAGATAGGAAAAAATCCCAATCATCAACTAACTCCCCCGATGTTATTGCAAATGCAATCAGAAGGATTCTCCCACTGCCGTCCTGTGCCACAGCTAACAATAGTCGATGCGTATATCTACCATACATAAAGGTACCGTCAATTTGTACCAATGGCTTGCAGTATATAAATGTATCTCGGCATTGCTTAAATGTCCAAAAAAGACGCTTGAACACTGCGCATCCACGGAGCAAACGATCGTTGTAGTACGCCGGTTCCGTTTCAATGTCTGTTATGCTGACCAGTACATATCTCTCCAGCACCTGACACCACTGCCATACTTCATTATATGAAGCGTCGCACCGACCATACAACTTTTCCAACACCTTCTGCTTGGCTATCCAAGTCTTCCTGTAAGATGGCGTGTACCCCAACTGGCTATGAATATTGCCAATTAAGGCCGGCACTGTAGTCTTGGGATCAGCCTTCACAGTCAGTATTATTAAGTCAGCCAACATCTCTGAATCCATCTTCGAATGATCTGTGTAACCTTCACGAAGAAGTTAAATAATGCAACATTATGTAATATTAGTATTATTCAAAAACATTGAACACATAGTGATACTGTACCGACAATACATGTATGTGGACCTTTGTACTTTTTAATCTCCCATAAACCTGTCCTTTTCCTCAACGAGGCCATGATTTTTCATGAACATGTACAGTCTTGCACTGCACACTTCGCCTCATACTTATCGAGTTTGGATTTAACCATGTGGTAGTTAATCCCGTTCTTGATGCTGTATTGTTTCAATGCATGAAGAAAAACATCCTTGTTGGAAAACTCGTTACCAACTTCTAATTCGCCCGAATCCAACGACGAACTTGTACGGTCACGCGTCCGGTGTGGTAGTTCAGGAAACTCCAATGCATCGTCTTGAGATAGATCGACATTATGTATGTGGGCTGAAGGTGAGTACGCCTTGAATAGCGAATCTTCTTATTCTTCGTCTGAATCGCCCTCAACATCTTCAGTTACTATTGGAACAAGCTCCGGTTCAAAAAAATAATCCAACTTCTGCACAATCGGGGCCGGGCTCTCGAGGTGGATCCACATCGGACTCATTATCCGACCCACCATAATCTGCAACGAACGAGGACCCCTCACCGGTGGATGTCGTGGGAAGTACATTATCCCTCATTAAACATCTTTCGTAATGTTCCCAATCATATGTGAATTGCCAACCACTAGAAGTTGATGACGTTCCCCAATACGTATTTCTATCATCGGACGTCGAATGAAGGATATGCATGTCCCATCCACCAACCGAGTGTCGTGCAGGGGTTATGTTTTCCATACTACCACCAAACACGGGCACTTCCGTATTCTACCTCCCACTAACAGAGTGTCGGCTTGGGGTCGTGTATTCTCCTCGAACAGAAGTAGATGTTGAGGTCGAAGGAAGATCACTTGGCGATGAAAATTGTATAATTCTTTTGCGAAGTTCTAACAAATCTATGTTTCGATTAAAACTCAGTCGCGTTGTGTTATCCGATAAAAAAACAACACCATTTTCGGTGTCACAAATCTCACCATCGTAGTAAATAACAACATTAATACGTTCACTCATTTTCAGTTTCTATTTTTCTTTTGCTTCAATTTCTATTATGCAACCTAAGAATGAAATTTGGCTGATTTATATCATAATTTTACCGGAGACTACTGTAGCAAAAGAGCGTCCACATGGGAGCTCTTTTCGGTACTTTTCCTAACAGTGCATCCTCCTTGAAGCGTTTTGGGCACTATTTGTTCAGAAACGTCTTCTCAAAATTATTTTGCCGGAGACTACTGTAACAAAAGAGCGTCCACGTGGGAGCTCTTTTCAGTACTCTTGCTGGCAGTGCATCCTGCTTGAAGCGTTTTGGGCACTATTTGTTCAGAAACGTCTTCTCAAAATTAATTTACCGGAGACTACTGTAGTAAAAGAGCGTCCACGTGTGAGCTCTTTTCAGTACTCTTGCTGACATTGCATCCTGCTTGAAGCGTTTTCGGCACTATTTGTTCAGAAACGTCTTCTCAAAATTATTTTGCCAGATAAAACTGTAAAAAAAAGTCAAATTATTTTTATTCTGCTAATATATTTTTCCCAAAACCCTAAACATATTTTTACTAAACCCTATTAACCCTATAATCTACTCCATTAATTTCCCCCTAAAAACCATAAATCTAACAACCCAACAAAAAACCATAAACCGTAGCCCTAAAACCTTAAAAATTTCATAACCTAACACTAAAAATAGCTGAAAAATCAAACGGGGAGGAAGAACAAAAGCGCGCCCTCTTTTTCCCCACAAAACGCGCTGAAGTGGACGCGTTTTGTGGGGAAGTGGCCCTTTTCCTTAAATATTCCAGATTTGGGCCCTTTTCGGTATTTTTAGGTATTTTGCCCCATTTTATCACCAATAATCAAAAATAAAATAAAATAAAACTAAGCAAAGCCTACTACATAGAGAAAAGACCCAAAGCCTTACTTTGATTGAAACACCCCAAACCCGGCCCACGAGCTTTGACCAGATTTGGTATGTTCCTCAAGTAAACCGGTTTCAAATTCTTTTGTTACTTAGAGAAAAACTTGTGTGATTTTAAAAAAATATTGTTGGGTTGGGCTGTGTTGAAAACAAACTGGATTTTATATTAGAAAACCCTTTTTTTTTTATTTTAAGTAATAAACATTCGAGTATATTTTCAAATAAAATACTTAGTCTTATCTTAATCAAAAATTTGTAACACAATAAAAACAACAAGTAGAAATAAAAATCGTTCATCATGGCCTTATGGCCTTATTACATCAAATAGTTTCCAAAATATTCAAAGTACTAAAATAATTCAAGAGTCCATAAAATATAAAATTTCATGTTGAGCATGGCCACCACAAGTACTGTCGTCCCGGTCCATCACTGTTCATCACCTGAAACATGGTCCCACAACGGGGTGAGTCAAACAGACTCAATGTGTACACGACACTAATCATAATAGAATCAGGCATACAATCGTTACACATTCAAAACAAAAAATACAAGTTATGATGCATTCCCAAACCCAAACCTAATGTCCATCCGCTACACACCCCCGTACCTGCAGTCACACCGTGGGGACTACTAAGTCGACCCTCTTCCGCTACACCCAAATTGCGGTATTAAGTCACCGCATTCGTGGTCTTAGGTCACCACGTTCAGATTACTGTGTCTTAGGTCACCACTTTCAAATTACTGTGGTCTTAGGTCACCACTTTTCATTTCCTCTTTCAAACAAACCCATAAACATATTATGCAATCACATGCCCAAGTTCACATTCTTATCATATTCTCATGTTACGAATAACATTTTTCATATTCCTAGTAGAAGTAGGAAACGTACCTGAGTACTTAGTACCATATCATGGTACCTTAGCCACTTTCATATTCTTAATATCACATATATTATTTAAACACAGCCATAAAACGTATTATGAAATAGTGTGGGGTACACACCTGATTCGCTTAACAGATTCATTGAGATCCCGAGATCTGATCTACTGCCTTAGATCTCAAGTTCCTACAATTGATTAATCACTTTTTACCTTAATAAAAAGCCATTCGGCCAAAATTCCAAATCCTAGTAGGATTAGTATTCTTACCTTGTTGCTGGTTGGATCACCAACAAATCCCGAAACTGTTCCTTGTTTCCCTAGGAATGTCGAAATCCTTAAAACCTTACGTTAGACTTAATCTTAATCATAAAAACATAAATCAAGGCCTTTGGCCGAATATTCACATGTCTTACCTTAATCTTAGAAATCCCGAATACTCCTCATTTTAGTCGACTACTCTGATAATCCCGAAAGATCCTTTGAAGAAATCGACAGCACCTATGCCTGAAGCCTTTCCAAGATTCGGCTTTTGAATGGATTGGTAAGGAGAAATAGGAAGAAAAGAAAGATGAAGAGATTGGCTTGCTTTACTAGGGTTTTTGGTTTTAACAAAATAGCAGAGAAAAGAGAGAATTGGCTAGGAAAATTTCGGCAGAGAGAGGGGAATGTCTTAGGGAATTTTCGGCAGAGAGAAGAGAAGGAAGAAAAAATTGATGAGTAGCCCTGTTTTCCTCCTTTTATAGCCGAACTACTACTCAGAATCCCTTACTTGGCCACCACTCTTCTTTATTTGATAGCTTTATCTCTTTAATTTAAAATAATTAAAGAAATATCCTTTATTATCTCTTATCTCTTAATAAAAATATACTAATAATAATCCTCTTTTATCTCTTCCTTATCTATCAAAATAAAAGAAATAAATCCATATTTATCCATCTATTATCTCTTCAAAAAAAAATAATCCAATTTAAATCCCTTATTTATCCCATTAATTGCCGAAATTTAAAGGGAATAAAACTCCCTTTTTCTAGAAGCCTTGCCGTCCACTCCTCTACTTCTGGAAGCAAAAAGAAAACTTTATTTTTGCTTCCCAAGTGACTCGAACCTTGGCCCAATTGCTCATGTATGTGGCGTCACTTACCTGGGCCTTAAGTGATATCTTCAGGCCACATTTCCAAGCCTGTTTGTGTGTCAAATTCTTCCTATTAATTTTCTTAAGGCCACCTTACCTTAGTTTTCTCTTTTTGAACTTTAAAACTTGACATTTCCTTTCATTTCCAAGTTTCCAAAAATTTTCGTTTGCCTCTTTAAACTTGACATTTCCTTACATTTCCAAGTTTCCAAAAATGTTCACCTTCCTCTTTTGAATCATTTCCAAATCATTTCCTTACATTTCTTAGTTTCCAAAAATATTCACTTTCCTCTTTTAAACTTAACATTTCTAAAGCATTTCCTTACTTTTCCATACATTGCCTTACATTTCCATACATTTCCATACATTTCCATACATTTCCTTACATTTCCATACATTTCCTTATTTCTAGAATTCTCATAACACATTCATAATTCATAAAATATGCCATTTTACCACATGGTTCCTTGTGTCATGCTTCACACGGGGTTTCTTTTAAAGCCTCATTTACCTAGCTCCCCTTTTTACTTAAAAACCAATAATTTTCCAAAGCTTTCTTCTTCCATCCTAGAATTCTAAAAACCCTTAATACACTTCCAACACTGCCAAAACCTACTAACTCATGAATTAGGCACGAACGCATAACCCCTAATCTAGGATGTTACATTGATCTTAATTTTATTTGGGTTAGATTATTATTTGAGATCTAAATTTGATAATTATTTTTACATTGGAGTCTGAACTAGACGAATGTTCAGAATTTCTATGTAGAAATAATTGTCAAATTCAAGATTTAACTTGAACCAGAAAAAAGTTCAGGCTCAAAAAATTATTTAACCCTTTTATTTTCTATACTTTTAATTAAAATTAATAAAAAATATATTTATTAACAAACATGAAAAATAACTTTATGATAATTAGTTATTTATATATATTCATTACCAATTCACTTTCATTAATAATAAAAATTCTATTACACGCGTATACTTCAATCACAATTATATTATTATTTTAGTCTTTCTATTATACTTAAATTTGAGATTTAATCTCTATATTTTATTTTGACATAATTTAATTCATCTTCTATAATATAATTAGTAGGGTAAAATAATACTATTAATCATTCTGGTTGACGTGAAATTTTTTATAAGCACTCATTTCAACATATATAAACAAAGAAAAATCACATCTATAAGATAAGTTTAAAAAAATTTAAAAATTATGCCAATATTTTAACCCAAAATAGTTAAAGCTAAATTTATTATAAAATTAAATAATTAAAGTATAGAGATTAAACTTGAATATAGGCATAATAGAGGGAGAAAAGGTGGAATTTAGCCTTTAATCCATTAATATATTGTTTTATTGTTATATAAAAATAATAATAAATGAAATATATTAAAATATATGTAGTTGGTATTTTGTTTTTGTTTTTTATTTAGCCAATTCTCGTACATGGACTAGGAAAAAGATTGTCTTCTTCAAACTTCTTTCTATAGGATTTTAAATCAACTCACAAGTCAGACCAACTTAATTAAATAATTATTTAAAATAATATATTTAATAACATATTTCCCTTATTATTATTATTTGTGTAGGTTGAGTAGATTCTAATTTGACAGGTAAATTATGTTTGAACTCATTCTTAAATGCACCATTAGTTCATATTGTTATAGTTTTAAGGAATAAATCAAAATTTTATATTTTTGGGTTAAACTATAATTTTATAAATTTTAGAAGGTGTAAAGCATAATTTTCCCATTTTAGGGAGCCAATCCCTATCCCATGGTGAAGTTAGATTTTTTTCTTTTGAGAGGGTGAAAATAAATTATATATTTTTATGATAATTAAAATTCAATTTTACTCTTGTATTGATTTATGTATTTATGATTTTCAAAAGGACTAAATCAAAATTCTAGCATTGTGGGAGGGGTAAATTATAATTTTATCATATATTAACTTATTTTTTTAATTTTTGAGGGTCTAAAGTAGCAATATCCCATTTTAAGGGAGGCCCTACCATCCCCTGCTACCCCCTTTGCCCCTGCCTTTACCCTCAGATCATCATGTGAATTGAGACATTCATAGATTGTTCTTGAATTGTGAGAAGTTTTAGCAATATCAACACAAGTATATTCATACGTAAGAACGTAGATAAGGGAGCAGACAATGGCTTTGTTCTCAAAAATGGTAAATATATCTTTTAGCTCCTTAGAAGTTTATGAAAATATAAATTAATATAATGGTAAAATTGTACTTTAACCTTAAAAAAATTATAATTCATCTTTGATCTCTGCTAAAACAATTTTATGATTTTCCCCTATTCATACCATTCTCATTCATCAAAACCAGGAATATCATTCACATGTCAAATATAAATTAGAAATTTAGAACTAAAAGTATGCCAATTTTTATTTGTTTTATTTAGGTTTATAGGTCAAAATAACCCTTGAGAAAATGCAAAAAAAAATAAAAAAAATAAACCTCTGTATTAGATTTGCACTCAATTAAGGCTCTCTCATTAATTAAAATAATCAATTAAGCTCCTCCGTTAACAGATTCTGTCATTGACCGTGTTGACCATTAAAATAAATTGATAGACCAACCAGATAGTGACACGTGTCAATTTTGAATTAATCTAATATTTTTTTCTATAAAAATTTTTAAAAATCATAAAAAATATAAAGATCAAAGAAAATTTATAAAAATAAAAAATATTAAACATTAAAAATATTAAAATTGATATAAAATTTTTAAATTATAAAAAATATAAAACTTATAAAATATTATAAAAAATATAATATATAATAAATTCTAATAAATTAAAGAAATTATAAAATTAATAAAAACTTATTTAAAATTTTAAAAAAATATTAGAATTCTTAAAATAATAAATAATTAAAAATTAAATTTGATATTAACTTATAAAAGTTATAAAAAATTATAAAAAACTTAAATTGGACCGGTCAACCTAAAATCGGTAGGGGTATCGATCCGAGGAAAGCCATTAGATAGGTTGACTTGGGAACTAGGCAGATGAACTGATTTTTTTTTTATTTTTTTATCAAACAAATATTTCATTATTCAGCTATTAGCATATGTCAGAATGAAATATTCTAATCAAGATTTTCAAAATCGAACCAGTGATTAAACTGGCTAGGCCATCGATTTGCCAGTTTAATTGATCTGTCTAGTTCAATTAAATAAAATATTAAAAATAAAAATTTATTCAACCGTCCAATTCCCAAGTTGATATGTAACAACCCAATTTTAATAGTGTCGGAACAGTGATTCGAGATCACTAAATTTGACGAAAAGTTAGAAAATTTTGTTAATTGATAATTATAAGTTAAGTGTGATTTTAGAAATATTTTAAAATTAGTGAATTTTGTGAATTGAAAGAATTAATTAGAAAAATTGGGCCAAAAACGAGGTATTGAGACCTCGAATTCATAAAGTGAGCCATAAATATTTCTAAAAATATTTATGGAATGTCATTAAGTTATTATTAAACTTTCGTTAGAAAATTTTAACGTTTGGGTAGGAAATTAATGAAAAGAACTAAATTGAAATGAAAGTAAAAGTTAAATTATAGATTAAAAGAAATTATGAAGGACCAAAATGGTAATTATACCATTTTGTATAGTTGAGGCGGTATAACGTAGAAACATCTGAGATTTTTAAGGTATATTCTTATATTATTATATATTATATTATTATATTATTATATATATACAAAAAAAAACAAAAGGAAAGGGGGAGAGAAACAGAAAAGAAACAGAGAGAATAGGCAAACGAAATAGAGAAGGAAAGAAGGAAGGAAAGAAAAGAAAGAAGAAAGGGATAATTGAAAGTTTGAAACTTAGAAGTTGATAGGTAAGTCAATTTAGCCCTTTTTACTTAATTTTGATGTTTTAGAAGCCTTGGAACAAGGTTTTGATGAAGCTAAGTTGTCATATTGAAAGTTTATGAGTTATCAAGTATAGTTTATGTTGAACAAAAATATGAATTAGGAACTTAATTGAATGAATTTCAAGTTAGAATTGAAAAATGGATTTAATTGAGAAGTAAGATGTAAGTTTTATGCTGTAGGGATTAAATTGAGGAAAATATGCTAAAAATTTAGTAGTTAAATTTGAGTTTGGATGGAATTTGAATAGAAAAGAAGTATGAATTAAGTTAGGAAAGTAAGTAAACTTAATTAGGATTAAATTGTAAAATGAGTTATAAGAAAACAGTTTTGGGACAGCAGCAGTAAGGTAACTTTGAAAAATCACTAAAAATGGTAGAAATTGAATTAGAAGTTGAGTGAGATATTAAATTAAAGCTTATTGAGTCTATTTTCATATGAAAGAAACAGAGAAAGAAAAGAAATTCTGTATTTTGATATATTTAGATTTCGGTAAGACTGGTTCAGAGTGATTTCGAGATCCCCTGTTCTGAATTGGAAAAATCATAAAAAATTGTATAAAAATAATTTTGGAACATAATTTATATGGTTAGATTCCTTAATGAGTCTAGTTTTAGAAAAATAAACTATAACATCTGAATTCTATATAAAAAGATAATTAATTTTTAGTGAAGAAGGGTCGGAACTGCCAGACAGCAGAACAGGGGTGAATTTAAAGAATAAACTGTATTAATTGGCTAAATCAAAAATTCTGAAAATTTTATGGCAAGAAGATATGTGAGTCTAGTTTCAGGAAAAATTAACGGTTCTTCATTTGGAGTTCTGTAGCTCTAGAAATAAATAATTTAGTGACTATACTCAATGGACAGTTTTGAATATACTTATGAGTAATTAATGAAATTATTGATAATGTTATTTATAGCATGTTATATACATTAAGGATGTGGAATGGAGAGGAGGAGGAGGAAAATATGTATGAATATTCAGCTAGCATGACTAATTTGTAATGTTTTAGACTCAGGGACTAAATTGAATAAAAGTAAAACTTTATGATTAATTTTGTAAAAATTTAGAAATGACCAATTTGCATGAAATAGATTATTTTTTATTTAAAATTGCAAAATTTAATGAAATTATTAATTTAGATTAAGATCGATTGAAAAAAAATCAATGAAAATAGAAAATTTCCAAAGTGCCCCTGAATCTTGATATTTCTGCAAATTTAACCAGGTAAGTTTGTGTAACTTAATTATGTGATATAAGGAAATATAAGTTGATGGTACGTGAAATATTGATATGATGAATTAACTGTTTTATGTTTATGAAGAAACGGCAAGTGAATGATATTTATCATGACATGTAAATATGTGATTATCTTTAATATGTTAATACAAGGTAATTAAGTATGATGAAACGAGTAATAAATTCAAGTAAGACATGTCGATAAAAATAAATATATTTAAGGGTCAATATGTTTGATTTTGATTGATTTCAAATATAAATGCCAGATGAAATAAAATGTCTGATAAATAAATTTGTAATTCCGGTAATGCCTCGTACCCTATTCTGGCGTTGAATACGGGTAAGGGGTGTTACATGATCGGTCTAATGTCTTTCTCTAGATCTATTGTAACACCCCTTACCCGAGACCATTGCCGGAGTCGAGCACGAGGCATTACTAAACTTAACTTACTAGTTCGGGGCATAAAAATTGAAACTGTCCGTCTGCGTCATGTTCACTAAATCAATTATAACTTGAGTTACGAAACTCAAAATCTAGATCCGTAAATTTTTCCTGAAACTAGACTCATATATCTTCTTACTATAATTTTTCCAGAATTTTTGGTGTGGCCAATTAGTACAGTTTATTAGTTAAAGTCTCCCTTGTTACACAGTTTGACAGTTTTGACCTCTCTTCACTAAAAATCAATTATCTCATATTATACAACTCTTTTTCCTACACCATTTCTTTCATATAAAAATAGACTCAATAAGCTTTAATTATATATCTCATGCACAACCTAATTCAATTTCTACTATTTTTGGTGATTTTTCAAAATCACGTCACTGCTGCTATCCAACTATTCCCCTGCATATAATTACATAATTTATTTAAAATAACTATCAACTAGGCATTTCATAACATCCAAAACATGTTCTTAATTAACCATTTTAATGGCTAATCATTACCAAACATTTACAAGTCCATAATAAGCCATATCATAAGGTCACACACATAAAATGGCTAAGTCCCTATACATGCCATAACTTAAAACGTTCGAGTCACAAAATACCAATATAATCCTTTGATAGTGTGTAACGATCTCCGACTTCTTTTCGATCCCCGAGTTGGCTTGTAATACTATAAAAAAATAAAGAATGGGTGTAAGCATAAAGCTTAGTAAGTTTACATGTAAATAGATAACAATATTCTTAATGAATTATCTTATGTTTTTCTTATCAAGATCACTTAAGCTTTTAACTCAATATACTTAAAACTTGTATACTTGCCTTACCTTTTAACATGAATTTATCTTACCTTACCTTTTTAGCTTGAACTTGTCTTACCTTTACTGTGGAATACTCCTTGAATTTTCCCGTTGAACCACTTGGAATACTAAGGATACTCGGGTACCTTTCCTTATGAAACTTAACCATTGCCATGTCTTGACATGGTCTTACGTGGTATCCTTGCCTTATGAACTCACCAATGCCATGCCTTGGCATGGTCTTACATGGGACCTTTGCCTTATAGTAACATATCAATGCCATGTCTTGACATGGTCTTACATGATTTCCTTAAACCCTAATGTCATGACATTTGTATCCTACACATTCCTAAGGTTCAACCGGAGCTTTCTGAGATAGTTTTTCCATCAATTCATACTTGAGTCTTTAAATAATAAATTTACAGAATAAATATGTAAATGCTGGAATTTAACAATATTAAATGTAAAATAATAGAATATTGCATTTATTTACTGCAAACTTACCTCGAAACGAAATACGATCAACTATATCGTTTTAATCCTCTATCTTTTTCTTTCCTCGATCTAACTCTGGATTTCGTTCTTCTTGATTATGAGCTTGAGAAGTTGAATAAACCCTAGCTATGGTGTTTCCTTGAAAAATTCGGCCTAGTTGAAGAAGATGAGCAAAAATTGGCTTTTAATTTTGTTTTTAACTCATTTTAATCACTAAATGACCAAAATGCCCTTAACTTAAAAATATTCTATTTCACCTATTTGATGTCCATTTTTTTTTCCAGCAAATTAACCAATGGTCTAGTTACCTTTTAAGGACCTCCAATTTAAAATTTCATAGCAATTAGATACCTCTAGCTTCTAGAACTCAAGTTTTGCACTTTTTTACAATTTAGTCCTTTTGACTAAATTGAGTGCTCAAACACCAAAATTTTCGAACGAAATTTTTACGAAATCATTTCATAAAGTTGTAGATCATAAAAATATAAAAATATTAATTTAATTTTTTTTATCGGATTTGTGGTCCCGAAACAACTATTCCGACTAGGCTCAAAATCGGGCTGCTACAACTCTCCCCCCCTTTAGGGATTTTCGTCCTCGAAAATCTTACCAGAAAAGAGGTTTGGGTACTGTTTTCTCATGGCTTCCTCTGGTTCCCACGTAGCCTCTTCTACTCCATGTCTTTGCCACAACACTTTCACTAAAGCTATACTTTATTTCTTAACTGTTTAACCTCTCGAGCCAAAATCTTAATCGGTTCCTCATCATATGTCATATCCAGTTGAATCTCAATCTCTGTCGGAGAAATCACATGTGAAGGATCAGAACGATAGCGTCGCAACATTGACACATGAAACACATTATGAATTCTTTCTAACTCTGCTGGTAAAGCTAGCCGATATGCCACTGGTCCAATCCTTTCAATAACCTCATACGGCCCAATGAAACGAGGACTTAATTTGCCTTTCTTGCCAAATCTGAGAACTTTCTTCCAAGGGGATACTTTCAAGAATACCCTGTCACCAACTTGAAATTCAATTTCTTTTCTTTTCAAATCTGCATAGGATTTCTGTCTATCTGAAGCTGCTTTCAAGCAATCTCTGATGACTTTTACTTTCTCTTCTGTTTCTTTGACTAGATCAACCCCGTAAATCTGATTTTCCTTAAGCTCTGTCCAATACAAAGGTGTGCGACATTTACGTCCATACAAAGCTTCATAAGGTGCCATCTTCAGACTCGATTGATAACTATTATTGTAGGCAAACTCTATTAACGGCAAATATTTCTCCCAACTACCTTGAAATTCCAATACGCAACATCTAAGCATATCTTCAAGTACCTGAATAACTCTTTCTGATTGACCATCAGTCTGAGGATGGAAAGCTGTACTAAAACTCAACTTTGTACCTAAAGCTTCCTGTAATTTCTTCCAAAACCGTGAAGTAAATCTCGAATCTCTATCTGAGATAATCGATAATGGTACTCCATGTAGTCTAACTATCTCTGAAATATACAACTCAGCCAACTTGTCAAGTGAATAATCCATACGAACTGGAATAAAATGAGCCGACTTCGTTAGCTTATCAATCACAACCCATACTGCATCTTTCTTTTTCAGTGTCAAAGGCAATCCCGTCACAAAATCCATAGTAACTCGGTCCCATTTCCACTCGGAAACTAATACAGGCTGCAATAAACCTGAAGGTACCTGATGTTCAGCTTTTACCTGTTGACAGATCAAGCATCTAGAAACAAATTCTGAAATATCTCTTTTCATTCCTCTCCACCAATACATTTTCTTCAAATCATTATACATCTTTGTACTACCTGGGTGAATAGACAAAGAACTGCTATGTGCTTCCTGTAAGATATTCCGAATAAGCTCATCATTCTTTGGTACACATACTCTGTCTCTGAACATCAAACAACCGTCAGAATCGATCTGAAAATCAGACTCTACACCTGACTCGCACTGAACTCTTTTGGTTTGCAACTCACTGTCATCCTTCTGAGCTTCACAAATTTCTTTAAGAAACGTCGGTTTAGCTCTCAACTCAGCTAAAATAGAACCATCATCTGATAAGGCCAAACTAGTATGCAAAGCTCTCAATGCAAATAACGATTTTCTACTCAAAGCATCAGCAACAACGTTTGCCTTACCCGGGTGATAATCGATCACTAGCTCATAATCTTTAATCAACTCTAGCCATCTTCTTTGCCTCAAGTTTAGATCTTTCTGAGTCATCAAGTATTTCAAACTTTTATGATCAGTGAATATTCGGCATTTCTCACCATACAAGTGATGTCTCCAAATTTTTAATGCAAATACAATAGCAGCTAACTCTAAATCATGTGTCGGATAATTTTTCTCATGTGGTTTTAACTGTCTAGAGGCATAAGCAATTACCCTTCCTTCTTGCATAAGTACACAGCCTAGTCCATTTAGGGATGCATCACTGTAAATCACAAACTCTTTACCTGGTTCTGGTTGTACTAAGACAGGAGCTTCAGTCAACAATACCTTTAACTTGTCGAAACTCTGCTGACACTTCTCAGTCCATTCAAACTTAACATCTTTCTGTAGCAATCTTGTCAACGGAGTAGCTATCATGGAAAATCCCTCTACAAATCGTCTATAATAACCGGCAAGACCAAGAAAACTTCTGACCTCTGATACATTCCTGGGAGGTTTCCAATCAACAATGGCTGAAATCTTATTCGGATCAACTTTAATACCTTCACCTGAGACAACATGTCCAAGAAAACAAACTTCCCGTAACCAGAACTCACTTTTGCTAAATTTGGCATAAAGCTGATTATCTCTCAAAATCTGTAAAACTGTTCTCAAATGCTCTGCATGCTCAGTCTCATCATGAGAATAAATCAAGATATCATCGATGAACACACCTACAAACTTGTCCAAGTAAGGTCTGAAAATTCGGTTTATTAAATCCATGAAAATGGCAGGAGCATTAGTTAAGCCAAATGGCATCACAAGAAACTCATAGTGACCATATCTAGTTCGAAAAGCAGTTTTTGGAACATCTGACTCTTTAACTCGCAACTGATAGTATCCGGATCTCAAATCTATCTTAGAAAACACAGTGGCTCCTTTCAATTGATCAAACAAGTCATCTATTCTAGGCAATGGATATTTATTCTTTATGGTAACCTTGTTAAGCTGCCGATAGTCTATGCACAATCTCATTGAACCGTCCTTCTTTTTTACAAATAATACTGGTGCACCCCATGGTGAATAACTAGGTCTTACAAAGCCTTTATCAGTTAATTCCTGTAGCTGAGCTTTCAATTCTTTTAATTCTATTGAAGCCATTCTATAAGGAGCAATAGAAATAGGTGTGGTACCTGGAATCAATTCAATACCAAACTCAACTTCTCTGATAGGAGGCAAACCTGGTAGTTCTTCCGGGAACACCTCAGAAAACTCATTTACCACAGGCACTGATTCAATTTTCAACTCCGGATCTTTAGTATTCAACACAAAAGCAAGATAAGCTTCACATCCTTTCCTCAAACATTTCTGAGCAGACATAACTGAAATCATGGTAATTGCACTATCTGACTCATTTGAATTAACTCGAAGGATTTCACCATTTTCACATTTCAACTCAATGAATTTCTTTCCACAATTCACTATCGCATCATGTGCAGTTAACCAATCCATACCAAGAATCACATCAAACTCATCAAATGGCAATAGCATGAGATCAGCCGGAAAACAGTAACCTCTAATCATCAAAGGGCATTTTTTACATACTTTGTTTACTAACACATGCTGACCAAATGGATTTGATACTTTAATCACAAATTTCGTAAGCTCTATGGACATGTTCATACTAGGCATTAATTTCATGCAAACATAGGAATGGGTTGAACCCGGATCAATCAAAGCAATAACATTAACATCATGAAGAGAAAATGTACCCGTAATTACATCGGGGGAGGATGCCTCTTCACGATTACGGAGAGCATAAGTCCTTGCAGGTGCTTTAACATCTGATCTCGTTGCTGTATCTCTAAATGCAGCTCTACCTGCCCCTACTCCCGGGTTTCTCTGATATCTGCCTCTAACGGGGGCATTACCTGATCTTGCACTCGGTATTACTTCTCTTTTAACCATTTCGGGACACTCCCGAATGAAATGATTTGGTGCACCACATCGGAAACAACCAATCTCAGTTGCTCGACATTGACCTGGATGACGTCGACCACATTGAGGACACTCGGGTCTATCAGGTTGAATACTGCCAACACTCGCAATCGAAGTGGTTTGAGCTTTTGAATCCATAAATCTTCCACCTCTGTTCCGGCTAGAATACCCAGCTGAAAAATTAGATCTCGTAGAAAACTCTCTAGGCCTCTTGGATGTAGACTGAAATGACTTGCTCATCTGTCTTTTCTTCGAGTCTTGCATCTCAATTTCAGATTTACCCTTTCTTTTTAATAAATCTTCTGCCTTACAGGCTCGTTCAACTAAAGCAACAAACTCTTTTATCTCTAGAACACCAACTGACAGTCGGATATCATCATTGAGCCCATCTTCAAATCTTTTGCACATGATAGCCTCTGTAGACACACACTCTCGAGCATAATTGCTGAGTCGAACAAATTCACGTTCATAGTCGGTCACAGTCATCTTACCTTATTTTAACTCAAGAAACTCTTTTCTTTTCTGGTCAATAAACCTCTAACTGATATACTTCTTACGGAACTCCTCTTGAAAGAAATCCCAAGTAACTCTTTCTTTCGGTACTACTGATACAAGTGTCTTCCACCACTGGTAGGCTGAATCTCTAAGAAGTGACACTACACATTTAATACACTCTTTCGGTGTGCAGGATAACTCGTCAAAAACTCTAATAGTATTTTCGAGCCAAAATTCAGCTTTTTCTGCATCGTCATATTTGGTAGCCCGAAACTCTTCAGCCCCTTATTTTCTGATCTTGTCAACGGGTGGCTTCTCTCTTCTGACTGTATCTGTGACTGGGGAAGCTACATGGTTGGTCTGTGGATCATGAGGGGGTGGAGGTCTAACGGCCGGGTTCGTACGAACGAACTCAGCAAACCATTCATTCAATGCTTGGAAGAAGGCTTCTCGAGCCCCTCCTCCCTGACTAACTGTAACGGGCCTTTCACGACTATCTTGTGGCACCGTCCCTTCAGCGGGAGTGGGTGCACTACTCTCTACATCATCTGCACCAGCTCGTTCAGGATCCATAACTATAAAAAAAATTTAAATCGTCAAGAGTCGTCACACTATCAAAATATAAGTATGGCATGTATAGATAGACTCTTACTCATACTAAATATTCCGAGAACCGACTAAACCTTGCTCTGATACCAATAAATGTAACACCCCTTACCCGAGACCATTGCCGGAGTCGAGCACGAGGCATTACTAAACTTAACTTACTAGTTCGGGGCATAAAAATTGAAACTGTCCGTCTGCGTCATGTTCACTAAATCAATTATAACTTGAGTTACGAAACTCAAAATCTAGATCCGTAAATTTTTCCTGAAACTAGACTCATATATCTTCTTACTATAATTTTTCCAGAATTTTTGGTGTGGCCAATTAGTACAGTTTATTAGTTAAAGTCTCCCCTGTTACACAGTTTGACAGTTTTGACCTCTCTTCACTAAAAATCAATTATCTCATATTATACAACTCTTTTTCCTACACCGTTTCTTTCATATAAAAATAGACTCAATAAGCTTTAATTATATATCTCATGCACAACCTAATTCAATTTCTACTATTTTTGGTGATTTTTCAAAATCACGTCACTGCTGCTGTCCAACTATTCCCCTGCATATAATTACATAATTTATTTAAAATAACTATCAACTAGGCATTTCATAACATCCAAAACATGTTCTTAATTAACCATTTTAATGGCTAATCATTACCAAACATTTACAAGTCCATAATAATCCATATCATAAGGTCACACACATAAAATGGCTAAGTCCCTATACATGCCATAACTTAAAACGTTCGAGTCACAAAATACCAATATAATCCTTTGATAGTGTGTAACGATCTCCGACTTCTTTTCGATCCCCGAGTTGGCTTGTAATACTATAAAAAAAATAAAGAATGGGTGTAAGCATAAAGCTTAGTAAGTTTACATGTAAATAGATAACAATATTCTTAATGAATTATCTTATGTTTTTCTTATCAAGATCACTTAAGCTTTTAACTCAATATACTTAAAACTTGTATACTTGCCTTACCTTTTAACATGAATTTATCTTACCTTACCTTTTTAGCTTGAACTTGTCTTACCTTTACTGTGGAATACTCCTTGAATTTTCCCGTTGAACCACTTGGAATACTAAGGATACTCGGGTACCTTTCCTTATGAAACTTAACCATTGCCATGTCTTGACATGGTCTTACGTGGTATCCTTGCCTTATGAACTCACCAATGCCATGCCTTGGCATGGTCTTACATGGGACCTTTGCCTTATAGTAACATATCAATGCCATGTCTTGACATGGTCTTACATGATTTCCTTAAACCCTAATGTCATGACATTTGTATCCTACACATTCCTAAGGTTCAACCGGAGCTTTCTGAGATAGTTTTTCCATCAATTCATACTTGAGTCTTTAAATAATAAATTTACAGAATAAATATGTAAATGCTGGAATTTAACAATATTAAATGTAAAATAATAGAATATTGCATTTATTTACTGCAAACTTACCTCGAAAAGAAATACGATCAACTATATCGTTTTAATCCTCTATCTTTTTCTTTCCTCGATCTAACTCTGGATTTCGTTCTTCTTGATTATGAGCTTGAGAAGTTGAATAAACCCTAGCTATGGTGTTTCCTTGAAAAATTCGGCCTAGTTGAAGAAGATGAGCAAAAATTGGCTTTTAATTTGTTTTTAACTCATTTTAATCACTAAATGACCAAAATGCCCTTAACTTAAAAATATTCTATTTCACCTATTTGATGTCCATTTTTTTTCCAGCAAATTAACCAATGGTCTAGTTACCTTTTAAGGACCTCCAATTTAAAATTTCATAGCAATTAGATACCTCTAGCTTCTAGAACTCAAGTTTTGCACTTTTTTACAATTTAGTCCTTTTGACTAAATTGAGTGCTCAAACACCAAAATTTTCGAACGAAATTTTTACGAAATCATTTCATAAAGTTGTAGATCATAAAAATATAAAAATATTAATTTAATTTTTTTTATCGGATTTGTGGTCCCGAAACTACTATTCCGACTAGGCTCAAAATCGGGCTGCTACAACTCTCCCCCCCTTTAGGGATTTTCGTCCTCGAAAATCTTACCAGAAAAGAGGTTTGGGTACTGTTTTCTCATGGCTTCCTCTGGTTCCCACGTAGCCTCTTCTACTCCATGTCTTTGCCACAACACTTTCACTAAAGCTATACTTTTATTTCTTAACTGTTTAACCTCTCGAGCCAAAATCTTAATCGGTTCCTCATCATATGTCATATCCAGTTGAATCTCAATCTCTGTCGGAGAAATCACATGTGAAGGATCAGAACGATAGCGTCGCAACATTGACACATGAAACACATTATGAAGTCTTTCTAACTCTGCTGGTAAAGCTAGCCGATATGCCACTGGTCCAATCCTTTCAATAACCTCATACGGCCCAATGAAACGAGGACTTAATTTGCCTTTCTTGCCAAATCTGAGAACTTTCTTCCAAGGGGATACTTTCAAGAATACCCTGTCACCAACTTGAAATTCAATTTCTTTTCTTTTCAAATCTACATAGGATTTCTGTCTATCTGAAGCTGCTTTCAAGCAATCTCTGATGACTTTTACTTTCTCTTCTGTTTCTTTGACTAGATCAACCCCGTAAATCTGATTTTCCTTAAGCTCTGTCCAATACAAAGGTGTGCGACATTTACGTCCATACAAAGCTTCATAAGGTGCCATCTTCAGACTCGATTGATAACTATTATTGTAGGCAAACTCTATTAACGGCAAATATTTCTCCCAACTACCTTGAAATTCCAATACGCAACATCTAAGCATATCTTCAAGTACCTGAATAACTCTTTCTGATTGACCATCAGTCTGAGGATGGAAAGCTGTACTAAAACTCAACTTTGTACCTAAAGCTTCCTGTAATTTCTTCCAAAACCGTGAAGTAAATCTCGAATCTCTATCTGAGATAATCGATAATGGTACTCCATGTAGTGAATAATCCATACGAACTGGAATAAAATGAGCCGACTTCGTTAGCTTATCAATCACAACCCATACTGCATCTTTCTTTTTCAGTGTCAAAGGCAATCCCGTCACAAAATTCATAGTAACTCGGTCCCATTTCCACTCGGAAACTAATACAGGATGCAATAAACCTGAAGGTACCTGATGTTCAGCTTTTACCTGTTGACAGATCAAGCATCTAGAAACAAATTCTGAAATATCTCTTTTCATTCCTCTCCACCAATACATTTTCTTCAAATCATTATACATCTTTGTACTACCTGGGTGAATAGACAAAGAACTGCTATGTGCTTCCTGTAAGATATTCCGAATAAGCTCATCATTCTTTGGTACACATACTCTGTCTCTGAACATCAAACAACCGTCAGAATCGATCTGAAAATCAGACTCTACACCTGACTCGCACTGAACTCTTTTGGCTTGCAACTCACTGTCATCCTTCTGAGCTTCACAAATTTCTTTAAGAAACGTCGGTTTAGCTCTCAACTCAGCTAAAATAGAACCATCATCTGATAAGGCCAAACTAGTATGCAAAGCTCTCAATGCAAATAACGATTTTCTACTCAAAGCATCAGCAACAACGTTTGCCTTACCCGGGTGATAATCGATCACTAGCTCATAATCTTTAATCAACTCTAGCCATCTTCTTTGCCTCAAGTTTAGATCTTTCTGAGTCATCAAGTATTTCAAACTTTTATGATCAGTGAATATTCGGCATTTCTCACCATACAAGTGATGTCTCCAAATTTTTAATGCAAATACAATAGCAGCTAACTCTAAATCATGTGTCGGATAATTTTTCTCATGTGGTTTTAACTGTCTAGAGGCATAAGCAATTACCCTTCCTTCTTGCATAAGTACACAGCCTAGTCCATTTAGGGATGCATCACTGTAAATCACAAACTCTTTACCTGGTTCTGGTTGTACTAAGACAGGAGCTTCAGTCAACAATACCTTTAACTTGTCGAAACTCTGCTGACACTTCTCAGTCCATTCAAACTTAACATCTTTCTGTAGCAATCTTGTCAACGGAGTAGCTATCATGGAAAATCCCTCTACAAATCGTCTATAATAACCGGCAAGACCAAGAAAACTTCTGACCTCTGATACATTCCTGGGAGGTTTCCAATCAACAATGGCTGAAATCTTATTCGGATCAACTTTAATACCTTCACCTGAGACAACATGTCCAAGAAAACAAACTTCCCGTAACCAGAACTCACTTTTGCTAAATTTGGCATAAAGCTGATTATCTCTCAAAATCTGTAAAACTGTTCTCAAATGCTCTGCATGCTCAGTCTCATCATGAGAATAAATCAAGATGTCATCGATGAACACACCTACAAACTTGTCCAAGTAAGGTCTGAAAATTCGGTTCATTAAATCCATGAAAATGGCAGGAGCATTAGTTAAGCCAAATGGCATCACAAGAAACTCATAGTGACCATATCTAGTTCGAAAAGCAGTTTTTGGAACATCTGACTCTTTAACTCGCAACTGATAGTATCCGGATCTCAAATCTATCTTAGAAAACACAGTGGCTCCTTTCAATTGATCAAACAAGTCATCTATTCTAGGCAATGGATATTTATTCTTTATGGTAACCTTGTTAAGCTGCCGATAGTCTATGCACAATCTCATTGAACCGTCCTTCTTTTTTACAAATAATACTGGTGCACCCCATGGTGAATAACTAGGTCTTACAAAGCCTTTATCAGTTAATTCCTGTAGCTGAGCTTTCAATTCTTTTAATTCTATTGAAGCCATTCTATAAGGAGCAATAGAAATAGGTGTGGTACCTGGAATCAATTCAATACCAAACTCAACTTCTCTGATAGGAGGCAAACCTGGTAGTTCTTCCGGGAACACCTCAGAAAACTCATTTACCACAGGCACTGATTCAATTTTCAACTCCGGATCTTTAGTATTCAACACAAAAGCAAGATAAGCTTCACATCCTTTCCTCAAACATTTCTGAGCAGACATAACTGAAATCATGGTAATTGCACTATCTGACTCATTTGAATTAACTCGAAGGATTTCACCATTTTCACATTTCAACTCAATGAATTTCTTTCCACAATTCACTATCGCATCATGTGCAGTTAACCAATCCATACCAAGAATCACATCAAACTCATCAAATGGCAATAGCATGAGATCAGCCGGAAAACAGTAACCTCTAATCATCAAAGGGCATTTTTTACATACTTTGTTTACTAACACATGCTGACCAAATGGATTTGATACTTTAATCACAAATTTCGTAAGCTCTATGGACATGTTCATACTAGGCATTAATTTCATGCAAACATAGGAATGGGTTGAACCCGGATCAATCAAAGCAATAACATTAACATCATGAAGAGAAAATGTACCCGTAATTACATCGGGGGAGGATGCCTCTTCACGATTACGGAGAGCATAAGTCATTGCAGGTGCTTTAACATCTGATCTCGTTGCTGTATCTCTAAATGCAGCTCTACCTGCCCCTACTCCCGGGTTTCTCTGATATCTGCCTCTAACGGGGGCATTACCTGATCTTGCACTCGGTATTACTTCTCTTTTAACCATTTCGGGACACTCCCGAATGAAATGATTTGGTGCACCACATCGGAAACAACCAATCTCAGTTGCTCGACATTGACCTGGATGACGTCGACCACATTGAGGACACTCGGGTCTATCAGGTTGAATACTGCCAACACTCGCAATCGAAGTGGTTTGAGCTTTTGAATCCATAAATCTTCCACCTCTGTTCCGGCTAGAATACCCAGCTGAAAAATTAGATCTCGTAGAAAACTCTCTAGGCCTCTTGGATGTAGACTGAAATGACTTGCTCATCTGTCTTTTCTTCGAGTCTTGCATCTCAATTTCAGATTTACCCTTTCTTTTTAATAAATCTTCTGCCTTACAGGCTCGTTCAACTAAAGCAACAAACTCTTTTATCTCTAGAACACCAACTGACAGTCGGATATCATCATTGAGCCCATCTTCAAATCTTTTGCACATGATAGCCTCTGTAGACACACACTCTCGAGCATAATTGCTGAGTCGAACAAATTCACGTTCATAGTCGGTCACAGTCATCTTACCTTATTTTAACTCAAGAAACTCTTTTCTTTTCTGGTCAATAAACCTCTAACTGATATACTTCTTACGGAACTCCTCTTGAAAGAAATCCCAAGTAACTCTTTCTTTCGGTACTACTGATACAAGTGTCTTCCACCACTGGTAGGCTGAATCTCTAAGAAGTGACACTACACATTTAATACACTCTTTCGGTTTGCAGGATAACTCGTCAAAAACTCTAATAGTATTTTCGAGCCAAAATTCAGCTTTTTCTGCATCGTCATCTTTGGTAGCCCGAAACTCTTCAGCCCCTTATTTTCTGATCTTGTCAACGGGTGGCTTCTCTCTTCTGACTGTATCTGTGACTGGGGAAGCTACATGGTTGGTCTGTGGATCATGAGGGGGTGGAGGTCTAACGGCCGGGTTCGTACGAACGAACTCAGCAAACCATTCATTCAATGCTTGGAAGAAGGCTTCTCGAGCCCCTCCTCCCTGACTAACTGTAACGGGCCTTTCACGACTATCTTGTGGCACCGTCCCTTCAGCGGGAGTGGGTGCACTACTCTCTACATCATCTGCACCAGCTCGTTCAGGATCCATAACTATAAAAAAAATTTAAATCGTCAAGAGTCGTCACACTATCAAAATATAAGTATGGCATGTATAGATAGACTCTTACTCATACTAAATATTCCGAGAACCGACTAAACCTTGCTCTGATACCAATAAATGTAACACCCCTTACCCGAGACCATTGCCGGAGTCGAGCACGAGGCATTACTAAACTTAACTTACTAGTTCGGGGCATAAAAATTGAAACTGTCCGTCTGCGTCATGTTCACTAAATCAATTATAACTTGAGTTACGAAACTCAAAATCTAGATCCGTAAATTTTTCCTGAAACTAGACTCATATATCTTCTTACTATAATTTTTCCAGAATTTTTGGTGTGGCCAATTAGTACAGTTTATTAGTTAAAGTCTCCCCTGTTACACAGTTTGACAGTTTTGACCTCTCTTCACTAAAATCAATTATCTCATATTATACAACTCTTTTTCCTACACCGTTTCTTTCATATAAAAATAGACTCAATAAGCTTTAATTATATATCTCATGCACAACCTAATTCAATTTCTACTATTTTTGGTGATTTTTCAAAATCACGTCACTGCTGCTGTCCAACTATTCCCCTGCATATAATTACATAATTTATTTAAAATAACTATCAACTAGGCATTTCATAACATCCAAAACATGTTCTTAATTAACCATTTTAATGGCTAATCATTACCAAACATTTACAAGTCCATAATAAGCCATATCATAAGGTCACACACATAAAATGGCTAAGTCCCTATACATGCCATAACTTAAAACGTTCGAGTCACAAAATACCAATATAATCCTTTGATAGTGTGTAACGATCTCCGACTTCTTTTCGATCCCCGAGTTGGCTTGTAATACTATAAAAAAAATAAAGAATGGGTGTAAGCATAAAGCTTAGTAAGTTTACATGTAAATAGATAACAATATTCTTAATGAATTATCTTATGTTTTTCTTATCAAGATCACTTAAGCTTTTAACTCAATATACTTAAAACTTGTATACTTGCCTTACCTTTTAACATGAATTTATCTTACCTTACCTTTTTAGCTTGAACTTGTCTTACCTTTACTGTGGAATACTCCTTGAATTTTCCCGTTGAACCACTTGGAATACTAAGGATACTCGGGTACCTTTCCTTATGAAACTTAACCATTGCCATGTCTTGACATGGTCTTACGTGGTATCCTTGCCTTATGAACTCACCAATGCCATGCCTTGGCATGGTCTTACATGGGACCTTTGCCTTATAGTAACATATCAATGCCATGTCTTGACATGGTCTTACATGATTTCCTTAAACCCTAATGTCATGACATTTGTATCCTACACATTCCTAAGGTTCAACCGGAGCTTTCTGAGATAGTTTTTCCATCAATTCATACTTGAGTCTTTAAATAATAAATTTACAGAATAAATATGTAAATGCTGGAATTTAACAATATTAAATGTAAAATAATAGAATATTGCATTTATTTACTGCAAACTTACCTCGAAACGAAATACGATCAACTATATCGTTTTAATCCTCTATCTTTTTCTTTCCTCGATCTAACTCTGGATTTCGTTCTTCTTGATTATGAGCTTGAGAAGTTGAATAAACCCTAGCTATGGTGTTTCCTTGAAAAATTCGGCCTAGTTGAAGAAGATGAGCAAAAATTGGCTTTTAATTTTGTTTTTAACTCATTTTAATCACTAAATGACCAAAATGCCCTTAACTTAAAAATATTCTATTTCACCTATTTGATGTCCATTTTTTTTCTAGCAAATTAACCAATGGTCTAGTTACCTTTTAAGGACCTCCAATTTAAAATTTCATAGCAATTAGATACCTCTAGCTTCTAGAACTCAAGTTTTGCACTTTTTTACAATTTAGTCCTTTTGACTAAATTGAGTGCTCAAACACCAAAATTTTCGAACGAAATTTTTACGAAATCATTTCATAAAGTTGTAGATCATAAAAATATAAAAATATTAATTTAATTTTTTTATCGGATTTGTGGTCCCGAAACTACTATTCCGACTAGGCTCAAAATCGGGCTGCTACATCTATACCTGATGTGTCACGAAACTAATTAAAAATTAGACTAAGATAAATGCACCTATCAATTAATAGCATAGCTATAGTGAGCAAATATATCGTTCCCATAAGGACTACAAGTACTAGCAATTATCGTCTTTCTATTATTTAACCGAACAATTCGAGTGATTGATTAAAAACTATAATTAACTAAATTAATTAACTAACAAACATAGTAAAGAATAAATCAGGAAAATAATCGAGTAGCAACCAAGAAGCGAAACAACACCCAATAATCTTTACTTAGCAAATCTATAGAAATCCCTAAATTATGCTAATATCTCTCTCAAACATAAGAGCAACTAAGTCTAAGTTAATTAATTGAATTTTCTTTTTAATTAAAACTCATATTGTCGCATTAATTCATGCTATAAATTCTCCTATTAGATTTAGCTTTAATCTAGTAGATTTATGTTGTCTTATTTTTAGGATTGCATGCAATTCCACCCAATTACACAATATCTACTCTTAAATAGGGTTTATTCAACCACTAATTTAAGCACGTTAAACAATGATTAATAATATAAAAATATCAAACAAAAAATTAAGCACACATAATTGAGAATAAGAAACTAAGTATTTATTGCGTAAAATAAAAATCAAAAAACAAAATCCCTTATATGGTTCATCTCCCTAGGTATTGTAGAAAACTAATTCATGCTTGAAAATAAAAATATCCAATATCCAATATACAGTATAACCACAAAAAATAAAGAAACTCATGATAAATTCATAAGAAATCAACCAAGAATCTTCAATATTGACAACAATTTGCTTCACAATCGGCTTCAATGGTGTTTTTTGAGTTATTTTCTCATCAAATATACAGTATAACCACAATAAATAAAGAAACTCATGATAAATTCCTAAGAAATCAACTAAGAATATTCAATCTTGACAATAAATTGCTTCACAATCGGCTTCAATGGTGTTTTTTGAGTTGTTTTCTTAAATATTCTTTGATGTCTCACTCTTATTTTGTTATTTTTGACATATATACATCTTAGAATACCCGAAAAACCTAAAATTGTGATTTTTCGCTATTTGGTGCGCAATTCCGTGAAATTGACACAACCATGTGGAATGGTCCAGTCTGTGTGGCTCTGTAGTTTGCTCTGACACTTCGGTTTTCGCTTATCTTTTGCTCATTTTGCTCCCAAGTGCTCTATTAAGCATTAAAAATGAATTTAAAGGATTAGATGTATAAATTTCACAATTAATATGGAATAATCACCCAAAAACGTATTAAGAATGATGTTAAAACATGTTACTTTTAGCACTTATTGATACCCTTGCCGATTTCGGTGTAACCGATCCAATCAACTGATCCGGTCTCATTCAAGTTTTTATGATTTTTTATAGTTTTTATAAGTTTATATCAAATTTAACACTTTCAATTTCTTTTAGATTTTTTATAATTTTTTTATAGAACTTTAATACGTATTTATAAAATTTTAAATATATATTATTAATTTTATAAAATATTTATAATTTATTAGAAATTTTATATTTTTGATAATGTTTATAATTTTTTATAAGTTCATATTTTTTGTATTTTTAATATTTTTTTATGAAAAACTATTAGATTAAAATAGAAGATATCACGTGTCATCATTTACTTATTTCATCAATTTATTTTAACAGTCAATATGATCAATGATGAAAAGTGTTAATAAAAGAGATTAATAAATTATTTTAATTAACGATAAATAATTAATTAATTTTTTTACATTTTCTTAAAAGAAAATTTTAACCTATCATACTTTTATTTATTAGTTGTAATAGAAATTATACTTTTTGTTTTCTTCTAGAAATAACATTTTAATTTCAAACTTAAATAACGTAAAGTTTAAGCCAGTCCAAAAAGTACTGTTTAATATTTCATAGTATAACCCCCCCCCCAAAAAAAAAATCAGATTCAGTGGTTGGATTTCGCCCTACAAAAAGATAAATACATAATAATATATAATAATAATAAAAAGTTGAAAATTAAAAACATGTGTTGTTTTATATGTATACCTGAAAACTAATTATTATTGCAGCCCTCATAATGAAAAAACAATGCTGGAAAAAGTACTTTTTTAGTTTACCCTCTTCACTTTACGCAACGCAAAGGACAAAACACTTGCAATATTATATTTTTATATATAAACTCAATACAATATCAAAAAGAAATTAAAAAAAATAGGATAAACTATATTAATAGTCATTTAACTAGTAATAAATTTTTTTAATTATTCAACTATTTAATTATCTTTTTTGATCATCCAACTATCTTTGATTTTTTTAGTGTTTCTATTTTACGTTAGCTAGCTAGTGACAAAAAAAATTTGAATAGTTAAGTGACTATTTTGTAATTTTTCATAGTTAAAATTTTTAAAAAAAAATTACTTATAATTAGATGACTACTAATATAATTTATATTATTTTTCAAATAATAAAATAAATCAAATTGAATTGAAAATATAAAAATATAAACCCAAACCGAATCCAAATTATTTGCTATAATTTTGCTTCATGACCTTGTTTATTTTTCTTGGCATCACAAAAATGATAATGAATTAATTTCATGCAAACTAGTTAATTGAATATTCCCTAATCTTTATCAAAATTCTGTTGTTCATTATCTTTGTATTATTCAATTTAATTATCTTTTTTTATGATTATTTTCCTAGCCGTAATCACCATTACTCATTGATTACTTCATGTTCTTATACTTCTTTTTAGTTGTAGTATTCCTTTCAAAGTATTCTTTTTTTTTAAAAAAAAAATTTATGATTTGAGGTTTAAGTCACACTCCACATAAATGTACGAGTTTTCTTTTAGATTTTTTTATCGCATTCCTCTAGGTTCATTCTAGTTAGTTTAATTAATTGTATTGAGTTAATTATTCAGTTATGTAATTATGATGATTGATTATAATAAATTTACGACTTTAGATTTAAGAATCATGGTTTGTAGAACTGGACTAGACCAGTCAGTCGTACCAAGAATCGATTAGTATATCGATCTGGACAAAAAAATAATCAAATTTTGAGCGAACTATTCGAAACCAAAACAAAAAATTGACTGAACTTGAATTTGAACTAATTAAATTGGTTATATGTATTAACATTTTTTAATATAAATTTTACAATTTTTTTAATAATTTATTTTACTAAAATTAAACCATCAATTAAATTGAATCGAACAAAGAAACTGATAATCTAACCGATTCGAATTTTTAATATTAGAATCTTTAATATGATGAGAAGGCAAATGTTGAAAATATAATGGGTCCATTGTGTCCAAAGTGACTTAAAAGTTTTATTTGATAAGAGAACATATCGTAAAATTTGAATTTGTAAATTTTTAGAAAAAATTGAATTATAATTTTCTTTATATAATATATATATATATAAAAAAAAGGCATAAAAGTCATTGATTTGAGAGGATGTGGTGCCATTTGCTTCTTTAAGGTGAAAATGAGCCATCACCCTCTCACATATCCAACCAAATACACTACTTTTTTCTTTGACATTTTTTTCTCTTCCACATAGACCTACCATAGCTCTTTGATTTGTCTTTTTATGGTACAATTTAAAATTTAATCCTTAATGTTTATCTTTTTTTCCGTCATTTTGATCTTTTTTTTTTCACTGATCCTCGATTTTCAAGTTTTAGTTGAATTATATTTTTAGACGAAAAGTTGATTGATTTATTAAAATATTAACTACAGTAATATGACAATTTTCACGATGCTTCATTGCTAATATTAAATATTACATGGATTAAAAATGCCATATTTTAGTTTTTTTTTCTATATTAACAATAAATTAGTTTTTTTTTTATTTGCACGAAGTGTATAATCTAGAGCATAAAATACAATGATTATATAAAACAATGAGTAATTATTCGATAGATTAGTGGTAGTGATTAATTTCACAAGTGGAATAAAAAATAATTAGTACCCTGAATTAGTTTTTTTAAAAAAAATAAATGATAATATTTTAATTTGTAGATTTAACAAAATAATTATATATAATCCCATCATCAAATAATAATCCTGAATAACTTTATAAAAGTAAATGAGTTTTATTTTTATATATTAGGTAAATAAAATGAACAAAAAATTCTAACCCACTAATTAAAAAAATAATTGATTTACTAAAAAAAAAAAAAGAAGAAGCCTATTGTGCTTGTGAAGTTAGTAGCGTCAAAGGAGGTGGCTTCGTAAAGTGGAGGACATTTTCCATTGAGTGTTTTAATATGAAATCATTGACTCACGAGACTCCCCAATAGTCTTACAAGTGAATTTTACCATCAATCCATAATCATGAATCTATTTTTTCAAATTCTTTTTTTTTTGTCATTTTGAATTTATTTTTTAAAAAATTATTTTGGTCATCAGTTTATAAAATTAAGTTAAATTATTTATGAAGATAAAAAAATTTGATTAAATTATTAAAAAAGTATTTGTATTAACGTAGTAGCTTGTACGACAATTTACGTGATAATCAGGATGAGAATGAAATATTAATAAAAATTATGGATAGTTAATATAATTTTTAAATATTATGGGTAAAAGGGTAAAAGTATTAGGGAAGTCACTGTATTTAGGAGTAGATTGCATTTCGACTTTTTTACTGAAAAAATAGGCAAACTAACCCTTATTCATTTCGAAATGTGCAAATTAGCCCTTCCGTTAAATTTTATCTGTTAATGGTTAATTATTAGTTTGGTCCCTGAACTATAGCTAAAAGATTGTTTTGATTTTAAAATTTTTTTTTCTTAACAATAATTCTAAAAAAAATTAAAAGAATCTTAAAAATTTGATATAAATTATAAAAAATATTTAAAATTATGTTAAAACAAAATCAAACCCAAATCTATTAAAGCAAAGCTTACATTCAAAGAAGTTCTGTTTTAGTGAATCATGGTGGTTTTTTTTTTTTTAAATTGAGTTCACTTTCCATAAAATTATCGATTTGATGAGAACTATATAATGTAATGAGACACTGATATTACCTATTAAAGACGCTCTCCAATACAATTCTAAAAGCACTAATTTCAATAAAATCATGATTTTATTACTATTGAAATACAATCAAATCAAATAAACAATACATTTACAATAAACAAAATCTTTCGATTTTACATCTCTTTGGTGACGAAAAAGACAATTAGCTTCTTTCGCTACTTCTTCACCTCTTGAGACATGTTGGCAACTTTAGAGTTTTATTTTAAATTAAAATTTCACTTTTTCTTTTATTTCTTCCCATAAATTAAAAACTTTATTTTTTAAATTTTCAAAACCCATAAACTCATGGTTCAAAACCTAGAAATTTATATTGAAAATTCAAAACCCAAAAATTGTTAAACCTAATAACTTAAAGATTAAAGCTTCTTGATATTAAACAATAAGATCTACAAATGCGAAAATTAGTAATTAAAATCTTATAACAGTGATTACACACTATTGGGAGATACGTAAGTATAGAAGATGTGAAAATAAATATTCACTAAAGTAGAAAAAAATAAACATTAAATAAAATTTTATGTACCTTTTAGTTGTAAGCATTAGTGATACAGATGAAATTGAACATTAACAAGGGCATGAGAAATTTGAAAGTGAATAATCAAAGCTTTTAGTTTTTATTTTTTTTTGGCTTTAATCAAGTATTTATTTACGGCTTTAATCAAGCATGTGAAATCTTTTTGATTTTTACAGGTTTTGTAGAATAGGAAAGAAAGCCTTGTAAAACAATTATGGATTTTGGGTTCCGACCTAAAAGTTAGATAAAAAAAATTTGTAATCTTTTAAAATCTTTTTACATATATTTTTGAATTTTTTTATTTTTAAAATATTTTAATTTTAATATTTTAATATATTTTTAATATTTTTTAAAAATTATATTTATTTCAATTTAAAAAATCAAAATGATATTTTAGCTATAGTTTAGGGACCAAATTAGTATTTAACCATTTAAATTAACGTTTTACGTTATCATTTAACAAATAAAATTTAACGGAGGGACTAATTTGTACGTTTCAAAATGTATAAAGACTATTTTATCTATTTTTTTAGTAAATAGGCCGAAATGTAATCTATCCTCAAATACAGAGATCTCCCTGCTACTTTTACCTGGGTAAAAGTTAATGGACGAGAATAAAAGTAGTAATAGAGATTTTTGGATGAAAATGAAATATTAATAAAAGGTTAACAGTAATAAATGTAAATTTAAAAGTAGTGGATGAGAATGAAATATTTTGTGAATAGTTAATACAACTTTTAAAGACCATAGATAAAAAAAATCTATTATTTTTAGTTCAAAGTTGACAAAAATAACGTAGCAAATATAAACAATTTTAGAACAATAATAAAATACTTAAAAACAATGTTTTTAAAAAAAATAAAAGATTAAAAATAACATTTTTTGATAAAAAAATTAAAATATCTTTAATAGAAACTTTTAATTAAAGTTTTCTATAATATATATTATGAAGTATAAGATCCTCCATTCATTTGTGGTTGAATTTGGAGTTAAAAGTGGAATTAAATTATAAAATGAGAGTAAAATTATTTTGATATTATTGTAATTCAGTCGAATTGAATTTGAATAATGACAAGCTTAAATTTAATTGAAATTTAGGGTTTGATATTTAGTTTGAGCTCAATTTGATACATAATCGAGCCATTTATGTTTGTTCATAATTGAACCTTTTTTTTATATAATAAAGGTAAAAATATAATTTCCAAAAATAAAAATATATTAAAAAAAAGCTTAATTATGTTTAAGAAGTCTTCGAATTGAGTATTATAATCATCGAATTTAATTTAATCGATAGCTCAAATTATTTAAATGTGACTCAATATTTAATTGAATTTAAATTTGATTTTTAAAAAGTTAAACCCAAATAATTTATGAACATCTATATCTCATTTATAGTCTTAAACACTACTTTTAAATACATCTTAATTAAAAATTATCGAATTCTTTGCGATTTAATCCAATATGGTTAATTTTAAAGTAATGAATGAATAATTTGACATTACAACTATAATCATAAGCATAGAACCCCCCCCCCCCCCTTTTTTTCTTTCTGCATTTATACCCCTTCCTAGTGTTTCTTTATTCTTCAATCTCTCTCCCGCTCCTATTTTCAATCAAAACCATTTTCAAAGCTCTGTTGTGTGTGTGTAATTCAGTTATGACTATGGCTTTCAAAGTGACCCAGTAAACCATAGCAGTTTCCCTTCATAAACCCCATCATCACTTTGTATAGCTCAAAAACAAAAATGGCTTCCACCATCTCTATGCCACCAACTGACCCTTCTTCTTCATCTACGGAAGACCCAGCAGCTAAAGCCGTCAACAAAAGGTACGAAGGGCTCATCACGGTTCGAACCAAGGCTACTAAAGGCAAAGGAGCTTGGTATTGGGCACATCTCGAACCGATCCTTGTTCGGAACCCAGAGAGTAGTCTACCGAAAGCGGTGAAACTCAAGTGTTCCTTATGCGACGCCGTTTTCTCGGCCTCGAACCCGTCCAGGACCGCCGCCGAGCACTTGAAACGCGGCACTTGCCCCAATTTCAGCTCTGTTTTAAGACCCAATCCTTCGTTATCCCCTTTGCCTATATCTTCATTAGCTTCACCTTCGGTTTCGTATCATCATAATCATCGTAAACGAAGTCCTTCAGCTGCTGTTTCTCTTTTACGAAACCAAGTAAGTAATAATAACAGTCATGATACCAATAATAATAGCAATAGTAACTCGTTGGCTATAGTTGAGTCTACTCGTTTACTGAGTTACACGAGTCATACTAATAACAACAACAACAATGTTGGGTTGACTCAACATCATTTGGTTTTATCTGGTGGAAAAGAAGATTTAGGCGCTTTAGCAATGTTGGAAGATAGTGTTAAGAAGCTTAAGAGTCCTAAAATTTCCCCTGGTCCAGCTTTAAGTAAGGGTCAAATAGATTCTGCGTTTGATTTATTAGCTGATTGGTTCTATGAGTCTTGTGGGTCGGTTTCGTTTTCTAGCCTTGAACACCCAAAGTTTAGAGCTTTCCTTAACCAAGTTGGGATGCCGGCTATTTCAAGAAGGGACCTTTCCGGTGCTCGGCTCGATAATAAGTTTTACGAGGCCAAGGACGAATCCGAGGCTCGAATTAGGGATGCAATGTTCTTTCAAGTTGCTTCTGATGGATGGAAGAGGAAAAGTTGTTGTTGTAGTAGTTATACAAGTAGTAGTGGTGGTAGTAACTTTGGTTGTGTGGAGGAGAATTTTGTTAAATTTAGTGTTAATCTTCCGAATGGGAGTAGCTTGTACCAGAAGGCAGTCTTCACCGGTGGACCGGTCAGTACCAAGCAAGCTGAGGAGGTTTTGTGGGAGACGGTAGTGGGGATATCAGGAAATGGTGTTCAGAAATGTGTAGGAATTGTTTCAGATCATAAGGTGAAGGCATTGAAGAATTTGGAGATTCAGAATAATTGGATGGTTAATCTTTCTTGTCAGCTTCAAGGTTTCATTAGTTTGATAAAGGATTTTAGCAAAGAGCTTCTTCTTTTCAGGACTGTCACCGAGAATTCCTTAAAGCTAGCGAATTTTGTAAATAATAATTTGCAAGCTAGGAGCAGCTTTCGAAAATATAAGATGCAGGAGCTTGATTGTGCTGGGTTGATACGAGTTCCTTTCAACGAATGCCATTGCAGCAGTAACATTGCACATGTTTTTGCAATGTTGGAGGACATATTGAACTGTTCACAAGTGCTTCAGATGGTTGTATTGGACGATTCTTACAAGGGGATCTGTATTGAGGATCCAGTTGCGAGGGAAGTTGCCGGTATTGTCCAAAATGAAGGGTTTTGGAATGATTTAGGGTCCGTTTATGCACTGGTGAAGTTGATCAGAGGTATGGCTCATGAGATTGAGGTGGAGAGGCCGTTGATTGGGCAATGCCTCCCTCTTTGGGAGGAGTTGAGGGTCAAAGTGAAGGAATGGTGCACCAAGTTTAACATTGCCGAAGCGCCTGTTGAGAAAATCGTTGAAAAGAGATTTAGAAAGAACTACCACCCCGCATGGTCAGCTGCATTTATACTCGATCCGCTTTACTTGATACGGGATACCAGCGGAAAATACCTTCCACCATTCAAGTGTTTGACTCACGAGCAAGAGAAAGATGTTGATAAACTCATAACTCATTTGGTTACCAAGGAAGAAGCACATGTTGCACTGATGGAGCTCATGAAATGGAGATCAGAAGGGTTAGAACCACTTTATGCTCAAGCCGTTCAAGTTAAACAACGGGACTCTGTGACCGGAAAACTGAAGATCGCTAACCCCCAAAGCAGTAGGCTGGTATGGGAAACTTGTCTTAGCGAATACAAATCATTAGGAAAGGTTGCAGTGAGACTTATCTTCTTACATGCAACATCATGCGGGTTTAAACGTAACTGGTCTTTGATGAAGTGGATTTGTGTACACAGACACTCACGGATAGGCCTCGAAAGGGCTCAAAAAATGATATTCATTGCAGCTCATTCGAAGCTCGGCAGGAGGGATTTCTCCAACGAGGAAGAAAAAGACGCGGATCTATTTATGATCGGCGGTGAGGATGACATCCTCAATGGAGTCTTTACAGATGCACCATAAGTGTAATGCTTTTTTTCTTTTAACTCTTTGTAGAATTGTAAACTTTAGGATTTGATCTAATTCTTTCTTCAATTGTCTTTTATTTTTGTCCATCTTCACTTCTGTTCCAATTTAAAAATCAGGAAAAAAAACATATAGATAGTGATGTAGTAGCTAGAGAATGTTTGTTAGAAATTTCAATGATTGCATGATTTGAATGAAAATAACCACTTTATTGTCCTACCATGATTTCATTTTCTTTTGTCCATAGTGACTGAATGAATACAGTATCATCTTCTTCGATATATTTATAAAGAATTTGATTTTGTAAGAGAAGAATGAGGATTATCTGCAGAACAATGGCTGAAGTTATACAATGGTAGCCTATGTATTTGCATGTCAAATACATCAATGTAAATTTTTTTATCAATTATTATATAAGGGAATTGTACTAGAATCTGTTGCATAAACCTGGCACATGTATGCCTTTTTCCTATCATCATATTTTAAATGCTTGAAGGACAGTTACTATCTATAGTTTCATGTGAAGAAGCCTTTATCTGAAAAAAGTAGAAAAATAAGTGGACTATATGAATATTTGATAATTTAAAAATTCTCATAAAGATATGAAGTTTGCTCCTAAAGGTGCTTCTCTTATTCTAAATGTGGTATGCTCCAAGTTTTTGGGGTCTAAAACCAATATTCTGTCATTCCAAGCCCCAACATGCGCTTTCAATGAAGATGCAAAAAATTTGAGGGATTTTCATGAGTTTTTGAAGATGGTAAGCTTCGGTTTTACTTTTACTGGCCGAATTCAACCGAGCTGTATGTTATTTATGGTTTGTTTTACTTTTGCTACATTCATCTTCTGTATGAACTTTCATGATCTAGTAAGCCAAACTGGAATCGGTACAAGGATGATCTACTCATATTCATGTTGTTATGATACATCAGTAAGTTCCTAGAACGATGCTGATCCGTTTTACTGCCTCATGTCTTGAAAAGTTAGTATGCCAGTGCCTAGTTGGTGTCTTTGTTGTATATCTAATCCAAAAAGGATAAGGAATCTTGTGAAAACCGACTCTTGATTGGAGCATCGATTTGTGATACTATTGCATTTGTGAAAAATCATTGATTATCGGACCTAATGTCTGCATATTGACTGTTTGTTGAAGAAAAAGAAGTGAAAAACAAGTTTGGACTATGCTTTACTGCAAAAATAGGCCTTGGAATTTAATAGTATCATTGTTGGTGCTGTAGATATGCAAAAACCAATTGAAGCTTGTGGTGAACCAGATTTCTAGTTTCCACTCGATAAAGGGTCAACCTCGGATGAACTCGGAAACATATCTTTGTTGCTGTAAGGCACTTACTTGCTGATATGACTCAACTGTGTAACCAAGGTTGTCTGGTTTTGCTAATGTGGAGGAGCCCCCACCTTGAGGAGAGTGGATGTCTGTCTTGTCACAGTCAAGGGAAAAAAAAAAAAAAAGAAGTAACGGCTTTTTCCTCCTCTCTCTCTATTCGATTTTTTTATCATTTACTGGCGAGCTTAATCTCCATCATCTTCGGTAGCTTGTCTTTCAAACATTCCAATTATGGTGACATTGCTCCTTTCTAGCTGGGACCTTTGTATTTCAAACTTTTTGATGTTAAGATTGAATATTGAAATTTTTTCACAGGGTTATCGGTTAGATAGCTGCTACAAAGTTTTTGAGCAAAGTGGAAGCAAAGAGAGGACTGTCGGCTTTAGGAGGTACACGATGGCTGATAGAGATATCGCAACGAACTTGACCCGATTTTGCTGGTTCTTAAATTTCTGTGAGCTTTATTGACTGGTATTAGTGGTATGTATCCATGCACGTTGCAATGGATTATGAATATTGTTAGGGACAATATGAAAATGTCAAAATCTCAAATCTAATACTTGTATATAAACATACATATAAAAATTAAGACTGGCTCATAAGGTATCCTGGTGCCATATTTGACTTAAAACTATAGTACTCCGATTTTGAAGTGTTTGTGTGTTAAACACGCGGTTAAACGCATATTGGGACATGGATATGAGGGTACGAGCCTTGGAATATATGAAAGAACTTGGAAAAAATTAAGTATAACCATGTTAGAAGTCTAGAAAAAGGAGAAACGAAGGAAACGTATGCATGTTGGACTGAGATTTTATTCATTTTTAACAAAGAGACTTTTTGCAGGAACTTCAAAGTGGAATCACTGGACGTCCATTCCGGCATGTTTAAGCATTCAAACGGACTGCTAATGCACGTATAGGTACATCCGAGTTGATGGCAACAGTGCCACTAATACGCGAAAAAGGTAAGTCAATAACGAACCCTAAATGTACATACATGCATACGAGAAAATTAGTCTGTTATGGCTTCAGTTTCTTAAGTAATTACTGTATCACTCTCCATGATACACCATTGATTGACAATATGATAAAATTTTTTGCTAAAAACTCGAAAACAATTGCCTCCGATGGTAAAACCGTATAAAATCGAACTTCATACGTAGTTACCAGCATGTTAATAACAAAAATACTGAAGAAATTACATATTTTGGATCAACCCTTTTTATGTTTTGGTCATTACTAGTTGAATTTTTAGGGAGGGATAAGGGGAGCTGTCGGCAAGGCCAAGTAATGTTGACTGCTCACCAACTATAGAGGCGGCTTTTTTTCTTTCTTTTTTTTGGTTATACCCCTATGGTATGGCCTTTTTATTGTTCATTCCACTAATTTATTTATTTTTTCTTTGATAAAAGGGGAAGAAAAGTATAATCATTAAGTATAGGACAAAGAGGAGGACCCTCTTTCTTATACAAAGAATCTTGACACTTTCATGTTACGCCATGATTAACATTCTTTTGTCTTTTTCGGTATAATCACAGGTGTTTTCATCTTTCTTACAATTTAAGAGTAAAAATTGTATGAGTTGAGGATGATATTTAGTTAAAGACTTCCCAACAATGTTAACTGCAAGATTCGAACTTGGTTCAAGTACCTAGTAAAGAATTCTATTACCATTTCTTTTCTTGATTATTATATTATCGTTGGTAAAAGTATCATAGAATTTTTTGTATTAAGGGTCAGATTGTATTTTATCTCCTCTACTAAAAAAAATGGGTAAATTAACTCTTGTATATTAGATTGAAGAACAAATTGATTATTCATATTAAAAATTTCATTTATTTGTACTATTTAAAAGAAACCCCAATGTTGTACATTAGGCATGTCATACCTCGTACTAATGTACAATGACTAGTTTTTAACAGCATAAATAGATGGAAATTTTAACAAAATGTTCAGTTTGCTTTTTAGTTTAACACACATGGATTAATTTGTTCATTTTTTAAGCAGAGAGAGGAAATGTAATTCGACTCTTAATATAAGGGTCTCTATGGTAATTTTACCAATTTACTTCCCTTTTTCTTTTTACCCACTTATATGGTTGTCGATTGTTTTTGAAATTGAAGCAGAATCAGATCCATATAATTGTACTGTGAGATGATGTTGAGTTGTATTGCCACTGGTAGTCATAATTTTGTGGACCTTGCCCCCCTTTTTTTTTGGTTGCTTTAAAGTTTAATCTTTCTCTCTATGCTCTAATTTTCAAATGACTGTTTTGATGCAAACCCGGTTTGAGCCCTAGGAATAGGAATGGCAGAGGTTAGATATTTGTAATTTTAAATTATCTAAATCTAAATTTGAATCTGTTTATTATCTATAAAATTTTCAGAGTTACTATTCATGTTCAAATTTAAATAAAATATTATTTCTATCCGTAAAAAAATCAATTTTAAAATTTCTAATATTTTATAGGGTATCTAAATTTACAAAAATTCAAATATGAAACCATTAGGTTTTTTATATACATAAAATTAAAATTATAAACATTTTGTAATCAATAAATTCGATTATATGAATTTGTTTTTATTATCCATTATCTAGATAATTCCAATAATAGAGATCTACATTTATTATTACTGAATACTAATATTTATTATCCTGTCATTGTTGTTAAACTGAGGTTTTTTCTTTTATTTTTTTGGTTTTTTTAAATATTAATTTCACTATAAATTTTTATCATATTTATTCTTTTTTATATAATACCTAACATTATTTATAATCCCTCTCTAACTTTTAAATAAGAAGATAATATATTTCAGTACACTTCAATTCAGATCCTCCTAAAATAATAATAATAATAATATTAATGTCAATTGAATTAAATTTTTTAATCCGATATAGGGAAAGGGAAATAAAAGTTAAATACTTTAAAACACCCATTGATTTTGGGAGATTTGAAATTAAAGAAAGATAGGTGGGCGTTAGGCCAAGAAGGAGCTTTCATTCCCCCTAGGTCTTAGGAATATATATTATTATTATTTGACAAAAGATTTTCTAATATCTCGTAAATATATTTAAGTTAAAAGATTTTGTGAAAGGGTCCAAATTAAATTAAATTTTTTTTTCCAGTTTAAAAATTTATATTTATAAAAAAATAAATCATGTCAAATATTAATTTAGAGTTAAAATATAAAATTTTCATTTTTTGAAACAAGTGTTGAGTTTCGATTAAGCTCAAACCTAAAATCTTACTTAAAAATACGAAGTTGTTAATAAAAATATGTGTTGCGGATAATTATTTTTATTAAATTGAAAAAAAAGGGAAATTCATTGATTTTATATAATCGAAACCTCAATTAATATTAGTGTAGAACCTACCAATCTCCCAACTATATTTACCTACTAATAGTAATAATGATGATTCATACTCATTACAAAACAGAATAATTTATATTCTCCTAATTTCATGATTACACTCTTTTTTCCTTTCCAAAACGCCTAAACCTTTCTTAATTATTTTATTGAAATTTTCCAAAAGTAGAGACAGTTTTTCACATTGGTCCACATTTTATGGGCCAAAAAGCCCTTTTTACTTTGACTTTGTGAGGTTAAAAATAACTTTATAAAGCTTTGATTGAACTTCCATATCTTGCTTTTGCCGGACCTAAACCTAATTTCCGCTTAACAACAGTTAAAAGGTAAATCTCATTTTACCCCCAACCTTTTTTTATACCCTACAGGAAAGTAGGTCCAAATGCGGACTACAATTTTAATTTACAATTAAAATAATTTAAAAATAAGAAAATAATATTAAACATGAATAGTTCCTTTTATAAATTATAAAATCAAATTTAAATATTTAAACTGGCTTAAATTCGATTCAAATGGTTTTTAATTGGCCTTACAGTATTGGTTGAACCAATTGGATCGTCAATCAGATCAATTTTGATAGCCATGACTGACCGAATATTAATTTGGTTAACATCTTTACTATTGCAACAATTTAAAAGCTGCGGGTTTGAAAGTGTAATACATAATATCATCCGCGAATTTGGAGTTATGGCCAAAATAAAAATAAATTGGTTTGTTTACTTATTTATTTAAAAGTGTATGATTAAATTAAAACTAAAGTTTCGTATATACATTTGAACCACAATCAAAGTTTAAATGTATAATTATACCAAATTAAAGTTTACGTACCAAATTACACAGTAAATCAAAGTTTATGTATAATTTTAAGATTTATCTAAAAAAATATATAAACTATTGTTTTTTTTTACTTATATATAAATCTTAATATTTTCATTACATTTAAATGACGTATAATTTTTTATTTTATACTTGAACATGTTTTTTTTTTTTTAAATTTAGACCTAAAAAGTTTTAATTACATCCCTACAACAAAGCTTACATGAATTTATTTCAGAAACAATTTTACATTTAATCTATTATTGTAACAAAATACAATAAAAACAATGTATTAGTTTATAAAATAATGAAATATCATTTTTAACATATAATTAACAAATTTACCAATATTTTATAGGTTACAAGTACAAATTCACGTAATTATAATTAAAGTCAAGCATTACAAAACACAAAAAAGGAATAATAATAAAAATATATTAAAATCTAAAATAAAATAAACTTAAACAAAACATAGTGAAATTTAAACCATAAAAAATAAAAAAGATGTACAAATAATTTACGTAAATGATGCACCCCAAATTATGATAACTATTAGCAGTGGGGACATTTTGGTTACCAGCTTCTTGAAAAGCTAAAACAAAATGGAATATTATTATTGTAGAGGTTATTATTATTTATTTTAGGGCTTAACCACCTTGGTTTGTCGTCTTCTACCTTTATATCTTTTAGGTTGGTCATTGTTTCTAACTACTAACCAAAATTTGTTGCTTTTTACTTATCATATGGAATAATAAAAATTTCAATTTAATTAAGTTGGTGAAATGGATTTGAATTTCAGAAGTTTGCCAACATTTTTCATTTGACTCACAGATAAACAGTTTCATACTTATGAAGACAAAAACAAAACAAATAAAATGTTGGTCCAACATATTATTTGATAATTTAAAAAATAAAATTGAGGGACATAAACTAAAATAATCTATCGTAATTATTTTAATGTTAGTATAGATAATATTTTAAAAAAGCGGATAAACTTTTAACTCTTACCTCCTTATTTACTCTTTTTTTTGGAATTTTTTTCCCATGTAATTTATGTCATGCTGTTTAGGATTTCATTAATTTTGCAGATTAAAAAGAATTTACTCAAAACTTTTTGTTCAATCTAATAGGTCTTGCTCATATTGGACCACTATTGGATGGAATCTTTTGTAATTTAGATAGCCCAACTCAACCTGAATTATTATTTAAATAATAAATATTTTTAATTAAATATAATTAAAAATATAAATATTATAAGAAATAATATTTTGATATTAGAAAATTATTTAGTATTATATAAATAGAGATTTTAGACACAAGATAGGGTTCTAGAGATCACACATGTTTTATTTAAGATATATAATAAAAAAAATTTAGGAATTAAACAAACATGGGACCGTATTTAAACCCTACTCAAGAAATTAAAATATTTCACTGGTAGTATACCGATTAGGGTTGCAATCGAGCCAAACCGAACTCGAATAGTAACAAGCGTGAGCTCGACCTAAAATTCAAGGCTCAATACTTGGATCGAGTTTGATCAACATCAATTTCTAAACTCAAGCTTAGCTCGAGACTTAATGGAGCTACCCGAGCTTGATTAAACTCATTCTATATAGTAAGATTAAAAATATAATTTTATAATAAAAAATATTAAAATGGAAAGCTCAATTAAATTCACGAATCATTCAAATCGAGTATTATAGTGCTCAAATTCGTCTTGATCAATAATTTGAGATGCTCGAACTTGAAATCATGCACAAGTATAATTCACATATAAATTGGGAGAAATTATTTTTGTTTTAATATTTTACAAAAGAAAGTGAGAATCTTTCTTTTCCCCTACATAGGACAAAAACGATTTTATTTCATTTCTAGTTACATACATCACATAAAATTCATTCAATCAGCCATAGAATATTACATAAAAATTATTTGTGGAATTTATTTTCTTCGGAAAGAGAAACAAATATTATCTAATAGTGGCCATGCTTTTTTCTTGGTATAATTAAAAGCTATGCGTTTAGCTCTAAAAGCCAATATTAGCCATTGGCCCAAGACACTGAAATGCATGAAACGTACCTGCAACTGCAGCCGACAGCCAATGGCAATAAAAGTTGGGTCACTACGGCCTGCAAAGACTGAGCCGAAGGTCCATCAAAAGCAATTGCGATGTACACGCAATGCATATAACAAATCTAAACACAAATACCAACCTATTAGATTGTTTTGTCTTGATATTCATTCAACATTTATTTGAGCAGTTGATGCCTCCATCAGCCCATTCCGGATCTGCTCACCAATATCCCTAACGTGACCAGGTCCATGGGGAATAAACACGGTAGTGTTCTTTGAGGAGTTGCCGAGGTCCTTGATCGTGTCGAAATATTGTGTGATCATAATAAGATCCATCACCTCCTTGGCTGAGGTGCCTTCCACCTTGTGAGAGAAGTCCAAAATGTTTTCCCTCAACCCATCTGTGATTGCCTGACGCTGCCTGGCCACACCGACTCCACCCAGGTACTTGGATTCGGCTTCAGCTTCTGCTCTTTTAACTTGGAGCACTTTCTCAGCTTCACCTTTGTACACACTGGCAAGCTGAAGTCTTTGAGCTGGTAAAAGACAAAATCATTGCAAAGTTTTAAAGTCTTTGTTCAACTTCAGATGAATGGCTCATGGTCGTTGAAGCATGTTCTAGTTTGCATCATTTACATTCATAACTTGGGCAGACATGATTCTCACAAAAACTGGTGTTTAGGGGGTAATTCCTATGTTTTAACAAGATTTTAATTTTTACATGCTTGTAGCAAAAACAGAAAGAACCATAATTGATGATGGAGTACGAACATTATTCATTGTTAAATGATATATTACCTGCATTTATCTCATTCATTGCCGTGCGCACAGCAGGATCAGGTATAATGTCAACCATCAGTATGTGCTCAATGCTATATCCATAATCTCCCATCACCTGATACATAATTTCAGATTCCGTACATGCGTGAAAAGCCTCATAGAAGATAGATAGCAAGCACAAAGATGGAGAAAAAAAAAAATAATAATTCGGATGGAAACATAATTGTTCGTTCTAGTGCAATTAGATAGGAAGTAGTCATAATTTTTATAATGTAGCATCCGAAATCTCATAGTTTACAAAAGAAAAATGCATGTTCCCCTTCTCGGCTTCCTCCTTAGGCGTTCATACTCTGAGAAAATGCAAGCCAAAAGGACGGGTATAATGCAGGGTATGTATTTATTTCATTAACCATCTATTTTTCGACACATACAAATTGAAAGAACAAGTAGGCCACTGACATATTAGAGGATCTTTCCACCAGCTCAGCTGTTTCTAAACCAAATCTTATGCACATAATTTGAGGACACTTGAATAATTAACTAAATGAGGGTGAATTTGAGAAAAAGAATGCACCATATTACCTTTCCAAGTTCCTCAAGAACAGCTTTAGCAACCTCACCCTTTTGTTCAAAGAGATCATCCAAATTCATTCTAGGAACTAGAGCTCGAACAACTACCCCAAGGAATGAAACGTTTTAGTCACAGAAATAAATAGAAGGGAGAGAACGGGGAAGGATAAATTATAAATGAATAGCATAATATATTTATAAGCTGATATGAGAAAAGAAGAGCAAAGAAAATTACCATCAAACACATAGGCCCGGATCTGTTCATCGGGATTTTGCAGCTCGTAAAATGCATCATCAGCATGTGCCTTCACCACTCTGTACTGAATCGAGCAAAGCAATTGCACAAACACATTGTCCTACAAATATGCAACATTTTCATCTTCATACTCATTGATCCTTCTGAAAAGAGTAACAGAACTCAGAGATGGAGGGATGGGAATGTGTCTATGTGTGTATTAAACATCTTTAAATATTTTCTGAAACTAAAATTGTTAATTTCATGACATGTTTTCTTTGTTTAACTTTATTCATAGAATTTATTGTGATTAAATCATATTGCAATTTGTTTATTTATTGTACTAATTAATCAGAATTCACAAATTAAAACTAAAAAGGTTTGATTAAACGAATACAGAATATTTTATCTTAAGAATAACAATGGATCTTGCATTACATTCCTATAGAACAAAATCAAGTTACAAATTGCCTAGCTAAACTAGCTTTGGTTAAAAAAGAAGAGTTATTGACTTTTGATCTTTCTCCTATGGTGATTTTAGATATCATTGAAACTGATAAGTTAAAGAGTGTTTTTTTTTTTCAGAATGTCCCTATGTAATTAGCTTAGTTATGTTATTTTTTTAAAAAAAAAAACCAAAAAGGTTTGCCATAAATGATAAATTATGTAAATTTAACAAAAGCCCAACTTTCTAGCTTTTCCAATAGCACTTTAAGTCCCCAACCAAATATCAAACGATTTCCTTTCCCTTTTTGTAGCTGACTATAACTTTTTTTCTTTTCATATGATTTTTCAGTAAGATTGGATTTCCTTTTTAATCTTCAATGCATATCTTAGCTATTTAATGCAGGAGCCAACTTATATAGAAAAATCATATACAAATCCAAAATTTAACCGACGTGAAATGACACCATCTCCATCTCGTGTAGACAAAGACAAAAGAGTCGACAAACTCGAATATAGTATTAGACAAAAGAAGATCAAATCAAATGTCAAGATCTGCCACTGATAAATCCAACGAAAATATTATTTCAACTATAGCAAATCGCTCTTAAAAAGCAAGATTCAATACATTTGGAGTTCGAACCAATAAAATAAAAATAAAAATTCCTAAAATTCAAAAATTTCTTTCCACACACACATATTATCCATTCCTTTTTCTTCTCCTACAGGAAGTAAAACCATCAAACGATATCGTGGCATAACCAAACCAAAAAATAAATCTGATCAAAACACAAATTTAAGATCAATTGAATTCAAATTCTTCTAGCTACGAATAATCTTATAGGATAAAAGGAATCATGTATGCAATCGAAATAGCTGGTGAATTAAACAATTTACCTTGGTTTTGGTTTCGATGCGAACATCGAGGGAGGAGATTCTGGTTGAAAGGATGCCGGCGAGATACTGACCGGCGAAAGGATTAAATATGTGGAGGCCAGGCTCCGCCAATTTCTCGAACCGGCCAAACCGCTCCACCACGCCGATATTCCCCTGTTCGACGCAGGTACAAAACATGCAAGACGTATTCCCCATTATTTTCTTTTCTCTCGATCGAAAAATAGATCAAAATAAAATTCAGTTCATTTAGCGGTAATTTAGAAAACGACATTTTTTTTCTTTAATTGCACCAAACATCCCAAACTATACCCATTATTTTAAATTAGTACCTAAATTTCAAATCATTCTAATTACATCCTAAACTTTCGAAGTTATATCAATTAAGTCCTTTTATTACTAAAATTAATAAATTAACTATTAAATTACACATCAAATCTTATATATCTAGGTTTAAAATGAAAGTTTTAAATAATTAAAACTTTGTGGCATAACTAAGATTTTAAAAACATATTTTAATCATATTTGTTTTTCTTAAATTTCTCTTTTAAAATTTAGCTACATAAAATTCACCATTACATTAACAACTTACCAATAACAAAACTTGATTTATAAAAACATCAAATGTCTAATAGATCGCGAAGATAAGTGAGAGATTTAGTGTGAACGGGACTATGGTAAGAGTTGAATATGCGTTAATTCCCGTATGATATTCTCTCGAGTTTGTGTAACACAATTCATACCAAATAAAAATAATTTTAATGTTGTTTAGAAAGTAGAAAGACCCAGACTTTAGCCTTTGTTAATAATATCATCTCTTTATTGGCTGGGCCATGTGGCTCAAATATCCAAATTTTACTTTATTAGTTTTTCTTTAAAGAAATTTATCTATTTAGTTTTTTCAATTTCGAAAGTGAGTAATTAATGGTAGTTAATTATAGTATTTAATTTTTTATCAATTTATTTTATTTTTATTGATACAATAATAAATTTAGTCTTTAATGTTTACACATTCTGTTAAATTGGATTTAATTTTATAGAATAATATATTTTGTCATCAATATTTACACATGTTAACAACTTGGTCTTGATTTTAAATTTATTGATACCCAATGAGAGCTAAATTTATTTTAAATTTATAACCAATTTAATAAAATGTGTAAACATTGAGGTCTAAATTTATTATTATACTAATAAAAGGTACGATAAAATGATAAAAAAAATAATGTGATTTATTCTTAATTACTCACTTAAGATTCACGGACTAAATTATTCCATCTTAAAAAAAACAATTTACTCAATGTCGAAATTGAAAAAACAAAAAAAAAAAATCTTTTACCGAAAAATTTTCATATTGTATACTCATCCAGGATTACAATTTATTTAAAGAATTCATATAAATCTCTTCTTTTAACACAAATTTAGAGATAAATAAGAAAATATGATTTTTTTAAAGATATGAAAAATATTAAAAGAATTCATACTTGGATATATGTAGAATATCAAATAGAATATTGTTAAATTTCTTTGTTAAAACCAAAAAAAAAAAAAAAAAACAACATTCTACTTCATGACATTCCCCATTTTAAGGACAGACAGACAAACATTGTATGATTGATATATAATTTTGTCCCTCTAGGCCCCATGGCTTTTAAGTAGATATATTGATGAGTCATTCGGTCCGGTTTAAGTCGGTTCGAGTTTAAATTATTTAACTTTGGTTTAATTCAATTAGTTTTATAGTTTAAAACATATCATTTAGACAGTTGGGATAAATTCATACCTAAATTTATTTTAATTCAAATATTGGCTTTATTTAGTTTATGAACACTTCTACTTTCAAGTGTCAAGGAAGGATTATATCGATCAAAATAAATAACATAGATTCAGAGATCTAAAGGTGTAAATGAGACACTAGTGTTCGCAAAATTACTCAAGTTTGATTTAAAAAAATTCAAACTCAATATGATAATTATTGAACCGAGTTCGAACAACTAGAGCTATTAGTCTAGTTGAATTTGAGTTTACTAATACTCAACTCGAATAGCTCACAAACTTTATCGAACTTTTCATATTTTTAACCCTTAATATATATAACCCAAAGCTCAATTATCAAGTCGAGCTCGAGCTTAAGTACAAAAATTAATAAATAAATTCAATAAAATTTGATCTCAAATAACTCGATTATATCTCGAGTCAAACCAAAATTTAAACATAAATATTTAATTGAGCTCGAACTGAGCATAAAGCTACAAATTTGAAGTTGAACTCGCCTGCTCGGTTACACCCTAAAAATATCAGTTTAACATATAAAGCTTACTTTCAAGCACAAAATTAAAAGAGTGAATTAAAAAAGGCTAGAAATAAATTCTTGGATAACAAAATAAAAATAGCGTTTACGAGGTTGAATTCACATGAACAAAATTCACAAAAGGCCCATACATAGTCCTTAGCAAAAGGACACAAATTTAAAGCATGCCCCATTCATGCCTCAGTGAGTAGTTAAGTGACAACATCATCATCACCATTTAAGGACGGCCATTGCAGTTACCCAATTCTTGGACCACTTCCTCCATTGATGGTCTTTCTATAGGACATTCATGAGTGCAAAGCCATGCTATTCTTGCTAGTTTAGCCGCTTCGTGTTCAAAGAACCGACCGTGAAGGTTCGGGTCTATGAAATCTTGGTACTTACGAGTTTCAGCTCCTAAACGTACCGAGCTGGTCACCTTTTGTTTACCCGAAAGGAGTTGGAGAACGAGTGTCCCGAACGCGTAAACGTCGCTCTTCTCGGTGAAACGACCCGTGTTGGCATATTCGGGTGCGAGATAACCCATGGCAGCACTGGCTTTGAGTGAACCAAAGACAATGTCAATGGTGAGGATGTTGTGTAAGCCAGAATCTGAAAGTAGGGGATTAAACCGGTGGTCGACGAGCACTTTCTCGGCTGATATGTTTTGGTGAACGAGAGCCGGTTTGTTTGCTTTGTATTCATGCAAGTACGCTATCCCTGTTCCAACAAACAAGTCTAGTTAGCTAATAGGAACCACTTAAAACAAGGCAAAAAACATAACTAGAGACCAACCTTTGGCTATGCCTTTAACAATGGAAACTCTTGTAGACCAATCTAGGACCGTGCCGTCACCATTCTTTACGTCGAGATACTGTAGCAAATTTCCGTTAGGGACGAAATCATAAACGAGGAAGCACCCACCGCGTGCTTTTGAGCAACAAAATCCTCTTAACCGGACTACATTCTCGTGTTTCAACGATGCTAAAACATTCAATCCTTTCAAGAACTCGGAATCATCTGATTTACAACTAGTTTTATTAATGCTTTTAATCAAAACAGCTGATCCATCTCTAAGAAACCCTTTATATGTTGCAGCAAAGTTACTTTTTCCCAACAAATTCGACTCCGAAAAGTACTGAGTTGCAGTCTCTATTTCTTCTAAATTGAACCTAAAACTTTGCAACACATCTTGTGTGAAGCCATTGAAGTTCCTACTACCATCTAAAGGATCCCAACCATTAGTGTACTCGAGGCTAACGAGCGGCGAACCTTTCTTCCTGTACCCCTCCTTGGCTTCAGGTTCTTCGAACGAGGTACCGAGCTTCGGTTTTCGGTTACGGTATTGTTTGAATGTGAGTAACCCTATGGCTGATAATGCAACTGTGACAACAACTAGGCCGACGAGAATCGGACCCTTTCGAGATTTTGACGGCTTAGAACACTGAGATTGTTCACAAGGCAACCTTAGATTTGCTGTCTCTGGTATTTCTCTAGACATACCAGTTACCCCTTGTCCATATGCTTCAGGTCTGGTTGGATTAGTTTGATAAGAGGTATTACATGGTTCAAGTGATGCAAAACCAGACCCACATAAACCCAGATTGTTTTGAAACAGGAACCCATCATTCAATCTCTTGAGAGCTTATAGATCAAAACAACAAGAACACAAATCAAACACAGTTCATGTTTTTGTCATAAAAAGAACAAGATAGAAGAACAAAGATTATTACCAAGAGGAACATTGCCTGAAAGTGAATTGTTCCTTATATCAAGAACTTCAAGCAATGGAGAATCAGCTAGTTTTGTTGGGATTGAACCAAAGAGATCATTAAAGCTCAAATCAAGCCTTATTAAAGTACCCAAATCTCCTAAACTTGCAGGGATTGCACCAGTGAGTTTATTTGATTGTAAAGCAAGAACGTTAAGCTTCTTTAAAGAACCAAACTGTGTTGGTATGCTCCCAGTTAACTGGTTATAACACAGCTGCAACACTACATTCACCCCAAAAAAAAGCTCAAAAATCTCAACAAAAAAAAAACCCAATGCTAAATACAAAAAACAAAACGTATTAGCACTAACCTCGCAAGCTATCCATCTGAGCAATCTCCGGCGGGATCTCACCGGATAGATTATTCATATTAAGATACAAATCGGCTAGTTGAGTCAAGTTAGCTATTTCTCTCGGTACTTCACCGTATAAAGAGTTGTAATGCAAGTAAAGACCGGTCAAGTGCTGAAGCTCAGCAATGGCCGGTGAGATTTTGCCGGACAATCCTTTGCCTTGTAAGGAAATGTTGGCTACTTGGCCTTGTTCGTTACACGCTAAGCCTTCAAAAGAACAGGGGTCACTTTTAGTGGTCCATGAAGTTAAGTATTGATTATCAGGGTCTAAAGCGGCTTTGATATCCATTAAAGCTCTTAGCTCACTAGTGTTTGAACTGAAACAACATTGGATTGTGAAGAGAAGAAAGAAGAAGAAGAGAGGAGATGGCATGGAGCCCATTGTTGTTTGGTTTTGGTCTATTGGATTCTCTTACAGGTAAAATAAATGGTGGGAGAAATTGGGTGGTCACTGAGTCACTATGAACGAACTCGGTTTTCAAGTCACAGTGTGTTTAGGACAAAGGGAAGGGACAAAGATGCAGAGATGTCTATGTTTTTGTTTCAGTAGAGAAGAGTGGTAATGCTTAAAAAGTGAGTTTAGAAAATTCAACCAAGAAAATGAAAGGAAAAAAGAAAAGGTTAAAATATGCTTTTTATTAGTACCTATACTCTTTGTAAATTTAAAATTTAATCTCTCTACTTATATTTATACAAATTTAGTATCTACATCTTTTAGATTTTAAAATCCAAATTCGATTGTTAATGTTATCTTAAAATTGTTCTATAAAATTTGTTGGTGTCGCCTTTTGAAATTTTTAAAAAAAACTTACTTGGTAATCATATAAAAAAAAATGTTTTAAGGAATCTAAATTTGATAGTGAATTTTTAACGGTGTTAACAATTAGACTTGCATTTTTAAATTTGAAATGTAGAAAGACTAAATTCTTTGAAATAAATATAGGACTAATTTCCAAATATGATAAAAATACAAGGACTTAAAGCACATTTTAATCAAGGTTAAACTTTAATTTTTCATACTTGAAATTGGTTTCAATGTTCAAGTTATTTTTCTTTTTGTTCTAATTAGTATCTGGTTTTGACTTTCGTCATACATTTAAATATTTTTTTAATGTTAAAATGTGATAATGTGTACCAATCAAATTGTCACATGTGACATGTACGTTTAGTTGACGATGTAGTATGTGTGTCACATGTAATAACTACTCCATATCCTCCCATTTTAACAAGGTTACAAAAAAAAAACTTAAGAGAAAATGTTAAATTCAGTATCAATTTAAAAAAAAAAAAACTTAAATACCAGTTTGAACATTGAAATTAACTGTAAGGACCAGCAGTTATATTTTACCCAAGAAATAAATAAAAGGGGGGGCAGGGGATAAAGATTATGACGGACAGTTGGATTTATTGGTCTTTTTAAGCGAGCAGTGAAGAATAAAATAATGGGCTGAGTTGCTGGGTAGGGTTTCTTGCTTCTTGTGATAAAAGGAGACTTTGGTTGACCATTTTCACTACATTCCTTTCCCTTTTTATTTTTGGGTTAATTTTATCTTTTTTATTTGATTAATATATTATTTATTACCTAAATTTATTTCAATATTCGATTTGATATATAAATTTTTATTTCTTTCAATTTGATATTGAATTATATTATTAGGAAGTTTTTATATTTTTATATAAAATCAATAGGAAAAACTCGTAAAAAATGAGATTTAAATTTAGAATACCATAAATTTTATTATTTCAAATAAAACTTTATTTAATTTTCACTTAAACCATTAATAAATATATATAGATACTAATTGCATAAGTGCACTAAAACAAACTATTGTTTGTGGGAGTGTGTTTTAATCAAAATGGCACTACCATTCAAATAATAATAATAGCATGGTGAAGCATTTTATTTTAATTCCTAGCATTACGTCCACACGTGAAACCTATAGATCTTATATTAAATCAAGGAAATAATTATTACCTAACAAATATGCCTAAATTTCAAAAGGCTATTTATATGGTTTTTTTAAAAAAATTTAAACTGGAAGTAATTCTGAATAAATCAATATCGATTTCAGATTCAATATAATAATTTTTTAAATAATTTTTCATGTTGATTTTATGATTTATAAAAATTAACTTTTTTGAAGTTAATAAATGTCAAGTTATCCAATCAAATTAGAGTTAAAAATCAACGTAATTGAATTGACTTTAAATCAATTAATTACTTGACTTTAATTATTGAACTTGAATAATACATGTATTTAAAATAAATTAAATAAAATCGATATAAAAATTTAATAAAATAACCAACAAAACTAATCTCATAAGCAGCCAAAATGAACTGAGAGAGTTGATTCCTCTCAATTCCTCTCAATGCCCGCTTCACTTATTGGTGTGCGCATGAAACTTTAAACTGAGAGAGTTGAACATGTACGTATGCCACGTGGTCGTACATGGATTGTCTGTTACGCTACTAATGAGAGGAATAGCCGTTATGTCCCCGGAGCCCGGAGGACTGGAATTCGAAATTTGAAATTCTAGGATCTCATGAGATACTCGTACCGTAAGACCATTTCCACTTCCCCCTGATTTTGAACTTGAGATCCGATCATGTCAAAAGATAATCTGATCAAGACGAAAGGTGGAACTGACCGGTGGGTGAAACCGCAGTTGATAAAATAATAAATTAATAAATATAAGAGGTTGCCTTCACCAAAAAAAAAAGGTCATAATATTATAATTATTTTCTATTTTGAACTATGGTGGGGTGTGTCAGAAAGGTCAGAATCTGACATGTACCCCCCACTCCTTTGCTTCTACCTTTTCTACCCCTTGGATTAGTTTTTTTATTATTATAAAGAAATGACATATATTTTACAAGATTACATTTAAATCCTTCAACCCTAATAAATTGGCCTCTAAAAGTACAGTAGAGACTCTCGTACTAAGAGTAATATTGTATTTTGCCACTTTTATTAAAAAATAAAAAAAATTTATCATTATACATATTAGATTAAATAGTAAATTGGTCATTTTTTGTTAAAACTTTCGTTCATCTCTACTATTAAAAACTTGCATGACTGACAAAATAAGTAAATAGTTACATGTGACGTGTCACTGTACCTCATTTTGACATACAAAGAACAATTTTTAATAGTAGAAATTGATGATTCCTTTAACAAAATATTAATTTACTTTTTTATCTAACTTACATAGATTAATTTACTCATTTTTTTAAGTAAAATCTAAAATACAATTTGACTCCTAATATAAACAATTCCGATATATTAAAATTTAATTTTAATTTCACTAGCTAAGATAATTTACTTTTGTATGTATTTGGTGTTTTTGTAATTGAAGAGGAAGACCCAAATTATGGTGATGGGTGTAAAGAGACAGACATCGTAGCCTGCTCCGGCAAGCATTATTCTTATACAAAGTACAAACTACAAACCATATAGAAAATGTTAAAATATGTTTCTATGTCATTGTAATTTTATATATTTGAAATCTAGTTCTTTTATTTTTGTTTCAAATAGTTTAATCTTTTTACTTTTTACCCAAGTTCAAATGTAAACGATGTTAAATTTATTCGGTTAAATACAAATTTATTGCAACGGTTTTTTGTTGTCTAATGGCTACTAAGTGAGGTAATTTCAAAATGTAATAGCATAAAAAAAGAATTTCAAAGGTGTTACCTAAAATTTGAAATCTAATAAGTAGAGAGATTAAATATAGAGAAATAAAAATAAAAAGACTAAATCCCAAATATATGAAGAGTACATGGACTTAAAGCATATTTTAACCTATAATAAAATATAAAACGAGGGCAAAAATTAAAATTTGCCATTGTTTTAGTGGGAGTAGCAAAGAAACTTTAATTTATTTTTCTTTTGTATGGGTAAGCTTTGATCTTTCGTTAAAGAGAAAATTTTTTATTTTTTGCCTTTTAAATAGTAAAAATTTGGTTTTATTTTTTTAATTGTTAGTAGATGGATAATTTGCAATTGTATCCCTTCTAAAAATAATTTAATTTGAATTCTTATAAGATAAAATTTTAACTTTGACTTCTCAAGTATTAGAATTTTACATTAAATATAAAGTTTTTAACTTCATCCTTGATCACCGCTGTCAAATCAAAGGGAAGAAGAACATGAAAGGAAAAAAAATACAAAAAGTGGAGGACCACATTAGTAATTTAGCAAGTGGGTGTTGGAAGCTAGCTATACGTCAGGTATCACAGGATTCACAAAATGCTAACATGGGATATGTATATAATTTTATTTATTTGCATTTTTTTTTACCAAAATTCCAACAACAAAAATTGATGGCATTTAATAAATTATAGTATAAAGTAATGATGTTTGAATAAAATTTAATTTATCAATAAGACTAGTTGGATTGAGTTAATTAAGGTATCGATTTGAAGAATGATATTGAACTGATTGGACCAAAAATCGATTGAATCAAGTTTTTTTTTTAAATTTTTAATAATTTTTTAATTAGACCACACGGGGTAACAATAAATCATGATTTAACTCTGAACAAATAAAATTTTGTTTTTTTTTTCATTAATTTTTTTATATCGTTCATGTCAATTGATAAGAGAAAAACAATCGATTGATTCAATTAACAAAAATTAAAAAAAAAAAATTGACTTAAGCAATCAATCCATAATTTATTTAACTAATAGACCAACTAAGGTCTTAATTGATATATTGGCAATTCAACCAATTAAACTGATTAGATTTTTTCTTCTCTTGTTTCTTTCAAAACATTAGAAATAAAACACGAATAGAAGTTGGTTTAAGGTTTTGGTTAAAATGATTCATAACTAATAATAGGTTAAAGTAACTTATTTTAACTTTCTACAAAATCAAATTAATTATTATATCAACCTGATTAAACTCGGCTAAAAACGATTGATGAAATTGATTCGAATCGACTTTTACTTTTAAAAAATACAAATAAAATATAAAATAAAAGAAACTAAAATTAAACTAACAAATTATAAAAAGAAATTCAACTAACAACAATCAAATTGTCTTAGTTTGTTAGTTAAGTAAAAAACCCAACAACATATAAAATCAAAATACAATGATGCAAATGTTGATTTTGAAACCAAAAAAGAAAGTAAAAAATCGAAGTGTTCATCATTATCCAATTAACCCAAAAAATATAGATAGAATAATTGAGCATCGGATGCCTTTGTGTTGTCTCTAAATTTTCCCTCTATCAACCACAAAAAAGATTGGATTCTTCCATTTAGGTTACCATGTAGCAGTTACTAGGATACCCAAAAATTAAAAAAACCATAAAGTGTGGTTTTTTACAGTAGAATATTTAGGGTTGCACAAAAATGCATGAAAAAAAGAGGAGGTAAAAAGGGGGGAAAAAAAACAGAGTGTAATATTATATGGAAGTGATGCTGCTTTTTAGGCAAAAACAGATATGTTGGGGGTGTTGTGGAATCTGGTTCTGTTCCGGTCTATTCTAGACCAAAACGGTGCTGTGGGCTATGGAGTTTGTGGTGTTCCCGAAACCTTTTTTCCCATTTTTATTTTATGATCTTTTATCTGTTCCAGGTTCTGCTGTGGGCTTCGGGAGGGGGTCTCTAATGCATGCACAGCATGCTGCATCGAAGTGTTTTGAAAGCTTTTTTTGATTACTTGGTAGAGAGGGACAGATAAAGCAGAAAAATGGCACTATTTAGTTTCAGATAAGAAGCTAAAAAATTGTTTTGTGATTAGAGATAAATCATGGAGTTAAAAAGATAATTTGTTTATTCTTATTTTGAAAATTTTTAAGTAATGTGAGATTTAAATAAATTAATAACATTGTAAACTGTTTAGAGATATCACGGTAACTACAAGTACTTAGTAAAGTCTCTCTAATATAAATATACGAGATTAAATAATTTAGTCCTTATATTAATAGAAAAATATTAAATTTCAATAGAATTGACATTTACTCTTTATTAACATAGTTAATAGTTTAAAATATTTTATATTTATGCAAATAAAATATATTACTATTTAACTTTATCTTATTTTTTTAATAATAAAAAGACTCAATTGATATATTTAATAATTATTGAGGGACTTATATATGCAAGTGGCTGGGAACTTTAGAGATAATTGCATAATGTCAACATCAAATTGAGGCGAATCTCCTTTGGTAGAGGAGATGAGAAAAAAAAAGTTTGTATAACGCCACCTTGGTGACTATAGAAAACCACCAAACCAAAAAGAATTTGGCAAAAGAAACTTGTTGTGTGCATGAAGTTCCCTTTGATGTCAAATCAAATATCACTTTTTTTTTAGGGTGGTAGGGAGTTTCTTAAGCTAAATTTTATATCCATTAGTGACTAGTTAAATTGCAAAGAACGGACATTTACCATAAAAAACAAAAACAAAAAACAAAAAACAAAATACCCTAAATTTAAATCGTTAAGCTCATTTACCAAAAGTTTATATGGGGTGGACTATACTTGTAGTTTTGTAGCAAATAGATAGACAGGCAGAACAAGGAAACATGTAAAATTTATGGGTATTATTGCATAAGTGAAACTTTTGTGGAAAAAGAGTATGGGTTCATGGCTTTAATTTAAAGTGTGATGTGCCTTTTATTGGGTAGCTTTTGCGAGACCTTTAGCACACCAAAGTAGCTTTTGTTCTCTTTGTTGGATCTTTACATTCAAGCAATCAAGTCCTATAGCCATGTCGAGGGAAGGTTGATTTTTCCGGAAGAAGGATTTGAAGCGTGGTCCACTCAATAAGGGCGGCACTAAAGGGAGCTGATAGTGGTCGAGACCCCCTAAAATGAGAATGTGATATTTTTTTCATTTAGATTTTATAAAATTATAAATTAGTAAATGATCAAATTATACTTTTGTCCTTAAAATGATAAATGCCTAAAAATGCGGTCAGTTCAGTAGTGTAAGAGAACCTCATCAGATCAGATCATACATGATGTGTAGCCACATATTAAGGAAATACGAGCATTTGCGCTTGGTAGGGTTTGAGTCCATACTGTGGACACTTGTGAACAACTATGCTACCACTTGGGCCTTACAATAAGAACAAAACTCACTTTCTTTAGTAGGTGACCATCCCAACGAGATGCTTTCACTCTGTTAAACTCGCCACATCTTCGGTAGTTTCAAACACTTGAATTTTACTAGAAAGTTGAAAGACAAAACTCTAGCGGCGAAAACAATATTGGGAATCGTTGATTCCTGACAAACAATATTCTGAAGACTTCTCTTGAAAGAGCCGACATTCCCTCAACAATTAATAAAACTAAAAATCCTCTATTACAGAATACCTCAAACTACATAGATAAATCTCTTTCAACCCAATAAATATGATTACGAGGATTTAAACTTGAGTTTCTCATCCTTATGATAACAAAATCATAACCACTTCAATTGAATGTTGAATAACAAATATGCATTTGATATAAATATCTTCCGTTTTCTAAAAAAAAGTTGATCATAATTACGAAAAATCATAACTAATGCCAACAAATAAGTAGGTATCAAACACATATTTGGAGTATTTATAATTGTAGGCAACTGAAAATAACAGTAATGCTTATCTGATAGCAGAGTAGAGTGTAGGCTACAAAGGATCCTAGCATGGAAAAAGCCACATACTCCACATACCTATTATGTATTGGGACACAAATTACCTAGCTTTAGGGCAAGTTAACCAAGGTAATTAAAAAATTAATTTATATAATTTGCTAAAAGCAACTCTTCTTTTGTAATTTAGCAGGTAAGTTGGGTTAGGTTTAGGACATTAGGTGGGTTTTTTTTTTTTTTTTTAATTTTTAAATATTTTTATAATAATTGATTCGATTCACTTCTTGATTATTTCTTGTTAAGTTTAGATTTTATATTTTAATAAATTGAGTTTTATATTATGGTTTTTGGATATAATTAATTGGTAATATGGCAAAGAATAATTCATAAACATTTAAAAAAATAATTTTACAAGTAAATAAAAATAATCAATAATTCTTATATAGTTTTTTAAAATATTTTTTTATCAAATATTTTCAAGTTGTTTTCACTATTTTATATTAATTAGAATTATTTACAATTTAAATAAAAATAAAAGTTAGTTAAATCTTAGTAACCGAAAAATAAAAAAGTTATAAAAAATAACTTTTTATGTGCCATGCTTGTAAGTCATTATATTATTTTATCACGTGTAATTATTTATTGTATATTTAAATTTTAATTAGAGGTAAATTTCTTATTAAGATATATTTTTTTTTTCAAATTTGGAATAAAAAGATTTCTTTAATAATCATATTCATAACTAAATAATAAATTATATTTTGAATAAAACAAATTTTGACTTTGAATTTTCGAGATTCCCTATTTTTTTTTTTTTGAAAATTTATTTTTATCAATTACATTTAACACTGATTAGATTAGAAACTAAAGTATTACACCCGTTTTGTATAATAAAAATTATTAGACTATATTTTATATAAAAATTGATTATAAAAATAAACCGTGATTTTAAATTATATTTACGTAATACATACCAAATTTAAATTATATTTTATAATTAACACAAGACTCGTAATCAACTGTAATTTTTATTTGACTTTCTACTTATTAATAGATATCATATTATATGAAGCACTTGGTTGTTGAAACAGTAAAATGAAGATTTGAGTTGCTAAAATTTACAGTGTCTACAAGTGAAATCAGGGGCCTTAAAATTTTTTTAAAAATTTAAATTAGTGAAGGTAAAATTGTACTTTGGCCCCCCTAAAATTATAAAAATTCGATTTAATCCTTTACAAATTATAAAGATATAAACTATAAAAAATTAAAATTTTATCCGCCCCTAAAAAATTGCTCTGGCTTCGCCCTGAGTGAAATGTAGATGGAGTAGGAAATACATACTAGCGACAAGAAAATAATAAGTTTTTTTTAAAGAAAGAAAAAAAATGCGAAAAGTGAAAATGAAAAAAAGTAGAGGAGTAAAAGTCATTGAAGGTTCGATTCATGATGAAACTTCAAGTAGGAGTATATATCGAAATCTAGATTTTGGATTAATTTCATTTTAGGTCCGCTATATATTTACATAATTTTGTTTTAATTTATTATTTTATTTACATCATTATAGTTAAGTAGTTTTCTATGATATATTCTTAATTTTATTTTAAATTAAAAGATAACTTAGTTTTTGATTGTGATGCTATTTCAATTATTCAACTTCTTAACAATTTTATTTGATATATATGAGATTGCCTGATCGGTTGTGCCGTGTTGGGCCATGGAAGGAGATGAGTGAGGTTTGGGCCTGGCCCATGAGAAACGTTGGATCTTCTAACAATGGGCCTAATAAACATGGATCTTTAGCCCAAAACGAATATATTTATTATATATACTAATATATAAATGTATTTGAGAAGTCCCTCTATTATAAAGACCTAACCATATTCTACTAAAATGAATCAATTTAGTCTCAATACTATTAAAAAGAGTCAAATAAGGCCTAATTGGAATAGATTTAACATTCACTGTTTAACAGAGTTAATATTTTTAAAGTTTTTATGATTTTATAAATGAAATATTTTGTTTCAAATTGAACTGCAATTGAAAAATAAATACATTTCAAGATAATTTTGATACAATAAATGTTAATTATGGTGCAATTTAGACTTATTTGATTTTTTTAATGGTATAGAGGCTAAATTAATCCCTTTAATAATAGAGAGACTAATTTAATCCCGTCCCTATAATACAGACCTCTCAAATACTTTAATTTATTAAATATATATTATCATTCATTTCAACAACAAAAAGAAATTGCAAGTAGTTTGGACTTAAATTCCGTAAGAAACAAAGATCTAAAAGAAGCCAGTCACCTATACAAAGGCTCAAAGGTCGACATATTTAAATTTCAATATTATTCACTACTGTGCATCGTCGACCTAAAATAAGGGGAGGAAGCCAACGTGGTTGCCTATCCACTGCAAAACTCGTCCCGTTGCGGCAACACAACTCTCATTGGAAAGTTTTTCGCCGAAATTGGAGGAAGCATCGGCTCAAAGATGTGCTAGATAAAATAAGAGTTGCTTTGACTGCTCGAAGTGTTGCTTGATATATGATCATCGGTTGTTTGCTCTAATCATGCTGGTGCATTGTATTTCCCGATCAACCAAGTCACTAAATATGTCTGCATTCCTTTTCTGGTGATCTAATTTTAAAAAATATATTTTAGGTATTAATATTTGTATTTGTTTCTATTTTAGTCACCTGTTGTTAATTTGATAACTGTAGGAGTGAAGATGTAGTTTTTTTATAATTGGTATAATAATATATTTAGTTCACAACACTTACACATTCTAACAATTTGATCACATTTACAAATTCTATCAATCTGTACATAAATTCATATTCATTAAAAAATAAAACATAAATAAATAAATTATTTACTTTCTCATAACTTTTTTTTTACATAAATAAAAAAAACAAAAATGGGAAACACATTTCTTTTACTACTTTATAATAAGTTAATCTTAGGGTTTTTTTCCCACAATATATAATAATATCAGCATTTGCCAATATTATAACATTTTATTAATAAATAATTCGAGCAGCATAAAAAGTATAAAGAAACAAAAAATCCTAATCGGAAAAGAATAAAATAAAAATACTGATAGTGATTCTCCGACCCACACTCAGTGATAGTCAAAATATACATAACTTTGCTTTGATATTTAGTTGCATAAATATTATATTCCATCTTAAACTAAGGCTGCAGTGACAGGTGCATCTCAAACCTTGACCTCAGAGGTTGTTGCCAATGAGCTTATTGGTGTTAGTGCTGGTGAAGACCATGGTGAAGAAAAAGAGAACATGCCTCCAATAAAGGGCGAAGTTAGGAATTTTTTTTAGAGGTTGAAATTAAATTATATATTTTTACGGTTGTAAAAATATAATTTCACTATTTTAATAGTTTATATCTTTAATGTTTAAATGATTAAATCAAAATTTCATCATTTTTAAGAGATTAAAGTAAAATTTTATCATTATTAATTTAAAATTTTATATATTATAATAGATTTAAATAGAAAATTTTTTGTTTTCAGAGGCCAGAGCTTTTACCAGCTCCTTAGCTGCATCCCTACCTCCAATACCGTTGATCTTGTCCTTGACCTAATTGAACCATGACTCTTTGGAATTATTTTGTCCACCAAGACATGGCGTGTCAGCTTCTACAGCATTTGATTTCGTCGACGATGCAAGTGAGGTTGTGGTGTCGCCCACAACGGAATGGATTGAAACAACCATGATCATTGAGATCAAACAATGACCAAAGCAATTTTTGCCAATTTTGTTTTTTGGGTTTATGTAATAAAAAAAAAGCAAGGAGAAAGTAATGAATTTATTTATTTATGTTTTATTTTGTTATGAACATGATTTTATGACCAAATCCACAGAATTTGTAAATAAAAAAATTAAATTTATTGAATTGTTTAGAATTTGGATCAAATTAGTAGAATATGTAAGTGTTGTAGACTAAATGTAGTATTATACCAATTAAAAAGGCCTTGTCATCACTTCCTTTATCAATTTAATAGTGGTGACTGGTGACCAAAATAGTAATGAATACAAACGTTAGTCCTAAATTAAAACTTTTAAAGTTGAGTGACCGAAACAGGAGCACCGGAATAGTTGGGTGACCACTTGTATAATTACCCCTTTTTTGCCAAAAATTCTCTGTAAATATAAAATGGAAAACCCCGCATAAAAGAGAAAGATAGGGTTTGCGCTTGCGCCTCGTTTCCAACTGCCCAGTTCAAAACTTTAGCGGCAAAGAGAGAAATCTCGCCACTACCGCCGCCGCCGCCATGGGTCGCATGCACAGCCGCGGGTCTCTCTCTCTCTATATATATATATATGTGTGTGTGTGTGTGTGTGTGTACACACACTCGTATTTCTACGTATACATAGCCAAATACTAACATTTCCTTCATTGTTGCAGCAAGGGTATTTCTGCCTCAGCTCTACCTTACAAGAGAACTCCACCAAGCTGGCTCAAGATCTCTTCTCAAGATGTGAGTCCTTAAATCCCCGTTTCAATTTCCTTTCCGACAGAAATGCCCCATGAAAAATTTACTTATTATTCGATATGTAAATCTGTTTAGGTCGAGGAGAACATTTGCAAATTTGCAAAAAAGGGCTTGACCCCATCTCAGATCGGTGTCATTCTTCGTGACTCTCATGGCATTGCTCAGGTTAAGAGCGTTACTGGAAGCAAAATCTTGCGTATCCTCAAGGCTCACGGTAATATATAAATATAAAATATATAGGGTTAATTGCCCCTAATATTCGTCCGGATTCTAAATTGATCACGAAACAATCTAATTGATCTCGTTTATTAGTTTAGCTGTCCGTGTAGGCTAGCATATTTAAAATAGTTCATCAAATTCTTATGACATAGACCTCAGTATCAATATCCTATAAATTGGTTCGTTTATTAGTTTAGCTGTCCATGTAGGCGATAAATGTTAGCTTGAATTTGATATTGAGCATGTTTAAGATGGTTGATTGAATTCTTATTACATAGATGGCATGGATTTTTCTTGTTAAAATTGGCTATTGGTCGGAGTGGAAGTTTTAATCTTACAAAATTCTGATTACAACAATGTTTTAGCTGTAAAATGTTCACTGATTACCTTAAGTTCTAAAACTAAATCATAAAGGTTGTGGGGTTATTTTTGATGTGTTGTTATTTTTTATTGTTTTTGAAAGGTCTTGCCCCTGAAATTCCTGAGGATTTGTACCACCTTATTAAGAAGGCTGTTGCGATCCGCAAGCATTTGGAAAGAAACAGGAAGGATAAGGATTCCAAATTTCGGTTGATTCTTGTCGAGAGCAGGATTCACAGGCTTGCTCGTTACTACAAGAAAACAAAGAAGCTTCCACCTGTCTGGAAATAGTAAGTGTATGCATCGGTTCATAGCTTTATACTTGTGTTTTTATCTAAGACTGATCCTTGTTGCAATTAATTTCTAGTTAGTGAACTTATATTGTTTGGTTTCTTCCTTGATGCGTGTTTTGTTTGTCTTGCCATGCGATGCAGTACGTTATGACGGTATTAAGTAATTACCGTATTTGCATAATCCCATTACGAAATGGCTGTTCATGTAGTTGGTTTTATATTGTGATTTTTAATGAAATGAATACCCTGCTTGATTTGTTCTCTGTAAACATGATGGGTTTATTGTAGGTTGCTCGAATCCATTTCTAAGGTCGGAGTTCAGAGGAATCGTTTGAACATATTTGCATGTTTTGTTTAGTAAATGATATGGTTTACGTTGTCTTTTTTTAAATACGTAAGCCCCTGCATTATATTGTGTCGTAATTTTGCTTGGTGCACTGTCTTTTATTACAGATGACCAAGTCTGTCTATTGGTCTATGCCCTTCCTGTTATGCCCTTCCTGTTCGTATGTTTCTTTTTTCATCGATTTGTTGCAATATTGATTCAACTTATCGGTTTGCAGTGAGTCTACGACTGCCAGCACCCTCGTTGCTTAGATTTTGCATGTGGATAGTGCAGTTCGGGGTAACTTGATGGTTCAATGCAGATGCTCCAAGCGAGTTAGATTGTGTTTCTTTTTCTGTTCGGTTGAGATGTCCTGTTGCAAGACTTCATTAATGGATGTTTAAGAATTTTGTTGTCTGAAAAGAGAGTTAAGAGCTCATTTTTCTTTTGATTTTACTTGATTTTTGTTGGCACCACAATGTATCACCTCTTTCTCATTGGACTTTAATTTAATCATTTTTAGTCTTTTGAATTTTTTAAATTGTATTATTTTCAAAATCTAATATGATGAACATATAATTGCATGTGTAACTTTGCATAGTACTAAAAAAAGAAGAAAGATAATAGATTTAACGAGTTGGCCTTAATATTAAAATTTGAAATTCAAAAAATATAGTTATTACTAATAATTGAATTGAAGAATATGCATTAAATATAGTTATTACTAATAATTGAATTGAAGAATATGCATTAAATTTATATCAAAATTTTATTTCAAATTTTGAGAAAACGATGAATTTAAAAAATCATGTATTGAAATTGATTTAATTAAAATATATAAATTAAGGTCACAATTTATCTAAAATGGATTAATAATAACATTTGACAGTAGTAGTAAAAAATAAAGTTGATCTACTGTTTCTAAAAAAATAAATAAATCTTCATCTGCTGATATCAAAATTTTAGTATAAACAATAATTATGGTATTTCTCCCAGAACCCGACAAGCGCAATCGGCCATTCAAATGGTCATCACGACGTAATGCTAGTTTTATCCTCATCAATGTCTATGCTTTGAATCTGATAAAATAACTTGCAATAGTTTTTTACGGCTACGACAAATTTTGGTTCTCCGATTGAATTGAACTTCTCTAACCGGAGTTTTTTTATGTATCCGGTTATAGTCGTACAGTTTTCTCGCACACATTTCTACATTCCCTTCTTGGGGTTGTCTTGTTTATCCCATTTCTGTGAAAAAAACCCTTGCAGCTTCAAATCAACGGATGCGGGTTTTTTACAAAAATATTACAAAAAAAAAGTAAAATACGAAAATAGGGTGCACTTTTGAAAATTTACGAAAATGGTACAAAGAGGGTGGTCGCGCCTCTGGCAGAGGCGGCACCACCCTCTGACACCCTACTCTGCCTCTAAAAAAAAAAAAAAAGAAATAACAAAAAAAAAACTGAAAACAGAGAAAAAAATCTGACATATACAGGTGCAGCCTCTGCCATAGGCGGCACCGAAGGTGCCTCTGGCAGAGGCGGCACCAATGGTGCCACTGACAGAGGCATCACCAGGTTCGGCCCCCCCTTTTTAAGCTCCAAAATTTTAGCAGTTGAGAAGAAGAAGAAGAAGAAGAAGAAGAAGAAGAAGAAGAAGAAAGAGAAAGGAGGAAAAGAAAGAGTATGTATAAATTTTTTTTTTAATAATGAAAGATATTATTGTTGTTGTTGTTGTTATATGATCATTATGATATATTATCTATATTGATTTTTATTTTTAATATTTGTGGTTGTAAGTTTAGTATAAACTATTGTAAATTAGGATTAGGTTAATAATATAATTAGTGAGTTATTATTATTTTTAGTTAGAAACCTCACTAAGTAGTATAGTATATTGTTAGCAACTCTAAAATAAAATATGAAAATATTATTAGGGAAAATGTTAGTAGTATAATTAAAATAATATATTGTTAGTAGTATAATTAAAATAATATATTTTTGTAAAAAACCCTATAATTAAAATATTAGTTTCTACTATTAATATTTTAGTTAATATGTTAGTTAGTTAGTATCATATCATATTAGTTAGTTTAAAATCCTAAAGACCCTAAAATAATATATACTTAGTTAGTATATTAATAGTTAGTATATTGTTGTTGTTAGTATGTTTAATATGTTAGTTAAAAACCATAAAAACCCTAAAATAATAATAGTATGAGTAATATGTTAGTTAGTATATTAATATTTTAGCTAATATGTTAGTTTAGTATATTGTTGTTAGTATGGTAATACGTTATGTTAGTTAAAAACCCTAAAAACACTAAAATCATATATTGACTATATTAGTATATTAATATTTTAGTTACTATATTATATTTTTAGTTAGTATGAGTAAATATTGTTAGTAAGGAGCCGTAAATATTATTTTTGTTATTATTTAGTTTTGATTTGTTTGTAAGTTTGTGTTTATATTAAATAATTTTGTGTTCTAAATTTTTAATATATTTGAAAGTTTTGATATATTTGAAACATTATGACATTATGTTTTTTGTTTAAGAATAGTAAATATTGGTCGGAATTTTTGTAAGCAATTTTGTTTATTTTTTAACAGATTGAATATTAAAGATGGATGATCGGTTTTTCGTATGTGTTTATTTCGATGGAATCATCTTGACAACAACCGTTGGATGCATATTTGAATGTCGGCAACAAATACCAATGAGATTTAATAGAAATGTCTCGTTGGATGATATGAAGCGAAGGATAAACGAAAAAATTGTTAGACGTTGTGGGAGAACGATCTCAAGAATTTTCTACAAGTTTCCAATTTCGGCAGATCCGATCAAATTCACAGAAATGGAACTTGTAGACGACGAAGACGTTGAGACAATGATCGCTCTTTACTGTGGGAATGGGAGTAACAGAAATGCACCGATTCACTTATTTGCTGAGTTTGCGGGTATTGGTATCGAGAGAAATGAAGACAGCACTGCATATGGTGAAGAACATAGAGCTCAAGAACAGTGCATAGTACCTCCAATATCATATGTTGATGCCGATTCGAATATACGTGGGATCGATATCGATCTTAATATTTCACCAGATATTGATGTGGTTGGTGATGATGGACACGACAGTAGTGATCATTGTGAGGAAGAGGTCGATAGTGACAGCGATCCCGATATGGACGATATACCAGATGATATTGACGCTGAAGACGCGAATTGCGATGGAAACATTAGCGCGTCTTCGGTCGGGAACCAGATGGGATGTATTGTGATACACAATAATCCTGGGCCACATATGTCGCTCATAGACCCTAACGCAGCGCGTGTAGCTGAGTTCCCAGAGTACCCTGAAATATATCCTGCTCACCGGCTGGCCGTAAATTTCGAGCATGAGTTATTCGTAGGCCAGAGATTCAAAAGTAAAGAAGAGTGCGTATCTGCTATTAAACGGTATAGCATGGATATATCAGCAGATTACAAAGTGGAAGTGTCCAAACCGACAGTTTATATTGGGAAATGTTGGAAGGCAGCGGAAGGCTGCAATTGGCGGGTACGAGCTGCGTTTATTCAAAATTCGCAGATGTGGGAGATACGAAAATTTGTTGGACTGCATACATGCAGATCAACACGTCTGACAGAAGATCATAAAAAACTTGATTCGAAAACCATCTGTACGTGTATCCTTCCAATGGTGAAGGACATGCCAACCATTAGAGTTTCGGTACTGATTGCTGAAATACAAGCACGATTTCAGTATCGAGTGTCGTATCGAAAAGCGTGGATAGCTAAATAGATGGCAATGGAACAGCTGTATGGAGATTACGACTCATCGTATAACGAGCTGCAGGGATGGATAGCTGCTATGAGAGAGTACGTACCGGGAATTGTGATTGAGTTGCAGACACGACCTTATTACGGCCCAGATGACCAATTACAGCCGGGGAAAAGAATTTTTCATCGGATGTTCTGGACGTTTGATCAATGTGTGCGGGCATTTCCACATTGCAAGCCGTTTGTGCAGGTTGATGGGACATGGCTATACGGAAAATATACACAGATCCTACTTATTGCGGTTGCTCAAGACGGCAATAGGAACGTGCTCCCAATAGCGTTTGCCATAGTAGATAAGGAGAATATGGAATCCTGGGAATTTTTCCTTACCAACCTGCAGAGGTATGTTATAAGTAACGATAATATTTGTATCATTTCCGATAGAGGGAAAGGATTAATTGCCGCAATTAGGCGTTCTGGTGTGCCATGGAGATCTATTTACTGCATCCGTCATATTGCGGCTAACTTCCTTCGAGACTATAAGAATGCAGAGTGGAAGAGACAAGTGGTGAAAATTGGTAAACGATAGTGTAACGACCCGAAATCCGTGGGCACCAGAAAAAAAAAATGTGTTATCGGGCCTCTGTCTTAGTAAATCGAGTTAGTAAATAATCATTAGGAGTAATTATGAGTCTAGTAGTGTGCTTAATTAGATTTTTATTTAGTGAATTTAGCTTAATTGAGAGTAATTAGGAAAAAGGATCAAATTGAATAAGGAGTAAAAGTCTAATTGTAGATTAAAAGAAAATAAAAAGGACCAAAATGGCAATTATGCAATTTAGCATAAGTTGAGGCGGCATAAGCTTAAAAAAAATCTGAGATTTTATGTGTTAAAATATATTATTAATATTATTAAATAATTATATTAATATAATATTATATTATATAATAAAGTAAATAGTAAATGAAATAATAAAAAAAAAGAAACAAAGAAGAACAGAAAAGAACAGAGAGCATACGAAACAAGCAGGAAAGAAAGAAGAAAAAGAAGGAAAAAGGAAAAACTAAAGATTCAAGGTTTTAAACTTTAAAAGGTAAGTCAATCAAGTCCTATTCTTTTAATTTTGATGTTTTAGAAGCTTTAAAGCAAGATTTTGATGAAACTAAGTTGATATTTTGAGAGTTTATTGGTTTTTAAGTATAGTTTATGTTAAAGAAAAAGATGAACAAGGGGTTAAATTGAATGAAATTTAAGTTAGAGTTAGTAAAAGGATTAAATTGTAAAGTAAGCTATAAGTTTTGTATTATAGGGATTGATTTGGAAGAAATTATAAATTAGGGTTTTATTATGAAAATTTTGTAATCAAGTTGAATATGGAAGGAATTTAAGTAGAATCAAGCATGAATTAAGTTAAGAAAATAAGTAAACTTAACTAGGATTTAATTGCAAAATAAATCATAAGAAAACAGATTTAAGACAGCAGCAGTAGAGTAACTTTGAAAATTCACCAAAAATCGTAGAAATGGAATTAGAAGTTGAGTGAGATATGAAATTAAAGCTTATTGAGTCTATTTTCATATGAAAGAAACAGAGATAGCAAATAAGTTCTGTATTGTGAGATATTTAAATTTTAGTGAAACTGGTTCAGGGTGATTTCGAGATCCCCTGTTCTGACTTGTAAAAATCATTAAAAATTGTATAAAAATGATTTTGGAACATAATTTATATGGTTAAATTCCTTAATGAGTCTAGTTTCACATGAGCTAAACAAGGAGGCCATCTAAATTCTGTACAAAGAGTAATTTAATTCGTAGTGAAGAGAGGTCAGAGCAGTTGGACAGTGAAACAGGGGAAACTTTAAGAATAATCTGGTATTGATTGGCCATACCAAAAATTCTGAAAAATTTGCAGTAAAAATATATACGAGTCTATTTTCAGGAAAAATTTACGGATCTTAATTTGGAGTTCCGTAGCTCCAGATATAGATGATTTAGTGACAATGACTCAGGTAGACAGCCTAGAAAGAACTTATAAGTAAATAATAGAATTGTGTATAAAAGATGTGGAATGAAGAGGAAGAGTAGAAATTGAATAAAATTCAATTATTTATTGTAATTTAATGTTGTAATTAATATTGTAAATTATTATTTTCGTAGCTAAAAAGGAACTCGAGGCATCAACCCATAAAGGAAAGGAGAAGGTTACCGAGGAATGATCAAGCAAATTCGGGTTTGTATTACTATAATTCAAGCTATTTATTTATTCATTAAATATTAGATTAATTTATGGATATGGTAAGTAAATTATAAGGTAAGTGTTTTTATTGAATTGAATGGAAATTGAGTTGAATGATGAATATGTATTGAAATTGAATTGTATGTGGTTTGAAATGGAAAAGTGTAATTAATATTGAAATTGAATTTATTATGAAAATGAAAATGAAATTGAGAACTGAAATACCCTATTAACTAGTCGGGCTGAGTCGGATATAATTGGCATGCCATAGGACATGGAAGAGTACGGGATTTTGCCGGCTTACTGATCAGGCACTTACGTGCCGACTACTGTTACTGTTACTGTTACCGATTCGACACTTTGTGTGTCGTATACTGTTACTGTTACCGTTACAGGTTCAGCACTTTGTGTGTTGAATACTGATATTGTTACTGTTACCGATTCGACACTTTGTGTGTCGTATACTGTTACCGTTAAGGCACATTGTGCCGTACTGGAGTGTTGGGTTGGAATCCGTGTATCCGTTAAGGTCCGAGTCTGTTAATAGGGGTAAATAAGGAAAAGGTTAAATTGAATAAAATGAAATGGTTGAGCCATTGAAAGAAATGCGAAAATAGAACATGAACTGAAAAATGTGATTGGAATATGAGTATGAAAATGGAAAGTATGAACCATTGGTTCAAGAAATGGATAGTAGCTTAACCTGATTGTGTATTGTTTCAATTGTTGAATAGCAAAATTGAAATTGTATGAATATATTGGGAATGACAAACTTATGTTGAATTGGTTTAGTAAAATTAAAGTTATATGATTTAATGATATGATTATTATGTTTATAATTTGAATTATGGTAATACCACTGAGTATATGTATACTCAGCGTACGGTTGCTTCCGTGCGCAGGTTGTAGAAGTCAAATACTGAACCAGTATCCGAAGCCAGACCCGACTTCAGCAAACCTTTGGTGATGTATATTTCCTTTTTATAATGTGGCATGTACGTAGGTTGTGTATAAATGTTATTATGTTTTGAATGTAAATGGTTAAAAAATGTTAGTATTACAAGTTTAAGAATTATAATGAAAGGAGTATATTTATTTTAATCTAACTAATATTTTGATAAATTTAAGTTGATATATATTGATTGAGTTTGATTAGAAGGTATTTAGAATAGAAAATGAATTTATCAAATGAATTGGTTAAATTGGTTATTTATTGAAATGAATACGATTTATTTTACAGGGGATTTTATATATTAATAAGCAGAAATGCTGCCTAAATTTATATTAAACAAAATTTATATTTGCAAATTGTCTGATATGTCCGGTAATGCCTCGTAACCCTGTTCCGGCGATGGTTCGGGGTTAGGGGTGTTACAGATAGCCTTAAATTTTTTCAATCATTCAAGTTTAATGTTTTTATGTTATATATTGACCGTAACTTATCTTTTATTAAACTGTATACAGCGTACGAGTTGGAGCCACATATTTTTAACCAAAGAATGACTCGACTTGAGAGTCAAATGGAAGGTCAAACGAACAAATCTTTTCGCGCGTGGTTAGGCAATATAGAGCCGTGGCAATGGGCTCAAAGTTTTGATGAGGGCTTTCGTTATGGTCAAATGACCACAAACTTGGTGGAGGGGGTCAACGCTGTGTTGCTGAAAACACGGCATCTTCCAATTTCATCTGTCTTCTCGGCTACATTCTATAGGTTGGCCACGTTGATGCCAAGAATGGGTGAACAACAAGTCAACCAGATGGATGCCAGACACGTGTTTGTGGAAGATGTCAGGAATGCATTGATTGCAAACCGTCGGATTGCGAGGTCGATGACTGTAGAAATATATTCACGACGTATGGAAACTTTTCGAGTTACGGAGTCCATCGGTCGTCGACCCGGTTTGCCACCTAGGTCGTATGGAGTCGATCTTCGGAACAGACAGTGCGAATGCAGGAGGTTCCAAACACTTCATTATCCGTGCGCACATGTCGTGGCAGCGTGTGCTAAAGCGAACCTTAATGTTGAACAATTTGTGAATGAAGTGTACACGCTGGAGCGTACGTTGCGTGTCTGGGAAAATGAGTTCCCTGTCCTGCCCGACATATCTACATGGGAGGTGCCTCGGACGACTTTTGAGCTTGTCCCTGACAGAGCGCTACGCAGGAATCCGAGAGGTCGTCCGCAATCGTCCAGAATCTGTAATGAAATGGACATTACAGAGAAATCCGACGATAGGCGCTGTGGAATATGCAGGTTAGGTGGTCATAATCGAAGTAAATGCCCGCAGCGAAACTATCATGTTGGCCAATCGTCACGAGGGAGTGCAAATTGAAAAACAATAGATAAATTTAGGAACTTAAATAGAAAAAAAAATTACATTCATGGATTTGTGTTAATATGGATTTGTATGGATTTATATTTTGTGCCAAAATCAATTCATACTTTTTCTAGTCACTTCACATGTACAAATCAGGCTTCACACGAATATCATCTAAATAATCACATATGCAATTTACAAATACAAAATAAATGAAAACCAAAACCACAAGAAACACCTAAAATTGATGGTTCGATGGTGTGGTCCTAGGTGTATACTTCTGCGGTGGACGACGATCATCGTGGGTGCTCGCGACGACCAACATCCTCTTCAGCATTCGGTGGGGGTCCAGGTGGGGGTGTGCTAAACATGGTCAAAAAATCCTGTGGATCGAACGGCACAGATGAACTCGAGCCAGAAGGAGTGCCATGATGCACTGGATACGTGCCAAGAGTGCCGTGCTGCGGTGTGTACGATCCAAATATATCTAACCCGTACTGGTATCCACCTCCTGAAGAGCCCGGGAAGGTGTCAAAGCATGGCACATCCGGATGATACGAATGTGCATCCGAATGTGAATGTGATTGCTCGGGCTCCGGCTCTGGCTCTTGCTCGGGTTCTGGCTCGGGATCAGGACCTGCAGCTGCCTCGGCCTCCATATCGGCCGCTGCCTCATCTGCCCCATGTCGCTGCATGTGTTGGGGGACTACAGTCGACTGTCCCCCGAGTATATATGGCTTCCCCATATTAGAGTGCCATTGTATGTACTCTAATGAAGGTTGAAAATCGGAAGCCATATCCATCCGGGGTATACGGGACATGCAGTCATTCCACACCGCAATAAATTTCCTATGCGTAACCCCCCAATCCAAGCCTTGTTTCCCTCTCTTAGTTTCACCATGAACCTCTCCCACCTGGCATGGCGGATCGGGGATGTATTGGACGCAACCAAATTGCCGTAGCATTCGGTCCGCGTGATACCACTCGACAACATGGAAACACACAATTGGTGCATTTATGCACCACATGTACGAGTGAATATAAGCGGCAGGGGGTATGACGGCTGCAATTTCCGGTCGACGATATGGCGTCCATATAAACTGCACGATTAATGACAATTTGTCAAAATTTAACACGGTGTGCGTCAGATATACAAACTAACAAGTAACTAATATTGGAATCACTTACCCCTTCCCCGGCGTGTTGCTCAATCATAAGCCGGTATAACGGGACAGTGTACGACCTCCCGATACCCGGATAATAACTCCACCTACAAAAATACAATTCAAGTCAAATATAATTAATATAAAGAAATCATCAATTAATAACAAGTTATATTTTATCACCTGTTTACTAGTGGATATATATATGGTTGGTGCGTAACTGATGCCAAGAATGGCATCCGATACAGAGCCCATGATTGCAATAGCGTAAGGCATCCGCCTATGTCTGAGGTCTCTGGATCTGTCGTCCGACAAAGCTCACGGTACAACATTGTAAGAACAGCAGAGCCCCAACTATACGAGCGAGCATTGTCGAAATCAGCCAATAGGGGTAGGTACTGAATATGAACCGTATTGTTATTTGCATTGGGCATCAGTACACCCCCTATGATATGCATAATGTACGCTCGAGCTGCGCACATCAACTCGGCTGCAGTGGCACCAGGTGATAACTGTCCATACTTCGCTCTCAGCCATGTAAACTTCAATACCGTAAAATTTTTTTCGCCATTGCCGTACGGATCCCCTAGTAGGCTCTGACACAGTGTAAATGGGTCAGCTATCGCACTGACGCCTGTAACGGGACTCCCGTCAGTTGGGAGCCCAAGCTGTACCGCAACATCCTCTAGAGTGACTGTGCACTCTCCACACGGGAAATGAAAAGTGTGGGTCTCTGGGCGCCAACGCTCGACTAGTGCGGATATTAAATCATACCGCAAGTCAAACGTTTGGATCAGTGCTGCTGACCCAAATCCAGCTTGCTCGATATACGGTAACAATCGTTCATCCGGGGGATTTCTTAACCCATTCACGCGGCCCCTTAGTACACGGTACGAGTCCTGAAAGTGTTAAATCAGAAAAAAATTATTATTATAACATAAATTATTATGTACCTATTTTGTTAATATATCCTGCTAATAATAAATAACAATATATTACCAAATTATTAGCTGCGGCAGATATGTGTGGAGCTTTACTAATCAATTGAGCCATTGCCGTCTCAGATATTTGATTTCTAACCCTAACCTACATAAAAAATTTAAATTTATATTAAAACACAAATAAATAACATGCCAATCAAAATAATATAACAAAAACATAACATATTTTAATATAAAAAAATAACATAATTTAATTTATCCTATTTTACTTTTTTTTAATACAAATTTACTAAAAACCACTCATTTCTTTGTATTTTCTTATTTCCAAACTCTATTAGTTAATGTAAATATATAAAATTCTTTTTTATTTTGTATTATTTTATTTATATTTAGTACTATTTTTTTAATATCTATATATATACCTATTGATTATTAGTAACTAAGGTAGGTAAGTAAGTAATACTAACAATAATAATATTTTTTACTAACTATATTTTTAATAAAATTTTAGTCTAATTCTTAATGATATATTTATATTTTAGTCTTTTATTATTTTATATTATTTATTTAGTAGTATATATTGATTATTAATAACCAAGGTAAGTAGGTAATACTAACAATAATAATAATTTTTACTAACAAAAATAATAATAATACTAACTAACTAAAATCATATTTAAGGTTTTTAACTAGCATTATTTTTTACTTACTACTACCAATATACTAAAATAATAATTAGTGTTTTGTTTTTAACTCACTTACTAACTTTTATTGTACAATCTAACCAACAAAAGTATTATTTTAGGGTTTTTAACTAACTATCTATACTAACTGACTAACTAAATTTATTATTTTAGAGTATTTAACTAACTAACTATCATAATAACCAATTGTCAATTTATTATTTTAGGTTAAGCCTTAACTAACTAACTAGAATACAATATAGTTAATATTTCAACTTTTTAGTAAATCATAATAATAACTAACTAACAATTATTATTTTTGAGTTTTTAACTAACTAACTAAGTAAATTAATAACAAATAACAACTACTAATAATATAATTATATTTACACTTGTTACTAATCCTAATAATAACAACTCATACTAATAACTAACTACCTAATTAATATTTTAAGGTTTTTAACTAACTAATTATAATATTAACTAACAATACTATTACAAACTAAATTACTAACTTTTTTACTAATCCTAATAATAACTTTCTAACTAAATTATTATTTTAATATTTTTAATAAACTAATTATAATAATAATTACTATTTAATAATACTAATAATTAAAGTACTTCTTAAACACTTTTTTTAATCTAAACTCACAAAAACTAAACTAAACTAACAATAATAATACAACTAACTCACAATAATAACTACTAAACTAAACTAACCTAACCTAAACTAAACTAAACTAACAATAACTAAACTAATCTAAAAATACAACTAACTACTAACCTAAACTAAACTAAACTAATCAAATAATATAACTAGTAACTAAACTAACCTAACCTAAACTAAACTAACATTAACTAAACTAAACTAAAAACTAATTAACCTAAACTAAACTAACAATAATCAACAAAATAATATTAACATTATATAATCATTCATATTAAAAAAAAAATACATACTTCTACTAATTTTTCCTTCTTTTTTTTCTTCTTTTTTTCTTCTTTTTGCAGCACCAGAGTAGCTGCTGCTGCTTCTTCTTCTTCTTCTTCTTCTTCTTCTTCTTCTTCTTCTTCTTCCTCTTCCTCCTTTCCTTTTCTCACAGATTCTGCTCCTCATTTGCATTTTGGGGACCATATAATGGTCCCCAAGCCACCCACAACCCGACGAACGGAGGGCACGGGCTTGTCAGAAGCGGTGCCGCCTCTGCCAGAGGCACCTTCGGTGCCGCCTATGGCAGAGGCTGCACCTGTATATGTCAGATTTTTTTCTCTGTTTTCAGTTTTTTTTTGTTATTTCTTTTTTTTTTTAGAGGCAGAGTAGGGTGTCAGAGGGTGGTGCCGCCTCTGCCAGAGGCGCGACCACCCTCTTTGTACCATTTTCGTAAATTTTCAAAAGTGCACCCTATTTTCGTATTTTACTTTTTTTTTTTGTAATATTTTTGTAAAAAACCCAACGGATGCTGAAGAGATGTAACAAGTTACCAATAGCAGTCATCATCATCGGTCACAACAGTAAGCTACCTTATGATATGATTTTTGTTTGTCAATCCGTATGCCTTTTTTTATAAAATTAACCTAAAAAATTTAATTGATTAAGTAAATGTCTCATTTTTTTGATAAAATACGAAAATGACCTAAAATTTATTCTACAACTTGGTGGAGCCAAAGTATTTAGCGTCATCAATATACCACGCCAGCAACCGAGATAAAAAAATCAATTTTTTGGTAGAGTCATATAGAATAGCGTCACCTATATAAATATCAGAAAAATACTATAATTTCTGAAAACATGGGGGCTTTATTTGTTTAGTAAAGTCAAATAATTTGACGCCACCAATTTCCAATATATCTGACACCAGTTTCCAAATAATTTGTTTATAATATTTTAAATTTATATTTATTGATGGAGCCATTTTAAATGGCGCCACCAATTCATTTAACTCCTTTTTTTTCTTTTTAAATTTTTTTATTATTTGTTTTTTTTATATAATTTTTTGGTGGAGTCATGGTTCATTTAAACATATTTTTTAAAATTTTGTTTATGTTATGAATATTTTATTAAGTGGATGTCCATTATGATCTACATAAAGTTTTAATGTACTTCATATCCTAATAGTTATTAGAATTAGATATTTACTTCTTTTATCCTTCTCATCTCTTTTGATCAATAAAGTACATTATTCTCTACTGATTTCATATTTTATTTTTTTTATTCTCTTCATCTCTCTTTATTTTATAACAGTGTATTATTTGTTTTATAATATTTATTTTTTTATATTAATTTTTTTTTATTTCAAGACTTTTATTTTTAAAAATAAATCTACTTTTTAGAAAAACAATAAAAATATATATTTTTTTTAAAAAAAGGGTTTAAATGAATTGGTAATGACATTTATAATGGGCTCCACAAAAAAATATAAATTTAAAATATTATAAAAAAATAATAATATAACATAAAAAGGACAAAAAAATGTTTTTTTTGTTTTTTTAAAAAGCATATTTATTTTTAAAAATAAAAAGCCTTGATAAAAAATTTTAAATATAAAAATTATTATAAAATAATAAACAAATTAAAAAAAGTATTTAAATGAATTAGGACCCCACCAAAAATTATATAAAAAATAATAAATATATATTTTTAAAAAAGAAAAAAATAAATGAACTGTTGGTGCCAATTAAAACGGCTCCACCCAAAAAATATAAAATTAAAATATTATAAATAACTAATAAACAGATAATAAAAACAAAAAAATGGCAAAAAAGGTGGTAGAGATGTTCGAAACTAGTGGCGCCAAATTATTTGGCTCCATCAGAAAAAGAAAAAATTGTTTAAAATCTCTCATATTTTTAGAAATTTGAGTATTTTCCTGGTATTATTTATACAGGTGGTGCCATTTTATATGGCTCCACCAAAAAATTAATTTTATTATCTCAGTTGCTGACGTGGCATGTTGGTGATGCCAAACACTTTGGCTCCATTAACTTGCACAATAAATTTTAGGTCATTTCCGTATTTTATAAAAAAAATAGATCATTTATATAATTAATTAAATTTTTTAGATTAATTTTATAAAAAAAGCCTCCGTATGCAGGTAATTCATTTTAAGGCAAAGAGTCGAACTAAAATGCATGTGTTGCTTTTTAATTGATTTTGTGCCAAATACCCTCATCTTTGTTGTATGTTAATACTTAAATTACTCCTACCTGGATATGAATTTTATTATTACTTTTGTTTTATGAGAATTTGATTTGATTCGTTTAAACCTGTTTATTAATAATTAAGTTTTAATTCGTGGTTGATACAAATTCAATTAATTAGTATTGATTTTGAACTAAACTCAAGTTTGGGTTGAGATTTTCAATAATAATTTTAATGTTGAGTTTCTTAGCCCAACTGTGACCGTCGTGGCGACGCAACCAGTCGTCACCGACAAGGACTACAACTTTATTGTAAAAGTTCTCATTAGTGGGTACTTTGGTTTGGACAGAGAAAAGGCAGAGGAAATGGGAGGACGTTTGAATTGGATTTGATCAATCAGACCAGACATTGGTTGAGTACTAGTCTAGAGAAAGACTTTGAAATGATTAGATTAGGAACTAATACGAACTAGTTAAACCGTTTTTAAAATTTTATTAAAAAATTATGTACTTCATCACTCCCATAATAGATGGAGTATTTATGTTAAAAATTCATGTTTTATTGTATATTAATAATTGACTTGGTGCCAAATACCTATAATTTCATAATTTATTGTATATTGAGAATTAGTATAAATCAGTTGAATTGATTAAAAAATCGGTTAAATTAAGTTTTTAAAAAATTTAATAACTTTTAATTGAATTGATTTGCCGATAAACTAATGACCTAATCAATTTGATCTTCGATTTAAAAACCATTGAGAGAATTTATTTACCTCACAACAACTCTCTCAAATACTAAATTTGAATTTTATTACTACTCACATAAAGAAATGGAGGACTTAATTATGATTTCATACTAAGGAAAAAAATTATTGCATAATTAAAATTAAAATTTGAATTATATAAAAATGGTGAAAAACGGAAGGCGAAAATTGATCAATCACACTTGTTTTGATTTGATATTTAATCTTAATTTATTTATTTATTAATAAAAAATTAAAATAGAATCTGATTATAACTATTTCAGGTCTTCTATTTTTCTTTTTCTTTTTTATTTATTATCTAATCCCTGTTGATAATGATACAGATTTCCCCTTATTGATAATGATATAGATTTCCCCTTGCTGATAATGATAGCTTGTTTATAAGATAGAGATTGTGCATGGTTTATTGGTTCGCTAATTTATTAAAAAAATATAAAAAATAAATTAAATCTCGAAAATAAATTAACAAATTTAATCCCTAATATTTTATATATTCTATCAAGTTAATTTTATTTCTAAACAATTTAATATATTTAGTCCTCACCGTTGCATATTATCAACTTGATTATTATTTTAAAATTTCAAAAATTTATAATTATAAAAATAAGAAAATTATAAAACTATAAAGAAAAAACAACTCAACCGTTTTTTATGAATTAAAATAAAATTATAAAACTATAAATTATAAATTATAAAACTAAAAAAAATGAAGAAATTAGAAAAAAAAAAAAAAAAAACTAAGATGGTGGCTTAGAAAAAGGGGTGCCTAAATATTATTTACTAGGTGAAAGAAACATACTGCTGACACCTTTTTCGGCTTTTATCAATTCCCTCTTGGACTGGAAATTGAATTTTGACTCTAAGGATCCATTTGTTTGCCACTAAAATGTTTTCTGAAAAATGATTTCTAGAAAGTGATTTACTTTTCTGGAAAATGATTTCTTGAAAATATTTTCTGGTGTTTGGATGAATCTGTGTAAAATATTGTAACAACCTGATTTTGGGCTTAGTCGGAACAGTGGTTTCGGGACCACAATTCGACATTGAAAATTTTATTTTATTATTATTTTAATATTTACAACACGATATTAGAGTTGTGTGAAATTTTCGTAAAGAAGTTTTATCGTTTAAGTGGTTAATTCGGTAAAAAGGATTAAATTGCGTAAAGCGTAAAAGTTGAGTTCTATAAGTTAAAAGTGTCAAATAGCTATAGAACAATAAAGGAAAGGTCCTTATATGATAATTAATCCAATTGTAAGTTAGTGGATGATATTTGGTTTGGCATTTGTGTAAATTTGATTATTTTTAAAGGTTAATTTAGTAAAAAGGCAAATAATTATAATAAAATATAATAAACAAAATTTTATCTTTTTATTCATCATCTTCCACCGAAAATGAGAAAGATGAACAGCCATGAAAGCTTCAAGCATTCGGCCAAGCTTCTTAGCTTATTGGTAAGCCCGTTTTTGTTCGGTTTTTAATAATTTTTACGTTTTTGAGATCGTTGCTAAGTTATTTACAAAACCCATGCTTGAATTTTTGATTTTGGTGGATATTTTGAATTATGCCATTGTTGAAAGCTTGTGTATTTTGATGTTTGATGGTAGATTATGCATGTTTATGAGTAGAGGGACGATTTTTACTAAGTGATTTTCGGTGAAAACGAGTAAAACGAGTTAATCGGTAAAAGTTGTTATTGTTCATAAGTATGTGTTATAGTAAGAATTTGAAGTTGCAATAGAAGGGAAAAATGTTCAGCATGTCATAAAGCATAAGAAAAAGGAACAAAGTTTAATTTTCGAGCCTAGGGGTAAAATCGTAATTATGCAAAAGTTTAGGGGCAAAATTGTAATTTTGCCAAAGTTTGAGTTAGGGACTGTTTTGAGTAGTATATTAATTAAATAAGTGAAATGTGATGTTTTAGATCCCGAAAAATGAGATTTGGATGTAGAACTGAAGGAAAAATCGAAAATCGAGAAAGTTGGTAAAATGGTCGTTTTGGCATTCGAGGTAAGTTCGTATGTTAATAAGCATTAAATTTAATATGTTTAAATTTTTAACTGATACCATGTGGTATTTTGTATGGTATTATTGGATCATGAATAATATAAAAAAAATTACAAAATTGTATTGAAAGATCAAATTAAGAGAAATGCAGGGCGGAGTATGATCGAATTTCGACATGTGATGAATTGATGGATAAGACCATGGTTAATCCATGGCAAAGTGTGAAATGTAGGTATGGTATCATCCATACTGAGTTCTGAAATGTAGGTATGGTATCATCCATACTGAGATATGAAATGTAGGTATGGTACCATCCATACTGAGATGTGAAATGTAGGTATGGTACCATCCATACTGAGATATGAAATGTAGGTATGGTATCATCCATACTGAGTTATGAAATGTAGGTATGGTATTATCCATACTGAGTTCTGAAATGTAGGTATGGTATCATCCATACTGAGATATGAAATGTAGGTATGGTATCATCCATACTGAGTTGTGAAATGTAGGTATGGTATTAACCATACTGAGTTAAAAAAATGTAGGTATGGTGTTTCCATACTAAGTTGTGAAATGTAGGTATGGTATTTCAATGAGGAAAACCTTACTGAGTTGTGAAACGTGGTACTGAGCAACGACGTACTCAAATTCGTAAGACGTTTCCTAATTTGATAATAAGTAAGACAAAAGGAGTGAATCAAATGGAAGAGATTCAATGATTGTTAATGTTGAGCTCAACTATGTGTACAAGAGAGTTACGAAATGGTTTTGGTCACATGTATAGTACTAAGTGCAGGCTACTATGTGTACCAGATAGCTTCGGCTACAAGGGTGGTACCATGTGTAGGCCACCGTTTATCTGTTATCATTACGATGAGTTCAACGGGAAATTGACTAAGAGAAAATACATGTGATTGTGTGATGACTAAGTGTAATTGAATACGATCATGTTATGAATAAGTGCAAGTATGAATGTGACCAATTGAGAAATGTGGCAAATGTACGTATGAACAATATGTTCAATATGTAATCGGAAATTTGAAAGATTAGTATAAGCAAGTGATGAACACAACTAAAATGAAAGAGAGCAAAAATTTACAATAGAACTGCTTTGGACAGCAGCAGCGACGTGAATTTGAAAAATCACCAAAAATAGTAGAAATTGAATTATAAGTTGGATGAGATATTGATTTAAATATTATTGAGTCTATTTTCATATAAAAGAAACAGAGAAAACAAAGGATTTTTATTTTTCAAGATATTTAAATTCTTGTGAGATTGGTTCAGAATGAGTACGTGATCCCCTGTTCTGACTTGGAAAAATCATTAAAAATTGTACAAAAATAATTATGGGATAAAAGTTATATGCTTGAAATCCTTAATGAGTCTAGTTTCAAATGATATAAATTATAACATCATTTGAATTCTTTACAAGGAGAAAATTGATTCGTAGTGAAAAGTGGTCAGAATAGTCAAACAGTGAAATGGGGGAAATTTTAATGAATAAACTGTACTAATTGGCTAAGCCAAAAATTCTGGAAATTTTATGGTATGAAGATATGTGAGTCTAGTTTCTGATAAAATTAACGGATCTTAATTTGGAGTTTTGTAGGTCGAGATATAAATGATTTAGTGACTATGACTCAAGTAGACAGCTTGAGATGAATATGAGAAAATGGTGGAACTATGTGTAATTATGATTGCATTATCTTGAGAACTTCTTGTGAGGATTTGTCATGTTGAGGCCTTGATAAGGCTACAAAAAAGTTGGGAAAGTAAGAACTTAGCATTATTTATGCAAGTTATAACGGCTTAGTAGTAAGCTAAATTCATTGCTAATGCTTATTATTTTTACATGTGAACTTACTAAGCTTTATAAGCTTACCCCCCTTTTTTTTTCCCATGTTACAGAGTCCTATTAATCAAGCTCGGGTTGGAGGTCGTTGGAGATCGCTTCACACTATCAAGTTATCTATGGGTATCTTTATTTATAAATGATTTAAGTTATGGCATGTATAGGGACTTGACTAAGTCATTTTGTATATGTGTTAAGTAATTTGACCAAATGTATTCTTAAGTTTGGTAATGCCTCGTACTCGGTCCCGGCATAGGATACGGGTAAGGGGTGTTACAAATATTTTCTGGTGTTTGGCAGATTTCCTGAAAATATTTTCCGGAAAAATTATTTTTACATATATTAATAAATTTATTTACATATTAATAAAATTTTATATTTTAAATTATTTTTACATATATTGCAATGATTTATAATAAATTTGAAATAAAAATAAAATCGAAAGTAACACGATATACTAAATCGAAAAAAGAAAACAATTATATGAAAATAAAGGAAAGATAAAATAATAATGCTATGGTCATACAATTTATATTTCTAGGCTAATTCCAATTTCTATTTATTTTATCAAATTTTGAAATGTGAAGAATGACAGGCTCACCTACATCTAAACAGGCTATAGTTGATGATTTAATTGTACAACATTTCGATCTTTGAAATTAACAATAACTACTTCAATTGCACATGAGAAAATACTCTCCAAATCAGAGGATTTCTTTACAAGACAACAGTTCTATTACAATTGAAAACTATACTCTGTGTAATATAGAGCAAAATGTATGCTTTTGGAAAAAGCATTTCTTCAACACTAGTAACCTACAAAAGATAGAACATGACAATTAGGTCCAAGAAAATATGTTTTATTGTCTTTATAAGGCTAAAAAAACATGCCAATAATATTATATATATATAAAAGGCTCAAAATATTATGATGAACCAACATTGAAACAGAAATTGTACAACCATAATATTTGACTAAAAGATAATCTAGCTTTTAGTGGAATTTTAGGGGCAGCAGGTTGCTTGTGTATCTTATACATTACATATAGCAGCATTAAAGTTTTCTTTACTCCTCAACCACAAAAGAATTCTTATTAGTCCTACATTTACTAGTTAAGAACTCTCCTTTATCCCATACAATTAGCATTCCTGCATCTTTCCTCTTATGATTGTTTCACTATTTGTTTTTCATTTTAATATCTCTATAGCAGTGCATCAAAGTTATATCAGAGTGAACTTATACTAATGTTGAAATAGTTATTCTGATTATAAACATTAACTGCTGGCAGTAGAGGAAGAGGACACCAATCTAGCAAACAAAATTAACTGACTCAAGGAATATAAGCAAAGCAAACTTTCCAATGATAGGAATCAATGAGACTGGAAAAAATCCAAAATTCAACACCTCCCACTTTATACTTTTCATTCGTTTGAGAAAGAAAATGATAATCACAGGAACTTAGCCACCACTTGAAAAAGGTTCAAGCATCTAAAAATGGACAAAGAATTCAAATATATACAAGGAAGAACAAACCCGAAAGTGGAACTCAAAGAGGGCAAACTGAAAACCCACATCAGATCAGAGATCAAAGAAGATAAAATCACTTGATAATAAAAAAATCAAAACAGAGAAAGAGCAGATCGAAATGGAAGTATTCAAACCATTTCTCGATGCAAAGTAAAATGCACTAATTTTATCTCAAGCTAGTAACATAAATATATATATGGAAGAACAATAAGTAATAATAAAACAAAACAACAAACGTAAAGGAAAAAAGAACCAATTTCAAGCTTGGAAATTTCAGGCATAAAATCAGGAATTTCAGGCATAAAAGGGAGCCATAGATGACCCAACAGTGATGAATGAGAAGTTTTTGACTGTTAATGGAAACTAACAAGTGTTTATATGAATTTCACGCAAAATGCCCTCAAATCTCAAACCTCAAAAAGTACTAACAGTTGAGTCCCAAGCTAAGATCAAGCAATCATGAAAGTACCTTGAGGAGATCAGAGATGAATTTTTCCAAGAATACCCAAGACCCAGCGAAACGAAGAGGAACAAGAAAATTTCTGAGAAAGAGAGGAAGGGGTTTGCCTGAAAAAGAATGGAGGAAGGAAAAGAAATGAAGGAAGAAAAAAGGGGAAAGACTTACCTGGATGTATGGAGGAGCCCCGGAAAATGACTTACGGAAATGAAAACCGTAAGACAATTTCCCTAAAATGGAAGAGATTTGACCCGTGTATTGGAAAATATTTTCCAAATGGAAAATGTTTTCAGCCAACCAAACACTGGAAAATCAGGAAAACATTTTTCGGAAAATGAATTCCTGCAAACAAACACAGCCTAAAAAGAAACTCCCAAAGTGGCGAAGTTGAAAAATTAATGTGTAACGTTTTCAACCTTATAAGTATGTTTTAGAAATTTTTGATAAAAAATCACGGGAACTCTTGTATAAAGTGTTATATTGTATTTTATCTCTTTTACTTAAAAATAAATAAAATAATTTTTGTTTATATTGGCTATAGCCCATCTTTGAAAAGTCAAAGATGGGGGCTATAGCAAGTTGGAAGCAAATTGGCAATAGTTAGGCACCGAAAGTTTTTTTTGGCATGGGATAATTGCAATTTTGGTCCCTATTTGAATAGGTAATTTGCAAGTTGATCCCTGAACCTCAACTATAAATAGGCCTAACCATTTCTCATTTTCTTCATCCCACAATTTGCCATTCTTTACTTAAGGCATTGTTCTCTCTCCCTATTTGTATATTTTCACTTGTAATTTTGGAGTGAAATATATTTGTTAGTGCCCGAGGACGTAGGCGAAATTTGCCGAACCTCGTTAAAATTCTGGTGTTCTTTATTATTTATTTTTCATATCTTGTGAGTGTGATTGTAGTTATTTATTGTGCTATTAAATTACGATAGAGGGATATTCTGGCTAGGAAAGATTTGGTACTTAAGTGATCCTCGTGATCCACCTCTCTTCCCTGGGAATTGAACTCGGTGTGATTTTTCAGTACAATAATTGTACTCTTTTACACGCTTCCGCACAACAATTGGTACCAGAGCTAGATTCGTACTTGGGGAGTACGATCGTTTGTGGCACTATTCACGTATACGGTACTGTTCACGTATACAGTAGTTGGGATTGAGGAGAAAAATGGCACAGGCATCGTCATCAGCAAGGACTACGGTGACCAATGCAAAATTTGAAGTAGAGAAATTTGATGGTACCAATAATTTTGGTATGTGGCAATGTGAGATCCTGGATGTCTTATGTCAGCAAGAGCTTGATATAGCCCTTGAAGTAAAACCTGACAATATGGATGACAAGGAGTGGGCCAAGATTAATAGACAAGCTTGTGGTACAATCCGTCTATGTTTGGCCAAAGAGCAGAAGTACTCTGTCATGAGGGAGACATCAGCGAAGAAATTGTGGGATACATTGGAAGAAAAGTTTCTAACGAAAAGCCTTGAAAATAGGCTTTATATGAAAAAGAAACTTTTTCGATTCACGTATGCACCCGGTATGTCGATGAATGACCATGTGAACTCATTCAATAAAATTTTAGCAGACTTGCTAAATTTGGATGAGAAATTTGGAGACGAAGACAAGGCATTATTGTTGTTGAATTCCCTTCCTGATGAATATGATCATCTTACCACCACATTGCTTCATGGGAAGGATACAATCACATTTGATGCAGTCTGTAGTGCGTTGTATAGATCTGAGACTCGAAAGAAAGATAAGAGAGATCACAGAGATACAACTGTAGAAGTCTTGACAGCAAGAGGTCGTTCAAGCAGCAGCAAGCCTGGTAGAAGGGGAAAGTCCAAAGGGAGACTCTCCAAAGATGAGTGTGCCTTTTGTCATGAGAAAGGGCATTGGAAAAAGAATTGTCCTAAGTTACATAAGGGCAAGGCTATTTCTAATGCATGTGTAGCAGAACATGATGAGGAGTCAGACTTTAGCTTGGTTGGCATGGCAATGGCATGTCATACTGATGAGTGGATTTTGGATTCGGGATGTACTTACCATATGTGTCCTAATAAGGACTGGTTTTCTAGTCTTACAGAACTAGAAGGTGGAGTTGTTCTTATGGGCAATGACAGTGCTTGTAAGACAATGGGAATAGGTACAATCCAATTGAAGAATCACGACGGCTCAATCCAAGTCTTGTCTGATGTTCGCTACGTACCCAGCTTGAAGAAAAATCTCATCTCATTAGGGGCCTTAGAATCTAAAGGGCTCAAAATCACTTTGAGAGATGGATTACTAAGGTAGCAACTGGGAATTTGACGGTGATGAAAGGCACAAGAAGAAATAACTTGTACTTTTTAAATGGAAGTACAGTTATTGGATCAACATCAACAGTTTTGCGAAAGATGTAGATTCAGAGGCTACCAGGTTATGGCATATGCGTTTGGGACATGCTGGTGAAAAGCTTTGCAGACTTTGGCGAAGCAAGGCTTGTTGAAAGGTGCAAATTCTTGCAAATTGGAATTCTGTGAACATTGTGTTCTGGGCAAGCAGACGAGGGTAAAGTTTGGTTCAGCAATTCACAATACAAAAGGAATTCTGGACTACGTTCACAGTGATGTGTGGGGACCTACCAAAGTGGCTTCTTTGGGAGGTATGCACTATTTTGTTACTTTTGTTGATGATTATTCAAGAAAAGTATGGGTGTATCTAATGAAAAGAAAAAGTGAAGTATTGGATGCATTTCTGAAATGGAAGAAGATGGTGGAAACTCAAACTGGTCGAAAGGTCAAACGACTTCGATCAGATAATGGTACTGAGTACAAAAACGATCCATTTCTTCAAGTATGTCAAGATGAGGGCATCATGCGACACTTCACTGTTCGGGATACACCACAGCAGAATGGGGTGGCAGAACGCATGAATCGAACTATACTGGAGAAAGTTCGATGTATGTTGTCCAATGCTGGATTGGGCAAGGAATTTTGGGCTGAGGCTGTACATATGCGTGCCATCTAATTAACCGTTTGCCATCAGCTGCAATAAATGGCAAAACTCCTATGGAGATGTGGACTGGTAAATCTGCTACTGACTATGATTCTTTACATGTTTTTGGTTCCACTGCATATTATCATGTAAAAGAATCGAAGTTAGACCCAAGAGCAAAGAAAGCATTATTCTTGGGTATAACTAGTGGAGTAAAAGGATATCGTCTCTGGTGTCCAGATACAAGGAAGATTGTCTTTAGCAGAGATGTGACTTTTGATGAATCAACCATGTTAAAGGATTCACAAAAGGATGACAAAACCAGTAGTACTTTGCAGCAGGTGGAGCTTGAAAAGGTTAATGAGGATCCAGCTAATAGTGGAAGAACAAATGATGAAGAAGTTCCGACCCAAGAACTTCTACAGCAACAAGATTCAATTGCATATAGGAGGCCAAGAAGAGAGATTCGTAAGCCTGCTCGCTTTGATGATATAGTGGCCTATGCACTTCCAATTGCAGATGATGATGCTCCTTCTACTTACACAGAAGCAATAAGTAACCCTGATGGTGTAAAGTGGAAGCAAGCCATGGATGAAGAAATGCAGTCTCTTCATCAAAATAGGACTTGGGAATTGATGACACTGCCCAAGGAAAAGAAGGCAATTGGATGCAAATGGGTATATGCAAAGAAGGAAGGATTTCCTGGTAAAAATGAAATTCGGTACAAGGCTAGATTGGTAGCAAAGGGTTATGCTCAGAAAGAAGGAATAGACTACAATGAAGTGTTTTCTCCAGTTGTGAAGCATTCGTCTATTCGGATTTTGCTAGCCTTGGTTGCGCAATATGATCTTGAACTAGTTCAGCTTGATGTGAAGACCGCATTTTTACACGGTGATTTGGAAGAGGAAATCTATATGACTCAGCCAGATGGATTCAAGGTTGCTGGTAAAGAGAATTGGGTTTGCAAACTGACAAAGTCGCTTTATGGTTTGAAACAATCTCCGAGGCAGTGGTACAAGCGATTTGATCAGTTCATGAAAGGGCAAAGGTACACAAGAAGTAAATTTGACCATTGCGTGTATTTCCAGAAGCTACAAGAAGGAACTTTCATATACTTGCTCTTATATGTTGATGGTATGCTAATAGCATCTAAGAGCAAAGTTGAGATTGAGAGATTGAAGACTCAACTCAATCTCGAGTTTGAAATGAAAGATCTTGGTGAAGCTAAGAAGATTCTTGGCATGGAAATATGTAGAGATAGAGCCCATGGCAGAGTTAGCTTGTCTCAGAAGCAGTATTTGAAGAAGGTACTACAGCAGTTTGGCATGAACGAGCAGACAAAACCTGTAAGTACCCCGTTGGCTTCTCATTTCAAGCTTTCTGCACAACTATCTCCTTCGACGGATACGGAACGAGAATACATGTTGCAAGTTCCGTACTCCAATGCAGTGGGTAGCTTGATGTATGCAATGGTGTGTACAAGACCCGACATTTCACAGGCAGTTAGTATAGTGAGCAGGTATATGCATAATCCTGGAAAAGGACATTGGCAAGCTGTGAAATGGATTCTACGGTATATTCAAAAGACCGTAGATTTTGGATTACTGTTCGAGCAGGATAATACACTTGGTGAAGGTGTTATTGGGTACGTTGATTCTGACTATGCCGGTGATTTGGATAAACGAAGATCAACCACCGGTTACGTGTTTATACTTGCTGGAGGACCAATCAGTTGGAAGTCTACTCTACAGTCTACTGTTGCATTGTCAACCACAGAAGCCGAGTACATGGCTGTAACAGAGGCTGTAAAGGAAGCTATTTGGTTACAAGGTATGGTTAAAACCTTGGGATTGGTTCAGGAGCATATTAACGTGTATTGTGATAGTCAAAGTGCTATTCATTTAGCAAAGAATCAAGTCTATCATGCACGTACAAAGCATATCGACGTACGATTCCATTTTGTGCGGGAAATTATTAATGAAGGGAAGATTCGCCTTCAGAAGATTAAGACTGCAGATAATCCCGCAGATATGATGACCAAGGTGGTAACAGCAACCAAGTTCGAACATTGTTTGAACTTGATCAATATCCTGCGAGTTTAACAGTTGAAGAAGGCACTATCAAGTATTGTTGGCAAAGGAAGAAAGAATTGTGTGAAGATAAGATTATCCTAATCAAATCTTCAAGGTGGAGATTATTGGCTATAGCCCATCTTTGAAAAGTCAAAGATGGGGGCTATAGCAAGTTGGAAGCAAATTGGCAATAGTTAGGCACCGAAAGTTTTTTTGGCATGGGATAATTGCAATTTTGGTCCCTATTTGAATAGGTAATTTGCAAGTTGATCCCTGAACCTCAACTATAAATAGGCCTAACCATTTCTCATTTTCTTCATCCCACAATTTGCCATTCTTTACTTAAGGCATTGTTCTCTCTCCCTATTTGTATATTTTCACTTGTAATTTTGGAGTGAAATATATTTGTTAGTGCCCGAGGACGTAGGCGAAATTTGCCGAACCTCGTTAAAATTCTGGTGTTCTTTATTATTTATTTTTCATATCTTGTGAGTGTGATTGTAGTTATTTATTGTGCTATTAAATTACGATAGAGGGATATTCTGGCTAGGAAAGATTTGGTACTTAAGTGATCCTCGTGATCCACCTCTCTTCCCTGGGAATTGAACTCGGTGTGATTTTTCAGTACAATAATTGTACTCTTTTACACGCTTCCGCACAACAGTTTATTAGATCAAAGAGAAAATTAATTTTTTTCTCTTAAAAATTTTATTTATTTCTATTATTAAAAATTGACATGGTTGACAGAATAATCAAACAGTAACACATAACTTGCCACGTATATCTCATGTTGACATACAGAAACTAGTTTTTAACAATAAAAATTGATGTAATTTTTAATAGAAGGACCACTTCACTATTTGATCTAACGTACGTAAATTAACACATTTTTTTAATAGAGTGAGAAAAATATAATCTAATTCCTAATGTAAACACCTCCATGATACTTTTATCAAACTTTTTAAAAATTTTACTAAATAAAATATTACACAGTTTATTTTGTTTATGCTGACATCCAATTGGACACAAAATATGTATTAGTAATTGCATATTTGATTGTGTTATAATTTCATTTAGTTCGGTTTGGTTGTTAGTTTTTTCATATTAATTTTTTATTTTAGAATTAAACTTTTTTTAATAAAATGAGTTTTGTTTTATGATTTTAGAATTTAACACTATACATTTACTATCTAATATCAATTAAAATTTCATGTCTATAATTTATTTATACAAACCAGCTGGTAATGTGAAAAACGTTTAGAGTTAAATTTTTTATAAATCAACATAATATATAAATGTTGAAGATTATAGTTGTTATTATCTCAATTTTAAAAAAACTAGCTGATCAATTTTTCATTAGTTATTTAGGGGTTGGTGATAAAAAAGAGAGATCAAAGTTGAATAATCAAACAAACTCTCTCATCTGCCCTGGGGTACTTCAACCAAGTGGCAGAGATCTTTGGTATTTCTTCGTAATAAATGATATAGTCTTATAATGTTTGATATTCCTTCGTAAGAGTTCAAAGTTTCCACTGTATATGATGTGTTATGCTTTGGTTGAATATGTATATATATAAAGGTTACTAAATATGGAATTGTGATCTTATAATCAAGATTTCATTTAGATTTTATTTACTCAAAATAGTTTGGACTGTAAGTACATTCAAGATTTATAATTTCTCACGTGTAAAATATGCACAACTTTCCATAGCGGCAACCTCCTATGATTATAAATAAGTACTCCAATTCTTACGGAAGTGGTAAAGTACATAATCTTCTAATAATTCAAATAAGTCCTCCAATCCCGCCTTTTTTCTATTCCAACCAGATTACCCATCCATGTCGAACTTCTACGATAAGGTTGGTTGCGCCGCTACGGCGGACTGGCTTCGTTCACCAGTCACTCTCATGATGGCGACGCTAGTAATTATCTATTTCTCATTGTTGGTTAAGAGATTCATCATCAAAACCAAGCCTTCACCGCCACTACCGGGCCCGATAGGCTTGCCGATACTCGGCCACCTCCTTTTCATCAAACCCGATTTCCTCCAATATGTAACCAAGCAATCCCAAATCCACGGCCCTATCATCAAGCTTCAGCTGGGAAGAAAAGTTTACATCATCATAAGCTCACCATCAATTGCAAAACAAATCCTCAAAGACCACGACGCCATCTTCGCCAACCGCGACATTCCGGTGGCGGCCATAAAAGGAACCTTTGGCGGACTCGACATTGTGTGGAGATCCAACGGCCCAGAATTATACAAGTTACGTAAGCTCGTCGTAAGTGAAATCATGAGCAACAAAAGCCTCGATGCTTGCTACGAGTTCCGCCGACGAGAGATCCAACATATGGTGAAGAATATCCGTGGGAAAATCGGGTCACCCATTAACCTCAGTGAACAAATATTCTTAACAGCGTTCAACGTTACAATTAACATGCTATGGGGTGGTTCGTTGAACGGAGAAGAATCGAACCTTGGGCTTGAACTTAAGGATCAATTCAAGGAATTTGTGAAATTGATGGTAAAACCCAACATTTCTGATATGTTCCCGATGCTTAGGCGATTCGATTTACAAGGAATTGAATCCAAGGCCAAAAAGCATATTTCATGGTTATATGGGTTTTTCGAATCGGTGATAGAGCACCGAACAAAGCACGGAGAGGGACCAAAAATGGCTGATAGTAAGGATTTTTTGCAGCAATTGTTGGAGCTGAACCTAACAGGAGATGCCAAAACTTCATTATCCATGAAGGAAATAAAGGCTATGCTGCTGGTAAGCATACACACTAAATTTGAAATCCGGAATTCTAAAAATAAAACTACATTACTGAACTTCAAAATTTACAAAAACTATAAAGGATTATTACATATTTTAACGTTATATATATATATATATAGACAATATTCTAGGTTGATATGAAGAGATATTGGATTGATTAAAAAATGTAAATGTATGAGAAGTGCAAATATATTGATAAATTCACCCATTGAACTTTTAAAATATTAATTGTATAAGTTACAGAAGGGTGTAATACTACTTAAGTTTTACATCAGATATATATACATATTTGGGGAGAGATCCAGTTACACTGGTATAAAATTAAAGTAGTTATACCCTTCTGTATGTTTTTGTATGATTAATATTTTAACGGTCCAACTGTTATATTTCATGTTCCATTTATATAAATCATTCATGTTAAATTTGAAATAAATTAATTTTTTTAACTATTTATTATATATAAAAAAATTTTAAATCGTTCAATAAGTATTAATATAGACATCTTTTTAGATCGATACAATAGAGATATCGAATCAATTTAAAAATTTACATGCATGATAAGTACGGTTATATTGATAAATTCAACGGTTGGTTTGTTAAAATATTAATCGTACAAAAATATAAGAAAATGTGTAAATTACTCTAATTTTACATCGATATAAGTTGATCCTTTCATATGTATATATATATATATATATATATATAGGCATGGTTAAAAAAGCACATAGCAATCCATGAAATTGGTCCGTTTAATTATAAACAATATGATTTTGGAGATTTATGGTATCTTTTATAAGATGTGTAATGCAGCTTCAAAAATTAATTAAATTTTCAAAAATAAAAATTAGTGATCGAGTGATTTAAAGATAAAATTTCAATAATCAAACAGATTCTGATTTAAATGAAAAAAAATAAGGAACATTGGCGGATTTCATTATTTTTGTTAAAATATATTTATGCTTAAGTTTTGAATAAACTTAAGATACATTGTTATTATTTTCATTTCAATAAAATTTAGGATTTTGTCTCTTAATTTTTTTATTCAAAGTCTTAATTTAATTATTAATATCAAAAATATTTTTCGTTAAAATTTATATACTCAAAATGTTAATTTGAATGTCGTCATATGATGTGATAATATTTGATAAAAAAATAAATATGATAAGTTAATAAAATTTAATTGAAATACTAAAAGTGTTAAATGATAAAACTAGCTATAAATTTTAAATTGAAAATATATTGAATAAATCTCAAATTTTATGTAAGTAGAAATATTTTGACCTTTGAATAAAGGGTACATTTAATTGGATTGGAACTTATTTTAAAGTATATAAATTTTATAATATAAAATCAATTAATTCGGCTATTGATATAAAAATAAACATTCGACCTAGGTAATGTATTTTAATTTAACACTCTAATAAAAAAAGCATATTAATAGAATTAAATTAATTAAATTATCTCGATTTGATCGATTAATTTGATTTTAATTAAATTTATTTCACTTTAATTCTTTGTCTTTAATTGTGGGTATAGAATATTGTAACCGGCGCTACAGACACAACATTTACGACAATGGAGTGGGCGATGACAGAATTACTACGACACCCAGATAAATTGCAAAGAGTCGTCGAGGAATTGGATGCAATAATAGGAAACCAAAACATCGTTGAAGAATCCCATCTTCCTCGCCTACTCTATTTAGAAGCTGTGGTGAAAGAGACATTACGAATCCACCCACCGGCTCCTTTGCTAATGCCACACATGCCGAGTGAGACCACCGTCGTAGCCGGTTACACTATCCCCAAAAATTCCAATATTTACTTCAACGTGTGGGCAATACAAATGGACGCCGAGTTTTGGGAAGACCCTCTTCAATTTGAGCCGGAAAGGTTCTTGAATGCCATTGAGAAAAGGAATTATAAGGGAAATAGTTTCAATTTTTTCCCGTTTGGATCGGGGAGGAGGATTTGTGTTGGGATTTCAATGGCAGAGAAAATTATGATGCTGATGTTGGCGACGTTGTTGCATTGTTTTGAATGGAAATTACCGAACGGGCAAAAACCTGATGTGAAAGAGCGGCTACATTTGTTGTTGTCAAAGGTGGAGCCGCTTGTTGTCGTGCCCATTGCACGTTCATCTAAGTAGCAACATTGTGGTTAAACTATACTTTTAATAACTTTAGAATTTAACACTTGTTATTTTATTTCCATAAATTTATTTCTCTACTTTTTTTTATTAGTATTGTAATAACCATTTTCTATGGAAGTTATGCTCATATCTAGGTTAATTTGAATGTCTTTTCGGGTTAAATTTTATTCAAATTTTGAGTTTTGTTTAAAATTTAGAACTTAATATAATTTTTTACTTTGATAATGAATTTTACTTAAAATTCCAATTTTGTGTTTTAAAAAAAAATAAAATTCGAAATGTGAAAATACATAAAACTTAGAATTTTGAGCTTGAGACTAGTGAATCAATGTTATATTAAGGAGCTCATTATAAATGGGATTTTTATAAATTCATTATTAATATGCTTATGTGGTATAATACAATATATTACATTATTATAATTAAAAAGATATTTTGTGCTTTAACATGTAATTAGTTATATTGTAACAAAAATTTAATTTGATATATTTAATTTTTTAAATTTAACTCGAACAATTTCACTCGATTCGATTTGACTCGAATTTTATTTAACTTGACTCGATTCTTAAAAAATTCAAATCAAATTAGAATGATAAAATAGGACTCAACTCAAAAAAAATTTACTCAATCTGATCGAATGCTCACCGTAAAAAGCGAAAAATTCATGTGTAAAGCGTTTCAAGCTTATTTGTATGCTTTTAGAAATTTTTGGTGCAAATATCGTAGAAGCCCTTGTATAAAGTGTTAGATTGTATTTTGCCTCATTTACTGAAAAAAAATAGGCAAATTATTCCTTGTAAATTATATCAAAGAGGAAACTGGTCTTTTTTTGTTAAAAATTTTATCTATTTCTATTACTAAAATTGACAAGTTGACAAAATAATCAAACAGTAACATATGACTTGCCACATATGCCTCATGTTGACGTACAAAGACAAGTTTTTAACAATATAAATTGATGAAACTTTAAATAGAAGGACTATTTGACTCTTTGATCTAACGTATATGAAATAATTTGCTCATTTTTCTAGTTGAGTGGGCAAAATATAATCTAACTCCTAACATAAACACCTCCATAATTGTAACACCCCTTACCCGAGACCGTTGCCGGAGTCGAGCACGAGGCATTACTAGACTTAACTTACTAGTTCTGGGCATAAAAATTGAAACTGTCCGTCTGCATCATGTTCACTAAATTAATTATAACTTGAGATAAAAAACTCGAAATCTAGATCCGTAAATTTTCCCTGAAACTAGACTCATATATCTTCTTACTATAATTTTTCCAGAATTTTTGGTGTGGCCAATTAGTACAGTTTATTAGTTAAAGTCTCCCTTGTTACACAGTTTGACAGTTCTGACCTCTCTTCACTAAAAATTAATTATCTCATAATATACAACTCTTTTTCCTACACCGTTTTCTTTATATGAAAATAGACTCAATAAGCTTTAATTCTATATCTTATGCACAACCTAATTCAATTTCTACTATTTTTGGTGATTTTTCAAAATCACGTCACTGCTGCTGTCCTACTATTCCCCTGCATATAATTACATAATTTCTTTAAAATAATTATCAACTAGACATTTCATAACATCCACAACCATGTTCTTAATTAACCATTTTAATGGCTAATCATTACCAAACATTTACAAGTCCATAATAAGCCATATCATAAGGTCACACACATAAAATGGCTAAGTCCCTATACATGCCATTACTTAAAACGTTCGAGTCACAAAATACCAATATAATCCTTTGATAGTGTGTACGATCTCCGACGTCCTTTCGATCCCCGAATTGGCTTGCAATACTATAAAAAAAATAAAGAATGGGAGTAAGCATAAAGCTTAGTAAGTTTACATGTAAATAGATGACAACATTCTTAATGAATTAACTTATTCTTTTCTTATCAAGATCACTTAAGCTTTTAACTCAATATACTCAAACTTGTGTTCTTACCTTGCCTTTTTAACATGAATTTATCTTACCTTACCTTTTTAACATGAATTTATCTTACCTTACCTTTTTAACATGAATTTATCTTACCTTACCTTTTTAGCTTGAACTTGTCTTACCTTTACTTTGGTTTACTCTTGGAATATTCCCGTTGAACCACTTGGAATACTAAGGATACGCGGGTACCTTTCCTTATGAAACTTAACCATTGCCATGTCTTGACATGGTCTTACGTGGTATCCTTGCCTTGTGAACTCACCAATGCCATGCCTTGGCATGGTCTTACATGGGACCTTTGCCTTATAAATTCACCAATGCCATGCCTTGGCATGGTCTTACATGGGACATTTGCCTTATAGTAACTTATCAATGCTATGTCTTGACATGGTCTTACATGATTTCCTTAAACCCTAATGTCATGACATTTGTATCCTACACATTCCCAAGGTTCAACCGGAACTTTCTGAAATAGCTTTTCCGTCAATTCATACTTGAGTCTTTAAATAATAAATTTACAGAATAAATATGTAAATGCTGGAATTTAATGATATTAAATGTAAAATAACAGAATATTGCATTTATTTACTGCAAACTTACCTCGAAACAAAATCGATAAACTATATCGATTTAGTCCACTATCTTTTTCTTTCCCCGATCTAACTCTAGATTTCGTTCTTCTTGATCTATAATAGCAAATTTAGCTTATTTAATACTCACATTTACTAAAACAGTCCTTAACTCTAACTTTGGCAAAATTACAATTTTACCCCTAAACTTTTACATAATTACGATTTTGCCCCTAGGCTCGAAAATTAAACTTCGGCCCTTATTCTTATGTTTTATAACATACCGAACATTTTTCTCTTCTATAGCAACTTCAAATTCTTACCATAACACATACTTATGAACAATAACAACTTTTACTAATTTAGTCCAAACTACTTAAATTCATCAAAAATCCAAAGACAAAACTTGTTAATCTAACACATACCTTTCATTTTCTACCATCAAACAAAAAAAATCACAAGTTCTCATCAATGGCATAACTCAAAATATTCATCAAAATTCAAAATTGAAACATGGGTTTTGTAGCACTCGAAGAAACGATATCAAAAACGTAAAAATTATCAAAAACCAAGCTAAAACATACCTTCAATTTAAGCTTCAAAAGTGCCGAATCTAAGCTTATTCTTTCCTTTTTCTTTTCTTCTACATTCGGCTAGTTGAAAAAAAAGATGATAATGGCTTTTAACTTGTGTTTGTTTTATTATATTAAAATTATATTATTTTATTATTATTAAACCATTATACATAATAAAACAAGCTATATAATTTGACATAGCCGCCCACTACTCTCACTTATGGGTAAATTACAACATAAAGCCTCCAAATTAAAAGAACATCCACTATTTGGCCCTTCTAAAAATAACCACTAAATTTTCACTTTACGCGATTAAGCCCTTTTATTAAATTAAGCACCCAAACAATAAAATTGAATCACGAAAATTTCACACATAATAATTCACACATTATAAGCACTGAAAATAATATTAAAATATTTTACTGACTCGGATTTGTGGTTTCGCAACCACTATTCCATTTAGGCCCTATTTCGGGATGTTACATTTCTCCCCCCTTTAGGGATTTTCGTCCCCGAAAATCTTACCTGTAAAGAGATTTGGGTACTGTTTTCGCATAGTCTCTTCAGGCTCCCATGTAGCCTCTTCTATTCCATGCCTATTCCATAATACTTTCACAAGTGCAATACTTTTATTCCTTAATTGCTTAACCTCTTGGGCTAGAATTTTTATTGGTTCCTCCCCGTAAGTCATATCTGGCTGAATCTCAACCTCTGTTTGCGAAATCACATGCGACGGATCTGAACGATAACGACGTAGCATAGACACATGAAACACATTATGAATCTTCTCTAATTCAGTTGGCAAAGCCAAACGATATGCCAATGGCCCAACTCTCTCGATCACCTCAAACGGTCCAATAAAACGAGGACTTAATTTGCCTTTCTTGCCAAATCTGAGAACTTTCTTTCACGGGGATACTTTCAAGAATACCCTATCACCAACTTGAAATTCAATGTCTTTTCTTTTCAAATCTGTATAGGATTTCTGTCTATCTGAAGCTGCTTTCAAGCAATCTCTGATGACTTTTACTTTTTCTTCTGTTTCTTTGACTAGATCAACCCCGTAAATTTGATTTTCCTTAAGCTCTGTCCAATACAAAGGTGTGCGACATTTACGTCCGTACAAAGCTTCATAAGGTGCCATCTTCAAACTCGATTGATAACTATTATTATAGGCAAACTCTACTAACGGTAAATATTTCTCCCAACTACTTTGAAATTCCAATACACAACATCTAAGCATATCTTCAAGTACCTGAATAACTCTCTCTGATTGACCATCAGTCTGAGGATGGAAAGCTGTACTAAAACTCAACTTTGTACCTAAAGCTTCCTGCAATTTCTTCCAAAACCGTGAGGTAAATCTCGGATCTCTATCTGAGATAATCGATAAAGGTACTCCATGTAGTCTCACAATCTCTGTAATATATAACTCGGCCAACTTGTCAAGTGAATAATCCATACGAACTGGGATAAAATGAGCCAACTTTGTTAACTTATCAATCACAACCCATACTGCATCTTTCTTTCTCGGTGTCGAAGGCAATCCTGTCACAAAATCCATAGTAACTCGATCCCATTTCCACTCGGGAACTAATACAGGCTGCAATAAACCTGAAGGTACCTGATGTTCGGCCTTTACCTGCTGACAGATCAAGCATCTAGAAACAAACTCTGATATATCTCTTTTCATTCCTGTCCACCAATACATTTTCTTCAAATCATTATACATCTTTGTACTGCCTGGGTGAATAGACAAAGAACTGCTATGTGCTTCCTGTAAGATTTTCTTAATAAGCTCATCATTCTTTGGTACACATACTCTGTCTCTGAACAACAAACAACCGTCAGAACCGATCTGAAAATCAGACTCTACACCTGACTCGCACTGAACTCTTTTGGCTTGCAACTCACTGTCATCCTTCTGAGCTTCACAAATTTCTTCAAGAAACGTCGATTTAACTCTCAACTCAGCTAAGATAGAACCATCATCTGATAATGCCAAACTAGTGTGCAAAGCTCTCAATGCAAATAACGATTTTCTACTCAAAGCATCAGCAACAACATTTGCCTTACCCGGGTGATAATCGATCACTAGCTCATAATCTTTAATCAACTCTAGCCATCTTCTTTGCCTTAAGTTCAGATCTTTCTGAGTCATCAAGTATTTCAAACTTTTATGATCAGTGAATATTCGACATTTCTCCCCATATAAGTGATGTCTCCAGATTTTCAATGCAAATACAATAGCAGCTAGCTCTAAATCATGTGTCGGATAGTTTTTCTCATGTAGCTTTAACTGTCTAGAGGCATAAGCAATTACCCTTCCTTCCTGCATAAGTACACAGCCTAGTCCATTCAAGGATGCATCACTGTAAATCACAAACTCTTTACCCGGTTCTGGTTGTACTAAAACAAGAGCTTCAGTCAACAATGCCTTTAACTTGTCGAAACTCTGCTGACACTTCTCAGTCCATTCAAACTTGACATCTTTTTGTAGCAATCTTGTCAATGGAGTAGCTATCATGGAAAATCCCTCTACAAATCGTTTATAATAACCGGTAAGACCAAGAAAACTTCTGACCTCTGATACATTCCTGGGAGGCTTCCAATCAACAATGGCTGAAATCTTATTCGGATCAACTTTAATACCTTCACCTGAGACAATGTGTCCAAGAAAACAAACTTCCCGTAACCAGAACTCACTTTTGCTAAATTTGGCATAAAGCTGATTATCTCTTAAAATCTGTAAAACTGTTCTCAAATGCTCTGTATGCTCAGTCTCATCATGAGAATAAATCAAGATGTCATCAATGAACACAACTACAAACTTGTCCAAGTAAGGTCTGAAAATTCGGTTCATTAAATCCATGAAAATGGCAGGAGCATTAGTTAAGCCAAATGGCATCACAAGAAACTCATAGTGACCATACCTAGTTCGAAAAGCAGTCTTTGGAACATCTGACTCTTTAACTCGCAACTGATAGTATCCGGATCTCAAATCTATCTTAGAGAACAGAGTGGCTCCCTTCAATTGATCAAACAAATCATCTATTCTAGGTAATGGATATTTGTTCTTAATGGTTACCTTGTTAAGCTGTCGATAGTCTATGCACAATCTCATGGAACCGTCCTTCTTTTTCACAAATAATACTGGTGCACCCCATGGTGAATAACTAGGTCTTACAAAGCCTTTATCAGTTAATTCCTGTAGCTGAGCTTTCAATTCTTTTAATTCTATTGAAGCCATTCTATAAGGAGCAATAGAAATAGGTGTGGTACCTGGAATCAATTCAATACCAAACTCAACTTCTCTGATAGGACTCAAACCTGGTAGTTCTTCCGGAAACACATCAGGGAACTCATTTACCACAGGCACTGATTTAATTTTCAACTCTGGATCTTTAGTATTCAACACAAAAGCAAGATAAGCTTCACATCCTTTCCTTAAACATTTCTGAGCAGACATAACAGAAATCATGGAAATTGAACTATCTGACTCATCTGAATTAACCCGAAGGAACTCACCATTTTCACATTTCAACTCAATGAATCTTTTTCCACAATTCACTATCACATCATGTGCAGTTAACCAATCCATACCAAGAATCACATCAAACTCATCAAATGGCAATAGCATGAGATCAGCCGGAAAACAGTAACCTCTAATCATCAAAGGACATTTTTTACATACTTTGTTTACTAACACATGCTGACCTAATGGGTTCGATACTTTAATCAAAATTCTGTAAACTCTATGGGCATGTTCATACTAGGCATTAATTTCATGCAAACATAGGAATGGGTTGACCCCGGATCAATCAAAGCAATAACATTAACATCATGAAGAGAAAATGTACCCGTAATTACGTCGGGGGAAGATGTCTCTTCACGAGCACGGGTAGCATAAGTCCTTGTGGGTGCTCTAACATCTGATCTTGTTGCTGTATCTCTAAATGTACCTCTACCTGCCCCTACTCCTGAATTTCTCTGAGATCTGCCTCTAACGGGGGCATTACCTGATCTTGCACTCGGTATTACTTCTTGTTTAACCATCTCGGGACACTCCCGAATGAAATGATCCGGTGCACCATATCGGAAACAACCAGTCTTAGTTGCTCGACATTGACCTGGATGACGTCGACCACATTGAGGACACTCGGGCCTATCAGGCTGAATACTGCCAACACTCGCAATCGAAGTGGTTTGAGCTTTTGAATCTATAAATCTTCCACCTTTGTTTCGACTAGAATACCCGGTTGAAAAATTAGGTCTCGTAGAAAACTCTCTAGGCCTCTTGGATGTAGACTGAAATGACTTGCTCATCTGTCTTTTCTTCGTGTCTTGCATCTCAATTTCAGCTTTACCCTTTCTTTTTAACAACTCTTCTGCCTTACAGGCTCGTTCAACTAAAACAACAAACTCCTTTATCTCTAAAACACCAACTGACAGTCGGATATCATCATTGAGCCCATCCTCAAATCTTTTGCACATGATAGCCTCTGTAGACACACACTCTCGAGCATAATTACTGAGATAAATTCCCGTTCATAGTCGATCACAGTCATCTTACCCTATTTTAACTCAAGGAACTCTTTTCTTTTCTGGTTAATAAACCTCTGACTAATGTACTTCTTACGGAACTCCTCTTGAAAGAAATCCCAAGTAACTCTTTCTTTCGGTACTACTAACACAAGTGTCTTCCACCACTGGTAGGCTGAATCTCTAAGAAGTGACACCACACATTTAATACATTCTTCCGGTGTGCAGGATAACTCATCAAAGACTCTGATAGTGTTCTCGAGCCAAAATTCAGCTTTCTCTGCATCATCATCTTTGGTAGCCCGAAACTCTTCAGCCCCTTGTTTTCTGATCTTGTCAACGGGCGGTTTCTCTCTTCTAACGGTATTTATAACTGGGGAAGCTACATGGGTAGTCTGTGGATCATGAGGGGGTGGAGGTCTAACGGCCGGGTTCGTACGAACGAACTCAGCAAACCATTCATTCATAGCTTGGAAGAAGGCTTCTCGAGCCCCTCCTCCCTGACTAACTGTAACGGGCCTTTCACGACTATCTGGTGGCACCGTCGTTTCAGTGGGAGCGGGCGCATTACTCTCTACATCATCTGCACCATCTCGTTCGGGATCCATAACTATAAAAAAAATTTTAAATCGCCAAGAGTCGTCACACTATCAAAATATAAGTATGGCATGTATAGATAGACTCTTACTCATACTAAATATTCCGAGAATCGACTAAAATCTTGCTCTGATACCAATAAATGTAACACCCCTTACCCGAGACCGTTGCCGGAGTCGAGCACGGGGCATTACTAGACTTAACTTACTAGTTCTGGGCATAAAAATAGAAACTGTCCGTCTGCGTCATGTTCACTAAATTAATTATAACTTGAGTTAAAAAAACTCGAAATCTAGATCCGTAAATTTTCCCTGAAACTAGACTCATATATCTTCTTACTATAATTTTTCCAGAATTTTTGGTGTGGCCAATTAGTACAGTTTATTAGTTAAAGTCTCCCCTGTTACACAGTTTGACAGTTCTGACCTCTCTTCACTAAAAATTAATTATCTCATAATATACAACTCTTTTTCCTACACCGTTTTCTTTATATGAAAATATACTCAATAAGCTTTAATTTTATATCTTATGCACAACCTAATTCAATTTATACTATTTTTGGTGATTTTTTAAAATCACGTCACTGCTGCTGTCCTACTATTCCCCTGCATATAATTACATAATTTCTTTAAAATAATTATCAACTAGACATTTCATAACATCCACAACCATGTTCTTAATTAACCATTTTAATGGCTAATCATTACCAAACATTTACAAGTCCATAATAAGCCATATCATAAGGTCACACACATAAAATGGCTAAGTCCCTATACATGCCATTACTTAAAACGTTCGAGTCACAAAATACCAATAATCCTTTGATAGTGTGTACGATCTCCGACGTCCTTTCGATCCCCGAATTGGCTTGCAATACTATAAAAAAAAATAAAGAATGGGAGTAAGCATAAAGCTTAGTAAGTTTACATGTAAATAGATGACAACATTCTTAATGAATTAACTTATTCTTTTCTTATCAATATCACTTAAGCTTTTAACTCAATATACTCAAACTTGTGTTCTTACCTTGCCTTTTTAACATGAATTTATCTTACCTTACCTTTTTAACATGAATTTATCTTACCTTACCTTTTTAACATGAATTTATCTTACCTTACCTTTTTAGCTTGAACTTGTCTTACCTTTACTTTGGTTTACTCTTAGAATATTCCCGTTGAACCACTTGGAATACTAAGGATACGCGGGTACCTTTCCTTATGAAACTTAACCATTGCCATGTCTTGACATGGTCTTACGTGGTATCCTTGCCTTGTGAACTCACCAATGCCATGCCTTGGCATGGTCTTACATGGGACCTTTGCCTTATAAATTCACCAATGCCATGCCTTGGCATGGTCTTACATGGGACCTTTGCCTTATAGTAACTTATCAATGCCATGTCTTGACATGGTCTTACATGATTTCCTTAAACCCTAATGTCATGACATTTGTATCCTACACATTCCCAAGGTTCAATCGGAACTTTCTGAGATAGCTTTTCCGTCAATTCATACTTGAGTCTTTAAATAATAAATTTACAGAATAAATATGTAAATGCTGGAATTTAATGATATTAAATGTAAAATAACAGAATATTGCATTTATTTACTGCAAACTTACCTCGAAACAAAATCGATAAACTATATCGATTTAGTCCACTATCTCTTTCTTTCCCCGATCTAACTCTAGATTTCGTTCTTCTTGATCTATAATAGCAAATTTAGCTTATTTAATACTCACATTTACTAAAACAGTCCTTAACTCTAACTTTGGCAAAATTACAATTTTACCCCTAAACTTTTACATAATTACGATTTTGCCCCTAGGCTCGAAAATTAAACTTCGGCCCTTATTCTTATGTTTTATAACATGCTGAACATTTTTCTCTTCTATAGCAACTTCAAATTCTTACCATAACACATACTTATGAACAATAACAACTTTTACTAATTTAGTCCAAACTACTTAAATTCATCAAAAATCCAAAGACAAAACTTGTTAATCTAACACATATCTTTCATTTTCTACCATCAAACAACAAAAATCACAAGTTCTCATCAATGGCATAACTCAAAATATTCATCAAAATTCAAAATTGAAACATGGGTTTTGTAGCACTCGAAGAAACGATCTCAAAAAACGTAAAAATTATCAAAAACCAAGCTAAAACATACCTTCAATTTAAGCTTCAAAAGTGCCGAATCTAAGCTTCTTTCCTTTTTCTTTTCTTCTACATTCGGCTAGTTGAAAAAAAAGATGATAATGGCTTTTAACTTGTGTTTGTTTTATTATATTAAAATTATATTATTATTATTAAACCATTATACATAATAAAACAAGCTATATATTTGACATAGCCGCCCACTACTCTCACTTATGGGTAAATTACAACATAAAGCCTCCAAATTAAAAGAACATCCACTATTTGGCCCTTCTAAAAATAACCACTAAATTTTCACTTTACGCGATTAAGCCCTTTTATTAAATTAAGCACCCAAACAATAAATTGAATCACGAAAATTTCACACATAATAATTCACACATTATAAGCACTGAAAATAATATTAAAATATTTTACTGACTCGGATTTGTGGTTTCGCAACCACTATTCCATTTAGGCCCTATTTCTGGATGTTACAATAATACTTTTATCGATTTTTTTAAATGTTACTAAATAAAATATTTGTAAAAGTTTATTTTGTTTATGCTGACATCCAATCGGACACAAAATATATATTAGTAATTGCATATTTGATATTCCATTCATTCTCATTTTCTCTCTCAAATGTTTTAGCCGGAGTGATATTGGTTCACGGTCCAGTTTTTCTTGGATTTTTTTGAACTATTTATCATAATTTCTTGAATTTTTTGAACTATTTATCATAATTTGGTTTAGTTCGGTTTGGTTCTTATTTTTTTCATATTAATTTTTTATTTTAGATTTTAAGCTTATTTTAGTAAAATGAGTTTTGTTTTATGACTTTTGAATATTATTTAACAAAAATTAAGGTCTTTTTCATAAATATTTCTATAGAAAAAATTCACAAACTTTTAAGGTATTTTCAGTATTTAATATAAAATATTTATTTTATATAATTAAAATTAAAATTAATTTATTCATTAAAAAATAGAATTCGATTCAATTTTAGGTATCACAAATTTTAAACTTATATTCTATAAATCATACAAACATATTGGTTCAAGTCAGTTTTCAGATTTTTCTTGCTCAATCCTAACAATAATAAACACGATTATAATTTGCAAGTATCTAACATTTACCTAATTTTGATAATAATAAAAAAAGGGGAAAGATATTGTTCAAGTTTGAAAACAAAATCTAATGTAAATAAAGATATAAAACAGCATAAGTTATTCAACACCATACGTTTACTATCTAATATCAACCAAAATTTCATGTCTATAATTTTTTTATACAAATTAGGTAATGTGAAAAACGTTGAGAATTAATTTTTTTAAAATTAAAATTAAATTGACATAATATATAAATATTGAATATTAAAGTTGTTATTATCTCAATTTAAAAAAAAAACCACCACGTCAATTTTTCATTAATCATTTAACGACAGGTAGTAGAAAAAAGATAAAAATCAAATAATCAAATAATTATTTTATAATTTTTCATAATTGAATAATTAGTAAATAAACTTCTTAAATAAAAAAATAAAATTCTTAATAATTGAGTGACTTTGAATATAATTTTTAATTTTTTAAAAATAGAAATATATGATGGAAAGAGATATGAACGATTTAAAATATTTGGCATAAATTTTGGTTTTTCTTCGTAATAATTGATGTAGTCTTGTAAGGTTTGATATGCCTTCATAAGAGTTCAAAGTTTCCACTGTATATGATGTGTTATGCTTTGGTTGAATATATATATATAAAGGTTATTAAATATGGAAATGTGATTTTATCAAGATTTCATTTAGATTTTATTTACTCAGAATAGTATGGAGTGTAAGTACATTCAAGATTTATAATTTCTCACGTGTAAAACATGCACAACTTTCCCTAGCCGCAACCTCAAATGATTATAAACAATAATTCCAATTCTTAGGAAAGTGGAGGTGAAATACATAATCTTCTAATAATTCAAATAAGTCTTCCATTCCCTCTGCCTTTTTCTATTGTCCAACTTCTACGACACCCAAATAAATTGCAAAAAGTCGTCAAGGAATTAGATGCAATAATTGACGACCAAAAACTAACTAATTGAAACTAACTACCACACTAGACTGAAGAGGTAAGAGTTTAAGCAAAATAATAAAATTTTCAAAAACGAGAATCAAACTTAAAACCTCAGACACATACTCAAAACACTTAACCACTAAACCAGATCAATTTACTTGTTAAAAATTTCCAAAGTCTAAACTCAAATCGAGGGATGACCACTTTTGGTTTAAAAATTCAATTTCTTCTAACCCAATTTTTGGGATCTTATAGTATATTTTCCGATCAGTTATATCCTTGTATATATAAACTATTAAAAGGGTAAAAATATAATAATAGAATATAAAAAAATTATATATTTCATACTTAAATATATTTTTAAAGAACTATGCTTAAATATTTACTTGACTTCAAAAAGATTGAAAAAAATTAAAGATAAGTATCAACAATTAAATTGAAGCGGAGTGGAGTGGGGTAGAGATGGATGCATCCAATATATTTGGAGGTGGTAGTGGATTTCAAGATTATACATCTATAATAGAGCGGAATGAGTGATAAAGCAGAGTATAACAATTATGAAACAGTAATAAATTTAGTAATATCAGTCTCGCCTCACCCAATTGCCATCCCTACATCCTTCTCTATATGCAAATTTAGTGATCATTTTCTCTATTTTTTTAATTAAAGTATCCGGTTAATAACTTATTTATTAAAAAATAGAGTAAAATATTTAAAATAAAAAATAGGCAAATTTGAAAGTTTACAAAATATAGAAATTTAGTTTTAAAAAGATTTCATTTAGATTTATTTAGATTTTATTTACTAAAGAATAGTTTGGCGTGTAATTACATTCAAAATTTATAATTTCTAAACGATTGAATGACGTGTAAAATATGTATAAAAAATTTATAACGTTTCAATTATTAGGAAAGTTGGTGAAGTACATTATCATTTAATAATTCAAGTAAGTCCCTCGCTCCTTTTTTTTATTCGCATTAAAGTACACGATAAAATTACTTTTTATTAGGGTAAAGTTTAAACCATAAATATATGGGGAGGGATCCACTTACACTGGTATAAAATTAAAGTAGTTATACATTTCTGTATATTTTTGTATGATTAATATTTTAATAGTCTAACTGTTATATTTCATGTTCCATTTATATAAATCATTCATATTAAATTTGAAATAAATTAAAATTTGCTAACTATTTATTATATATAAAAAAAACTTTAAACCGTTCAATAAGTATTAATATAGACACCTTTTTAGATCGATATAATAGAGATATCAAATTAATTTAAAAATTTACATGCATGATAAGTACGATTATATCGATAAATTCAACGGTTAATTTTGTTCAAATATTGAACGTATAAAAATATACAAAAATGTGTAAATTACTCCAGTTCCACATCGATGTAAGTTGATCTCTTCCAATATATATATATATAGGCATAGTTAAAAAAAAGCACATAGCAATCCATGAAATTGGTTGGTATAGTTATAAACGATATGATTTTGGAGATTTATGGTATCTTTTGTAAGGTGTGTAATGCAGCTTCAAATATTAGTCGATTTTTTAAATATAAATATTAGTAATTGAGCTACTTTAAAGATAAAATTTCAATAATTGAACTAATTCTGATTTAAATGAAAAAATAAACAACATTGACAGATTTCATTATTTTTGTTAAAATATATTTAGGTTTAGGCTTTGAATAAACTATAGACACATTGTTATTATTTTTATTTCAATAAAATTTAGGATTTTGTCTCACAAGTTAGATTTGTTTTATTCAAAGTCTTAATTTAACTATTAATATCAAAAATATTTTTGATCAAAATTTATCAACTCAAAATGTTAATTTGAATGTCATCATATGATGTGATAATTTTTGATAAAAATAAACATGATAAGTTAATAAAATTTAACTGAAATACTAAAAGTGTTAAATGACAAAACTACAAATTTTAAATTGAAAATATATTGAATAAATCTCAAAGTAAAAATATTTTGACCTTTGAATAAAGGGTACATTTAATTGGATTGGAACTTATTTTAAAGTATATAAACTTTATAATATAAAATCAATTAATTCCGCTATTGATATAAAAATAAACATTCAACCTACATAATGTATTTTAATTTAACACACTAATCAAAAGCAAATTAATAGAATTGAATTAATTAAATTATCTCAATTTGATTGATTATTTAATTAAATTTGTTTAACTTTAGTCCTTTGTCTTTAATTGTGGGTATAGAATATTATAACTGGCGCTACGAACACAACATTTACAACAATGGAGTGGGTGATGATAGAATTACTACGACACCCAGATAAATTGCAAAGAGTAGTCAAGGAATTGGATGCAATAATCGGTGACCAAAACATTGTTGAAGAGTTTCATCTTCCTCGCTTACTCTATTTAGAAGCTGTGGTGAAAGAGACGTTACGAATTCACTCACAGGCTCCTTTGCTAATGCCACACATGTCGAGTGAGACCACCGTCATAACCGGTTACATTATCCCCAAAAATTCCAATATTTTCTTCAACGTGTGGGCAATACAAAGGGACGCCGAGTTCTAGGAAGACCCTCTTCAATTCAAGCCGGAAAGGTTCTTGAATGTCATTGAGAAAAGGAATTATAAGAGAAATAGTTTCAATTTTTTCCCGTTTGGATCAAGGAGGAGGATTTGTGTTGGGATTTCAATGGCAGAGAAAATAATGATGCTAATATTGGTGACGTTGTTGCATTGTTTTGAATGGGAATTGCCGAACGGGTGAAAACCTGATGTGAAAGAGCGGCTACATTTGTTGTTGTCAAAGGTGGAGCAGCTTGTTGTCGTGCCCATTGCACGTTCATCTAAGTGGTGACATTATGGTTAAAATATGCTTTACGTCACTATACTTTTAATAACTTTGGAATTTAATACTTGTTATTTTATTTTCATAAATTTATTTCTCTCCTTTTTTTTATTAGTTTTCTATCGGAGTTATGCTCATATCTAGATTAATTTGAATATCTTTTCGGGTTAAATTTTATTCAAATTTTATATTTTGTTTAAAATTTAGAACTTAATCTAATTTTTTACTTTGATCATGAATTTTACTTAAAATTCAAATTTTATGTGTTTTTTTAAAATAAAATAAAACTCGAAATGTGAAAATACATCAAACTTAGAATTTCGAGCTTGAGACTAGTGAATCAATGTTATATTAAGGAGCTCATTATAAATAAGATATTTGTGTTTATTTTATAAATTCATTATTAATATGCATATGTGGTATAATACAATATATTATATTATTATAATTAAAAAGATATTTTGTGCTTTAACATGGAATTTGTTATATGTGGTCATAATTTTCTGTACAATTTTATAATTTTTGGTATTCTCTTATAATTTTGGTATAGTTTCAAAATGAAAATTTGAAATGAAATAAAATTTTAGAGTAAAAATGTAATGGCCTAAATTCAAGGTTATCGGAATAATGGTTTCGCAACCATAAATCCGATTTAAATAGAAATTTATTTCAATATATTTTCATGAATATTTATATGATAGGAAATATTTTTATAAATATTTATAAAATGTTAGTAATGTGGTATTAAATTTTCGTTAGAAAATTTTATCGTTTGGGTAGGAAATTAAATGAAAAGGACTAGATTGAAATGAAAGTAAAGTTAAATTATAGATTAAAAGAAATTACGAAGGACCAAAATGGCAATTATACCATTTTGTAAAGTTGAGGCGGTGTATTGATGAAAATCTGAGATTTTTTTTAAGTATTATTATATTATATATTATATTATTATATTATTATTATATATATATAAAGAAAGGAGAAAAGAAACAAAAAAAAACAAAAGAAGAACAGAGAGCAAACGTGAAGGGAAGAAAGAAAAAGAGAAAAGAAAGAAGAAAAGGGATAATAGAGTTTTTAAAGCTTGGAGTTTAATTTGGTAAGTTAATTTAGTCCTTTTCTTTTAATTTTGATACTTTATAAGTTTTGGAACAAAGTTTTGATGAATTTAAGTTGAAGTTTTTGAAGTTTTAGAGTTTTTGAATACAGCATATGATGAATAAAATGATGAATTAGTGGTTTAATTGAAAGAATTTGAAGTTAGAATTGGATAAAGGACTTAATTGTAAAACAAGCTATAAGAAAACAGTTATGGGACAGCAGCAGTAGAGTAAGTTTGAAAATTCACCAAAAATCGTAGAAGTGGAATTAGAAGTTGAGTGAGATATGAAATTAAAGCTTATTGAGTCTATTTTCATATGAAAGAAACAAGGGAAGAAAAGACTGGTTCAGAATGAATTCGGGTTCCCCTATTTTGACTTTAGAAAATCATCAAAAATTGAAGAAAAATAATTATGGGCTTAAATTTATATGTTTAGAATTCTGAACGAGTCTATTTTCTATAAAAATAAACGGGAACACCATCTGATTTCTGTATGAAGAGATAATTAATTTTTAGTGAAGAAGAGTCAGAATTGCCAGACAGCAGAACAAGGGTAACTTTGATGAATAAACTGTACTAATTGGCTAGGCTAAAAATTCTGGAAATTTTATGGTATAAAGAAATGTGAGTTTATTTTCAGGGAAAATTAACGGTTCTTCATTTGGAGCTCTGTAGCTCGAGAAATAAATAATTTAGTGACTGTGACTCAAGTAGACAGCTTTGAATAAACTAAAAATAATAATAGAATTATAGAAAATGCTACATGTGAACATGAATGTATTAAATTGATGATTGAATTTATTTATTTAGATCCGGAAAACTCAAATACGAAGCTAGATCGAGGAAAGGAAAAAGTCCCGGATTAGTAGATTTTGTAAACGAACTAGTATCGAGGTAAGTTCATGTAACTTGAATTATATTCTTAAATGCTTGAAATGTATGTTATTGATGTGAATATAGTTTGAATGTTCATTGTATGAAAATTTATGCAATATTGATATTTTTGATAAAAAGGGAAAGAAATCCCGGTTGAATGAAAGGAAAATTCGATGGATCTCTGAAAAGGAATTGACGGTAAAAAGGATCTAGCCCGGACGAGTGATCCTATCCTGATATAGCCCTCCCGAAGAATATGTGGAAAATGGATTTAGCCCAGACGGGTAATCCGAGTTAGGGTCTGAATTTAGCCTGGACTGGTAATTCAGATCCAAGCTCATTAGAGTAATTGTCGTTGCAGGGGATTTAGCCTGGACTGGTAATCCCGACAATACTCTATGAGTTTATATTACAGGGGATTTAGCCTGGACTGGTAATCCTGCTGTAATGATGAGGTTCGCGGAAGTGTGCTCTCTGAAATGAAAATGTGCGCACATGAATATGAATTGACGGACCCGGATTTGTACACAAAAGTGTACCTCTGAAAATCCATCGAAATTCCGAGTAATTCAACGGGATAAATATAAAAAGAAAATATTAAAGAAATGGAAATCATGGTATTGATGAGCTCATCAATCATAGTATATATATTATTAATACATGGAAATTATTGAACTAACTTGAATGTTGAGTTTGTAAATGTTAGGGTAATAATGCATTGAATGAGTATATGAATGTTTACCGCTTGTATTGAAAATACTAGGTAAGTATAATTCTTGTTACATGGGCTTACTAAGCACAAAATGCTTACCCTATTTCCTTTTTCCCTGTTTTGTAGTGTTAAGAGCTTGGAGGTCGGATCGGTGGGAGACTCATCACACTATCAACCCCAATATTTCGGTATTTAAAGAAACTTTAGTTTGAAAATGAATGGCATGTATAAGCTAATAAAATAAATGTTAATATGAAATGAATGTAAGGTCAGCCATTGGTATGGCTTATGTGTTTAAGTTATCTTATAAATATGCATGAATTATTTTGAAAATATGTTGAATTGGAATGGTCTCGGTTTTTTAAAAAAAAATCGTAAATTCTGGTAATGCCTCGTACCTTATTCTGACAACGGATACGGGTAGGGGGTGTTACATTTGTTGGTATCAGAGCTACGGTTTAGCCGGTTCTAGGACCGACATAGCGAATACGGATTAGCTATACATGCCATTTAAATTATTTTTGATAGTGTGATATCTCCTGACCATTTAAATTGTGTTTTCCATATAGTAATGTCATCTGACCGAGCTCAATCTGAGGAAGCTGGGAGTCATGCTCCGGCTTCAGTACAAAGAAAAGAAACTAGCAGTAGAAGGCCCGGTATAGAGGGTAAAGGGGAGGAGGCAAAAATAGCCTTCTTTCAAATGATGAATGAATGGTTTACCTAGTACATAAGAACTAACCCTACAGTGCAGCAAACTCAAGCTCCCCCTCCTGTTCCTCCACTGGTTCCCGAGACTCCACAGGGTACAGGTACTGAATCTGTCAGAAAAGAAAAAGCTCCGGTCGATAAAATCCGAAAATATGGGGCCGAAGAATTTCGAGCAGTAGTTGATGATGATCCCGAAAGAGCTGAATTCTGGTTAGAAAATACTACTCGGGTTTTGGAGGAATTATCTTGCACGCCAGAAGAATGTTTGAAATGTGCTGCTTCACTGCTAAAAGACACAGCTTATCATTGGTGGAATACTAAAGCCTTCAGTTGTTCCGAAAGAAGAAATTACATGGGAATTCTTCCAGACCGAGTTCAAAAAGAGATATATCAGCCAGAGATTCCTTGATCAGAAAAGAAAAGAATTTCTTGAGCTGAAACAGGGCAATAGATCAGTATCTGAGTATGAAAGAGAATTTGTTCGGCTGAGTAAATATGCTCGAGAATGGGTACAGTCGGAGGCTGAAATGTGCAAACGATTCGAAGAAGGGTTGAATGAAGAAATTAAGCTCCTTGTTGGAATTCTTGAAATTCGAGAGTTTGCTACACTAGCAGAGCGAGCTTATAAAGTAGAAGAATGGAGCAAAGAAAAGAAACAGGCTGAGAGGGAAGCTCGAATTTTTAGTAAAAGGTCAATGGAAAAATCTCAGTTTTCTACTCCAAAGAAATTGAAGAAGTACCAGGATCGTTCTACCTCAACCACTGGGTATTCGGATAGAGTGCGAGGTTCACAGCGCACTAATTTAAGACCTTCCACTCCATCAGTGACCAGTGTTGGCAGTGTTGGTACCCCTAAGCCGAGATGCCAGTATTGTAATAAAGCTCATTTTGGTGAATGTCGATTTAAGAGCGGGTGTAACACCCCCTACCCGTATTCATTATCGGAATAGGGAACGAGGCATTACCGGAGTTTACAATATATATATTTTTTTTTACTCAATATAACTCCTTTATAAATAATCTAGTTTTCCCTGCAAAATTTTTTTTTAAACCGAGACTAACTCATATCAACCAATCCAATCAACATACCTTCAAAATAGATCCATGCAAATTTATAAGATAACCTCATTACATACTGAAACTAGAAATTTGTTAGCCATACCAATGGCTAACCTTACATTCATTTCATATTAACATCTACTTTATTAGCTTATACATGCCATTGATTTCCAAAATAAAGTTTCTTTATATACCGAAATCTTGGGGTTGATAGTGTGATGTGTCTCCCACCGAATCCGACCTCCGAGCTCTTAATACTACAAAACAGGGAAAAGGAAACAGAGTAAGCACTTTGTGCTTAGTAAGCCCATGTAACAAGAATTATACTTACCTAACATTTTCAATATAATGTAATAACCATTTATATATCCATTCAATGCACTATTACCTTAACATGCACAAACTCAACATTCAAGTTAGTCCAATAATTTTCATGTATCATTAATATGTACAATGATTGATGAGCTCATCAATACCATGATTTCCATTTCCTTGTTATTTTTCCATATTTATCCCGTTGAATTTCTCGGAATTTCGATGGATTTTCAGAGGTACACTTTAGTGTACAAATCCGGGTCCGTCAATTCATATTCATGTGCGCACATTTTCATTTCAGAGAGCACACTCCCGCGAACCTCATCTTTACAGTGGGATTACCAGTCCAGGCTAAATCCCCTGTAATATAAACTCATAGAGTATTGTCGGGATTACCAGTCCAGGCTAAATCCCTTGCAACGACAATTACTCTAATGAGCTTGGATCTGAATTACCAGTCCAGGCTAAATTCAGACCCTAATTTGGATTACCCTCCGGGCTAAATCCATTTTCCACATATTCTTCGGGAGGGCTATATCAGGATAGGATCACCCGTCCGGGCTAGATCCTTTTTACCGTCAATTCATTTTCAGAGATCCATCGAATTTTCCATTCATTCAACCGGGATTTCTTCCCCTTTTTATCAAATATATCAATGTTTTATCAATCTTCATACAATGAACATTCAAATTATATTCACATCAATAACATACATTTCAAGCATTTAAGAATATAATTCAAGTTACATGAACTTACCTCGATTCTAGTTTGTATACAAAATCTACTAATCCGGAACTTTTTCCTTTCCTCGATTTAGCTTTGTGTTTGAGTTTTCCGGATTTGGTGCAAAAATTATGATATACCAGCTTAGATACCCCTCCTATGGCATTTTTTTGCTGATGAGAGTGAAGAAAAATGAAGAGATTTCTAGATATCCCTATTTAGTCCTAGTTTTATTAAGCAAATTTTGTTATTTTCCCATTTTACCCTTATTTCTCCTTATTTTCTTGCTGATTTCATACCTTTGCCGTCCAGCCCAATTATACCTTGGGTCTATTTTCCTTTTAAGCCCTCTTTCTTTTATCATTTAAACTATTTAATCATTTTTCATAATTTTGTATTTGTTACAATTTAGTCCTTTTCATTTAATTACATACTCAAACGTTAAAATTTTCTAATGAAATTTTAATACCACATTACTAACATTTTATAAATATTTATAAAAATATTTCCTACTCAATTTTATGAGATCAAGGTCTCGATACCTTGTTTTTACCTAATTCCTTCAATAATTCCTTTTTCTAACTAACCACTAAATCGGTAAAATTTTTCTATCGATATTTTAATACGATTTTCCTATCATATAAATATTCATGCAAAAATATTAAAATAAATTTCTCTTTAAATCGGATTTATGGTTACGAAACCATTGTTCCGATAACCTTGAATTTAGGCCATTACAGCGGGGCTTGTTACCGATGTGGTTCTTTTGACCATTTCCTCAGAGATTGTCCAGAAAGAAGCGAAAAAGAAGCTGAATATATATCGAAGCCAAGTAATCCATCTTTGAGGGGTAGACCATCTCGACCATCCGGTAATGTCAGTGGTAGCCGAGGAGCTACAAAAGATACTGCAAGTAGGCCTGAGACACGAGCGCCTCCTAGGACATATGTCATGCGTACCAGAGAAGATGCCTAAGCACCCGATGTTATTACTGGTACATTTTCTTTACTTGAAACTGATATTACTGCATTAATTGATCCCGGTTCTACGCATTCATATATATGTGTAAAACTTGCATGCGTTAAAGATTTATCTGTTGAACCTACTGAATTTGCGGTTAAAGTCTCGAACCCCTTTGGCCAATCTATTTTGGTGGATAAAATTTGTAAAAATTGTCCACTGATGGTAAGAGGTTATTGTTTCCTGGCTGATTTGATGTTACTGCCATTTGATGAGTTTGATGTGATATTGGGCATGGATTGGTTAACTCAGCACGATGCAGTAGTAAACTGTAAACAGAAATATATTGTGTTGAAGTGTCAGAATGGTGAATTACTTCGGGTTAAATCCGATCAGACAGAGGGACTATCTGATGTGATTTCAGTTATTACTGCTCAGAGGTATGTCAAAAAGGGGTATGATGCTTTTCTTGCTTATGTATTAGATACCAAGGTATCTGAGTCGAAGATTCAAGCAGTACCAGTGGTATGCGGATTTTCTGATGTGTTTCCAGAGGAGTTACCAGGGTTGCCACCAGAAAGAGAAGTGGAATTTTCTATAGATTTGATTCCGGGAACTACTCCGATTTCCATAGCTCCGTACCGAATGGCTCCTACAGAATTAAAGGAATTAAAGACACAGTTACAGGAACTTGTTGATAGAGGTTTTGTCCGACCGAGTCATTCACCTTGGGGTGCTCCAGTTCTGTTTGTGAAAAAGAAAGATGGGTCTTTGAGATTGTGTATTGACTATCGACAGCTCAATAAGGTAACTATAAAGAATAAGTATCCGTTGCCCCGGATTGATGATTTATTTGATTAGTTGAAAGGTGCTACTGTATTTTCAAAGATTGATCTCCGATCGGGCTACTATCGATTACGAGTAAAGGAGTCAGATGTGTCAAAGACAGCTTTCAGAACCAGGTACGGGCATTATGAGTTTCTGGTTATGCCGTTTGGGTTGACTAATGCACCTGCAGTATTTATGGATTTGATGAATCGGATATTCAGACCGTACTTAGATAGGTTTGTGGTAGTATTCATTGATGATATTTTGGTTTATTCTCGAGATGAAGAAGAACATACAGAACATTTGAGAATTGTGTTGCAAATTCTGCGAGAGAAACAGTTATATGCTAAATTCAGTAAATGTGAATTTTGGCTTCGAGAAGTGGGTTTTCTTGGACATATTGTATCCGCTGAAGGCATCAGGGTAGATCCAAGTAAAATCTCAGTTATTGTCAATTGGAGTCCACCGAAGACTGTATCTGAAGTTAGAAGTTTCTTGGGTTTAGCTGGTTATTATCGGAGATTTGATAGCTTCTCCGATGACTCGATTATTGCAGAAAGATGTAAAGTTCGAGTGGACTGATGAATGTCAACAGAGTTTCAACCGATTGAAAGATCTACTAACGAAAGCACCAGTATTAGTGCAGCCTGAACCGGGTAAGGAATTTGTTATTTATAGTGATGCCTCATTAAATGGTTTAGGTTGTGTCTTGATGCAAGAAGGTAAAGTAATAGCCTATGCTTCAAGACAACTTAAACCACATGAAATAAATTATCTGGTACATGATCTTGAGTTAGCTGCTATTGTTTTTGCATTGAAGATATGGCGGCATTATTTGTACGGTGAGAAATGTCATATTTATACTGATCATAAAAGCTTGAAGTATTTGATGACACAGAAAGATCTGAATTTAAGACAGCGCAGGTGGCTTGAATTGATAAAGGACTATGATTTGATTATTGATTATCATCCGGGTAAGGCTAATGTTGTGGCTGATGCTTTGAGTCGAAAATCTCTGTTTGCTTTACGAGTTATGAATACCCGATTGTCACTGACTGAAGATGGTTCAATCATAGCTGAATTGAGAGCTAAACCGACATTTCTACAGCAAATATGTGAAGCTCAGAAGAATGATGAGAAGTTACAGGTTAAACGGGCACAATGTGAGTCAGGTACTGATTCTGAATTTCAAGTTGGGGTTGATGATTGTTTATTATTCAGAGGTAGGGTATGTGTACCCAAGAATTCAGAGCTCATACAGAAAATTTTACACGAGGCTCACGGTGGTACTATGTCTGTACATCCGGGAAGTAATAAAATGTATAATGATTTGAAGAAGATGTACTGGTGGCCAGGTATGAAACGTGATATTTCTGAGTTTGTATCAAGATGTTTGATATGTCAACAGGTCAAAGCAGAACATCAGGTACCTTCGGGGTTACTTCAGCCAATTACTATACCGGAATGGAAATGGGAAAGAATCACTATGGATTTTGTATCGGGGTTACCATTGTCTTCGAGGAAAAAAGATGCTATTTGGGTGATTGTTGACCGATTGACAAAGTCAGCACACTTTATTTCGGTACGTATGGATTATTCTTTAGATAAACTGGCTGAATTGTACATATTTGAGATTGTCAGGCTACATGGAGTGCCCGTCTCCATTATATCAGATAGAGATCCCCGATTTACGTCTCGTTTCTGGGACAAATTGCAAGAAGCTTTGGGTACTCAGTTGTATTTCAGTACTGCATTTCATCCTCAGACAGATGGCCAATCTGAGCGTGTAATTCAAGTATTGGAAGATATGCTCCGATGTTGTATACTAGAGTTTGAAGGTAATTGGGAGAGGTATCTACCTTTGATTGAATTTGCTTACAATAACAGTTATCAGTCCAGTATTAAAATGGCTCCATATGAAGCTTTGTATGGTAGAAAATGTAGAACACCGTTATATTGGACAGAGCTCAGTGAAAAGAAGATACACGGGATTGAGGAAGCGACATGGGAACCGGAGGAGGCAATGAGGAAACAATATCCAAACCTCTTTACTGGTAAGATTTTCGAGGACGAAAATCCTTAAAAGGGGGGGAGAGTTGTAATGGCCTAAATTCAAGGTTATCGGAATAATGGTTTCGCAACCATAAATCCGATTTAAATAGAAATTTATTTCAATATATTTTCATGAATATTCATATGATAGGAAATATTTTTATAAATATTTATAAAATGTTAGTAATGTGGTATTAAATTTTCGTTAGAAAATTTTATCGTTTGGGTAGGAAATTAAATGAAAAGGACTAGATTGAAATGAAAGTAAAAGTTAAATTATAGATTAAAAGAAATTACGAAGGACCAAAATGGCAATTATACCATTTTGTAAAGTTGAGGCGGTGTATTGATGAAAATCTGAGATTTTTTTTAAGTATATTATTATATTATATATTATATTATTATATTATTATATTATTATATAAAGAAAGGAGAAAAGAAACAAAAAAAAAAAACAAAAAGAAGAACAGAGAGCAAACGTGAAGGGAAGAAAGAAAAAGAGAAAAGAAAGAAGAAAAGGGATAATAGAGTTTTAAAAGCTTGGAGTTTAATTTGGTAAGTTAATTTAGTCCTTTTCTTTTAATTTTGATACTTTATAAGTTTTGGAACAAAGTTTTGATGAATTTCAGTTGAAGTTTTTGAAGTTTTAGAGTTTTTGAATACAGTATATGATGAATAAAATGATGAATTAGTGGTTTAATTGAAAGAATTTGAAGTTAGAATTGGATAAAGGACTTAATTGTAAAACAAGCTATAAGAAAACAGTTATGGGACAGCAGCAGTAGAGTAAGTTTGAAAATTCACCAAAAATCGTAGAAGTGGAATTAGAAGTTGAGTGAGATATGAAATTAAAGCTTATTGAGTCTATTTTCATATGGAAGAAACAAGGAAAGAAAAGAAGTTCTGTATTTTGAGATATTTGGATTTTTGTAAGACTGGTTCAGAATGAATTCGGGTTCCCCTGTTTTGACTTTAGAAAATCATCAAAAATTGAATAAAAATAATTAGGGGCTTAAATTTATATGTTTAGAATCCTGAACGAGTCTATTTTCTATAGAAATAAACGGGAACATATCTGATTTCTGTATGAAGAGATAATTAATTTTTAGTGAAGAAGAGTCAGAATTTCCAGACAGCAGAATAAGGGTAAATTTGATGAATAAACTGTACTAATTGGCTAGGCTAAAAATTATGGAAATTTTATGGTATAAAGAAATGTGAGTTTAGTTTCAGGGAAAATTAACGGTTCTTCATTTGGAGCTCTGTAACTCGAGAAATAAATAATTTAGTGACTGTGACTCAAGTAGACAGCTTTGAATAAACTAAAAATAATAATAGAATTATAGAAAATGCTACATGTGAACATGAAATGTATTAAATTGATGATTGAATTTATTTATTTAGATCCGGAAAACTCAAATACGAAGCTAGATCGAGGAAAGGAAAAAGTCCCGGATTAGTAGATTTTGTAAACGAACTAGTATCGAGGTAAGTTCATGTAACTTGAATTATATTCTTAAATGCTTGAAATGTATGTTATTGATGTGAATATAGTTTGAATGTTCATTGTATGAAAATTTATGCAATATTGATATTTTTGATAAAAAGGGAAAGAAATCCCGGTTGAATGAAAGGAAAATTCGATGGATCTCTGAAAAGGAATTGACGGTAAAAAGGATCTAGCCCGGACGAGTGATCCTATCCTGATATAGCCCTCCCGAAGAATATGTGGAAAATGGATTTAGCCCGGACGGGTAATCCGAATTAGGGTCTGAATTTAGCCTGGACTGGTAATTCAGATCCAAGCTCATTAGAGTAATTGTCGTTGCAGGGGATTTAGCCTGGACTGGTAATCCCGCTGTAATGATGAGGTTCGCGGGAGTGTGCTCTCTGAAATGAAAATGTGCGCACATGAATATGAATTGACGGACCCGGATTTGTACACAAAAGTGTACCTCTGAAAATCCATCGAAATTCCTAGTAATTCAACGGGATAAATATAAAAAGAAAATATTAAAGAAATAGAAATCATGGTATTGATGAGCTCATCAATCATAGTATATATATATTATTAATACATGGAAATTATTGAACTAACTTGAATGTTGAGTTTGTAAATGTTAGGGTAATAATGCATTGAATGAGTATATGAATGTTTACCGCTTGTATTGAAAATACTAGGTAAGTATAATTCTTGTTACATGGGCTTACTAAGCACAAAATGCTTACCCTATTTCCTTTTTCCTTGTTTTGTAGTGTTAAGAGCTTGGAGGTCGGATCGGTGGGAGACTCATCGCACTATCAACCCCAATATTTCGGTATTTAAAGAAACTTTAGTTTGGAAATGAATGGCATGTATAAGCTAATAAAATAAATGTTAATATGAAATGAATGTAAGGTCAGCCATTGGTATGGCTTATGTGTTTAAGTTATCTTATAAATATGCATGAATTAGTTTGAAAATATGTTGAATTGGAATGGTCTCGGTTTTTTTAAAAAAAAAAAACGTAAATTCTGGTAATGCCTCGTACCTTATTCTGACAACGAATACGGGTAGGGGGTGTTACAAAAAAGATTTTCAACGCGACATTTAGACCTAAAAAATTATTAACTTTTAAATTATTATTTTTCATGCTAATGTTTATATATAGTGATAAATTTTTAAAAATTAAAAATTTAATAAGATCAACCAATTTTTGATAGTCACTTATAATTGTTGGTACTCTTTAATGTTTTTTTTTATAGTTCTTTGTATTTTTTTGATATTCTCTCATAAGTTTTTTGGTGATTCCTTGGATACTTATATAGTTGCAAATTTGTCTTGTTGTTTATTTAAAGAGCGTTTTTCATTTTTGGGTTGATTAAAGGTCAAACCTTTGCATTTTGATTTTTGTTTCAATTTTGTTGGTGAAAAGCATTGGAAAATGAAAGAAAATACTTTAACATCACTTTATTTATTTATTTAATTTTAAAGAAAAGGATGCTTTTTCACACTAAAATAGGGTTGTCAAAATTCAAACTGCCTCATGAATTTTGAATTGATTTACCCCGAGAGAAGCGGATTTTTTTGTTTGAAAAATGGATGTGGAACGGGGCGGGTGGATTTTTTTTTTGAATAGTGGATATGGAGTGGCTATGATAATTTCTTGTCATTTCCGACCTGCTTCACCATATAGACTTATTATTTTATCCTTGTATATATAAATTATTAAAATGGTGAAAATATAATAATGGAATATATAAAAATTCATATATTTTATGTTTAAATATATTTTTTAAAGAATTATGCTTAAATATTTACTTGACTTCAAAAAATTTGAAAAAAAAGAAGAAGATAATATCAACAATTAAATTGAAGCGGAGAAGAGTGGAGTGAAGATGGATGCATCCAACATCCATAGAGGTAATAATGAATTTTAAAATTATACATTCATAATAAAGCGAGATGGGTAATAAAATAGAGTGTAATAATTATGGAATAATAATGAATTTAGAAGTATTCGTCCTGGCTGACCCAATTGCCATCCATCCATTCATCTTTATATTCAACTTTAGTGATTGAGAGAGTTATCACATAAGTACATTTTCTCTAGTTTTTTTAATTACAAATTGTGATTTTTTTTTTAAGAAGCATCACCTTCAATAGTTAATAATTACTTATTAAAAAACAAAAAAGGAGTAAAATATTTAAAATAAAAAATAAGAAGATTTGAAAGTTTCCACTGCATATGATTTGTTATGCTTTGGTTGAATATATATATATATAAGTTATAAAATATAGAAATCTAGTTTTATAAAGATTTCATTTAGATTTATTCAGATTTTATTTACTAAAGAATAGCTTCACGTGTAATTACATTCAAAATTCTTTTTAAATAGTTTTATGTCACATCAGTATTTTTATCCTGAGTTTCAGGATTTTTATCCTGAAAAAAATTAAATCCAAATTAAAATCCTGAAATTCAGGATGAAAATACTGATGTGGCATAAAACTATTGGAAAGGGATACAGATGACATGACGTTACTATTTCATACAATTCTTTCTCTTCAAATAAGTCCTCTATTCCCTCTGCCTTTTTTTATTCGAACGAAAGTAAACAAAAAAATTATATTTTTATTATTATAAAAATATGCATTTTAATTTTAATTTTTTTCAAAAGAGATTTAATTTCGTCTTTATCCTTAAATCGTATTTTTAGATTCGTCACAAGATATGAACATTATTGACCCTGCCATGCACCAAATACTTTTATTTAATATGAACATTATTGACCCTACCATGCACCAAATATTTGTATTTAATATAATATTTTTTTTAGTGAATTATAATAACAGGGCCAAGTCCAAATAATAAATATAGCTAATATGACTCGAATTCAAGTCACACCTAGAACAAGCAGTGAATAATTTAAGGAGGAGTTCAATTTTATAATCAGAATTTCCATTTCTTGAAAGTTGACAATAATTGATTAATCACATTTAGAATATTTATTGCCACGAATGAGGTATTGCCATAACCTTCCATAGCCGCACCCTCACATTGCTGTAACCTCCTCTTGCTATAAATATATATGATTATAATTTAGTCCTTCGGCGAGTGGTGAAGTCCATAATTTTTTAATAATTCAAATCAGTCCTCCATTCCATCTGCCTTTTTTCTATTCCAACCAGAGTACCCACCAATGTCGAACTTCTACGACAAGGTTACTGGCGAAGGTTGGTCGCGCCGCCAAGACGGAGTGGCTGCCTTCACCATCACCGAAGTGGCAGCCACTCTCACGGTGGCGACGCTAGTAATTATCTTTTTTTCAGGGTTGGTTAAGAAACTCATCATCAAAACCAAGCCTTCGCCGCTGCCGCCGCCGCCGCCAGGCCCGATAGGCCTGCCGATACTCGGCCACCTCCTTTTCATCAAACCCGATTTCCTCCAATACGTAACCGAGCAATCCAAAATCCACGGCCCTATCATCAAGCTTCAGCTGGGAAGAAAAGTTTACATCATCATAAGCTCACCATCAATCGCAAAACAAATCCTCAAAGACCACGACGCCATCTTCGCCAACCGCGACATTCCGGTGGCGGCCATAAAAGGAACCTTTGGCGGACTCGACATTGTGTGGAAATCCAACGGCCCAGAATTACACAAGCTACGAAAACTCGTCGTAAGTGAAATCATGAGCAACAAAGGCCTCAATGCTTGCTACGAGTTTCGCCAACGAGAGATCCGACATATGGTGAAGAATATTCATGGAAAAATCGGGTCACCCATTAACCTCAGTGAACAAATATTCTTAACAACGTTCAACGTTACGGTTAACATGCTATGGGGTGGTTCGTTGAATGGAGAAGAATCGAACCTTGGGCTTGAATTTAAGGATCGATTCGAGGAATTTTTGAGATTGATGGTAGAACCCAATGTTTCTGATATGTTCCCGGTGCTTAGGCCATTTGATTTACAAGGAATTGAATCCAAAGCCAAGAAATACATTTCGTGGTTTTATGAGTTTTTCGAATCGGTGATAGAGCAGCGAAGGAAGCTCGGAGAGGGACCAAAAATGGCTGATAGTAAGGATTTTTTGCAGCAATTGTTGGAGCTGAACCAAACAGGAGATGTCAAAACTTCATTATCCATGAAGGAAATAAACGCTATGCTGCTGGTAAGCATACACACTAAATATTAAAATCCGGAATTCTAAAAATATAACTACTTACTAAATTTCAAAATTTACAAAAACTAACATATTTTAACCTAGGGAGAGATTGGGGTATATCGGTGTAAAACAAACTTAAATGGTTTTACATTCTTTCTTAATTTTTTAAATGAATAATATTTTAAAAAATCAATAGTCATATTTTATAAATTATTTATCTAGATCATGCACGTCAAGTTTAGTATAAATTAAAAAAGTTTAACTATTCATTTTTTGTAAAAAAAATTCAAATATTTATTCGTTAAAATATTAATCGTATAAGAATATATGAAAATATGTAAATTACTCAAATTTTACATCGATATAAATTGATCCTTTCCCTTATACTTTCCCCATATATAGGCATGGTTTAAAAAAAAAATACACAACAATCCATGAAATTGGTCGGTTTAGTTGTAAACAATATGATTTTGGAGATTTCTGGTATGTTTTGTAGTGTGTGTAATTGGTTGATTTAATTAGTTCAGCTTAAAAAATTAATCGATTTTTCTAAAATAAAAAGTAGTAACCGAGCTGATTTAAAGATGAAAACACAATAATTGAACCAATTGTGATTTAATTAAAAAATAAGGAATATTGATGGATTTCATTATTTTTGTTAAACTATATTTAGGTTTAGGTTTTGAATAACCTTAAAACACATTGTTAGTGTTTTTATTTCGAAAAAATGTAAGATTTTGTCTCTAAAGAAGTTAAATTTTTTATTCAAAATCTTAATTCAACTGCTAATATGAAAAATATTTTTTGTCAAAATTTACCAACTTGAAATGTTAATTTGAGTGTTTTCGTATAATTTGATAATAATTGATAAAAATTAAGTTAATAAAATTTAACTTCATGATTAAAGGTGTTAATGACTAAACTACAATTTTTAAATTGAAAATATAATGAATAAATCTCAAATCCCATGTAAGAAGAAGTATTTTGACCTTTGAATAATGGGTACATTTAATTGGTTGTAACTTATTTTAAAGTATATAAAATCAATTAATTCAGCTATTGATATACATTCAACCTATATAATGTATTTTAATTTAATACTCTAATCATAATTAAATTAATTAAATTATCTCGATTAGATCGATTAATTTGATTTTTATTAAAATTTGCTCAACTTTAATCCTTTGTCTCTAATTGTGGGTATAGAATATTGTAATCGGCGCTACGGACACAACATTTACAACAATGGAGTGGGCGATGACGGAGTTACTACGACACCCAGATAAATTGCGAAGAGTCGTCGACGAATTGGATGCAATAATCGGTGGCCCAAACATCGTTGAAGAGTTCCATCTTCCTCGCCTACTCTATTTAGAAGCTGTGGTGAAAGAGACATTACGAATTCACCCACCAGCTCCTTTGCTAATGCCACACATGTCAAGTGTGCCCACCGTCGTAGCCAATTACACTATCCCCAAAAATTCTAATATTTTCTTCAACGTGTGGGCAATACAAAGGGATGCTGAGTTCTGGGAAGACCCTCTTCAATTTGAGCCGGAAAGGTTCTTGAATGACATTGAGAAAAGGAATTATAAGGGAAATAGTTTTGATTTTTTCCCGTTTGGATCGGGGAGGAGGATTTGTGTTGGGATTTCAATGGCAGAGAAAATTATGATGCTGGTGTTGGCGACGTTGTTGCATTGTTTCGAATGGGAATTGCCAAATGGGCGAAAACCTGATGTGAAAGAGCAACTACGATTGGTGTTGTCGAAAGTTGAACCACTTGTTGTTGTGCCCGTTGCGCGCTCATCTAATTCAATGCAATATCAATAAATTTGTGGTTAAAATATGCTTTAAATCACTGTACTTTTCATAAATTCCTTGTATTTTTAATCGCAGAAAATTAATTCCTATACTTTTTTATTAGTATTATAATAACTATATAAATATACGTGGTTTTTTATATATATATGTAGAAACTATATCATGCACTCTTATGTTGGGATGAATATATGTATTTTTAATCTATATATTTGCATGTTAATATATTTTGCGGGTCATAGAATATGCATATATTTAAATATATGTGTCATGTACATGTGTTTTGATATGATGTTATATGTATGGCCATCTGGCAATGGATATATTTGTTTGTGTTAAGGTGCTTAGAAATTATTTGTTATGCTTTGGTAGAATTGTAATTTTCTTTTTTTTTCATTGTTCATTTACGCCACTATCAACTCGTGTTTTCATGTTACTCAAACGTTTACTCGAGATTAATTTGTTGATTTTATTTTTATAATTTTTTATATTATTAATATTTTAATAATCTAATCGTCATATTTCATATTCTATTCACGTAGATCATATATATTAAATTTGGTATAAATTAATAATTTCTAACTATTTATTTTATGTAAAAAAAACCTTTTAACTCAAATATCAAACAAAAACGGATGTGAGAGGGATGAGTGTTTAATTTCGGGTTAGTCGAGTTAATGAGTCCTATTTTATCATCCTAATTTGATTTGAATTTTTTTTTCAAATTGAGTTGAGTGAAATGAAATTTTGAGTGAAATCGAATCGAGTGAAATTATTCGAATTAAATCTTAAAAAACTAAACTTGTCGAATTGGTAATTTACTTGTTTAAGCCTTCAAAATTATTATTTTGGATTCTTTTAAATATGTTTTTTTATATTTTCTTTAGATTTTTTTAGATTTTCTATTAATAAAAAATTATGAATGTTTCGAATATTTTAAAATTATTTTGATTTTTTTTGTTGAATGAGAGTAATTTGTTTATGTTCAAAATTGATAGGAGCGAAAGGGGTATTTACATCAATATGCTATTCAAGTCATTTAAATTGTGAAATTCAACTCGACTTGAACTTGAAAAACAAAATCACTTATTCGAGTTGACTCAAAAAACTGAATAACTCAAATAACTGAATTTGGTTAACTCAAAATTTAAAAAATTTTCAATTCTTTCAAGTAAAATCGAGTTTTGCTCACACTTAGCTATCAACTTTCCCCTTATGATCTCTCACCATTTTTATATTTTCTAATTTATTGTGTAAACTGATTACAAACATCATTCCTTTTAATTCATTCCTTCGCTAATGCCACACATGTCGAGTGTGACCAACGTCGTAGCCGGTTACACTATCTCCAAAAATTCCAATATTTTCTTCAACGTGTGGGCAATACAAAGGGACACCAAGTTCTGGGAAGACCCTCTTCAATTCGAGCCAGAAAGGTTCTTGAATGTCATTGAGAAAAGGAATTATAAGGGAAATAGTTTCGGTTTTTTCCTGTTTGGATCGGGGAGGAGGATTTGTGTTGGGATTTCAATGGCATAGAAAATTATGATGCTGGTGTTGGCGACGTTGTTGCATTGTTTCGAATGGCAATTGTCGAATTGGCAAAAACCTGATGTGAAAGAGCAACTACGATTGGTGTTGTCGAAGGTGGAGCCGCTTGTGGTTGTGCCCATTGTGCATTCATCTAATTCAATGCAATATCAATAAATTTGTGGTTAAAATATGCTTTAAGCCATTATACTTTTCCTAAATTTTAAATTTAATCCTTGTACTTTTATTTATAGAAATTTAATCCATCTACTTTTTTTTATTAGTATTCATGCTCAGATTTGGGTTAATTCGAATATCTTTTTAGATTCAATTTAACTCACATTTCGAGTTTTATTTAAAATTTGGAACTTAATCAAAATTTAAACTTTGTCATGAATCTCAATTTTTATTTATTTTTTGAAATGAAACCAGAAATGTGGAATTACATAAAACTTGAAATTGAAGCTCGAGACTAGTGAATCAATGTTATATTAGGTATAAATAAGATATTTTGTGTTTATATTATAATTTCATTATTAATATGCATATGTGGTAATAATATAATATTAAAAGGAAAAGAGATGAGCATGGTGAGTGGGGCGACATTCATCCTACCATGCATCAAAAAGATGCTGATTTAAATGTATGTATATATATATATATATATATATAAGAAAAGAGATAATCACTCGGGTTAATATGAATATTATTGATCTTATTATCCACTAAATACTTATATTTAATATAATAATTAAGTTTAGTTTTATTTATTTTCATAAATTATTCTGTGTAATTACAATCAAAATTTCTATCTCTAGAAAGTTCAACATTAATTCTGGAAAGTTGATGATTAATTGTTTATCACATTTAGAATATTTATGGCGACAGATGAGGAAATGCTATTACCTCCAATACCCGCAACCTCGTATTGCTGTAATCTCGTATTATTATATATGGTTATAAATAAGTCTTCCAATTCTCAGGGAAGTGGTGAATTACATAATTTTTTAACAAGTACTCCATTCCCTCTGCCTTTTTTCTATTCCAACCACACTACCCACCCATGTCGAACTTCTACGATAAGGTTGCTGGCAAAGGTTGGTTGCGCCGCCACGACGGACTGGCTGCGTTCACCATCACCGAAGTGGTAGCCACTCTCACGGTGGCGACGCTAGTAATTATCTATTTCTCAAGGTTGGTTAAGAAACTCATCATCAAAACCAAGCCTTCGCCGCTGCCGCCAGGCCCGATAGGCCTGCCGATACTCGGCCACCTCCTTTTCATCAAACCCGATTTCCTCCAATACGTAACCGAGCAATCCAAAACCCACGGCCCTATCATCAAGCTTCAGCTGGGAAGAAAAGTTTACATCATCATAAGCTCACCATCAATCGCAAAACAAATCCTCAAAGACCACGACGCCATCTTCGCCAACCGCGACATTCCGGTGGCGGCCATAAAAGGAACCTTTGGCGGGTTCGACATTGTGTGGAGATCCAATGGCCCAGAATTACACAAGCTACGAAAGCTCGTCGTAAGTGAAATCATGAGCAACAAAGGCCTCAATGCTTGCTACGAGTTTCGCCGACGAGAGATCCGACATATGGTGAAGAATATTCATGGAAAAATCGGGTCACCCATTAACCTCAGTGAACAAATATTCTTAACAACGTTCAACGTTACGGTTAACATGCTATGGGGTGGTTCGTTGAATGGAGAAGAATCGAACCTTGGGCTTGAATTTAAGGATCGATTCGAGGAATTTTTAAGATTGATGGTAGAACCCAATGTTTCTGATATGTTCCCGGTGCTTAGGCCATTTGATTTACAAGGAATTGAATCCAAAGCCAAGAAAAACATTTCGTGGTTTTATGAGTTTTTCGAATCGGTGATAGAGCAGCGAAGGAAGCTCGGAGAGGGGCCAAAAATGGCTGATAGTAAGGATTTTTTGCAGCAATTGTTGGAGCTGAACCAAACAGGAGATGTCAAAACTTCATTATCCATGAAGGAAATAAACGCTATGCTGCTGGTAAGCATACACATTAAATTTTGAAATCCGGAATTCTAAAAATATAACTTAATTACTAAATTTTAAAAATTTACGAAAATTATATTACATATTTTAATCCGGGTGCACCGGTAATTTAATTGATTTTATACTCTTTCGTAACATTTTACACAATTAATATTTTAATAATTCAACCGTTATATTTCATACTCTATTCACGTAAATCATGCAAATCAAGTTTTGCATAAATTAATTTTTTTAACTATTCGTTTTATTTAAAAGAAAATTCAATTGTTGATTCATTAAAATATTAATCATAAAAAAATACGAAAATATGTAAATTACTACAATTTCACATCAAAGTAAGTTGATCCATTCCCATATATATATGCATATATATAGACATCGTTTAAAAAAAAGTATATAGCAATCCATGAAATTGGTGGGTTTAATTATAATCTATATGATTTTGGAGATAAAATTTAGGAATTTGTAAGTTAATCTTTTATTCAAAATATTAATTCAACTATTAATATTAAAAATATTTTCTATCACAATTTACCAACATGAAATGTTAATTTGAGTGTTGTCATATGTAATAATTGATAAAAAAATAAATATACTAACTTAATAAAATTTAACTGAAATATTAAAAATGTTAATGACTGAACTATAATTTTTAAATTAAAAATATAATTTATAGATCTCTAGAGGTATTTTAACTTTTGAATAAAGGGTACATTATTTAATTGGATTGGAACTTATTTTAAAGTATACAAAATCACTTAATTTGGTTATTGATATAAAAATAAATACCCAACCTACCTAATGTAATGTAATTTTACACTCTAATCAAAATTGAATTAATAGAATTAAATTAATTAAATTATTTCGATTCGATAAATTAATTTGATTTTAATTAAATTTTGCTCAACTTTAATCCTTTGTCTCTAATTGTAAGTATAGAATATTGTAACTGGCGCTACGGACACGACATTTACAACAATAGAGTGGGCGATGACGGAATTACTACGACACCCAGATAAATTGCGAAGAGTCGTTGAGGAATTGGATGCAATAATCGGTGACCAAAACATTGTTGAAGAGTTCCATCTTCCTCGCCTACTCTATTTAGAGGCTGTGGTGAAAGAGACGTTACGAATTCACCCACCGGCTCCTTTGCTAATGCCACACATGCCGAGTGAGACCATCGTCGTAGCCGGTTACACTATCCCAAAAAATTCCAATATTTTCTTCAACGTGTGGGCAATACAAAGGGACACCCAATTCTGGGAAGACCCTCTTCAATTCGAGCCGGAAAGGTTCTTGAATGTCATTGAAAAAAGGAATTATAAGGGAAATAGTTTTGATTTTTTCCCGTTTGGATCGGGGAGGAGGATTTGTGTTGGGATTTCAATGGCAGAGAAAATTATGATGCTGGTGTTGGCGACGTTGTTGCATTGTTTCGAATGGGAATTACAGAATGGACGAAAACCTGATGTGAAAGAGCAACTACGATTGGTGTTGTCGAAAGTTGAGCCACTTGTTGTTGTGCCCGTTGCGCGCTCATCTAATTCTATGCAATATCAATAAATTTGTGGTTAAAATATGCTTTAAATCACTGTAATTTTCATAAATTCCTTGTATTTTTAATCGCAGAAAATTAATTATTGTACTTTTTTATTAGTGTTATAATAACCATATAGCTATAGGTGGTTATTTATATATATATATATATATAGAAACTATATCATGCACTCTTATGTTGGGATGAATATATGTATTTTTAATCTATATATTTGCATGTTAATATATTTTGTGGGTCGTAGAATATGCATATATTTAGATATATGTGTCATGTACATGTGTTTTGATATGATGTTATATGTATGGCCATCTGGCAATGGATATATTTGTTTGTGTTAGGGTGCTTAGAAATTATTTGTTATGCTTTGGTAGAATTGTAATTTTCTTTTTTTTTTCTTTGTTCATTTACGCCACTATCAACTCATGTTTTCATGTTACTCAAACGTTTACTCGAGATTAATTCGCTCATTTTACATATTTTTATAATTTTTTATACTATTAATATTTTAATAATTTAACCATCATGTTTCATGTTCTATTCATGCAGAGCATATATATTAAATTTAGTATAAGTTAATAATTTCTAACTATTTATTTTATGTAAAAAAAACTTTTAACTCAAATATCAAACAAAAACGGATGTGAAAGGGATATATGAGTGTTCAATTTCGGGTTAGTCGAGTTAATTAGTCCTATTTTATCATCCTAATTTGATTTGAATTTTCTTTTTTTCAAATTGAGTCGAGTGAAATGAAATTTTGAGTGAAATCGAATCGAGTGAAATTATTCGAATTAAATGTTGAAAAACTAAACTTGTCGAATTGGTAATTTACTTGTTTAAGCCTTCAAAATTATTATTTTGGATTCTTTTAAATATTTTTTATATTTTCTTTGATTTTTTTAGATTTTCTATTTTCATAATTTTTTAAATAAAAAATTATGAATGTTTCGAATTTTTTAAAATTATTTTGATTTTTTTTTGTTGAATGCGAGTAATTTGCTTATTTTCAAAATTGATAGGGGCAAAACGAGTAGTTATATCAATATGTTATTCAAGCCATTTAAATTGTGAAATTCAACTCGACTTGAACTTGAAAAACAAAATCACTTATTTGAGTTGACTCAAAAAATCGAATAACTCAAATAACTCAATTTTATTAACTCAAAATTTAAAAAATTTTCAATTCTTTCAAGTAAAATCGAGTTTTGCTCACACTTAGCTATCAACTTTCACCTTATGATCTCTCACCATTTTTATATTTTCTAATTTATTGTGTAAACTAATACAAACATCATTCCTTTTAATTCATTCCATTTTATAATTCATATAAATCGTTAAAAATTCACATTCTATTAAACAAAATAAGTACATATATAATTAAAAAATATTTTATTTTTATTTTTAAAAAATTCAAATTTTTATTTTTTAAAATATTCAAATTTAAATTTTTATTTTTATTTTTATCTAAAATATCTGAAATAATAATAAAATTAAAATTATTTTCATCAAAAAGTTAAAACCATGAAATAATTTTTAAAAATCATAATTTATTATATTATCAAACAACATAATCGATATGTAAGATTAATAAATATATCGATAAAAGTATTATAGAGGCTTTTATATTAGAAGTCAGATTGTATTTTGTTTTCTCTACTAACAAAATAGTCAAATTAGTCTCGATACATTAAATCAAAGAGCAAATTAATCATTTGTATTAAAATTTTCATTTATTTGTAATATTAAAAACTAACATGACTGATGAAAACAACCAGAGAGTGACACATGGATTAAAAGTTTTGAATTTGAAAAGAAATAGTAAATAAGATATTTTGATTGGATTAATAGTAGTCCTTAGATAACGATGAAAACACAATAATTGAACCGATTGTGATTTAATTAGAAAACAATGAATATTGATGGATTTCATTATTTTTGTTAAAATATATTTAGGTTTAGGTTTTGAATAACCTTAAAACACATTGTTAGTGTTTTTATTTGATAAAATGTAAGATTTTGTCTCTAAAGAAGTTAAATTTTTTATTCAAAATCTTAATTCAACTGTTAATATGAGAAATATTTTTTGTCAAAATTTACCTACTTGAAATGTTAATTTGAGTGTTTTCATATAATTTTGTCTTGTTGTTTATTTAAAGAGCGTTTTTCATTTTTGGGTTGATTAAAGGTCAAAACTTTGCATTTTGATTTTTGTTTCAATTTTGTTGGTGAGAAAGCAGTGGAAAATGAAAGAAAATACTTTAACATCACTTTATTTATTTATTTATTTTTAAAGAAAAGGATGCTTTTTCACATTAAAATAGGCTTGTCAAAATCCAAACTGCCTCATGAATTTTGAATTGATTTACTCCGAATGAAGCGGGTTTTTTTGTTTGAAAAATAGACGTGGGACGGGGCGGATGGATTTTTTCCTTTTGAATAGTGGATATGGAGTGACTATGGTAATTTTTTGCCATTTTCGACCTGCTCCACCATATACACTTATTGTTTTATCCTTGTATATATAAACTATTAAAAGGGTAAAAATATAATAATGGAATATAAAAAATTCATATATTTTATGTTTAAATATATTTTTTAAAGAATTATGCTTAAATATTTATTTGACTTCAAAAATATTGAAAAAAAAAATAAAGATAATATCAACAATTAAATTGAAGCGGAGCGGAGTGGGGTGGAGATGGATTCATCCAACATCCATGGAGGTAATAATGAATTTTAAAATTATACATTCATAATGAAGCGAGATGGGTGCTAGAACATAGTGTACTAATTATGGAACAATAATGGATTTAGAAATATCCGTGGCTCACCCTATTACCATCCCTCCATTCATCTTTATATTCAACTTTAGTGATTGAGAGAGTAACCACATAAGTACATTTTCTCTATTTTTTAATTACAAATTGCGATTTTTTTTTGGGTAAATTATATCAACAGTCACCCAACTTTGGGGTAACTGACAAAACAGTCACCTAAGTTTCATTTCAGTCACTCAACTTTCGAAACGGTACAAAACAGTCACTAATTAACAGTTACCGTTAGGGTGTTAACAGAATTGCTGACGTGGCAAGTTAACCAGCTGATGTGGCAAGTTAACTTGCCACGTTGGTGAAGCAGCTCCATTTTCCTCTTCTTCTTCTTCTTCTTCTCAAAGGAAAACAAGTACCCAAGCACGTAACACCCCTTACCCGAGACCGTTGCCGGAGTCGAGTATGAGGCATTACTAGACTTAACTTATTAGTTTAGGGCATAAAAATTGAAACTGTCCATCTGCGTCATGTTCACTAAATGAATTATAACTTGAGTTACGAAACTCAAAATCTAGATCCGTAAATTTTCCTTGAAACTAGACTCATATATCTTCTTACTGTAATTTTTCAAGAATTTTTGGTGTGGCCAATTAGTACATTTTATTAGTTAAAGTCTCATCTATTACACAGTTCGACAGTTCTGACCTCTCTTCACTAAAAATCAATTATCTCATAATATACAACTCTTTTTCCTACACCCTTTTTTTATATAAAAATAGTCTCAATAAGATTTAATTCTATATCTCATGCACAACCTAATTCCATTTCTACTATTTTTGGTGATTTTTCAAAATCACGTCACTGCTGCTGTCCAACTATTCCCCTGCATATAATTACATAATTTCTTTAAAAATAATTATCAACTAGGCATTTCATAACATCCAAAACATGTTCTTAATTAACCATTTTAATGGCTAATCATTACCAAGCATTTACAAGCCAATCTTAAGCCATATCATAAGGTTATACGCACAAAATGGCTAAGTCCCTATACATGCCATAACTTAAAACGTTCGAATCACAAAATACCAATATAATCTTTTGATAGTGTGTAACGATCTCCGACGTCCTTTCGATCCCCGAGTTGGCTTGTAATACTATAAAAAATTAAAGAATGGGAGTAAGCATAAAGCTTAGTAAGTTTACATGTAAATAGATAACAACATTCTTAATGAATTATCTTATGCTTTTCTTATCAAGATCACTTAAGCTTTTAACTCAATATACTTAAACTTGTATTCTTACCTTACCTTTTAACATGAATTTATTTTACCTTACCTTTTTAGCTTGAACTTGTCTTACCTTTACTTTGGAATACTCTTTGAATTTTCCCGTTGAACCACTTGGAATACTAAGGATACGCGGGTACCTTTCCTTATGAAACTTAACCATTGTCATGTCTTGACATGGTCTTACGTGGTATCATTGCCTTATGAACTCACCAATGCCATGCCTTGGCATGGTCTTACATGGGACCTTTTCCTTATAGTAACTTATCAATGCCATGTCTTGACATGGTCTTACATGATTTCCTTAAACCCTAATGTCATGACATTTGTATCCTACACATTCCTAAGGTTCAACCGGAACTTTCTGAGATAGCTTTTCCGTCAATTCATACTTGAGTCTTTAAATAATAAATTTACAGAATAAATATGTAAATGCTGGAATTTAATAATATTAAATGTAAAATAATAGAATATTGCATTTATTTACCGCAAACTTACCTCGAAACAAAATACGATAAACTATATCGATTTAGTCCACTATCTTTTTCTTTCCCCGATCTAACTCTGGATTTCATTCTTCCTGATCTATAATAGCAAATTTAGTTTATTTAATACTCACATTTACTAAAACAGTCCTTAACTCTAACTTTGGCAAAATCACAATTTTGCCCCTAAACTTTTACATAATTACAATTTTACCCCTAGGCTCGAAAATTAAACTTCAGCCCTTATTCTTATGTTTTCTAACATGCTGAACATTTTTCCCTTCTATAGCAACTTCAAATTCTTACTATAACACATACTTATGAACAATAACAACTTTGACTAATTAGCTCGTTTTACTCGTTTTCACCGAAAATCACTTAGTAAAAATTATTCCTCTACTCATAAACATGCATAATCTACCATCAATCATCAAAAATCACAAGTTCTCATCGATGGCATAACTCAAAATATTCACCAAAATCAAAAATTCAACATGGGTTTTGTAGCACTCGAAGCAACGATCTCAAAAACGTAAAAATTATCGAAAACCGAACAAAGGACATACCCGAATTAAGCCTTCTAGATGCTGAAACTTAAAGTTTCAAAAATGGTATTTTTCTTTCTGACATTCGGCTGAGAAGATGAACTTTTGCATCTTCTCTTTCTTTCCATTATGTTTTGTTATTATAAGATTATAATATTATTATAATATATTATAACATAGCGTATAATTTAAACATATAATTTCATTATGAAAAATGCATGCTGTTGTCCACTATCCCATTAAAAATGGACAATTTTCAACATAAGTCCTCCCTTATAAAAAGACACATTAATTTAACCACTCAATCAAGCTATAAGGCTACTTTTATCACTTATGCGATTTAGTTCTTTTCTTTAAATTAAGCACACTAACAATAAAATTAATTCACGAAAATTTCACACATGTAAATTCACATATTATAAGCACTGAAAATAATATTAAAATATTTTACTGACTCGGACTTGTGGTTTCGCAACTACTATTCCGTTTAGACCCTATTTCGGGATGTTACAAAGCACACACCTTTTTCTTTTCCTGCTCTCAAAGATGACAACTTTTCATCATTAAAGCTCAAGGCCTTGCTTTGATAAATGAGTTTCAGTCCCATATTTTGAGCTGTGAAGCAGATTTTCAAATCTGGGTACTTCTCATTTTTTTTACAAAACCCGACAAACATTTGTTTTTGTATGTATTAACCCGACAGTAAATTCACATATGTACGTATAGTTAGGCACTGCAATGAAGGTATATACAGCTCACCTGAAATGGCAGTTACACTGAGAGCAAAAAACACCTGCAGTAAATTCACATATGTACGTATAGTTAGGCATTGCAATGAAGGTATATACAGCTCACCTGAAATGGTATCGGAAAACTTACTCAAAAAACCTGATGGAAAGTGGCCTTGCCATGATGAACTACAAGGGCTCCAACATAAAAACTGATAGCATAGGCAAAAAACAGGAAGAAGGATGACATTCCTAAGCCTATGCCACTGATCAATCCATGTCGTATTCCAGCCTTTAGAGGGGCTTCACATTTCTTTTCGTACTGTTTCACCACTTTCTTTTCGGCACAGAACGAAGCAACGGTCCTCATACTCCCGACTGCTTCATTCGCCACCTGGTTGGCCTCCTCGTACATTTTCTACATGCAGTCGTATAAGGAGTATCACTACTTTCAGTAATTAGTGATACATATACATATACACACATGCATATGTATGTCACAGATACCTCCAATACCATTTGTTCCGCACGTGCAAGTAAAACATAGATAAATACATACATACAGACATGCATACATAAATACATGCATGCATACAAAGAACTGATAATTTATATATATATATCCTCAAAAAAGTCACACATACATATAGGCACATACAGACACAAAATTTCATTCTCCCTGGATACCTTGGCATTGGTAGTGAATCCTTTCATGGATTTGAGTTGACCATATCCACTTATCCCTATAAGAGGTAGCAAAGCAATGACCAGACCGGCGACTGCAGTAGCCGTACTCTGAGCAAGAATAACCAGTGAGTCCCCAACCACCCTTCTTACCAAAACTGCATCCGTGGACAGCCTTGTTCCAATTGCACCACTCGAGTGTTGAGGCTCATCAAACCAACCTATATCCATGTTTACTACTTTCTCAAAGCACATTGATCGCACCCGGCACCCGCTGTATTAACTTACAGCCAGCAATGGCGAAAAAGTAGGTGCTCAACGAGTGAGACAAGAAAGATGCAAAGCCAAGAACAACAAACATTAGTGCCCAAAACTTGGAATCCTTGCTGAGTTCCTGAGGTGGCTCAGAGAACGTTTTGATTATACCAGAAAACACAGTGCCAAAGATTGGCAATATCACACAATTAGCCACAGCTAGCAGAGCTCCTAAGAGCAATACAGGTATCTCCGGGCTAATACATACAAAATACAAAAACAAATGTTTGTCGGGTTTTGTAAAAAAAATGAGAAGTACCCAGATTTGAAAATCTGCTTCACAGCTCAAAATATGGGACTGAAACTCATTTATCAAAGCAAGGCCTTGAGCTTTAATGATGAAAAGTTATCATCTTTGAGAGCAGGAAAAGAAAAAGGTGTGTGCTTGGGTACTTGTTTTCCTTTGAGAAGAAGAAGAAGAAGAAGAAGAGGAAAATGGGAGCTGCTTCACCAACGTTATCAGCTGGTTAACTTGCCACGTCAGCAATTCTGTTAACACCTTAAGGTAACTGTTAATTAGTGACTGTTTTGTAACTTTTCGAAAGCTGAGTAACTGAAATGAAACCTAAATTACTGTTTTGTCAATTACCCCAAAGTTATAATTTATTTTTTTTAGAAGCATCACCTTCAATAGTTAATAAGTTTTTTATTAAAAAACAAAAAAGGAGTAAAATATTTAAAATAAAAAATAAGAAGAGTTGAAAGTTTCCACTGCATATGATGTGTTATGCTTTGGTTGAATATATATATATATATATATAAAAGTTATAAAATATGGAAATCTAGTTTTACAAAGATTTTCATTTAGTTTTATAAACCAATCCTTCGCCGCTGCCGTCACCGTCGCCAGGCCCGATAGGCCTGCCGATACTCGGCCACCTCCTTTTCATCAAACCCGATTTCCTCCAATACGTAACCGAGCAATCCAAAATCCACGGCCCTATCATCAAGCTTCAGCTGGGAAGAAAAGTTTACATTATCATAAGCTCACCATCAATCGCAAAACAAATCCTCAAAGATCACGACGCCATCTTCGCCAACCGCGACATTCCGGTGGCGACCATAAAAGGAACCTTTGGCGGACTCGACATTGTGTGGAGATCCAACGGCCCAGAATTACATAAGCTACGTAAGCTCGTCGTAAGTGAAATCATGAGCAACAAAGGCCTCAATGCTTGCTACGAGCTTCGCCGACGAGAGATCCGACATATGGTGAAGAATATTCAAGGAAAAATCAGGTCACCCATTAACCTCAGTGAACAAATATTCTTAACAACGTTCAACGTTACGGTTAACATGCTATGGGGTGGTTCGTTGAATGGAGAAGAATTGAACCTTGGGCTTGAATTTAAGGATCAATTCGAGGAATTTTAAGATTGATGGTAGAACCCAATGTTTCTGATATGTTCCCGGTGCTTAGGCCATTTGATTTACAAGGAATTGAATCCAAAGCCAAGAAATACATTTCGTGGTTTTATGAGTTTTTCGAATCGGTGATAGAGCAGCGAAGGAAGCTCGGAGAGGGACCAAAAATGGCTGATAGTAAGGATTTTTTGTAGCAATTGTTGGAGCTGAACCAAACAGGAGATGTCAAAACTTCGTTATCCATGAAGGAAATAAACTCTATGCTGCTGGTAAGCATACATACTTAGGGTACGTTTGGTACGCTGTATTGGAATAGGACTGTAATTGAATAGAACTGTAATGGAATAGAGCTGTAATAGTATTCTTGTGTTTGGTTGAATGGAATAGATGTTGTAATAGTACAAGAAAAAAGGTTTAAATGACCAAAGTACCCTTAACAGAATTTTTTAGATAGATGATTATTGTTATTGTTATTATATTTTAATAAAATTATTGTTAAATATATTTTAATAAAAATAATAATAATTTAATCATATTTTCATATAATTATTATTAAATACAATTTAATAAAATAATATATAATTTAATAACATTCTTAATATAATTATTATATGAATTATAAAATCATAATATAACATTATAAAAATAATATATAACCTACTTTATTATTTTTAAACTGCAATACATATTTAATGTGCTAAAATATTATTAGTGAATCAAATAATTTAATTATTCTACAAAAAAAAAAACAAAGTATTAGAAGTAATAAATAGCTTGTGATTAAAAAAAATTAGACACTAAAATAGAAATAATGATATAATTTAAATGTTAATTTATGAGTTATGTAATAATTTTAGTTGATACTTTGTCACATATAACAAACATTATAACATTACATTTCACATTCTCATTTCATTTAAATTGTGACAGAAAAATATTAAACACCACATACGTATAAACTATTCTACTTTAATTCATCAAATCAATGGGAATATGTGCGATCGTTTAATAAAAAATATTACATTTAAAATTAATTATAAAAAAATATAAATATCAATATAGAAAAAGATGAATGAATGATTAACAATAATCTGACTTTTGGAAAGCCCCTAGAGAACCCTTATCTATGTATTGGCCCCCAAAAGAAAGAAATGGGAACTATTGTAAAATGTTCAGCTTACATGCCCGTATTCTCAATGAATAAGACTGTACCTGATAACAATATAAATGAACAGCCTTAACAATTAAATTCAATGATAAAACATAATGAACAACCATGTTTTGATACCCTTTTACATGTTAATAACACAGAATACCATCATCTTTCATTGTTAAAATGCTATTAATGTACAAAGAGCTAAATAATGGGAAAGAATCAACAAAGAGATGTATTACTTGTCATATCATACCCATGTTAGTGATAGTCTCCAATGTAGGATTAAGCCTTGAAGTCTACAACTCACAGCTACTGCACATTTACTTCAAATCAAATTCCAGGACTTTTATAGGTAATCTAAATAATTTCCTTTCAATTTCTTTTCTTGAAAGCTAGGCTGTTAATCTATAAGCTTTTCATAGCTAATCTATTAAGCAATTAACTATTTAACTTTTCACCAACATAACTAAGTTTATTAGAGTTAGAACAAAAAAACGTGGAAGCTAGACTGTTAGAATACTAGCTTTTCACACACAGCAATACCAACTAAATCTAAGCAAAGACGCCTCGATAACATTAGCATTTTTGCTTTCATTGACCATACCATATATAATATGGTTCAGAAATTGATCCACCTTACATATTCGAACTTGTGACATTAATTAGATGATGAAACATGATCGTGCAATGTAACACCACATGAAGTATGAAGTAGTGGATCCTAATGAACACATTCTCCTTGAAGATCATCCATTGAGATCTCAAACACAAAGTGCGTGTGAATCCTTCTAAAGCAATCTTGGTACCTTGAGTAACAATAAGCTCCAAAGAAACAAACTATCGAGTAGATAGAGAGCAATAGAAAATAATTCAAGAGCTACTCTGATCCAAGACAGTAGATTTCACAGCAGATTGAATCCATTTACCAAACTGAATTTACTCAAAAGAATCAATAATTAACAGATCAAGCTATTTTACTAATCTATGAGCAGCAAAGAAATAATTAACCACATTCACATCACCTCAAACTAAGATTAACAGAGTTAATGAATTGAAACTAGAAGTAGCAAAAATGAACAGATTGAAACTCATTCATCAGACTAGATCATCAAGCAATTGGCAGCAGATATCTAAGTAATTCTTCAGTTGCACTTAACAAAGACATAAAGCATTAAGGTTCTTTTACATTTCTCCAAGCTCAAGCACGTAGAATACTAAACTAGAACAAAAATTAATAAACATGAAATGGCAAGAAGGAAAGAGCATCACCATTGTAATGGAGATTCCCATTATATTTGTAGCTTCTAAAGGTCACTTTCTCAATACAGGAAAATTCTCAGGACATGTATTATTCTTGTGATTTCATGCCAACCCAGCTCCACCAAATCTCTAAACTTGTATTTACAATAGGTATGCTGGAGAAGTACTCACATGCATCTTCGATTATGCACTTATCAACCATCAAGTTGAATTTTTATCAGTATTGCCTTCTTGCTGTGCTTTAGAAGAATCTTCCTTTTTCTCCATGATCTGCTGGATACCTTCTTGATATCCTTCTATGAAACTCCTAAGAGCATCTCTATATGCAGAAGCCCTTGTCATGTATAACCTCTGTAAAGTAGGCCTCAAAGTCTCTATCCCTCCTCTTGCAGCAATCGCTATTAAATCATTTCCATATACAACATCAAAACAATGTGAAATTCAACAAAATAAACTATAATACCAGAAATATTATAGAGAGAAAAGGGTGAGAGGAGTGAAATTTGGCCAAAAAATTTTAGTCGAAAATTTAATATCTTCCTTAACAACTAAACCTTGGCCTGGTGAAGAAGGTATTCACCAAAAATATGCCAATGGAAGTGTAAAATATAAGACTTGAACACAGGTGCCAACAACAAAATAAAACAAAATGCAGTCACAGATGACTCTGAGCAGCAAGGTGAAAAAGAAATCAAAGCATAAATTCCATACTACCTCCAGACAAGTTCTACTAAAAAAGGAAATTGAAATGAAAACCTAACTGAACTCAAGCATTACGGGACTTTGTTCCTTGACCTCCATAAGATGTCTCAAGCACGAATCTAACGGTTTATTGCACATATAATATGCCGTATATTTTGCAAGTCATGTTATATACTTCTTGATTCATTACTGACAACTTATACATTTGAACATTTCAAGATAAGAAACCACAAAGTAAAGTTCCTCACCAACATCCTCCAAGGTCGAAGGTTCTATCTCTATACTCCTACTCTTATCTCCATTGGATTTACCTTTAACCCCATCATCCTTCTTATAATCGTTTGGTCTAAGATCAAGACCAATATCCCTTACCCAACTTGCAGTATAAAGCCTAGAGGCCTCCTTCAAGACCTAAAGAAGGATGATAGGTTTTTACTAATTATATACTAAAAATAAATGCCTCTTATTCCATATGCATAGGCAAATAATAGGCTCTTGAGCATTATTTGACATTCAAGTGGTTAAGTTAACCATCAAGTAAGCAAAACAGTACATAAAAGTCATTAGATCATTTCAATATCCCAATGATCTAATTTCCACCCTGATCACTAGCTAGCATCTGTGAGATTTCAAATTTCCATTATGCTTCTTTAAAATTTGTTAAATGGAACAAAAGCAAAAATATATATGTATATTATAGAAAGGAAGTGGCAAAATCATCATATTTGAGTAGAAATTGCTAATAGTTCAAATGTAAAGTACTTCCAAACATACATTCTTGATTTAAGGTAAAAAAAAACCATGCATTTTTTCTTCCAAAAAAAGGCTTCAGAATTCTAAAATGTTTTGCTTAAAGCAAATAGAAACGACGCAAATATATATATATATATATATAAACCAAGCTCACTATAATGTTGTACTATGATGGAGAAATGAAAGAGCCATGCTCTTTAAATTGGAAATAATATCTAAACTACAATCCAGTTCTAATATAGCTTCTCCATCATATAAACCATCAAAAAATACAATTATATAAAGGAAGGGGGGAAACACAAAATCCAACAGCATTTATCATTAAAACCCAGAAATCAATAACCAAACAAAACTCTTACTGTGGAAGAGAAATTGGAAAAGAAAAGTACCAAGAAGCGCTCGTGCCAAGTCAATTTGCGGCACTTTTTTATGTGGGGAGGATCAGGCAATGAAGAAGGGAAAGCTATTTCTTTGATATCATATCGGACGTAGTCATACAACTTCCTGCACACAACTTTTACCTTCATTTTAGGTTGATATAAGAGATACCAATTTCATTAAGCTAATGAATTATCTTTGTTGTTCCACGGTCTAAATATTTTGGGGAAGCAAGCTATTAACAGGGTTCGGCGGTACTGAGGCTCGAGGGCTTTTGATTTAGGGCTTAGATCAAAGATAAAGAAACCAAAATTAAAGCATAGAAAATAACCTAAATTCAAACAAAGAAGAAAAAGAGGTAATGCTTTCTTCAATATCAAAAGACGATCACAAAATAAATAGATGAGGATTTTGATTCATCAGAGCCAGAAAAACTTTACTAAACTAAACTTTAGGAAAGAAGAAAATGAAAAACAAAGTAAAAGAAATACAGACAGTTGGTGAGGGGCAATGGTGTTTAGGGCTTTGTAAATGGAGAACATAGTGAAGATGAAGGCTATAGTTGAAACTGCAGAAAGGAGATGATGATGAAACAATGAGGGCAAAAATGAAAAAAAAAAATCTTTCAGCATTCCTACCATGCTCTGAATGGCCATTCAGAGGGTGAGGCAAAGAATGCTATTCAGCCTCTATTCAGTGTTTAGCGGGAATAGAAAACTAAACGGCAACATCCGTAATAGACGTTTCATTGAACCAAACAAGGGTTTATGGTGGGCCCATGGAATTGAATTGAAATCCGGAATTCTAAAAATATAACTACATTACTAAATTTCAAAATTTACAAAAACTAACATATTTTAACCTAGAGAGAAATTGGGGTATATCGGTGGTTTTACATTCTTTCTTAATTTTTTAAATGAATAATATTTTAATAAATCAGCTCTCATATTTCATAAATTATTCATGAAGGTCATGCACGTCAAGTTTAGTATAAATTAAAAAAGTTTAACTATTCAAATGTACATTCGTTAAAATATTAACCGTACAATAATATACGGAAATATGTAAATTACTCAAATTTCACATCGATATGAAATGATCCTTTTCCTTATATATAGGCATGGTTTAAAAAAAATACATAACAATCCATGAAATTTGTCGGTTTAGTTGTAAACAACATGATTTTGGAGATTTCTGGTATGTCTTGTAGGGTGTGTAATTGGTTGATTTAATTATTTTAGCTTAAAAAAATTAATATTGTTCTAAAATAAAAATTAATAACCGAGCTGATTTAAAGATGAAAACACAATAATTGAACCGATTTTGATTTAATTAAAAAACAATGAATATTGATGGATTTCATTATTTTTGTTAAAATATATTTAGGTTTAGGTTTTGAATAACCTTAAAACACATTGTTAGTGTTTTTATTTCAATAAAATGTAAGATTTTGTCTCTAAAGAAGTTAAATTTTTTATTCAAAATCTTAATTCAACTGTTAATGTGAGAAATATTTTTTGTTAAAATTTACCAACTTGAAATGTTAATTTAAGTATTTTCATATAATTTGATAATAATTGATAAAAATTAAGTTAACAAAATTTAACTGAATTATTAAAGGTTAAACTACAATTTTTAAATTGAAAATATCGGTGTAAAACAAACTTAAATGGTTTTACATTCTTTCTTAATTTTTTAAATGAATAATATTTTAAAAAATCAAAAGTCATATTTCATAAATTATTTATCTAGATCATGCACGTCAAGTTTAGTATAAATTAAAAAAGTTTAACTATTCATTTTTTTGTAAAAAAAATTCAAATATTCATTCGTTAAAATATTAATCGTATAAGAATATATGAAAATATGTAAATTACTCAAATTTTACATCGATATAAATTGATCCTTTCCCTTATACTTTCCCCCATATATAGGCATGGTTTAAAAAAAAATACACAACAATCCATGAAATTGGTCGGTTTAGTTGTAAACAATATGATTTTGGAGATTTCTGGTATGTTTTGTAGTGTGTGTAATTAGTTGATTTAATTAGTTCAGCTTAAAAAATTAATCGATTTTTCTAAAATAAAAAGTAGTAACCGAGCTGATTTAAAGATGAAAACACAATAATTGAACCAATTGTGATTTAATTAAAAAATAAGGAATATTGATGGATTTCATTATTTTTGTTAAACTATATTTAGGTTTAGGTTTTGAATAACCTTAAAACACATTGTTAGTGTTTTTATTTCGAAAAAATGTAAGATTTTGTCTCTAAAGAAGTTAAATTTTTTATTCAAAATCTTAATTCAACTGCTAATATGAAAAATATTTTTTGTCAAAATTTATCAACTTGAAATGTTAATTTGAGTGTTTTCGTATAATTTGATAATAATTGATAAAAATTAAGTTAATAAAATTTAACTTCATTATTAAAGGTGTTAATGACTAAACTACAATTTTTAAATTGAAAATATAATGAATAAATCTCAAATCCCATGTAAGAAGAAGTATTTTGACCTTTGAATAATGGGTACATTTAATTGATTGTAACTTATTTTGAAGTATATAAAATCAATTAATTCAGCGATTGATATATGTGAAAAATATAACGTCGATAATGACAAATATATCGCAAAGAAAAGAGAAATAAAAATTTAAAAAACACACAGATTTTACGTGGAAACCCTTTCGGGAAAAAAACCACAGGCAGAGGAGAAGAAAATTCACTATGTCGAATTCGAATCGATTACAAGAGGAATAGACTATGTCTATTTATAGGCTTGTAAAGCCATATTCTAAGGAGTGTAGTAAGATTGAAACTCCTTATTCTAATCAATATCAAATAGATAGAGTTTAATAAGGTTTAAAAAACCTTATTTAAAATAAAATAAAAGAAGTGTAGTTATATAGGGATTCTTCTTTTATTTTATTTGACCATTGTATTTTATTTAAATAAGGATTCAGGCCACTTAATTCTAACAATCTCCACCTTGACACGAATTCTCAATGAACAAGTTCTTCACATCTTCCATAAAACCCCTTAAGGGTTTAACTTCAACAATGAACACCAACCAAGTCTAAGCAATGCTCAAACTTGGTTATAGGAAGTGACTTAGTCATCATATCTGCAGGATTTTCATGAGTACTAATTTTGCTCACAACAATATCACCACGAGCAATAATATCACGAACAAAATGATACTGAACATCAATGTATTTTGTTCTCTCATGAAACATTTGATCTTTTGTAGGAAAGATGGCACTCTGATTGTCACAAAATACTGTGCTAATTTGAAGGTCTTCATTGAGCTCACTAAAGAGTCCCTTCAACCAAATAGCTTCTTTACAAGCCTCAGTAATCGCCATGTACTCAGCTTCAGTGGTAGACAAAGCGACTGTAGTTTGCAAAGTTGCTTTCCAACTGATTGCACAACATCCGATTGTAAAGACATAACCAGTGAGAGATCTTCTTCTATCAAGGTCTCCAGCAAAATTTGCATCAACATACCCAATGACTCTATCTCTAGTTCTTCCAAACTGTAAGCAAACATCAGTAGTACCTCGTAAGTATCTTAAAATCCTCTGAACTGCTTTTCAATGTTCTTTACCAGGATTCGCCATGTATCTGCTAACTGCACTGACTGCATATGATAAATCTGGACGTGAACAAACCATAGCATACATGAGCGATCCCACTGTACTAGAGTATGGAACATGTGACATGTACTCAATCTCGTTATCTAATTGTAGAGACAAAGCCGATGAAAGTCTGAAATGGGCTGCTAAAGGAGTACTAACAGGCTTAGCACTCTGCATATTGAACCTGCAAAGAACTTTCTCAATGTACCCCTTCTGACTTAAGTACAATTTACTTGATTTTCTATCTCTGAGAATCTCCATACCAAGTGAAACACCCCAAACCCGGCCCACGAGCTTGGTCCGGATCTGGTATGTTCCTCAAGTAAACCGGTTCAAAGTTCTTTGGTTTCTTAGGAAAAACTTGTGCAAATTTTAATATTGTTTTGGGTTGGGCTTGTGTTGAAAACCAATTTATCTTATATTGAAATCCATTTATTTAGAGTGACAAAACATTTAAGGCTTATTCAAAATTAAATTTACTCAAACTTTAATTGATAATAATTCGTAAGCATAAAAAAAAAATTGAAAATAGAAATTGATTAATCAAGTAAAAACCCATAATAAAATTCTTAAGTACTTAAATAAAATAAATGTAATTAAATATAGCCTTATTACATCAAGTAAAAACCCATAATAAAATTCTTAAGTACTTAAATAAAATAAAATGTCCATATTAAATAAAACTTCAAGTTGAGCATGGCCACCAAAAGTTCTGCCGTCCCGGTCCATCACCGCTCATCACCTGAAAAATATTCCCACAACGGGGTGAGTCAACAGACTCAATGTGTACACAACACTAAAATTTAATAGACCAGGCATACCATAACGTATCACATGCACATTCATATACAGATAAAATAATGATGCAACCCATACCCAAACCTAGATGCCATCCGCTACACATCCCCGTACCAATCTGCACACCGTGGGGACTACTAAGTCGACCCTCCTTCCGCTACACACCATCGAAGGCAGTCGCTGCAGTCGACGTGCTCATCGCCCATATAAATTCGTGGCATAGCCACCAGATTCAGATAATTGTGTCATGAGACACCACATTCAGATAACGTAACCGAAGTTACCACATTCAGATAATGTAACCGAAGTTACCACATTCAGATAATGTGACCGAAGTCACCACATTCAGATAGTGAGACCGAAGTCATCGCATTCACTTCCCCTTTCTCATATAACCCGAATGCCCCATTTTATTCATGTCATGCATATCATACTTAAATTCACATTCATGTCACTTTTCACATGTTAAAATATAACATATTTCGTAATCCTAGTAGGAGTAGGAAACGTACCTGAGTACTTTGTACCACATTAGGGTACCTTAGCCATATTCACATTCTTATACATACTTATATTAAATATTGCCATAAAACGTATTAAAGATAGTGTGGGGTACACACCTGATTTGCTTAACGAATTCCTTGAAATCCCGAAAAAACCGATATATTGCTTTAGATCTCAATTCCTACATTTGGTAACCTTAGTATGTTAGCATAAAGCCTATAAAACCAAATCCTAGTAGGATTTGTATTCTTAAAACCTACCTTGTTGTCGAATTGACTATAGTCAAATCCCAAAAACTTGTATTCTTCTCCTTTGAAATCGGCTACTCACTAGATCCCTTGAATCTGTTAGTTTTCGGCTTAAAACACATAATAATAGATCTAACTACTAAAATAGGCCTTGGCCGAAGACACTTACCTTGTAGATTTTAAATCCCGAAACTCACCGAATAACTAGGGAACACGCGGCTTATGGTGTACCTTCGGGAAAAGAACTTCTCCTTCCTTGTAGTCGACACTTAGTAAATCCCGAAAGATCCTTCCAAATTTCAGCAAACAAGTTTCTAATGGGATTAGTCCTAGATTTTGGTAAATCTTAAAAGAAAAAGGATGAAACCGAATGAGATCTTACCCTTACTTTAGATATCGACAATTCCTTTGCTTGAAGTCTCAAACTATTCGGCTATGGCCTTGATCTTAGCAAGCTTTCGACTTTTGGAAAATTGAGAGGAGAAGAATGAAGAAGAAAAGAATAGGGGTTGCAGAGAAAATTCGGCAGAGGTTATCAAGGAAGAGTAAATAATGCTGAATGGCCTCTCTATTCCTTTTATAGCCGAATTTACTAGCTAGAGTCCCTTACTTGGCCACCACTCTTCTATTTGATAGCTTTATCCTTTGTATTATCACTAAATAAAAGAATTTAATCCAACCATTATCTCTTGAAAATAATGATAAATAAATCCCTTATTTATCCACCATTTAGCGAATTTTAAAGAGAATAAAACTCTTCCTTTTAAATAGCTTGTGCCGTCCACCTCACTCTTCTGCTGGAAGCAAAATAAAATTTCTTTTATTTGCTTCCCATGTGACTCGAACTCAGGCCCACTTGCTCATGTAGGTGGCGTCACTTACCTGGGCCTTAAGTGGCATTTCCAGGCCACTTTTCCAAGCCTGTTTGTGTGTCAAATTCCTCCTATTATTTTTCTTAAGGCACCTTGCCTTAGTTTTCTCTTTTTAAGCCTTAAAACTTGACATTCTTTACATTTCCAAGTTTCCAAAAATTTTCGTTTGGCTCTTTAAACTTGACATTTCCTTACATTTCCAAGTTTCCAGAAATGTTACTTTCCTCTTTTGAATCATTTCCACATCATTTCCTTACATCCCTAGTTTCCAAAAATGTTCACTTTCCTCTTTTAAACTTAACGTTTCCAAAGCATTTCCTTACATTTCCTTACATTTCCATACATTGCCTTACATTTCCATACATTTCCATACATTTCCATACATTTCCTTACATTTCCATACATTTCCATACATTTCCATACATTTCCATACATTTCCATACACCTTAGGGTTCCTAGAACTCCTCAGAACACATCCAACACACCCACTGAGCCCACTATCTCATGAATTACGCACGAACGCATAACCCCTAATCTAGGATGTTACAGTTCTACCCTCCTTAAAAATAATTTCGTCCTCGAAATTACTTATTAACAGTCGTACAATCCTTCTCACAGCACTATACTTACGCTGTGCACTCTGATCTTAATAGAACCATCATACTTTCTAGGCACAATCTCTAAGTTCAAGTCCCTTAGAACTTATTTCTAACGTCGCGATTTAATCTGATTACAAAGTTTTATGCATTAGTCCTTGTTTCACTTATTACCCGCGAAGAAGTTTATAAGAAGAATTTTAGGAGTGGTTCTTTCGTATTCATACATGCACAAGTCTTTTCATTCATACATCCATCAATCAATTATGAACTTTCGTTCATTCAGAGAAATGTGTAGTTTTCATTGTTGTTGTTTTTCCACTACCTAGGGGTATTTTCGTAATTTGCCCTACAGGGGTATTTTCGTAATTTTTCAAAAGAAAAAGTTCCTTGGTTATTTTTGTCAAAAGTATTTTGGTAATTTGAATTCCCGGGGTATTTTGGAAAATTTTGAAGTCCGGGGGTATTTCGGTAATTTTGGACCTTGGGGGTATTTTGGTAATAAACTAGAGTAAATTTGTAAAGCTTAATAAATCAAGGGTATTTCCAAAATTTGCAAAACTTGAGGGTTCTTTTTGAGAATTTGTTTCCAAATCGGTGATGTTGCAAAATTTTTGAAATTCAGGGTCATTTTGGTAATTTTGTAAGTCAGGGGCAATTTCGAAATTTTCCAAAATCAAAGTATTTTGATATTTTGCAAATTAGGGTTTTTGGACTTGTTATAAGTAATGAAATTTTTAATAAGAACTGTGGGTATTTGGAAATTTCATAAACCAAGGGCAATTTAGTAATTTTACAAATAATCATGTTTGCAATTCAAAAGGATAATTTTAAGAGTTTTAAAACTAGGTTTTTTTTTTTTGAAAATACGGCTAGTTCCCTTTCGGGTTTTAGTTAGGGGTTTAGCCTATGAATAAGTCCTCTTGGTTAGGGTGAACCGAAGCTACGCACCAGGTAGGATTCCTGCGAAGAGGAGGTGAGTCACTAGGACTGCTTAAATACCAGGCTCTTCCGGATCCAATCCTAGACATGCGCACAATGGTTGCCACACCCTAACTCGGCGACTTAGACACAAGTTTGTTTTATTAAGCATTTAAGTCTTATGTAACTGTTGGGGTAAGCTAGCCTTAGAGTTCAAGTTCCTATCATGCTAATCTACGTTCCATTCCATTTCTACCCTTCTACAGATCACAATATAAATCACACAGAGGTTAGGGGTACTTACCTGGTGGACTGTGGGTCGGAGACTTAGGTGCCATGCCAGAAAACCTGCTTAGTTAAAAATATTTTCATAAAAACTCATTTGGGCTAGATTTGAAAACGTTTTGGGCCTTAAACCACAGGCCGAGAGTTTAAAACTGGGCTCTGATACCAAATTGAAACACCCCAAACCCGGCCCACGAGCTTGGTCCGGATCTGGTATGTTCCTCAAGTAAACCGGTTCAAAGTTCTTTTGTTTCTTAGGAAAAACTTGTGCAAATTTTAAAAAAAAATATTGTTTTGGGTTGGGCTTGTGTTGAAAACCAATTTATCTTATATTGAAATCCATTTATTTAGAGTGACAAAACATTTAAGGCTTATTCAAAATTAAATTTACTCAAACTTTAATTGATAATAATTCGTAAGCATAAAAAAAAAATTGAAAATAGAAATAAAGTAATAAAACTATGGCCTTATTACATCAAGTAAAACACATAATAAAATTCTTAAGTACTTAAATGTCCATATTGAATAAAACTTCAAGTTGAGCATGGCCACCACAAGTTCTGCCGTCCCGGTCCATCACTGTTCATCACCTGAAAAATATTCCCACAACGGGGTGAGTCAACAGACTCAATGTGTACACAACACTAAAATTTAATAGATCAGGCATACCATAACGTATCACATGCACATTCATATACAGATAAAATAATGATGCAACCCATACCCAAACCTAGATGCCATCCGCTACACATCCCCGTACCAACCTGCACACCGTGGGGACTACTAAGTCGACCCTCCTTCCGCTACACACCATCGAAGGCAGTCGCTGCAGTCGACGTGCTCATCACCCATATAAATTCGTGGCATAGCCACCAAATTCAGATAATTGTGTCATGAGACACCACATTCAGATAATGTAACCGAAGTTACCACATTCAGATAATGTAACCGAAGTTACCACATTCAGATAATGTGACCGAAGTCACCACATTCAGATAGTGAGACCGAAGTCATCACATTCACTTCCCCTTCTCATATAACCCGAATGCCCCATTATTCATGTCATGCATATCATACTTAAATTCACATTCATGTCACTTTTCACATGTTAAAATATAACATATTTCGTAATCCTAGTAGGAGTAGGAAACGTACCTAAGTACTTTGTACCACATTAGGGTACCTTAGCCATATTCACATTCTTATACATATTATTAAATATTGCCATAAAACGTATTAAAGATAGTGTGGGGTACACACCTGATTTGCTTAACGAATTCCTTGTGAAATCCCGAAAAAAACGATCTATTGCTTTAGATCTCAATTCCTACATTTGGTAACCTAGTATGTTAGCATAAAGCCTATAAAACCAAATCCTAGTAGGATTTGTATTCTTAAAACCTACTTGTTGTCGAATTGACTATAGTCAAATCCCGAAAAACTTGTATTCTTCTCCTTTGAAATCGGCTACTCACTAGATCCCTTGAATCTGTTAGTTTTCGGCTTAAAACACATAATAATAGATCTAACTACTAAAATAGGCCTTGGTCGAAGACACTACCTTGTGGATTTTAAATCCCGAAACTCACCGAATAACTAGGGAACACGCGGCTTATGGTGTACCTTCGGGAAAGAACTTCTCCTTCCTTGTAGTCGACACTTAAATCCCGAAAGATCCTTCAATTTCGGCAAACAAGTTTCTAATGGGATTAGTCCTAGATTTTGGTAAATCTTAAAAG